>JAPCWY010000010.1:34515000-35237500 GCA_028455895.1 Rhodomyrtus tomentosa
CTTCCTCTTTAGGAAATGTCACCACCACAATTTCAGATATTCTTGCTCTCAAAAGTGGGATTTTACTTCGAGCAGAGATCCTTAGGTCCATTTGGCAGTGGCATCTCCTGGTATTTGGCAGAGTTTTGATGCCAATGGCCACATATCAGATTCAAGAAGTGCCGAAGGCTGCATCTTGCTGTTTCGGTTTTTTTTTCCCCCCCTTTTTTCAATGATATGATGAAAGTTGGAAATGAATCTCTTGTTCATCCTTGATATAGACTACGTTCAAGTCAAAAAGTGTCCTCACAAGTGTAAAAACATGTATCCAGCTTGATGATAGAAATCTCTAATCAAAGGGGAACGCATGATGAAACGTTTTGCAAGGACTAAGCTTTCGGCTTCGTGCGCTTCAGTGAAAGTTTTCTCACACTTTGGAGGACAGCTTCTGGAAAAATGCTAAAACTGCTTATGAATGGAGGCAAAGTAGCGACGAGCGCGGCTGGTTCTTCCTCTTGAATGTGGAATATGGGCTTCATCAGCAAGTCGGTCTGGAATGTTGGGGCAGAGTTGCAGGAACTTCAAAGGACTTGGGGAAATTATCTGGCAACATCGCTAATTGCATTGAATCTGAGGGTGAACCATGCAATTGGGCTCATCTTGATGACTCAGGGTATCGCTAGTGAACCTAATTGTCTTTTTCGTTTGCGGATTTGAATTATTCTTTCGGCGAATGCTCGGGATACTTCCTAATCATTGAGATAACAGAAATTGCCATTCTCAATATGCCGTCTTCCTCACGTACAAATGAAAGATTTCTTGGTGGAAATGATTAACAAATGCCTCGGTGCATACTTCAGCAAGACCTAGTTCTGAACTACCGAAGATCAGACCCAAAAAAAAAAAAAAACACCGGAGACATTTTTTCTAGTTAATTAATTAGGCACGAGGATGGAATTTGGAGGGGAAGTAGGCAATTGCCATTAAAGCACGACAACGCCGGCCCAAATAGGCAACGCTACTTAGAAACGACGTAGTTAGGCTCGCCACGCCTCAAGGCAACGTTGGAATCGCGCAAAGCCAAATTTTCTCGTCTTGCTCTTCTTCCTCACTTTTCATATCAAAGAAGGAAAACAAAAACCAGCGTCAGAGAGAGAGAGAGAGAGAGAGAGAGAGAGAGAGAGATGGCGGTGAACAGCTCGCTGGTGGTATCGGTGGCGAAGGTATCGGCGAGCGTGTGCCAGTGGATAGCGTGCAATCCGGAGCGGTTGAGCAGCGAGCAGGTGCTGTACCTCCTCTTCTGCTTCCCCTGCGAGAACCTGCAACGATTCGGCCTCGCCCTCTGGGCTTGCCTCTGCTTCCCCTCCCTCGATCCTTCCTCCTCCGACTCTGATTCCCACTCCGATTGAAGGTGTAAATAAAGTTTCGATTCGATGTTGGGAGGAATGCCATGTCTTGTGATCATGCTAAATACGGGATTGACTCCTGTTCGTGATTGTCGCATCACCCTTTTTCCGAATGATTTGTTAAGATTTGTCCCTTCTTACAGATCTGTGTAGACGTTAATCTTGTCGGGAAGGGAGGTTGGAATTTGATGAGCGTTTCGAGGAAGAAAGCTCCTCTCTCTCTCTCTCTCTCTGTTGCATTTTCTGATCTTAAAAATCGTTTTTTTTTAATGATTAAGAACAGTGAGATTGGTTCAATGCTGGTGTTGTGTTGTCGGCCCAGTCAAACATATACATTAAAGAAATGCAGATTTCTGCATCTTTTAATTTCTTTATTTCCATTTCCTAGATGGCCGATGATTGATGGGCATCAACTCAAAGATTCGGGTACAGTTACCTTAGCCCCCGCAATTACTACAACGTTACAACTAGAGAAACCATAAGCGTTGCAGGGTGGCAGCATTCCTGTGAGCTTATCATCAAATAGAAATGGATGAAATAAAATCCAACATTTTGCTTTATTATTAAGTTTTGATTCACAATTTTCATCGACAAACTCGTGTTGTAATTGAGAATTATAACGAAGTGGGATGCCAATAATAATGGAATACAAAAAACTTGGAATTTGGAAGTTTGGAGAGGGTGGAGGCCTTTAAGGGAAATGGGCCCAAAGGAGTTGGGCCATCAATGGAAAGAGGCCCAAATCCAGTTAGAATCGACAACCCCATGCCAATTGGCAATTGCCACATTCACTTCCCCGTTCCAACTAAAGAAAGAGAGAGAAGATACGTACGAACCCCTCGAGACATCGCAATTTCAGCTGAACTCCCTCACTCTCTCCCCCCAACCCAAACACGCTCGTTTCTCGTTCGTCGTCGTCCTCCTCCTCTTCTACTCCGCTGCTGATCCCAGACCGAGAGATGAGCCCTTTCGCAGGCATGGCGGCTAATTTACAGGTCTCGCCTCACCTCTACACTCTCCCCGGCTCTTCTCATTCAAATCGCACTGGGAGCGGCGGCCGGGGCTCCGTGCCTCCGAGGAACAAGCACCTCTTCTCGCGGACTTTCTTATGTCAGCGGAGACCGGATGAGGCGGCACATCTTCGTCGCTATCGAACTGGTATTGACTCCCCGTTTGCGTCTCTCTCTCTCTCTCTCTCTCTCTCTCTCTCTCTCTCTTTGCGTGTGTGGAGGATTGGAGCGGCTATTGATGAATCCGATGGAATTTGAAGCTCAGGACGACGCGAGTCAGATATAAATACACGCCCGTTCTGTAGACTGTAGCCAATCGGCGAAGCCGTGATTCTGTACCTATTCCGACCAAAAAAAAAAAAAAGATTCTGTCACCTGATTCCACAGCTTGTTTTTTGGTGGCCAATAGCTGATGATATAGCTATTGCATTCTGAACGAGATTGGATGATTGTCGACTGTCTTTTCTTTATGTGAAAATAACGAACACTTTGTGATGCACAGTGCCTCAAGCGTCGGAATCAGAACGTTTTGCGAGCATTTCTTCCTCAAGAAGTAAGGAAACGACTTCGGTTGGTGTTGCTTCACAGTCGCCAGTGCCTCCTCCTCCATCTTCGTTGTAAACCATCCTTTCCTCTGTCACCTCTTTAATTTCTTGCTATTTCCTTTTGTTCCTCATGGTTGTTACTTCATCGGTATTGGGGTCATTGATGTTTATATTCTTTGTCTATCTTGGCTCATCACTCTAAGACTATGTAGTTTTCTTACTTTCTGCATTTTTTTTATTTTCTAGTGGATCGCCTCTGTTTTGGATTGGTGTTGGTGTTGGACTCTCAGCACTATTTTCATGGGTGAGTCTGTCGGTCACTGCTAGGTCCTTGTTTCCTGAATTATGATATGCAAATAGGTTAGATTTCTCATTAACAAGTTTAATTGAATGGCAGGTGGCAAATTATCTAAAGGTACGACTTTATCCCCAGAGTATGCCTTTGAATTGATCTATAGATCAAGTTCTTCGCTTTTTTTTACACTGAAGTGGAAGTCAGCTTTCTTGAATGAGCGCGCAGAATTCTAAATTTCCATCAACTTTTGTGATTGAGGATTTAAAACAAGTATTTGAGTGTTATTTGCTTTGCTGGGTAAATCTGTTGAACTGTCAGTTGTACAAATTTGGTTTCATACAGAGAGTGCTTTTATCCGTAAAAGATGTCCCGTCAAAATGTGCAGCTCTTTTGGGCGATTAGCATTGTATATAGGCAAGAGCAATAGACAGATACAGAGGATACTTTTTCTTCCTAGGTCAGTTATTGGAGATATACGTGTCTAACTTTAGTGCATGTTATCTGAAAATTTGACCATGGCAAGGCCCATTGTAGGTGGTTAATTGCCAGATGTTTGTTTTCTTAAAGTTGGTTAGCAAAGTTCTTAACAACCATAAAATTGTTTATGGTTCTCTCAATGGCTAAAGTTTGTTCCTGTGAAGTATATCTTCTATTTTCCTCTCTTTTTGTCTAGGGTTCCTAGCAAAACGTCATTCCGTCTTTTCCAACTATGATAATAATTACTAGAGGCGATGTGTTATGATTCTGTATGTCTTCTATTTTCCTCTGTTTTTCTCTAGGTTTTCTAGGAAAACGTCACTCTGTCTTTTCCAACTATGATAATACTTACTATAGGTGATGTGTTATGATCCTGTATGTCTTCTATTTTCCTCTCTTTTTGTCTAGGGTTCCTAGCTAAACATCGTTCCGTCTTTTCCAACTATGATAATACTTACTAGAGGTGATGTGTTATGATCCTGTTGTTGTAACAGATAGTGTTAAAGCCGTAGTAACAATGACAAGCTGCTTCGTTTCTCATGGGTTTTTCTTTGTTCTACAGGATAAAATAGGGTAGTGGACCTCTTACCAAAAAAACAAAAAATAGGGTAGTGGACATAATTTTTATGCTTTTGTCACAAACCAAATACAAGTTTCCAGTTGGCCCACGTGTGAAATGCATTAAGCATCTGAAAATAAAATTACAATTTAAAGATATGTTTATTGAAGTTTCACAGAGGAACTCGGCTTTGAGTTTCTTGAGCAGTGGTTGTCAATAGAATTTTTTTCTTTTTTCAAAGATGACTCTACATAGATGAGGTTTCTTTGGTCTGCCTGCTGTGGATATGCGAAGGATGTGCGATGGCCTTGGAACTTGCAATTGGCAAGAAGAGGCAAGATTAGTGACACTGTACTAATTTGAGGGAGTAATCACTCCGTCAATCTTTGATTCATGAAGAACTATTATGTTGAAAAAACAGTTCGATTGTATAAACTCCTGTGAAATTTCTCTCATGACTCATCGATACCATAAAGGTCTAGAAAGTGGAGAAAGCTCATAGAGTTAAAAGTTGACATATCATATGCCCAGATGCCGTGCATCGTGTGGCTTATCACGCCTAAGTATCTATTGTGTCACTCTTGGATATCATTTTGTGTAACGGCCGATACAGTTGCAATTGTACCTTATGGAGATTGGAAATATTTAACATATTAAATTCCATCAGAAAAGGGGGGTGAATTCATCCTTGTGGCTCCTTTTAGTCTTTTTGGTAACATGTATCTGCCCTTCCATTTTTTCTATCCTGAACCTGTTCAAAGATTGCCTTTTACACTTATCCCAGAAATATGCTATGCAACAAGCTTTTAAGGCTATGATGGGTCAGATGAATTCACAAAACAACCAGTTTACTGGTTCTCCCTTTTCTTCTGCTTCGCCTTCTCCTTTTCCGATGGGTTCAGCACCGCGACCAACTCCCTCTCCAATGGCTACTTCTCAACCATCTACAGTTGATATATCTGCGACAAAAGTTGAAGCTGTGAAAGCAGAAACAGTACCAGTTGCAGATGTCAAAGATGAGATAAAGGAGGAAGAACCGAAGAGATATGGTAATGGAGATATCTTTTGGGAGCCCTTTAGTCACTCACTCTTAACCAGAATTGCAGTATCTCCATTTCCTTTCTGAGCTTCTCTGAAAGTTGATTTTTCTGCTTAGCGGCAGTGATTCTATTGGGAATTCGATGCGTGGAGTGGGGACATTGTGTCCATTCATGAACAAATTGTGCAGTAGGAGAAGTGTGTTCTTGCATTTTGAAGCATAATAATTTTTGTACATATGCCTGAATTGTCTAGGACATACGCTAAAAGCGACTCTTTTATATAGTGCTGTCTACTCGTTTCACATTGTAGTCATGTTTCTCTTTTATTTAAGCAGTTACCAAGCTCTTGGAATTGGTTCCTATATAGATAGAGTTAAAACCTATTGCCTACTGGAAGGTCCTGAATTAGACCAATGGAATTCTATCTGCTATAGCAATGACTATGCAACTTATGATTAATTGGGCAAATTCTTTCGTTTGAAAGTACTGTATGATAAAATTGATGTGGGAACTTTCACTTGCAGCTTTTGTGGATGTTTCTCCAGAAGAAACAAAGCAAGAGAGTCCTTTTGAAAACTTCAAGGATGTGACAGAAACAACTTCATCTGAAGCTACTGAGTTTGTCAGCAATGTAAGTGTTTCTCTAGATTGCGAGAAGAATTTTTTTTTTCTTACCGTAGGGTTATGAATTATGCCGGTATGGATGAAGGGCTCTCAAAATGGAGCTGCTTCTAAGTCGGGGGATAGTTCTTCTGAGGCATCCAAATCAACTGGTACGTGAATGTATGGAACTTGGGTAGACTTTGCATTTGTTTTATCTCTTTTACGAGGTTGATATTGTTATTCCCTTGCTTCATTTATACGCATTATTGATCTGCAGTTGAAACTTAGTGTTTGTGCACTTCTGAATTTAGTCCCTATGTTAAGGTGCTCTGGCTCTTCATTGCATCAGTGTCTCCATTATCTGTGTGGAGAATCCCAGAAGGTGCACACCATGATGTAGGAAGTCGTAGGGATAATAATGAGAGGATAAAGAGAAATGTCATAAGATGAGCTTGAGGAACTTCATAAGCTGCTGCAAAGAGATATATGATTGGTGAATTTTCATTCCAGTTACACAAATTAAATGTTGTCGGATTTAAGGGCGCTGCTGAGTTAGAAAAGAAGAGACTTTGAAAAACCATGAACTGATAACTTGTAGGTACTTATGCCGCTTATGATGGATTGAGTTTCTTATAATCAAGACTTAAATTTCACCTCAGATCATATCAGACATTTTGATGTTCATCAACTCATCCTGAGGATCATGAAGATGTTTACCACGTAGATTAAAAAGATAAAACCACCAGTGGTATCATCTGATCTTGGACACATAATTGTCAAATTGGACCTATTAACTGTAATTGGGACTGTAAATTTCATCATCTAAATTTCCTGGCAAGCATGTATAGCAGTTGCTTCTTTGAAATCAACCTCGACTACGGATCATCCTCAAAAATCTCTGATAGATTGTCTATCTCATCTGCACAATTCCTACACATGCTTATCTGGAATAATTGTCTACTTCACAGGAAAAGGAAGTTCTGTTCTGTCTGTGGATGCTTTGGAGAAAATGATGGAAGATCCAACTGTGCAGAAGATGGTTTTCCCGTAATACAGCTTCCCTTGTTGATTTTTTCATGTCATAGTATTTGGAGTCATTTTGTTGCATTTGCATACTGCCATGGGTAAGTGTATTTCTATGCTGGGTGAACTGTCTCTCTCTCTATGATGTGTGTTGGGTTTAATCAATTTTCGATTAATTAAGGATATCAAGTACTTTTGAATAATACAGAAGTTGAAGTTGCATAATCCTTGAGTTACAAGTTCTAGTACCCTTTAATGCTATCTAAACTTTTGGAATCTGTATTTAATCAACTATTGTGTTTGCCCATTTTATGAGTGCCTTGTCTTTTGCAAATAAAAGAGGTGGAGTTCTCTATGGGACTCTGGCTGAATTCTAAGCAGTTATATCAGTTCATTGTTGTGTTTGCCATCATCAAAATTCTGATTTTTCTGATCTATTTTAGGTATCTACCGGAGGAGATGAGGAACCCTGAAACCTTCAAATGTGAGTACATCTTTGTATGACATATTTGACAACACGTCTCGCATAGCTTTAGTAGAGACTCCAAAAAGTATGGCAGCTATATTTAGCATCATTTTCTCAGTGATCTTTCACATTGATGATAAATCTATCCACTTAGGTAAATGAGTCCTCTAAGAGCGATGTTTTATGCCTGCGTCAAAAATTTCTTATTTATTGATCTGCAGAATAAGGAAATTAAGGTTGACCATTGCATATGTAGCAACCTAACTAATGTTTGCATTTTGCCTGCAGGGATGCTACAGAATCCACAGTATCGTCAACAGTTGGAAGAAATGCTGTAAGTTCCTCCCTTTGTCTTCTTATCCACATGTTTCAGCCAGTTATTGTTCACTTTGAAGGAAGCATGATTAAATGTCATTGGTGAAATATTTTTGTTTATTTGGATCCATGCTGCAGTTTGTGTCACTTGGTGGTCCATTTGACTCTATAATGCTCTACTTCCTGTGAACTTTCAGATGGCTGTTATTCATAAATACTTTTTACTGCTGGTAGAGAACTCAAATATTGTTGTCAATTTCAAAATAGAACTTATTTGACTTGTTAAGAACTGCATTACACGACACTATTCTATTTCTGCACAGACTACTATTTTCTTTGCTGATGGCAGTATAAGAGGTACTCTCTGTTTGTATGTTTCACTAGCTCTGGCATCTTTTTACTGGTGTCTTGCAATTGCATTAATCCTCCCTTTTGGTTAATAATTACTGCAGTTACTTTGTGGATGAGTCACATCAGCTCAATGACCACTATAAAAATATCTGAGTTTGTAGCAATTATGCATTCTTTCTTCATCACAACAGAGCTACTTCTTGTTCATATCATTTCATTTTTAGGCTCTTGAAACAGTAACCTGTTTATAATCTGTACAAGCAGCCGAACTTAGGGCAATGAGCCTAGTTTTTGTGCTATTATGATTAAGAGATTTCACAATGCTATATACTATACATATGCATTTTTTTGTCCAGAAATAATATGGGTGGAAGCAGTGAGTGGGACGGCAGGATGATGGATTCTTTGAAAAATTTCGATCTTAGTAGTCCTGAGGTCAAGCAACAGTTCGGTAAGTATGAAGATGACTACAAATTCCTTCTCTAAGTTCATTTCCTCAATATATGTTGCGATGATATTCATTGAAAGAGATGTCCCTTAATATGTTTTCCCATGATGAATCGCAAGTCATTGTCTGCTAAAAGGTTAGTCAGAGTTTCTATTTGCTGGAGCATAGTTATCATTGTATCGTTGATTTGTAATTTCAGTTGCGTCCTCTTTATCTTTTCCTACTCTGTTGGCATTAGCTGAGCAAAACAACAGAAATGAATCACTTTGAAAAATGGTGTTCTTGTTGACTTTGCTAATGCCTGCTTTGCTCTATCACTCAATTCTGGTGATCTCATTGTTAACGTGAAAACTTTTCAATATTATCTACGATAATTGGAAGCTTGGAGCATGAACCTGAGTGCTAGACTCTTTGATGATTGGCTGTCATCGATAGCATTGTAATTTCATTCAGTTGTGTTCACTTCTGATTTACTGCATTGGCCAAGTCTTCCATTAATTTCACAAGTACTTATTTGTTTTGGGCGGCAGGAGGAGGCAATTGTGTTCATAGATTTCTGTAGAATGTCAAAGGCAAATTGAATTTGCAAAACTTGCACTTTTGATGTATGTATGGTTGTTTTCCTTGTCTAGCCACACTTCTGGTTTAAGAATCAAAGCAGCATGGATGAAAAGGGACTCCATGGCTATTATGAATTTCAGAAATTGTAGTCGTCTTGAGATGTCTTCAATAAATTCTTCGGTTGGATTAAGTTTGTTGATTTGCAGATCAAATTGGCCTTACACCTGAAGAAGTCATTTCGAAGATAATGGCCAATCCTGAAGTTGCAATGGCTTTTCAAAACCCCAGAGTGCAGCAGGCAATCATGGATGTATGTACCAGTTATAGTTTTGCTAAGTTAAAATCACCGGTTAAATCTTGCATTGGTCATTGTTTTAATGTAATATGGTGTCCTCTTTTGCAGTGTTCCCAAAATCCACTAAGCATTGCCAAATATCAAAACGACAAGGAGGTAATGCCACTTGACTTCCTGGGCAAGTTTTGCTAAATTAATCTAGTTTAGAGAGTTGATGAACAGTATATATGGGATCAAGTTTTGACTGTTGGAATGGTGATTGGTGAACTTAGAAAAAAATATCATTGGCAGGAACAATTGTTTTCTTCATTTTGTTGATCTTTGTTGTGAATATCTGGTTCTGTGTTCATTATTCCGTTATCACTGGTGATGGTACTCAAGAAAAATGGCAATTACGTGAATGGTGTTTTACAATTATGGTGTTTTACTTATGGGTTGACTTGATGAATGCATACCTTGAAATGCACAGGACGCAGACCTACAGTTTAAGAGTGCTTAATTGAGCTCAAGTGCAAGTAAAAACTAAGTTTTAGCTTTCTTGCCATATTGTAAAAATCTTACATTTGATTATACATGTTAACGTTGGCATTTCGTGAAAGTTTTCAAATGTTTCAGATTTAATAAAAAGTCAAAATGCTTGAGCGCAATATTGTTAATCGAGGATAGGAAGAAGTAAAATTTGATCTAGGCAAATTTCTAAATCGTTGTCATCTTGGAAATGACCTCATTGTATCCTTGTCCTACAGGTGATGGACGTTTTCAATAAAATATCAGAACTTTTCCCTGGTGTGTCTGGTCCTTGATCCATATGTTCATTATTACTGTAACTTTCCGTCCGTCCGACGATTATGGCGGGAGAAGCTTGCATCAGATCTACCAAATCTGGTCTAATATTGAGCCTACTCTGGATGACTCCTGCTGTCTACAAACATAGCATATTCGAGTCTGCAGCGAGTTTCTTCCTGCTTACAATGGCTGAGTATGTGCCTTTTCCCTCTTTGAAATCTGTCCGAAAGTTTTGTAATCTTTTAGTAATTGTTCTAGCGCAGAATAGCTACAAGACGAGTTAAATTTGTTTGTGTTACTGGGAAGACTCATGTAACTTTTGCAAAGTTGTACATAGTGCATCTTGGGGCTCTCTCTCTCTCTCTCTCTCTCTCTCTCTCTCTCTCTCTCTCTCTCTTCGGTTTCGCTCTTTTGTTGTCTAGTTCAATGAGGAACCTCGAAGAGCATTTTGGCTGGGAGTCTCTTGGAGTTCTTGATGGATTGCGTCATGTCATGTTGGGGGGAGAGCATCTATAAAATCTTCCTGTCGGGTAACATTGGCCAAGACGCCCTCATGACGTGTGAAAGAACCGTCGCCTTCTTTCTCCAGTGTATTTCATGACAAGACCACCTTGAGGTTTTCAAATTTTCCAACTACCTTAAGCATTCTAAACCTGGCAGGTTTCCTGATCCTCTAGTTTGCCTGCCTAATACAACTTTTCGCTCGAGTTTTTGCTGTTCTTTAAAGTTTCAAGTGGCAAGGTTTACATTCTTTTGACGTACTCGACATCGGTAATTGCGAAGCCTGCCCCGGGATGATCCATGGTGTCTCCAGATTTTAAGTACTTAGTTTTCTTCCTTTCCTTCTCGGTGTTTCTTGCGCGCTGGTTCTGCTTCCTAGTGATCTTCATACCTCATTCCTCACTTCCTCTACGATGAAGAGTGGACAATAATTCCAGTCATCAAGTAAATGAACCCAGAAGAGCAGCCTCCAGCACACAAAACTGCAAAAGCTTTCTTCAAGTCCCTCCCCGCTACTTAATCAGCCAAAAAGAAAGGCAAAATCAAGAATCCTCAATAAAAAGCTATAAGAATCTCGTGGACGTGGTCGGCCGAACGGACGACCTTGCAGATCTTCACATCTCAATGTATGAAGAAATTACTACATCATAATAACATATGCGGTAAACTAAAGTTTGAATCATTAAATGATGAATCCCATGAAGCTCCTACCAGGTTTGACTTGACCCGAATTCACTTTAGTACACCTATTAAGTTCGCTCGATAATTTGATAGATATCTACGAAACAAGTTTCAAACTCAGCCGAAGAAAAGCGGCAGAAGATTCAAACGTGAATTGTCAAACTTCCGCCAATACACCGGGACCTTAGCTCCGCATTGACAAACGACGCAGTCTAGGACCAAACGGAACCCCTTTTCTGGTAAAGCAAAGAAACTTTGCAACAAAGTGAGATGCGATCCAGCTTCCAATCTTTATACAAATTCAAAAGTCTGGCCACAGCTTGCACCAGTACAACAACTTGGACTTCCACGTCCGTTCATTCAGGATGCAAAAAACAATGCAATTCATCGACCAGATGAACAAACTAAAAATTTAGATGCATTTCAACAGCCACCGGAGCAAAAGCACGAGCTCTACGCTTCATCCTTTTTTTCCCCATGGTGGAATCATCCCAATAACAAAGAACAATGAGCCAAAATTACAGGTCGACGACGAAGATCAACCATTCCCGTCGTCTTAAGATGGAAGATAACTTACTTTACAAGCACAACATATAATCAAGATCTCTTCCACTTCCCTCCTCTACAAATCCTCAAACCACTCCGTCATCATTAAAAAAATCTTCTATAAAACAGACTCACTCCGAGTCACTTTCCACATTGCCCATGGCTTTCAAGCCCCTTGGTCTCTGCATCACAAGCACACATACCAGTCAGCAAGGGAATCGAAGGAAAGGGTTGAATTAAGCATCTAAACAATACAATAAACTATATTACCTTCTTTAAATTCTTCTTCTCCCTGACTTCATATCTTTCCTGCGACATCTCAGTTAACCACGCCCCCGGACTGACTAACTGCCAAAACCCCACAAAATGCTGAACAAAATTAGCACAGACAACTTCTGAATAAGGCTGATTAGATCAACTCCAGGAACAATAAGGGCTTTTTGCAAGATTCTTACAAGTAATGTTCTTTGGATGATCTTGGCCCTCTTTTTAGGCCTCTGGGGGGGCTTACACCCTTTCATGGCAAGAAAGTCTTCTTCTTTCTCTTTGCTCGAAAGAGCAATATACAGCTTAGGCCAAACCAGCTCCCTCTCTTCCATGTTACCATTCACATCCACCGGAACCTTCCCATTATCATCCACACCAGCCGATCCTCTCGTTGAATAGTACCGGTCCTCCTTCTCCGGTGACGCCAACTTCGCGTTTTCATTCAAGGTAGACTGGTGTGTGGTCCCATCAGAATTCCTGTAACCCAAAAGAACAACTATGAGAACTGTAGCACTCATACTTTCTTGATTTTAGCCAATTTCAATTCCTCAGCAGACAGTCCTCACCTCTTCTACCAGCAGGAAAAAAGAAGACAAATTTCCTACATTTTTTAAATTTATACAATCAATTGACCGCATCAAATTCAGAGGCATTTCCTAGTAAACAAAGTGAAGGTCGAGCCACGCGTGTTGAAACCCTATCTCGAGTTCTTCTCGACAAGCTAAACCAATCTCTTAAAACAGCAAAATCCGTATTAATCCATCAGCTCCGCAGAGACAAACGAGTGCCTAAGAAAAAAATCCATTTCTTTTACCTGGTGAAGCGATGAGCTTGAAGATGCGAATTTTCCTTATCAACAGCCGCGATGAAACAGCGATCGACCCGGGACGTAATTTTCCGGCGAATACCGCCGCTGAGTTTGTGGGAGACTCCAGACTCTTTGCCTCTAACGCATCTGAGTCGCTTCCTGTTTCCCCACTGTAGGAGAAAATCAGGCTCCGATGCTTTAAGATCGTTCCTTTGACCATTATCTTCCTTGTCCATTTCCACAACCAAATGAAGGAGACCACCTTCGATGAGTCAAAACAAAGGGAAAAGATTGGCTTTTCAAAGAAGAGCAAACTGGGAGCAAAAGACTCGGGAGGGAGACGATGAAGCTAAACAGCTTAACTCGGACGCGCGTCAATTTTGCAGTTTGACCCAAACATCAAAGTTAACCCAGAAGCCAATTTTGAAATGAACGACGATGCAACTCTGGGGAATATCACAGCTAGAAGAAGAAGAGACCAATTGGCCAATTGCTTTGCGAAAATTCAGATGGCAAGAGCGACAGCGGGTTGAAACTAAAACAACGATTTGAATTCGGAGGCCAAGAACCTTAAAAGATCCAGATGAACAGAGAAATCTTCAGCGAGGGAGTGCCCAATTAACCTGCAGTTGAGGATGAAGGACTGAGAGAGAGAGAGAGAGAGAGAGAGAGAGAGAGAGAGAGTTCTTAGATTGGAGAAGGAGAAGGGAGAAGAGGAGGCATCTTACGAGGAGAAAACCGGACTCGGAGAAGCATATGCGTCCAAAAGCTCCAAGGAATTTTCTCGGGAAAAGATGGAGAATTCCGTTAGAACAAACACAGCCCAGATCGTTTTTCCCCCTCGGCGTTGCTCCAAGAACTGCAATTCTCTCCCTCTCCGTCTCTGCCCGTCCTCTTCGTCAGTATCTTGGACGCCCTCTGCTTCCCTCTCCCTCTGTTTATCCTCCAACTTCTCTCTCTCTCTCTCTCCCCCTCTCTCCCTCTGGTTGCTTCCCTTTTCTTCTCTACTTGTTTTTTAAGACAGCCGCCTTCGTGGGATGAGAAAATTTGACGGTGAAGATCTAAGAACAGAAAATGGTGCGCAAACCATTGGGGGGTCCTCGCTCTCGTCGTCGTTCTTGATATCCATTTTCTTTCGAGAGATCGAGAGAGAAAGCGCCTCTTTCCGAAGGGTTCAAAGGCCTGGCCCATTCGTATCCCGACAAAATAAATGGAGCGGGGTAGGGACGAGGGAGGAGTTGGGGAACTCTTATGGACCGCATTCGATGCATGTGATTTATTAGATCACGTAAATTTTAAAAAAAAATGATTAGGGCCCGCTTGGTTCGACTTCGAAGGAATATCTTAGGAAGAATGTACATGTCTTTGGACTAAAGAGATTTTTCCAAGTGCAAGTAATATTTAGTAAAGGGTATTTCAAGAACTCATACAACTTTAATTAAAATGATGTTTGAAAAAAATCACACTTTGCAAATTCCTTTTGCTTTTATTTTTTTATAAAAAGAAAAAATCAAAATTGGCTAAGGACCGATGGTCGTAGGTGACCACTGAGACTCCGACAAGGCCAATTTGCCGTCGCCGACCTCACCTAAAGTCGCATGACCTAGGTGTCGCCTGAAGACGAACAACCTCATGCAAGGCCGGTGGCGTCTTGTCGACCACTCGCTGGTGGTTCTAAGGTCGCCCATCGTTGGCTGAGGCCTTTGCTAAAAAGATTAGGGTTTTAAAGGACATTTTTTTTAAAAAAATTAAAAGTATATCGAGGGTAATAATTGAAGGAAAAAAGTCTATTTGTATTTCGAAAATGCAAATATTTTTCCAAAAGCTATTAAAAAAAAACTGTCAAACGCCGTTTACATTTGGCCAAGGGGCTTTGGACCCCAAAGCCCCTTACGAATGTTGAACCAAACGAGGAACTAGGATTTGTTCCTTTCACAGAAAATAACTTCTAAGCAACTATTTTCCAGATTTTCGAAGTTTTCAGATTACAGAAAATAAGTAAGTCAAGAAAAATATTTTTCACCCATGAAAAAAAATATCTTATAAAATAAAGAAAAGGTTTTCCACTTTTTTAGAAGTCAAAAACATTTTCCATCATCTTTCCTTCCTCCCTTCCTTCACATTCATTTTCTTTTTAATTGTGTTTCATTTTTATTTTCTTTTTCTTTTCAATTTTTTTTATAATTTTTTTCTTTCTTTCTTCCTCTGCCTGTTGCTGGCCACAGGCGATGCATGAGCTTGCCAACCTCGAGCGAGACTCTAGCTCGCCTGCGACCTATTTTCGATCGTCGTTGTGGCTGGACGTCAGCCAAAGAATAAGGGAAAAGGAAAAAAAATATTTAAAAAGAAAATAGGAAAATATTTAAAAATTTTGATTTTTAAAAATAAATAATAAAACGAATAAATAAATAAATACAATTATTAAATTGAATACGTGATAAAAAAAATGATTTTCACTAGAGAAAAATTCTCCAAAAACAAGCTAAAACCAAAAGTTCTAGGTCTAGACTATGGAAGAATCTGATACCACATGTTAGGTGCAAAGACATCACCCTAGGATTACCATAGCTACAATCTAGAAACATGATAATGATTTAAAAGATTTGTCCACATTATTCAAAATCAATCTTTTTGGATGCAGAATAATAACGATTCAAAACTCAAGTGCTCCTCCTATTTCATCATATGTATTTTTGACTCAATGAGATAGCCCTCACGACGCGAATCCCTGCGCGCTACGACGCGAATCCCTACGCGCTCCTTACACGAGATTGTTTATGAGTTTGTAGGATTAGAGGATGAGCTTAAGCGCTATTTATAGAGTTTTCAGCCAGGCTCAACTTAGCCCACACAAGCGAGGCACATATTAGACTAGTTAGAATTCTTACATCTTACCTTATTAGATCACCTGGTAAAATGATAAATTACAGTTTCAACTAATGTAGCCTGCGTTAGAAAAACTCTTACATGCTTATCCGTTTATTCTGATCATAATATATTGTTCTCGTTATTTAAAAACACATGACTATATTTAATCATTTATCACGTTTAATACGCTTCAAATATATATAAAGGGGTTGCTAACTTCGCTTATCTTTTTGTGCATGCGATATTGCCTCGTTTGCCTGTGGGAGCGAACCGAAGAAGCGAACGCCGAGGCCCACTTTCAAAGACGGAGGGGGAATGGATATGGATAATCGCTAGAGTAGACATCACCATTCCTAGCAGCTTAATTAAGACTTTAAATTCTGGATTAAGTACAGAGAATTAGGTACGGCTTTATAATGTTCCGGGGAAACGACTACTACCTCATCCTAATAGTTATTTTATCTACCCAAGTTTGCTAATTCTGCTTAATCTGATCACGAGTTCTTTGGCCAATTGCATCAAATTTTGAAAGCGCACACTGCAATATGTAACTGTAGAATCCCGTCCGTGTTTGAGGAGGCTAAATTGCCCTGGTAGAAGTCGATCTGGCAGGAAAATGTGTTTGGTAAAATCAAATCTGAAGTAGAAACGTGTTTGGTAAAAAAAATTGATTTTTGGAAGGATTTTCTACTCATAACAAGATTTTTTAGTTCTGACAAGATTTTTTTGTCAACTTGGAGAAGTAAAATTTTTTTACTTCTCCGCCTTGAGAAGCCATTCTCGTCACCCGGCCGCCACCCCCTCCCCGGCTGCCGCGGCCATCGAACATTATTTTTTTAATCGTTATCAAACGCATTTCTCCATCGGAGATCAACTTCTGAAATAAAGGTTGAAAATTTAAATTCTGCTCTAAAGCAAAAGCTGAAAAATCAACTTCCCTGCTTAATTGACTTTTCGGGCTAGAAGTATTTTCATGCACATACTAAATCAATGTGAAAGCCCTACAATTTTTAGGGAAGATGTCCATGCAACGTAGCGTTTTGCATATTTAAAAATCGGGTGAGACGGATTCACTAACGTCTATTGTAATTACTGAAAAAAAAAAATATTGAATGCGTCATAAAAGATACGGCACTCATTCTCATAGTTGTAACCCTTGCGGAAAAACCGTACCAAACATGCTCTTAGTGAAGTTACGGAAATACAATCGGAGCAAATTAAACATGGTTTTAATTCATTCATTCACTTCTCCGCTTAAATCAACATATCTAAGACCCCGGCGGCATCCACGACCAATCGAAAGAGTCCAAACCCATGACGACCAATAGATTCCGAGACCGACTCTCTTGTCTTCCTGCGGATGTTTTGCTCGTGTCACGGGCCATGTGCCCACCAATTGCGGGTAATGCAATAGGACCGGCGAAAACCGTTAAAAAAAAAGTCCTAAAGTATTTTTTTTTTGCTAATTTAGTGATTAACCTTTTAATTGTATCAATTAAATTCTAAATCCTTTCAAGTATTATCAATTGAGTCAATTCGATAAATTTTGACCGGAAATCACTTGCGTAAACGCCGGCCGGCCGATTATATGAGGCATGATTGACGCTAAAATAAATAATTTTTAATAGAATTTTAATGTTTGTCCATGTTTTTAGATTGTATACTCTTTTTTTATTTGCTTTGTTTTTTTTTTAAAGAATTGTGGTTGAGGAGGTTGGCCATAGTTCTAAACAATAAAAGAAAATAAAAAATAAAAGTTTAAAAAATACTAAACCATATCAAGATATCATAAAAAAAAAATTATCCACATTAGCGTCGGTATTGCCACGTAGGAACAACCAATATCTACGTAAGCAATTTCCTATTGAAATTGACTGGACGACTCGATTAACAAAACACGAAAAAGTTTACACTCGATCATTAAATTTAGAAAGTTTAGGATTAAATTGATAAAGAAATCAATAAATTTATGATTTTTTTTGGGGGGGGGGGGACAATTTTCCTAGCTAGTTAGATTGTCCTCATTCACCGAACGATCAGAGCAGTCTCTCAAATTCCGGTGGAAACCCCGTTGTCACCATCTTTGACAAGGAGACATTTCAGAAGCATTTAACTTGCTGCATAAAAACAACGGGGGAACCAGTTTTTCTGCGTGGGGTCATGGGACTAATGGCTCAATTGAATTCGTTTGTTTGGATCAGGGTGACCTGTTCTGTTCAACCAGTCGCTCTCTCCATCCTGGCCCTGGCATTATAAAAAATATCTTGGATGACTGATCTCACATCTTATGAACCAATAATTCAACAAGAGCAACCACCATCTGTCGTAGATTTTGAACTTTTCAGTTAACTAACAAGTTCACTGCTGATCTAGAGCATAGGCACACTGGATTTACTTTGTTAATCGCGACCGCGAGGGACGTTCCATCCCATGCCGTTGCTCCTGTGGCGATCTCGTGACCTGAAATTCTCAGATGAGATTCATCCACTGTTGTGACTAAGATGCCGATTATCGACTCGTGGACGGATTGATCAGTGAAACAACTGACCTAACGACTCACAGGCTCCATCAAGTTAACGACATAAACCACCAC
This sequence comes from Rhodomyrtus tomentosa, assembly GCA_028455895.1. Classification (NCBI taxonomy): domain Eukaryota; kingdom Viridiplantae; phylum Streptophyta; class Magnoliopsida; order Myrtales; family Myrtaceae; genus Rhodomyrtus; species Rhodomyrtus tomentosa. The sequence goes on from JAPCWY010000010.1 coordinate 34,533,424, forward strand.
AATAGCTGACGCTAATTAGCCTTGATTCATGTTCAATTATACACAAAGATATAATAATAAGGAACCCATCATCCAAAATACAGATAAAGAGTGAGGATCTTTTAAGTGCGTATACACTAACAGATGGAGAAGACCCTACATGGTCAATCTGGTATAAAGGGAGAATATGCATTGGCAAAGAACATAACTGGATAGTGTGGACCCTAATGAACCTCGTTCAGGAATCTCTTTCTGTGCAGACCAGACCAAACCAAACCAAACCAAACCAAAGTGGCCAGATTTCTCTTCAAATGCCAATACCATCATAGTAACCTCCATAAGTTATGTGAGCCCTGGACAGAGGAACCCCTCTCACTGCTGAAATTGCTTCGTTCAGCTTGGTTGTCTGATGCACCACTTGCTTGATTCTCTGCAAATCACATGTTTGAGCTCCTTAGTGTTTTTTTTTTCTGTCTGGCAAAATCTGGTCTTTTAGGCATTTGGTTTCAGCTCCAAAAGTTCCTGACACTGGGAATATTGGGACAAGTAACTAATGGCATGCACCACCAGGAATTTGAAAGAAGACAAGTTTTCTTTTTTCTTTGGAAGGCTTCTTGAGCAATAACTTCCCAGTTAATTTGCTGTTAACATTACTTTTCTTGGCTGAGTTAGTTAGGAAGATTGCAGATCACTGAATACTGGGTTGTTGATGAACGTCCCATGTTACTAAAACAGGTTGATTTGGAGAAATTTATGGTATGATTCACTTTTTTTAGCAGCACATCAAATAGAAAACGCTCATGCAGACAACAGGCCAAAAGGACGAGCTTTGAACCAATTTTTGCAGGAAAGAGTGCTCAGTTCGGGGAAAATTTGCCATACCTTGTCATCAGTGTAGATCTGAAACCGAAGCTTCTGATTCTGCTGGCTCTGTTTAGCTCTCTGGCTACCAAGAATGATGATGCAGATAGTAGCAGCAGCGACGCCGAAAGAGCAGAGAGCTCCAATCCCTGTGAAGCCCCATTTCCATATGTTCAGACCACCTCTATTCTCATCCCAAGTGGCCTCCTCTGCATCACAATCGCTGTCCTGTTGCTTCTTGGTCACGCCCACGACATCTCTGGTGGCGACCTCATGCCTCTTTCTTGGAGAGCAAGAACTGTCGAGAACCGCCTCACCTTGAAACGCTCCTGCATCAATCTGGGGCACGAAGGCTCCTCGAGTGCCGGACCTCGGCGAGTCCATTTTCATGTCGGCGAATTCGGGTTCCGTCATCTTCTTGAAGAAGACTTGGGAGACCATGTCCTGGTCGGCTTCCTCCAATCCCACGGCCTTGCCGTCATCATCATCAGGAGGCTTGATCATCATCTTCTCAGTGATCAGGGATGGGAGTTTGATCTCCACAGGCAACTTGATGATCTCCCTCATCAGCCTCTCGTCCGGAGTCGGCGGCGGATCGAATTGGATCGGCACCGGGACGAGCCGGCTCGGCGGCGGCGTCTTCGAACTCGGGGACGGGCACCGGAAGTAATCCATGTTGAAGACACTCTTCTGACCAGGAGGTGGTGGGCTGTGCCTTCTGGAGAAGATCTTGTCACCCTCATTGAAATCAAGACAGCCATCGACAGGAAGCAACTCCCACTCATCAAGATCCATTTTTTTCTCCAGAGGAGGGGACCTGATGGAGGGGGACTCTGTGCTGTGGGAGAGAAGGGTTAATATATGGAGTGTTTGCTTCTGTTGGGGTTGAAATTACCTTTATTTCTTTGCGACCCTTTGAATTATTGAATCAAAGGGAGGTGGGCTTTGGTTTTTTTTTTTTTTTTTTTTTTATCAATGGGGTGATGTGGAATCTGACTGAGAGGAAGCCTCCCCAAGATTGAAATGAAACCAATTAGCCAAAGGGAAGGGAGGGAGGCTGATGATATGGACAGGGGTTTGAGAGAGTAGTGCTTAGTGCTTATCCTCCCAAGAGTGGACAAATGGAAGGTGGTCCGTTTGGGGCCCCCACACGTTCGGGAAAATTCCATCTTTGAAAAGTTCTTGGACGTTGCTCTTCCATTTTTACTCTCTCTTTTTTTTTTTAAACCAATTTCTTCCCCCCCACCCCCCAAATTGACCATATCTTTTGTGGGATGTTTTCAACGAATTGCCCTGTCTAGATTTCGGAGGTGTATGTCCTTAAGCAAGTCCTGCATCTCCCAACCTGGTCGTGCATTGCTTCAAGCACACTTATCCAATTGCTTTAGGGGCTTTATGAGCAAAATTCTAGAGAGAGAGAGAGGAGGGGTTGCTTGGCTAAGGGGGCGTCGGAGTGATAGGGACTAGGAAGGCCTTTGGTGTGAAAAAGGGCCAAAAGAGCAAAAAAGAAAAAGATGAAAGTGAAAGTCATCACATCTGTCCATGCCTCGGTATCTTCTACCTTTTTTTTTTTTAAGCGTCCTTAGACTAAATTTGCTTTGATAAACACGTCAACATTAATAATAACTTTATCTCAAACTAATTAAGATCGACGATCGATGAACTCAAAAGAAAATTATAAAAATAAAAATAAAATCAAGTAAGAAAAAAGAGATAAATATATAAAAATAAATAATAAATATATATATACATTACCCATCCACAACACTAATATACTCTCTCACTCCGTCATAATACAAATCATACGCCAACATTAATTTGCTTTGATAACCGAAAAAATAAAATGATTAAGAAGAATGTTCTTAGCTCTGCATAGGCGTATTTCACAATCTTTTATGAATTTTAATTTGGGCGAGCATATACACACTTTTATGACACAATTTATACTCTCTCTCATGAGCATCGAGAGAAATTGGATAAGCTGTAATTGGTTATAGAAATCGGCATCACGTTCCATTCCCAATTGAATGATACGGATCAATATTAGATTAGGAGTCAAGCTTAGACAAAAGATGATTCTCATTTACAACCTGGTGAGCCAAGTCAATTCAATGAGATTCGATCCCCAACTAGTATTTCCGCCCGAAAGGAAAGGTCTTTATTGAATCTGGTTTCTTCACGTTCAAGAGCTGCGTCCGGAGGTGTCGCTTGCTGCCATTTTCAGCAACATCAATATGCGTTTTTTGGCTCCTTATACAGCCAAAGGTTGCGTGCTTGTTTTGGTCCGCTCGTGTTCCTATTACGTACACTACCAAGGGCTGGGCTTGCGTTATGACAAGTCTAACCTCTGTCGCTCGTGGCTGAAGATGAGCCGGCCACGTCCCCCGGAAGAGAGTTTCGTCTAACATGGCGAAAGCGATGCTGAGTTGCTTTCTAGAAGTGCAAACGAAACGTAGGTTTAATATCGTCCGTTTGCTTTCTTTCTTTCGCGGGTTTCCGACTGTTGCGAGCGGGCAGAGAGAATAGAAAAATCTAGGGACTCATGTTAGGTGAATATGATAATATCGGATGGAAGATTGTTGAACATGAGACTTCATTGTCAGTTGTAAACCAAACCCCCCCCCCCCCCCCCCACAAAAAAAAAAAAAAAAAAAAAAGGTTTCCAAACTAGAGGTGGTCACTGGTCTGCCATCACACGCCCAAAAGTCAAATGTAAGACACTCAGTAATTCACGTAAACTAGAACTGTCGAAAATAGCTGAAGAGGGGAACTTCCTGCTACGACCGAAAAGAAAAGGGCCCTACAGAGAGTCCAAGCTTAGATTCAGGCTGGTCAGCTGACCCAATTGAGTTGCTTCAAACCGAAAGCGAAAACTTGGATCCAGACTCAAGAAGTTAAGGTGCCGAGAGAGAGAGAGAGAGAGAGAGAGAGAGATGCAGCAGTTCAAACACAGAAAAGAAAAATGATATACACAAAACACAAAGCTGTTCTCAGATATACAATGCTCGGTTGGTTCCTCCCAAGAAGAAAAAGAAGGGGCAAAACAAGGAAAACAGCTTTCAGCTATTTGGAGTATTCTAACAGTAAAATCTCCACTCCACTTACAGATATTACATCGAAAGTGAGAGAGTGAAACAACCTGTCGCAGAGCATCTAAGTAGTTTGTAGCATTCTAGTTCGATTTCTCGTCCAACCTCTGGCATATGGAAGGAAGAATTCAGCGTTTTAGGATGATGATGATCTAGCCGATGAGGATTCGCCCAACGAGACAGAAGCCAGCGAAGAAGCCCAGACCCGGGCGCTCTTTGCCCTTTCGTGAAAGCTCCTGGCTTTGCCAAGTCTCACTTTTGTCCAAATCCTCCTCACGTCAATGGCATGAACCGCGTTCCCCAATAAGTGAGTTGCCTCGCCAAATATTTCCAAGTTTAGATGAGGCACGTACGAGACACAGAAAACTTTCAAACGAGAGACAACTTTAGGGAAGATGGCGATGAGTAGTCTCAAACAGGCAAACAACAGCGAGAGAGCCAGATACGGTTCCCTTCTTACGTTCTTCATCGACAACATATCCTCGAAACATGCTCTGGAACTTTCAAGAGTCTGAAGACTTGCTGGCTGCTCTCCCATGACGGATTGTACTGGTCGAAGGCCTGCGTTGCAGACAGAAGAAAAATGAGCATCCGAAATGTCACAAACTGAGTCCAAAATTGGCTGCATCCATTAAAAGATATTGGGCCAATATTGCTCTAATGATTAGGGGCACTTCAATCTAATCATTTACCTGTGTTTGTCTCGTAAAATTCCACAAGGGAGTCGAGAGTTTTTGGACCACTGTATTGCAACCTCGAAGTCTGATTCAGCAATAATATAGATGGCAAGCTGCGGATCCCATATATTGAAAATACACTGCACAGCCAATGCAGGATAAGCACAAGAATCACTCAGATTAAAAAGCAAAACAAAATCCCTAATGCAGAGAACCCAGAAGGACTAAAAGAGAACCACGGAAACCACGGAACTTTCTTATTATTGACCAAGTACCTTTTGATAATGCAAGACTGCAACTACCATTTAACAGTATAATAAACTAATCAGCTTTCATGAATAATGAAATGCGTCCAACACAACATAGTATAACAAAAACCATCACAAAGTACAGTTAGTCGAGGATGCGTTTCAATTAGAATAGTTGTACCATTGTCATTTTCATGAAATCATTCTCGTCTTCCTTCCAAATAACCCTTCTTTGACCCATCTTTCATGTCCTTGGATATGAAAATGTCCTAACTTCTTGCCATTATTTTAATTAAGGTCTAAATGGTCTTAAAAGCAGTTCAGTCCATGCATTTGTGCCTCATTGAATAGTCAAAAAGTTTCCGATAAATCCCCCCAGGAGTAGCTACACTCTTTTAAGTTTGTCAAATACACATTACTTATGAGCTTCCACCACAAAAAAAAAGGTAGAACAAAGCAGTAAGCCTCATCTGGAAGAACCGTGGTGCAAATAATAATGAAAAGAAAAGGAAAAAAGAATAAAAAGAAAGAGATTCCTATCGAGTTGCTTAAACTATATAATAACTACCCTAATCATATTTAAGAGTCTCAGACCACACAACATAAAACACCACTTATCACAGCATAACTGATTAAATTGTAGTACTTAAAGCACACAAAGGTATCAGCACAAACCTTGGCATAGCTAAAGATTGCTCGACTGCCAAATGATCTATTTGAGGGAACATAGAGCTTAGGGCTTCATATGTAGGCCATACAGACTGGGAAAATGGGCACCACGAAGCATAGAAAAGTACAGCAGTATATCCACTATGCTGTTCGGACATCAGAAATCTATCAAGGAAGTTCCCATCCACCTGAACACAGTTAAATAACAGTATGTATTAGTAGAATTTCAGACTCTGGATATAGTATTCTTTTGAATCCTTGCAAATAAATAATTGGGGCAAGCAGCATCCTTATAAAATCAAAGTACGACAATTGATGCAAGAGAAACTCAAGAGGAAAAATGGTTTACTGAATATTCAATACCGTGGAAAAGATGAGATTACAAATGTAGGAGGTCATGAGACCGAGACCAGTCTAACGGTTAGAATGCAAATGAGAGTGGCCAAACAACCTTCCTTTTGAATGAAGAAGAACAAAAAGAAGAATCATAGTCCTCCAAATAAGATGCTACAATCTACTATGGGCTGAACCATGAGAAAGAGACAGGGAGTCATCTAAAGCCTTCTGAGTACGTAAAATCCTCCACAAATACTAACCCACAATTATAGCTGTTAACGAGTAAATGGAAAAAACACAAATGAATACACATGATCCCATATTTCTAATGATTAAAATCAACAAGAATACGCGCATACAATAGAATATGCTCAATTTATTTCAGAAGCATCTTAAAATACTCATATTTCAGCAAGCATAACAATCAATGTAATCAGACATGATTGAAAATCCATTTGTTAAGTTTCCTTCTATTAACTAAACAAGCAAGATACCCGACACCTTTTGAACGTTAAGGGTCTAACAAGGAATGTCAAAAGTTCTCAAGCATTTTGCTTAATGATTGATCCCAAGCAACTACAACCAGCTATTACATTATGAACACCTCTGAAAACAATACTTAGGCATAAAACAAGAGGAATACTATTTTAGACACATCTTGGCACGGGAATATCAGGACGACAAAGTCTCACAGATTACTGAGCAAGACACATCATGGTCATACCGACCATTTACCGGAAGAAAGATGTGATTTCAATTTTAGCTTATTGACCGACTAATCGATGTAAACAAGATTCCATCTGAAACACACGCAAAAAATTTAACGTGGGTGGGCGTTCTCCTCCACTCAACTCACATGAACTTTTTGATGGAGGAACTAGAAGAAAACTAATGGCAAGAATTTGTGTATTGGATTTCACGTGACTGTCTATGGCTACATTGCATGTGCTAGGGTTAGAAGTTACACTGCAGAAATTCATGGATGACAGAAAAATCTGAGGAATGAACACATGGGAACAAGTCCTTGAGTAAGATGTCAGTGACAGATAAATCTGTCACAAGTATTCTAAAGCTTAAAAACTAATCCTGTCCCAAGGAAAGGAAGACATGCTCCGATAAACTGAAACTATCCTATTTCACTGAAACTACATGGATTATCAAGCAGATATTCTGATGTCAAAGTTTGCGTTAACTTCTTCCCATTCGTCCTCGGTAATGAATCTCTTATCGCTTTTTTATATTTAGGATTGAGTCAGCCCCACCTTAGGTAGTGTAATCCCAAAGATTTGTACTTGGTGGTGTGGGAATCAAAATTGTATGGTGTGCCTAATTTGCACATAAAAGTATACCCTTAACCACTAAGTCATTCCTATAGGGTTTATCCACTAACTTATATCAACACGCCCCTTCCTCATACAAAACATCTTTAAGGCAATTGACTGAGTAAGAGAATTTCAAACGAATCTCTTCCTCCCAGTGAAGTCCTAGAAGTGTAATTACCATACATCTCCCTCTTTGAGTGCGAGCACGCATGCATTTTTGTAATATCAGCTTTTAGACACCATTGAAACAAACTACTAGGAAGAAAACAATTACTTCGAAAGGCACAGACATGCATTCCCTCACTTGAAATGCCAACGGTCTCTCCAAAGGGTGGCCTTCAATGTTTAATATTTCACAGAATCAGACTATTCCTAACATGTTCCTTTCTAATCCTAACATGATTTTTCACCATTTATTTTAGCATAAGCTTAATAAGATCTTTAAGGCACACAGCCCATGTCAGCAGTTCTCTCCTGTTTCCTCTCCATCCGTTGCTCGCGCTGTGTTAGAATACTCTCTGTCCCAGTTTCTCTGGGATTCTGTGAAAAAGTCGTGAATCTCATATAGTCATACAGTCAACGTGTAGACAACATTCACCAATGATACATCAGGCGTCTCAAAGTACAGAAGCAACTGATATAGCATGAAATCTACTAGACAATTAAGAATGATTCTTCCTTTTCCTTGGGGGGTTTCGGGTGTGGAGGAGCTAATAAAGTTATGGATGCTTTCTAACATTAGGAAATAATGGGAAAGTTGAAACAGTACAGCATCAGATTCGACGAAACTGAAGGTAAATGAACGTTAAAGATAATATTGACAGAGAATCTTCTATGTTAGGCATTTGATATGCATTTTTATGATAGCTAAGGATATAATTTTTACCCTAAAATCACTTACCAATAACGCGGTGGAGAGCCTATATAAACAAGCAAGAACCCAAAAGGCATATGCCCAGCAAAAGTCCTTCCCATACATCAAATTATCTCACTCGAGTCTCTGAAGAACTGATGTGCACAAAAATAACATTTAACCGCCAAATCATTTGGGACTTTTACCAAGTCATATCACCAGTGCAAAGAACTGACCTTTTTCGCAAAGAAACGATATCAAGTTCCTCATTTTTTCATCGCTTTTTCATCAAGCAGAACTAAATCCGACAAACTTAGGTTGGGGGTAAAAGGAAACACTAAAGCACAAGTCAATCTGACCAAAACAAAAGTCAAGGCCCTCGAGCCACATCCAAATGAGAGATTCCACGGAGGATTTCTATCAATTCTCAAGTACAATTAAGTTGATCCTAGATTACCTCCCCTTCACCGAACAACTATATACCATTCACGCCACCAAACACCGCAGGAAAAGCCAACGCATTCATTCACAATCCAAAAATCAGTACAAATCCAAAGCCTCCGGAACAAGAAATCACCGGGCCAAATCAAACATCCATCCAAACCAATCCCCGAAACAGTCAAAACCCAACAGCTATTTCATCGGGGGGACGCGAAAGGAGAGCAACTCGAGGCGTCAATCGAGCAAATGACGCACCTGGAGAGGCGGCGAAGGGGAGATCGCGCCAGAGCACTGCGATTGCAAGCCGATCAAGAAAGGCGAATGTTCCCTCGGGCAAAAGGAGGCCGATTCCGACGACGCGAGCTGCACCAGGAGAGACAGCGCGCCGATGCAGACGAGGAGGAGCGAAGCCGCCACGGACGGAGAAGCCATTGGAGGGTTTACAACACAACACGGCGGAGGATAAAGAGGAGGAGAAGGCCGAACCCCAGGAACCGACAGGAGAAAAAAAGGAAGTAAAAATTAAAGGCAAAAGAGAGAGAGAGAGAGAGAGAGACAGAAAGGTTTCGCAAGCCGACAAGATGGGGTGGGGGTGGCTATGTCTCTGATCAAACCCCAATGCTCCTTCTTCTTCTTCTTCGTCTCTCCCCGTGGGCGCCTCAGAGCGATTTGATCATCAGAGCTGGGGGATTCGATTCTGTGCGCGTAGCGACCTCTCTCTCTCTCTCTCTCTCTCTCTCTCTCTATCTTTCTCGCTCTAGTTGTTGGATGATTATCCAATGATTTTTCCTTTTGCCCTTTTTCCAGCCTCGACAAAAGGGGGAGGTTCGTTCTAATTTATAGATCCGTTTCATTTCCGGTAACGACTGCCAAAATGGATTAAAAATATCTATTTTCAAAGCCCAAGCCCGCCAGCCTCGTGAGCACGGAATTTTCTCGTAATTTCCCGAAATTTGAGTTTTTTTTTTCTTAATATACACGACCACTTGCATGTTGTAGAAATAATATGATCTGTTTTTTTGTTTTTTTTTTGTGTCGAAAGTGCTGCTCTTTTTTAGTTTAAAAATAATCAAAATGCATCTCTCATGAGATTTATAATCGATAAAATATTCGCCCGTTATTTTGCAGGGCTAAATAGCTTCCCAAATATTTTTTGCCTCAAGTATTGCAAGAAAAACATAGTTATTCACGAAACAATATATAAAAAAGAGTGCTCGCGATCAATAAATCGGAAGAGGGAGGAGAACGTGGGGGGTAAATGCCCACAACTTTCTAATTTTCAACACTTGGGTAAGACGGACGAATCTGGAAAAAAAAAATGGGAAAGAAAATCTTTTTCGCAATTACTATTCGTATCAATTTATGGCCTTAATTGCACGCGATGGATAAAATTCTCGCTCTTTCGTATTCTTTCACGAAAACAAGATGCCCGTTCTGATCTGTTTAAATATAAATAAAAATATCATTTTATCTCTTAATTTTATAATGTTTTGATTTACATCGACGTAATGAACAAGATCAATGTTAATAATTCTAAATAATACTAAACGAGTTTGTCCTTGGTGAGATATAATCAACAATCAACAACACATGTTAATTCGAATCAATGGTCGAGGGCGGAGATGTAATGCGTAATCCTAAGAATCTTAATGGGGGCATCTTCGGACCTCTACTCGTTTAGTGAGTTAATTTTTTTTATTAACCCCACTAAATTAATAACGATAGAAATACGTACAAATATATATATATATTTTAAAGACTTGCTTTGCTCCAAAAAAAAAAAGAAAAAAAGAAAATCCAATTGATAGATTTTTTATTTGTTAATATGGTCGGAGGCGTCACGCGCACCAGAGCGCCATCTCCATTTCTTTCTCCAGGAGGCGTGTTCAAAGTCCCAAGAGCAGCTTGTTCAAAATTAGGGCTTCTTGCTTCTCTCGGAAATCCATAGCTGCGAAGCAAGAAGAATGGAAGTAGAACCGGAGAAGGACTCCGAGCAGAGCAACGAGAACAGCAACAACAGTTTACAGTACCTCGTTGAATCTGCCGATAGTCATAGCTACAGCCAGGACCAACGCGAACGCCAAGCTCGTGAGCTCAAAGCCGGCCTCCATCCTCTCAAGGTCTCCCTCCCTCTCTCCCTCTCTCGTCCTACGCTTACCAATGTTTTCGTGATGTATCCCGTGTTTAATTCGATGTAAGTTATTGTTTTTAGTTCGTTTCTTGTTGGGGGGGGGGGGGGCGGAGAAGAGTTTTTTTTCTGATTGGAATCACTCTGGTGGAATGGCTTATTGGTGAATTTGGAGCTCTTTGGGCAGTCGGTTTGTGTTTATTCTGATCCAGAAAGTAGTTTTACCTCGAATGCCATTTGTAAAACGCGATTGGCATAGTGTCCCCGATTTACATTTGCTTCGAGCATGGGACTATCAGCCTAGTTAATCGCGTGCGTTTCTGGACATTGTGGCTTGACCTCTTTGAGGTTATTAGCTTTGTCACTCACCAACTTTCGAGTTTTCTTTTTCCTTTTTTCCACCTGGTGTCTACATCCTTTGCTCATACCGGAGAATTGACTGCTGGACATGACGCCCCTTTTATTTGCAAGAAGAAATTTGGATTTTCTCTGTCAACTGGTCCAAATTTGTTTTGGGTTATGAAGTTGCTTCCTTTGAGCTGGAAGAGGTGGGTAATGAGCACCCAAAATTGGTGTTCCCGCGGTTGTCTTTTCTGGTTTAGCTGTTTTGAATTACCGGTCCATTGAGTTTGGTTTATTCTTGTGTGGTTAAATAGGCATTTTGAGGAATATATGTTGTGGGAATTAGGTATTGCTCCCTTTTATGGAGAATCCTCACTAGAATTGGTACTTCAGAAAGCAGAGCAAGATGTTGCGCTACTTTTCATATTTGTATTTCACCCTTCCACAAATGCAAGATTGTTGTCTGGTAATTCTTAATCTTAGCATGACACTGATAATTAGGATAGTTAATTTTGAAGTGATTCATGATGTTTTATCGACATGGATTTCGTGCTTCTTATTTTGGATCATGGCTTATCATTGATGTTGCTTCTTGATGTTGCAGTACAAGTTTGTTTTCTGGTACACTCGTCGAACTCCTGGAGTTAGGACCCAAACGTCATATGAGGATAATATAAAGAAAATTGTTGAATTTAGTACGGTAAGATCATCTTGAACGTCGCAGGGTAATTCATGTAGATAGTTTTTTTTTCAGGATGAAGTCATGGCAGACGAAACAAATGTTCGTTAACTTTATCTTTGTGTAGGTCGAAGGTTTTTGGGTCTGCTATTGCCACTTGGCTCGCCCTTCTGCTCTGCCAAGCCCAACAGATCTGCATCTATTTAAAGATGGAATCCGTCCTCTATGGGAGGTGACGCTTTTGTTCTGCAGTCCTTGATGACGACAATGACGATTCTTCATTTAGTCAGCTCTTTTATGCTTTTAGCCACTTTTTGTCAGTCATGTGCGGCTGAATGATGCATAATCCCTGAAAAGCTCAAATTTTCAGGACTCAGCCAATTGCAATGGTGGAAAGTGGATAGTTCGGTTTAAAAAGCTTGTATCTGGCCGCTTCTGGGAGGATTTGGTAAGAAATTGCAACTTTAAGAATCTTATTCTCGGCCCGCACTTCCCACCACACTTCCCACCAGTCATCAACGACACCACCTTTATCCAAAATTAGTCTTCGCACCAGTTCTTGGATAATATATCATCTATTGAGCAACGTTTTTTTTCTTTTGTTTCTCCCAAGCTTGAGCCTTTGCAAAAGGTTTTTAATAGCTGATGATGTACTTGCAGCATCCAATGTTATGTCGAATTGATGCGTAGGTGCGTCCAAAGACCAAGATAACACATACTCTATGGTCAAATTGTGTGTGTGCCACCTTAGCACGTAGGTCTAATGTCATTCTTGAAGAGAATATATAGTCTTTGATTTTGTAGAATTGTCTACTGGTCTAGAAAGAAAGAAAGGATTGTTGTGCTTGTTGGCACACCTACCCCTATGGCAAAGCTATAAGATGGCGAGTTTTAAAAGTAAACTTCTGAACACTATTTTTAGATGAAAACCCACATATAATGGTGTCAAACTGAAGGTGTGATCCCTTCATCGCATTTGGTTGTGTGGACAAAAACTGAAGCATCCATATGTATGCTTGCATAAATGATGTTAATTGCGTATTCTTGCACATGTATCCAGGTACTTGCCTTAGTTGGTGATCAACTCGACTATAGTGATGACATATGTGGTGCAGTGTTAAGCATTCGCTTTAATGAAGACATATTGAGTGTGTGGAACCGCAATGCTTCTGATAATCAGGTGTGTAAAGTTCATTTCCCTTTTGTCTTGCCACAGGGTGAGCCACTATTTGCTGACTATCTTCTGATCTTACAGTCAGTTATGGCTTTGAGAGATTCTATTAAGCGGCACTTGAAGCTTCCTCACAACTACATTATGGAGTACAAGCCTCACGATGCTTCACTACGTGACAACTCGTCATATAGAAACACCTGGTTGAGAGGTTAAAAAGATATTATGGTTGTCTCTTCTGAAAGGTGGTCTGTAATGAGGGTCAGTACTGTCATTAACCATGCTTTATGGCACTAGCAGTTGAACGCACCTTCATTAATCGCATGTACTTTTCTGTTTAAATTTTGAAGATGCAAATTGCATTCCAAATTGAAGTTATTGGTAACTCTTCTTACTGGTTCACAAGCTTTGCTTTTGATATGATCCGTGTCCTCTTGTTTGACTAGCCTCAATCAAGTGATACCCTAAATGACTATCCTCTTGTTTGACTAGTCCTCTTGTTCGAGTACACAGCATCTTTGGATGCCTAGTTGGTATTGATGAGGTGATGAAAGGGTTTCTCCATCTGTAGGAGGAATTTCAGCCATGTTCGTGTTATGCCTGTCACGATAATTTAGTTTGTGGTCAATGCCGTTCACATTAATTTTGCCAGAATGACAATATACCTCCCCATTGATAGATTTTGGCCGTAATGGTGCAATGGTGGTTGCTATTGCATTGCGATAGTAATCTGCAATATGGAAGGGCTGTGCATAAAGTTGCGGATAATAGTTCCTGGTGATTGCTGCGTGACCATCATTTGCTTGATCTTTTCATAAATGGTATGTTACCTCGCGAAGACATTGAAATGAACATTGTGGGAAGCAGTGGGGGATCAAGTGCTTTATTCCCACACTAGTTACGAGTGTGAGATCATATGATCAAGCCATCCTTAGTCTCTGTGTGCCAACTAAGGAATTATTCAGTGGATCCTCTGATTGCTTTGGCTAGATGATTTCTCCAATGATTTCTTCTGGTCAGTCATCATCGACCCAGCACTCATGACATGAGCACCCTTCTGAATGCCATTGGAAGGGTCAAATATGTATAGTACTCCAGAATTGTTAGCTCGTAAGACTAAACTTCCAAAATCCATGATCTGTGAGCTCAAAACTTTCAGAAATGAATGGTAGTTGTCTAGTGGTTGTTGTAGATCTTGAAGTCTGTATTTCATGTCAGGCTAGCAGTAGCTTTCTAAACATGCAAGTACATCATGAAGTCATAGCATCGGTCATTAATGCTGGAGATGGAGTGGAGATACATCTTCTGAAAGAGGTGTTTGTGCTGATCCCAAGTTTGATAAGCCGAGAAATGGTATCTACACAACACTCTGACCACCCCTGGCTGGACCGTGTATGATCAGGAAATCTAGTTTTTCTTCGCCATCCTTTCTTGCTTCACGTCCAAGGGCAACTTGAGAAAAATGCTCTTGTTTTAAAGGTGCTACATTCTTGTCTGATCTCTCACACCAAAGAGCGGATCCAAAAAGATGCCGCCTGGTCCTGTCCTTGAATCATAGATCACTAGCCAGGAATAGAAATGCCCTAGACCATTTTTGGACCCACTTGAGCATCCCTCCCGCTAACAGTGGTTTTCTTTTTTCTTTTTCTTTTTTTCCTACTAAATATTCAAATAGGAGTGCAGAAGATCCCCTCCGGATGGGGGCTTCAATGAGACGCCGTCTTTGCAATGCTTCAAGCATAAAAGGGTGATTGACGATACCTGAGATTCTCCTCTATCACTATCGGTACTGCAAGAAATATACGATCGCTTGACTGCAAAACTTAATTTTGTTCGTGAGGGTTGAGCGTTTGGTCGTGCAACTCAGTACGCTGATGAAATAGAGAAGGAATAGCTTTTAGTAAACACCAAGTGAAAGCAATCTAATTCATCGATACATGATCCTTCAATGTCTCGGACACTGAAGAAGTTTGTTTGCTTCTCTGATTTATCTCCTTTGTGAGCTTGGATTATTCTCCATGCCAACAGCCCCCTTAGCCCAACACATTCTTGATGACTTCATGTACATGCTTTTAGAAGTTATGCCTAATGTACATCTCGCGTCCACACAGTAAATTCTAAACAGATGATTGGAGCCCAATGATGCCTGCCGAATATCAAAAGCAACAAGTGAAGAACAGTAAGAGATAACAGGAAAAGAGAGCCTTGCAAGACTATTGTTTCACTTGCGCATTCAGGAAGCAGACACGTTACCGCATCCAACTCTAGCACCTGCGTTCCCAGTTGTCTTGCTAAGTTCATGCCCGCCTGTTTAAATAGCTTGTTTAAGTGAGGCCAAAACCAGTAAAAAGAGATGATTACGGCACATATGGAAAAGGTCAGACTTACTCCTTTTGCAACATACTTCAAATCCTAGAAATGTTGCGCACTAGTCATATAAGATGGGATGGGAACAAAAATGAACATGCCTAGTCGCCAAGGTCTCAAAAGAATGAAAATGCATGATTCTCAAGGACTATGATTTCGACGAGTTGAGGTACATGGTACCAAATTGGAAGTAACCTCAAAAGACCCTCTCCAGGACCCAGGTATATAATCACCTCGTGGCCCGAATTTTGGAACACAGACCCCATCTTCCTAGTAACCCTGCCACCCGTGTCAGAGCCAGTTGTGCTCTGATTTTAGTGGGTTTGATACTCACTCTAGTCGATGATAACACTCAGTAAGATTTATATGAGCTATTGCATCAGGAGCTCATCGTTCCCATGAATTCATAACTGCAGTATCTATTCCAAAGAGCCCAAGTTTTGCAGTTGGTTCTGGCAAAAGAACATACATTCCACGAGAGGATCCTTTGGGTGACTGTTGAGTCTTACCTTTGCCAAGATCATCAGGATCGGCGTGGACGACAACAGCTCTCCCCAATATCGAGTGCTGGCCAGTTAGGGGTATCTGAAGAAACAAAGAAATGGTAAATAATACTTGGCCTAACCAACATAGGAATCACCAAAACAACCAGCTAAAAGAGTGAAACATCTTTATCCCGACTCAAGGAGCATCCGAAAGAGCTCATTCAACCGCCCCACGTTCGCCTGATAGCATAAGCTTATGCGTGTGTTTTTAGCGGATGTGATGTCAACTAGCTAAAAAGTTCCCATGAAGATCGGAGTTTGCATTCTTCGCAACAAGTCTCAAAACTCGTGTACACGACGAAACCCTCTTCCTAAAACGAAAATCATCGTTGATGCGAAATTGAATGGCATTACCTGCACATCCACGATA
The DNA here is from genome assembly GCA_028455895.1 of Rhodomyrtus tomentosa. Lineage (NCBI taxonomy): Eukaryota > Viridiplantae > Streptophyta > Magnoliopsida > Myrtales > Myrtaceae > Rhodomyrtus > Rhodomyrtus tomentosa. The sequence goes on from JAPCWY010000010.1 coordinate 34,549,501, forward strand.
GAAACCTCAGCAATTCCTGCAGCACCAAATTGAATTATCAGTCTGTCACCTCCAGATCAACTAAAAGACCGTGAACTTCATATCTAGGAAAAATCACAAGAAAGCACCGAAGGAAGAAAAAGAGAATGGGACCGAACCATCTGGGCCGGCCACGATGTTGCCCAAATCACCGGCGTGACGCTCGCTATCGGTGGGAGCTCCGTGGTGCTTGCTCAGCGGATTGAAATGCGGTCCTAGTGATGCGCAGCGTAATTAACAATCCACACTTAGCAGAGGCTTGAAATAATTAGAGGAAGAAACCAACGAAACGGATTGGGTGTCGGAATAGAGGAGAGAGGGAGTAAGCACCGGTGGAGTTGCAGCCATTGGTGGTGTCGCCGAGGGCGTGGATGTGGAAGCCATGGAGGCCCGGGGAGAGCCCGCTGATTCTCCCTTTCACCTGCGTCGCCCCTGTGATTGAGACAGTATCAATCACGCGCCCGAAGAGAGAGAGAGAGAGAGAGAGAGAGAGAGAGAGAGAGAGAGAGAGACCGTTGGGTTGCTGGAGGAAGTGCACAGAACCCCTGACGTTGGCGGCGCCGGAAAAGAGCGCCACCGCTTTCACGCCGCTCATTGTCGCGCCTGCTTCCTTCTCCTCTCTCTGTAGTCCGTAGTCCGCGAGTGAAGCAAATGCTAAGAATCTTGTCGTCCTTTCTTGCTCTGTAGTCTCTAGTTGTTATCTCCTTTCCTTCGTGTGCATATTTCTATTATTCATTTCAGGGGATCCGCCCGCTGTTTTATTTTCGTCTTGTTCTTTTTCTCTTGTTCTCTTTTCTGATTTTTTTTATTTGACATTTAATTTTTCAGGTTAATATAATGGGCCTAATTGAGTGTCATCCGGGCCTGATACGGCCATATGTTAAAGCCCATTAAGGTCCCGGTTCCCAATATGAGACGCACTTTGCTTCTCCCTTTTTTTTTTTTTTTAAGCTATACACTAAAAAACAGAAAATCTTTTTGTTTTATCGCCAAAAACTCTAAGGCCATGCATGGTAACACAACTGGTCAATTTTTCAATTTTGGATCAGAAATTGATTTCTCTAATTCTCCTCAAAATCAGAAGTTGATTTTCCTACTTCTACTTCAAATTAACTTATGATTAAAGAAATTCATTTGACGGCAGTTAAAAATTTCTACTTTTGAAACATTATTAACAAAATTCTTGTCATCGTCGGCGGTGGCGGTGGCTGCCAGCGATCGACGACCGGTGGTGGATGGCAACGGCGGTCGGTCAAAGTTCATGTGATTGAAGAATTGATTTTGAAATTGAGAAGTAAAAATTTTTAACTTCTCAAAATTGGAAAAAAAAATTCAATCAAAAGTAGAAAATCCGATTAGAGGTTAATTTTTTTACCAAACGCATTTATACTTTAGAAGTAAGTTTATCAAACGAATTTCCCTACTAGAAGTGGATCTGGTAGGGAAATGAAAATATTGAAGTATTTTCATGCACACCCTAAAGTGCAATCTCTCTTTGTAATCCTCCCCTGTTTCTCTCTCTCCTCCGCCAGTGGTGCTCTACCCTCTCTTTGCTAGGCTTTGGATTTGATTCCTCCATTTGAGTACTCACCTCAAACTCGGGACCAACCCAGAACCAAGTAAGCCCAAATCAGACCCCTCCCAGCTTTGGCGTCCCACACATCAAACGATACAGAGAGAGAGAGAGAGGGAGAGAGGCAACAACAAAAATGCCAGGTGTCATCAACAGGATAAGAAGAGAGTAGAGACCCTCCGCCTCCTGGCCACAAGCAAAGATGAGCACATGGAACGGAAGGCCTCACCGACAAGATCGAAGGAAGCGTAGCCTTCCTGTATTTTGGTGGTAGACGGATGGTATTTTTTGCCACACCGTATAAAGTTTGCGGATTTTTAATGACAACAGAACTCAAAAAGAAGGAGGAGGAAGAGGAGATGATTAGTGTCATGAGAATAATTTAGGATTTTTAGTCACTCTTTTCAAAAAAAATATCCCGTTCTTTTAAAGAGAAGAAATAGATTGTCGAACACATTTTCGGACGATTTCGTTTTCCCTTTTATTCATACGACATCTTTCAGACACAATGGTCAACACATGAGGGGCAACGGCCTCCTAGTAATAACATACCTTCCATTTCCTGGCATGGACATAATATCGACTCGGCAAGACTCTGTTCCCATTTAAAGAATAAACCATTTGGCAAGGTTTTTATTGACCGTACAAGGGAGGCACGCATGAATTGATGGTGTATAATTAAAAATAGGGATATTGTTGTCATATATCGATACGTATAATGGAGAAACAGTAGGTTGGTAGGTAGCACGTCTCAAATTTTTTTTTCCCCTACTATATATAATTGAGATATTTCTCTCGGATGATGAGAAGTGGAGACCAATCACAAGGATCCGACGGCCACGAAACGTGGGCGAATGGCAATTTCCGCTTTGGATGATAATTACTCGATAGATCCAAAAATTATGAAAAAATTTAAAAATGGCTCCCTGACCCGAGCCGTCCCGCTCAGGTGGACCAACGCAACCGACAACAGCCGAGCGAGCGGGGGAGCTAGGGGGGCGCGGCTTATCAGCTCAGCACAGCTGGCGTCCAGACGGCGGGCCCCACTCCCCCAAATTTTCTTTTTTTGTGGACCCCACCACGTAGAAGCTAGGTAAAGAGTGTTTATTAATCAGACAAACGGCTCGCCCCGGCCCTAAAAGCGTATTACATAAATAACCCCGCGGTCCTCTGCAGCGAAGGTCTCTCCTCCTCCTCCTACAGATTCTGTGACCCAGTCAGTAGTCACTCATAGAGAGAGAGAGAGAGAGATAGAGAGAGGATGAGGGAAGTGATAAGCATACACATCGGGCAGGCGGGGATTCAGGTCGGCAACTCCTGCTGGGAGCTTTACTGCCTCGAGCACGGGATTCAACCCGATGGCACGATGCCCAGGTACGTGCGGGTCTCCGTTCTTCTCGAGGAACTTGACGCATTTGTGCGGCATTGTCTCGTGTTTGGATGCGGTCCGTATGTTCAGCTTTGTGCTCATGCTGGCGTCGCTCGAGCTCGAGCCTTCGTGAACGATAAACTTGCTTCCGATCGTCCTTCTGCCGGTTCCGATGTTCGCTGTTCAGCTTCCTTTTGTTGTTCTTGAGCTGCTGGTTCTGTTGTTTCTTGAGAGGTTGGTGGAGTGTGGGCGTGGTTGACCATTTGGCATGGCTTCCTCGTTCACTCTGCCCCTTTCCCCCCCCAAGGGTTTCTTGACTGCGGTTAGCGATCGGATGAAATCTCAACGTGGCACTGCAGCGTCGGGATCAGGATACTACATTAGATGTTTGTTATGTCGAGAGCGTGCATTTTTGTTTTCACTTGTGCAGATTATCTAAGCTGCAGAGGAGTGAGAACATTTGCGCTTTTCAATTTCTGGCCCTCAGCAACCCTTATACTTCCCTCCCGAAGTAGATACTATCATGCAGCATAAAATATATTTGTCCATTGATTTTCTTTGAGTGATTAGGGATTGGAGAATTGGGGGTACTTAGTTCCTTATCCTTTCCGTAGACGTTCACAAAGGGCCGAGGAGCTAGCAAGTCGTAAGAAACCTAGCTAGGTGATGCTATTGGTACATGCATCATTTAAACTCTAATGAAGTCTGTTTATCTAGGCAGGTTGTGAATGTAGATAGCCAAGTCTCAGCAATTGCTAGATTACTGCCACCGACAGATCTTTGGCCACCCTGAGAATACTTTTATCAGTTACTAATTTCATGGATCTATAGGATATTACTCTGGTTACATGCTTGATGGACTTCTCTGATTGATCTTCCACTGTCACCGCTTTAGCAACTTTTGATTTGATCACATGCTACTCTCTGAATTTGGTAGTATCCCACTATCCTGGGTTATCAATACAGCCTTTGGTAGTTATTTGTGGCTGTTGATTTTAAAAGCGAGAGTAAATAATGCAGAAATTGACTCTCTCTCTCTCTCTCTCTCTCTCTCTCTCTCATATTTTTCATCTGTTTATGCTTGCAGTGACACCTCTGTAGGAGCTGCGTGTGATGCCTTCAACACCTTCTTCAGTGAGACTGGTTCTGGAAAGCATGTGCCTAGAGCTATATTTCTCGATCTTGAGCCTACTGTCATTGATGAAGTTAGGACAGGGGCATATAGACAGCTTTTTCACCCTGAGCAGCTTATATCCGGCAAGGAAGATGCTGCCAATAACTTTGCCAGAGGACATTATACAGGTTCATAAATGTCTTTTTACTGTTTCTGAACTGGCAACTGTCGCTTTTTTGTAGATTGGTACTTGATCTGGTTTCTCATTTTCTTTCTGCAGTGGGGAGGGAAATTGTTAATCTCTGCCTTGACCGAGTAAGAAAACTAGCTGACAACTGTACTGGCTTGCAAGGCTTTTTGGTCTTTAATGCTGTAGGCGGTGGCACCGGTTCTGGATTGGGTTCATTGCTGTTGGAACAATTGTCCGTGGAGTATGGAAAGAAATCAAAGCTTGGCTTCACAATCTACCCTTCTCCTCAGGTACATTCACGCGGCCTTAAGTTAAACCGGCCATCCAGATTCTGTGAAGCATGCTCATGATGTATGAACTTTCGTGATTTTTCTAACTTTTCTTGACTTAGTTATACCAGTTAGCACACAGCATTCCTCCTGCCATTGCCATAGAGAAACAATGGTGATGGATGGCAAGGCTAATAAGGGAAGATTAGTTTTATTAAGTTGCTCCATAGAAATTATGATGCATTTCCTATTTTTAATTACTGAACTGGAAATGCTGACTTAGCATGTATGAATTGTTTGCTTTAGAATGTGAAGGAGAAAATCTTCCCGTCGGTAAACGAGCATCTTCATATTCACACATGAGATTGTTATTCATCTCTTTCTTCAGTTAAATGTATTCTATCAATGGGGTTGAACTATAAACGAAGGCTTTTCTTGAATGGAGCAGGTTTCAACAGCAGTGGTGGAACCTTACAACAGTGTGCTCTCCACTCATTCTCTCCTTGAACACACAGATGTGACCGTTCTTTTGGACAACGAAGCTATTTACGATATCTGCAGAAGATCCTTAGATATTGAGAGGCCGACTTACACTAACCTGAACCGCCTAATATCACAAATTATATCTTCTTTGACCACTTCTTTGAGGTTTGATGGTGCCATCAATGTGGACGTCACGGAGTTTCAAACGAATCTTGTTCCGTATCCTCGCATACACTTCATGCTCTCATCTTATGCTCCCGTGATCTCTGCTGCAAAAGCTTATCATGAGCAGCTCTCCGTTCCAGAAATTACGAGTGCCGTGTTTGAACCATCAAGTATGATGGCCAAGTGTGACCCACGGCACGGGAAGTACATGGCTTGCTGTTTGATGTATCGTGGAGATGTTGTACCCAAGGACGTCAATGCTGCCGTTGCTACGATTAAGACAAAGCGCACTGTTCAGTTTGTGGACTGGTAAGTGAACATCTAGGAGACCTTAACACATTTAAAAACTAAGAACTACTTGCTTTAATTTGATTTGCTTTTTGGTTCTGCATGGCCCAAATACTTAAATGACGTAATGAACTGGCTGGCATTGACGTGTTTTATGCTATTGATAGGCCACGGTTTTACATCGCCAGTTCATGTCGAATTTAATCCAGGTGCATGCATTAGGATGGTTAAGATGAGGGTCATATTGTTGGACATGTTCTTGAAATGAGTCGTGCATATCCATTCTCTCAGGTGCCCGACCGGCTTCAAATGCGGCATCAACTACGAGCCTCCAACAGTGGTGCCTGGGGGAGATCTTGCAAAGGTGCAGCGTGCGGTGTGCATGATAAGCAACAACACAGCTGTAGTCGAGGTCTTCTCCCGTATTGACCACAAGTTTGATCTCATGTATTCTAAAAGAGCATTTGTCCACTGGTATGTCGGTGAAGGCATGGAGGAAGGAGAATTCTCTGAAGCCCGTGAGGATCTTGCTGCTCTCGAGAAGGACTATGAGGAAGTTGCGGTGGAGGGTGGCTTTGAGGAGGAGGCAGAAGGCGAGGATTACTGAAACAAAGGAAATTCTCCTTTTTGAAGCTGGGCCCGATGTTGTGTGGTTGTTCTTCATGTTTTACCTTGAAGTGGATTTGCTTTTTGGGCATGTGCTGCCTCTTTCTTATCATGTGTGAAGTGGAAACTTAAAAGTGATCATCGTGATCAGCTTAGAAACCTACATAAATTACACTTGCATTTACTTGTGCTCATACATTTCCTTCTATGCTCAACTCTTATCGTTCAAGATGCATATATAATGAAGAAACACCTTGTCCTGCCATGATTTATGTAGCTAATTGGTCATGCTAGATGCTATTTCTTCAGTTGATTATGCTGGTGGTTGCTTCCCAAGTGCTTGCAGGTAACAACAAATTGCGTAGGAAGGTAAAAATTCAGATAGAGGAATGTATTTTCAAGCATTCAGAACTTGTTTTAGGTGGACTTTACATCTATAAGAAACATACCTTGTTTCTCTGGCTTGTACCAGTTATTACTCTCAAATCTGGTTAGCTAACTCAAATAACTGTCACTTAGCTAGCTGTAGGTAAATATAAGGTGACTACACACACTACATGTTCCGCTGCAGTGAGTGATTTGGTTAATCCATTCCCACGAACTTACAGATCTGTTGCAGCTTGTGTTGGTTCTTCTGGTGAAATACAGACAAAACGACATGCTTCTAGTTAATATTTTAAATTTCTGCATAGGTTTTGGAGTGTTTAGTGCCGTACTCCTTTACTATGTTTCGTCCATCATCGCTAGTCGATGTCTCTGAGAGGAGATCGTTCAGGAATCAGCACAAGTTGTTTCAGCGAATGCCTGTGTGGCCATGGAGGATTTGGCCCGCAGCAATGCCAGAAACTTCTGAGACAACACAGAAGAGATCTTTCTAGGGTGATAAGCATGAATACCCAGTAGAGGAAGAGGAGTCTGTTTGTTGTTGCCCGTCACGTAAATGCGCTTCCGAGAAAAGTGAGGAGCAATTTGAGCTTCCACTGAATCAATCAGAATCAACTTCCACTAACAGTAATCAATTGTCGTCTGGTGAAATTGGTGGTACGGTGCATTAATTTGGACAGTTAAGATGTCAAATTGTGACAACGATGACGATTCTTGATATAAAAAAATTTCGCAATTTTGGGTGACAAACTGTCTATTCTTGACTTGGAATATGTCTCAAAATTGCTTAAATTAATGCTATTTGTCACTATTATGCTCGACTGTGAACGTGGACGTTCTGGCCGACACCAACCTTACATGATTCCACGGGCAGTGTGTTCAAATCTTTTTAGACTGAGCACATGACAATTTCTTTCCGAAAGAATCAAAAGGCAACTGGCACAACAATGAACACAGGGGAGGGAGATCCCACAGAGCCTCGGATGGATCATGGACAGTCTCCATGTACTCCTGCAACCCGTTCATGGCGTACAGCGACGCGGAAATCTGTCTCTCCACTTTCATCCGGTCGAACTCTGAGAGCTCCCCCATCTCGTCGGACGCGCTGGCCGGACCGGCCTTAACGCTCGTTGGCAATTCCATGACCTCCTGCGCGTACGAGAACCCGTCGAACGAGTGCACAGGAGCCCAAGAAAAACTGTGTTTTGAAGGTTTCAACTCAAATTCGTCCCTGCAGTTGCTTAAATCCGGCTTATATACATCCTCACTGAAAACCTGGATGGCTTCCGAGTTGATCTTGTCGTCAGCAGACAGAGTACTGCCGCTATCCGTGCAACTATTGCTACTACAGCTCGTGCTACTATACGAGCGAGTAGCGCTAATCGGAGTCATAGCCGTGGCCGTTGCGCCAGTGGTAGCAGTACTCATCGTTGTGGAAAGAGAGGCGTCGAAACTCGGTCGATTAGCTCCTCCCTTCTTGTTATTGAGGAGGCTTCGGATGCGAGAAGCCAGGGGAGAGTCGGAGGACACGTGGGTCTCGAAGTTGGTGCGGGTGTTGGAACCGCGGAGGAGGCAGGCGGCCTGGTCGTAGGCCCGGGCGGCCTCTTCTGCGGTCTCGTAGGTGCCGAGCCACATTCTGATCTTCTGGGTGGTGTCCTTGATCTCGGCGACCCAACGCCCCGAGGGCCTCTGCCGCACCCCGACGTACTTGTTGCTGATGCTGCCGTGGCCTCGGCCTCTGGCCTTGAACTTGTTGCCGCCCAGTTTGGCCACGGGAATGTTGGCGCCTCCTCTTTGTTGCGGCTTCTGAAAATGGATCTCCATTGGAGCCAGAGAAGACACTAAGCACTGTATCCTAGGTTTGAAAAAAAAAAAACTTTGACAAGGGATTTCTAGGTTTGGTCGAAGTAAGGGAGGAAGGTCTTCTTGTACTTTTGGTCAGGTTTTTCCATGTCTGGTTCTTCAGGGGAATTTATACGATGGAGGGCTGGCGTTGGAATTTTCCTTTCATTTTGAACGAGCAAGTTGGGCATGGGGGTGATGTAAGCGGGAAATATAGTTAAGTGTCGGTTTGCGTTTTGTTATTTTGTGCTCTCACATTGTCCTTCCTAAATATGCCCCTTGCCTTTTCGTCTTATCGCCCCTAATCCTCGGAATCATTTTTCAGAAAATTATTGGCTTGAGAAAATAGTTTTTGTTAAAATAAATAAAATATCTTAATTTTTCATAATGGATTTGGACAACACTTCTCTTTTCATATCAAATTCAAACATCATTCGCAACTGAAATCGATATTTCTAAATCCAAATTGAATTGGGTAAATTGTTCAAAACATCTTTTCGCACCAAACATATGCATTATTCTGGTGAGTTAGACTTAATTCGGACTACTGTGATTCAATTCAGTCTTGTTATTCGTCGAAAATGCTCAGCAATGCCGATTTAGCAAATGTAAGAGAACTTACCGATAAATGCCAAGTTCTAATTTTGTCCATATATCCTGAATCGAAATGTACTCTATTTGCAAGATACGTATTTTGCTTTACTTTTTATATGCTCTAAAAGTATTGATAATAGGGTGAACATCGCAAGGACAAACGAGTCATTACACGTGCCCCCTAGGAAGATAGAACATCGGAGAGAAGAATGTTGATGACGATTGACAAATATTTTAACAACGAGATACTTTATTTATTTATTTATTTTTGGTCGAACAAAGAGATACTTTAATTAAAGTATTTTAATCTCTCTCTAGGAATGGGTCAAACGTTTGGAGAAGAAAGTCAAGAGGGCGCGAGGAGGCGCCACTTGGAGGCACCGGAGCGATTCTCTAGATGAAACCAAGCAACAAAAGTATAAAGACACAGAGGTTTTAAATAAATGAGGAGACTTGGTCCTGAAACCATCCATTAAGTGACAATTAGTAACCCTAACCTGTCGTGCGTGCCGCGATTTGTCCTAATCAACGTCCCCCTTCCTTCACCCCCCAAAAGCCAAAATCTTGCTCGAATCACGGGTTAGTCATTGTTCAAAACTTTACTGCTGCTCGTCCGATAAAAGAATAAATGACCAACTCTCGATTATAATTGTAACGACGTTGAGCTCTCTCTCTCTCTCTTCGAGATTGCGACCGACGGTCACAAGAGGAGGACCACGACAAGGCGGGTATGCTGGTCGATCCAATTACCAGATTTGATAATTCAAGGGAGGGAGAAAGCTCCACACTAGCCAACCCTAACCCTCTTTTTTCTTTTTCTTGAGTTTGGAACGGGGGCATTCACTGTTCCCTTCCATGCACAAGACAAGAACATATAGAAAGGAAGAAGAAGAAGCACGAAAAGGACCATCTAATTGTATTCTTCCTCCATTCTAAAAGCCACCGATCATTTTATTATATTAAACGAACCACAAGATTCGTCGCGCTTGCTCCCTTTAAAAAAAAAAAAAACCATTCTCTCGATTTCATCTATGATTCCCCCTTCGCTTTCGTCTACTGCTTCTAAGACTTTGACTAAGAAAGTTACGCAGGTTGACTACTTCTCACTCCCAAGACCAAGCAGAGTTCATCAGTATCTGTACATCAAGTAGGACTACGACCTCAAACGCTTCGCTTCGTCCACCGTTTTGTCCCCGTCGATGATTGGTTTGCGTCTGCGATCACGAGACGTTCGCCGTTCGATCGTTGCCGTGTTGGTGCTAAGAGAGAATCCCCTGTGCTGTGCCATTGAAGTATCATGTGCAGAGAGTTTTGAGGTTCTACGGAGCTGATCTGTCTGTGTGCTCAAGCATACGTCAGCACAGCATCGTCTTTTCTTCTTGGCCCTTTGAGCTCGCTTGGCGAATTAGGGTTTGAAGCACAGATCTATTTCGACCACGTCCATGCCTTCCAAGTCCAGTACACATCGTCACATACCACGCGGCGGCGGCCTAGTACGGGCTGTCCCAAACGCGCGTTTGTGATTTCAGCATAGTAAATTGGGAGGAAAATTATCCAAAAAAATTTCTAAATTCATTGCGTTTTTGCTAATTCAATTTAAACCCTTTAATTTTACCAATTGAGTCAAAGCAATCAATTTTAACCGAAAATTGCTTACATGGACGTATGTTGTCGTATGTTGCATGACCGGCACCGACGTGAATGATCTTTCATAATATTTTAATATTCTTCAAAATTATTATTTATTTTTCCTTTGCTTTCATTTTCTCTTTTTCTTTACTTTCATTTTCTTTTTATCTACTTCCTTTTATAGGCCTAAAGTGAGGGATGCCTTGGCTTGGGCTAGCAAGGGCCTCCCTCATTGGATTGGGTAGGGGCAGCCCATGCTTGGCTTGGTGAGGGACTGCCCTTGCTTGGCTTGGTGAGGGCTACTCTCACCTGAGGCTGGTGACCTCTGCTAGACATCCACGAGGTCTTGCAGTGGCCGAGGGAGAGAAGAAGGGAAAAAGAACAAAGAAAAAAAAAAGAGAAAAGGAAAGGAAAAAAAATACTAAAAGTACTAAAAAGTCATTGATATATTATCAATGTTAGTGCCGATCATACTATGCAGGACAGGCCATAGGTAAGATAACGTGGGCGGGCAAGGGCTAAAGTCAAAACTAATAAGGCAAGTTGAGTACTTGGTCAAATGGGTGCTTAGTTCCCTCAATGTGCTAAGAAGGTGTTTGGCATGTGATCCATATGAGCCTCCTCCTCCTCCTTTTTGGGGTTCAGAACAATGGGGCTGGTTCAGCAGTTTTGTTTTTGGTGCTCCCCACCGACTACTCCTCCTTTCAATTTCGCGTTGTTTTCGGACCAGGCCTTCTGTCAATTATTTTATCGTTCATTTGGTCCCTCCATTCCACACCCCACGTCGTGCAGACAGCCCAGGTCGACGACGATGGTTCTCACAAAGTTCCTGCAAACACTCAAAAGTAGATAGGAGAAAAGCCCATTGTGTGGCGTGAGGTTAAGAGCATGCTTTGCCTTGAGGGTTAACTTGGATGTTCACTCGACCAAGTGAACGCCACAATCCCCATCGTCGTGCCGATTCCATCGGCCCCCGGCCTAATTCCACTCTTTAGAAATTAGATAGGTTGTGCATCAACCGGGCTCGTTGAATTTTATGAGAATCACGTTATCATCAAGTGTGATTTACCATTTTTTGTGACTATCATAACTAATCGGGACAAATGATATGTGAATTTGCATTGGAAATAATATGCGTGTTAAAATATATTGCGATGCACCATGAGTGAATCACTTACCCCATTTTTTTAAATTCTTTTTCTCACCTTAGACCGTAAATTGATGCCAAATTGTTAATCTAATTATGGGAGTTTACAATACTCCCCCTCCAACCGAAGCAAAGGAAATTGCCCCTTTAACTAGGTTGAGTGGAAGAATGTTAAAATTTAACTAGGTCGAGGCAAGAATGTTCCTAAATATGTCGACGTTTAAATGATTCGTTCAAGCTCGTGGAAGAATGTGATCATTTTTAACTAGGTCGCGACAAGATTGGCTCAACTAAAAAATATATATATATAAATAATCTATTGAAATCGATTTTTTAAAATTGATCTATGATAAATTAATGCGATAAGTTTTATTGTAGGTAAAATTTTCCCAACTTGTTTAAATGCTCATGTATAGCCTATTGACACTTCCGAGCAAATTAGCAGTTCTTCGAAGTTCTCTGGCACAACGGACCGTGGCCTTTTGAAGGAAAATACCCAGTGAGTTCTTGAGGCTTCTAGAATGATACAGGAGCGGGCGATACGGGAATTTCTCATCTCTATGATTAATATAGGTAGATAGGAGTTTGGAGATGCGATCTTCACCGTTAATTTAAAGAGGGATCTACGGTCGATATCTGACGAATATTTATATATAATGGTATCTCCTCTTCTCTTTTTTAACAATTATCTCTGGAGAAATACAAGTTATAGAGCTTCTCTCTTTATGTATCTTGTGAGTTGAACGGGGAAGTGATTTAGGGAAAGAATTCCTAAGGTGGCACGAGTTGATTGACGAACGAGTCTTGAATCGATCGGCTTGTGACACTATCATATAAATTAATATATCAATTTACAATTATTATAGTATACTAGGAATGCTCTCACTTAAAATACATGGAGAGAGTGGCCTTAATAAATAAGGTTTCAACAAAAAAACAAACATGTAAATAAGGTGGTGAAATTATGAATTCTCTTAAAAAAGAAAAAATATATATAAAACTTCAACAACAACAAAAAAACCTCCTACTCCTAGGGATGAACCGAAAGGTATCATCGATCGGTGTCAGCCCGGCCTCAACGAGGATCCTTTGCATCTGCTGCATAATAGCGCTATCGCCGGCCACGACGCCGATTGCCATAGTGTCGAGCTGCCTACAATCGGTGAAGTGCTTATGCAACAGGGCCACAAATGTGCTTGCTTCTCCCACCATGCTGAGAAACGGCATAGGACGCATCGTGATTTGGTTTATCACCAGAAGTAGTTTATCCATGGCCTCATCGCGTCTCGTGGAAGCAGCCTGGCGTTCCACTGCCCTAAAACACAAAAGAAAATAAATTAAAGTATAATAAAATAAAGATTTCCAAATTAAGAGATATAATACTCACTTGGCAGTGTTTTTACTGTGAGTTTGCGACCGTGCTTGCTCTGCGGAGAGATATATCTAGTGCCTCTCCTCAAGCAGCTGAGCAAGGTCTTGCAGTGTTTGAGCTCCGAGCTGATGACCTACGACATGCTGATCCATAAGAGGTGAATAATTTACTTCCGAGGCAAGAAGGTTTGGGTGCGTATTTGAAGATGAAAGTTACATTTTCAGTGCGTATTTGAAGATGAAAGTTACATTTTCAGGATGGTCAGTACTCACCTAAACCTAGTCCGCAACTGCGATTTTTCTCCATCCAGCGAAAGCGGCCACGCCTCACCTACTCCTAGTCACACAAGTTTAGAGAGTGTGTATGAGATTAGAGCTTCGAGAGTATACAGAACCTATGTTACACGAACACGATACAACACGTTGACACATCAGTTCTAAAAAAATAAAGAATTTCGACTCCCTATGACACGTTGTATATTATATATGTATTCTTATATATCCATGCTTGTAAAATTATGCACAAAAGATAAAATTATTTGAGATTTGATTTTTGGCTAGTAGGCCCCATTTTATTTACTTTCAGTAGAAACATCTATCGTTCCCCTTCTCTTTGCTTCTTCTTCTCATCTGTCTTTTCTTATTTCTTCATCTTCTTCTTTTTTTCGTTCTTGATTGTAACTCCCCCATCCAACGATCACCATGGGCATCGTCTGCATCACCACCTCACTGCACCCCACCTCTCCCTCCGTTGTCAGTCGCCCCTCACCATTCGCGAAAATCTAGTAGCCGCGGGACCCCAGCTTGTCGTGACCCAAACCCAAGAGACCCGTGGTTGAGCCCCGTCTCGAGAGCTCCAAGTCCAACTATTTGCGTTCGAGAGGCCCGACGCCGGCTAAAGCCCCGGCCGCGTCGCCAGATCCAAACCCTGATAGACCCCCAACCTCTCTTCTCCTCTGCAGCCACGACCTGATCTCTCTCACTCCTCTGCTTAGCCACCAACGCACCACCAGACGGTGCAGCAAGAATAGAGGCGCTAGCAGAAGCCAAGATAGTCACAAGAGGGAGAGGGAGAGGCCGTCGATGGGAGCTGGTGACGGTAGAGAGTCGCGATAGGCAGAGGCCAGTCGACATTCGACAGTTACGAGAGGGAGGGAGAGGTGAGTCGGGCGACAAAAATTATGTCTATTTTAACGCCGTACATGTGTGTCTGTGTAGTCGACAAGTAGTCCGATTTCGGACACGCGTTAACCGCTTGTCCGAGAAGAGTTCGGTAATGTCCAGCCGTTCAACATAGAAAAAATTCCAAATCTGCAAGTCCGTATAACCGGTCCAAAAAGTCCAAACTAGGACTGTCAAAAAGCCTTAGAGCTGAGTTGGCATGCCCGAAAAAAACAAAAGCCATCTAAAGGCGCTAAATGCCCTTCCCTCTCCCTCAGCCGCACCACTCAGAACTTCGCCAACAAGCTCTATGCCAACTGCTTCGACCTCTCCCAGCTCGGCCCCTAAAACCACTACAGCTATAACGCCTCCAACTCCTCCCTCTCCGCCGCCAACATCGCCAACCCAACCGCTGGTGGCGCCTGGGCCATCAACCCTGTTGCCATCGGATGGTCGAGTCGCAGGCCCTGATGGCGCTCAGGATCAACGGCGTGTCGTTTCCAAGACCGACGACATCTCTGGCTACCACTCGATCTTTGAGTCAAAGCTCTCGTTTTCAACACGCAGGACCTGAGTGCTGACGAGGCCAAAGGGACGATGTGGATCTTCGCGGCGGTGAAGGTGCCGGAGAAGGCGACGAGCGTGAACCAAGTCTGCGCAGTTGGTGCATCATTAGCTAAGGGAATCAAATGGGCTTTATAACATCCGTCAAGAATATTCCAAACAATATAAGGAAAAAACAATCAACACGATCAGGATTGTTCATCCCTTTTCAATGTTTCTGAAAAAAAATGAGATATCTCAAATCTAAAATCGGAATTTTAAAAATAACGAATCGGATCTAAATGGTGATAAATCAAATTAATTAAATTCTCATCTTTATTAAGCTAAAAGATCGTATCTCAACATTAGATATTGCCTATTACTGGACAATCAACATCCATGTCATCTTTTTTCGACCAAAATTGAATTGATAAGCTCAATTGCTAAAACGTGAAAAGTTTTAGGACTTTATTAGCAAAATTTTAAAATTTAAAATTGATTTGGAAAAATTAAAAAATGTTGAAGATTTTTTGGACATTTTTTTCACAAGTTTATCTTGTGTAATTAGGTAAACGAGCTCTAGATCCATAACACTTAGGTAGGGCTGGTGATGGGCCCGCTTACCTTGTATGAATAGTGAGGAGGGAGGCTGAGTAACGAATTAACGATATTTAGCGGTCTCAATTCCGTTTATTTCACGAAAAATTTAATATTTTTGAAAATTATTTTTTGAAAAATTATTTTTCGAAAAAATGATCCTATTTTTCTACGTTTGGTTGAAAGCTAAAACTAAAAAGGAAAATATTTTATGACATTTGGAAAGTAAAATATTTTTTTTATTTCCTTCACTAATTCCATGGTTGTCCCTGTGCAATTAAACATTGCTTCAATCAAAACAAAAATTCCAAACCAAAAATTCAGCAAAACTTCATACCAAAACTCAACATTCAAGTATGCAATACACGTATCATTACGTATTTTCATAGCAACTGGAACGTTTTTACGTGAATGGAATTAGAGTCTTGTTGCTCCAGTTTCTCCTCTCCCGTGCAATTCTTCAAACACTTTCTGAGCAGAATCAGTAACCTCAATAATCTGCTAAGAATCAAAGTGGCCACCTCGAACACCATTCAGCAGGCCCTCAAAACACATCACTCTTATGCATTGTTCAGCCTCGTCTTGGTTTTCTTCAATAAAGCAAAATCTGGCACCACCTTTAATACTCCGTTCATTGCAATCTCCAAACACAGATAGGTGAGCCGAAGAGGCCATCATGACGAACAAAGAAGAGGTCATGGAGAAGATTTAACAAAAGGCGTCGCAAGCTAACTGATTTAAGAGAAGAAAAAGAAGAAGCAAGAACCTCAAGCACGTGGGTTTTCCACAACCAAAGCCACTCCCTCATCCTCGAACCTGAACACGTAATAGCCCACCATCAGCCCCGCGACAATTGCCAGGAACACGCCTCCGTTGAACGACATGATTGCGTGCATCAGGAAGTAGCGGATCGCCGAGTCGGCCCCCAAGAGCGGAGCCACCTAGAGCCTCACGGATCTGGCCAGCCGGGTGGCGCCGGCCTTCCGGAGGAGCCGGTACGCGGCGGTAGAGGAGGAGGAGGCGAGGGACCTTAAGCGGAGGCTGCGGTCCTCCGTGCAAGAGAAGGTGGGGACGGGATTTCGGCGCCAAGAAGAGGAAGAGAGACGCGTGAGAAAGAGTGGAATATGATCTCCGTTTTTTAGAAGTGGAGATCACTTTCCCCAATTTTAAGGGGATATTTTCTATTTTCTTTGGCCACACATTTTTCGCCCCCCAAACATTATAAATTAGGGGAAATATTTTTCAGAGCAATATTTTCCTTAAAATAAACGGAGCTTTGAATCTGAAAATTTTCGCAACCAATAAGGATTTTCTTTTTTTGGGTGAGACTAAAAGGAAGTAGTTCTCTTTTTATTTATGGGTGTGTATGTGATTTTTTAGTTTACTTGTCTAATTCGAGTTCACTTCACTGTATCTGGAAAATTTATAGGACTTTTTATATCGATTTACTCGATTCGAAAAATATCATATCAAATGTCGAACAAGATAACATTTATCTTATCCGATCTTACTTTCGTTCATGTATTTTCTCAATTGGTTCAATGTCCACCTCCTTTTTTTTTGTTTTGTTTTGTTTTGGTCCCTGAATTATATACCCTTTTTGGCCCCGTCCAAAAAAGTAGACGGAAATGCTAATTAACTCGAGCGGTACTAGCTAATAAACGCCAACGTGTCATTCAACGAAAATACAAAGCAAGATAAGAAAAAAGAAAACGAAAAACGAAAGAGCAAAGAATGAACATTTTTTTTTTTTGGGTAAGAGCAAAGAATGAACATTAGTCTCATGATAAGTGAAAAATGAAAATTGATGGCCGAACATTATTAATTCCTAATCGAACACAGAAGAAGCATCATCATGATTGATAACAACATACTCAATCAAGAATCATCAACTACTTCTTATGTGAACGAATCAACTGGCGGTTGGCTTACTTACCGGATTACGCGTGTTTTTTCCGACTTAATCGAGCTTTTCGAGTCATTCCTAAACAGGGTCACCGGACAAGCTTAATCTCATTATTCTAATTGCTGGAATTGTGGTTTTCAGCATTGAGTTTAGTCGTTTAGGGTTGATTCTTTCAATGGTCCACTGATCACAAAAGGAAGGCGCATGTTTTAGCCAGATTGGAAGGAAAAGAAAGAGGGAGCCAACACTTGTTTTTCCTTATCAATGAAAATGTTGAACAAGTTGCCACAGAAAATCTTGGAAAGGCACATTCGTTCTAGGCTCTCATGGTCTTATCATCCTTCGCCTCAGGAGCTCTTCGCTTCTGCGGCTTCCTTCCCCTCTTCCGTCGCCGCCGCTTTGGGCTTGTCCTCAGCTGCTACAACCTTGGTCTCTGTTGGTTCCACAGTTGATTCCGAAGCCAAAGCGTCGGGCTCTCCGGTGACGGTTTCAGGCTCAGCAATCTTAGCCCCAACGGTCTCGTCAGGTTTGGGCTCGGAAAGATCCACTAGAGGGGCCTCCTTCTGAGTATCGTCTCCATTGCCGTTGTCCTACAACCCCATTAACATCCACCCACACACCAGAAACAATCGTTACATGACTGAAATTTGAATTTGCGAACCTTTATGAGATTGGAGTCACGGCCTCATGGGGGCGGTGTGCTTCGGTTATTACCTGAGGGACGGTCTCGGCGGCAGGAGCCTCCACAGGGAGGGCGCCGTTGGTCTCCTTGGGTATGCTTGTACAGCCGCCCATGATCACTCCACACGCAAGAGACTCTTGTTGGGAATGAGTTTCGGGGAAGTTGTGGAAGAAGCTCTTGCTTTCGCAAAAAAAAGAGAAAGCAGCATACAGTTATAGACGGAGAGGGCGTGCCAGTAATAGAACATTGGAGCTGATGGTTTTCAGGAGATCGGGAAAATGGTCGGTTCTGGTTTGGACAGATTGTGTATATGGGTTGGCGTTTTTCTATGGTGGAACATTGGCGGTTTTTGGCAGTTAGGGACAGTTAATTTTGACAGTTAATGATTTCGTCTCTCTCACGTTGTTGTTGATGTGTTCTTAGGCGTCATCTTTCTTTTTCAGTGGGATTTTATTTAAGATCTGGCCTAGGGTTTTCAGTTGGACATGGGAAAGATCAAATTGAAGTTCACAATTTATTTTCTAGGGCCGTTACTTTGGGCATTGGTGAGTTCGATACCGTATTCTAGCAATCTCCCCCCTTAGACAACAGGATTATGCCCTTCCATTTTTATTTTTTATTTTTTTGCACTCGCGAGGAATTGGGGCCTTCGATTCAATAAATCTCCCTGGGACTAATTGGGCTTTCATTGTGCACTTTTGATTTGCAAATCTAATTTTGACAATCCTTTTTCATAAAGAAAAACCTCTGCATTCTATTATCGTACCTTACCTAAACTTGGGGGAAAAAAAAAAAAACCAATACATAATATGAGTTTGAGAGATCGAATCATAATTTTGGCACGTGCCCTCTCACTTGAAGGGTGATTATCCAACCTAAATCCGATCACGAAAACTGCTATCCAATATCATTTAATGTCCATATACACAGTCACTTTCCTTTCGATGATGCCTCCAGCAAACAATATATAACCAGCCTCCCAGGATCAAATCACCATCCAGACATATTGCATAGCCTTCTCCACATTGCGCTCGGCTCTCCTATTTATCTTTCACCCGATGCTCACTTTGATCAGATGGCCAAACTTTCGTTGGCGCAATTCTTCATCGAGGCCCTTGTTTTTTCAGTCTTTTTTTTTTTTTTGTATGCACTGAGGTTTTTCTGCGGCGATCTTGCTTTGCAAGATGTTGAAGTGGCTGCACACTTGCTCTGTTGCCTGACGTTTTCTTGGTCGATGGAAATATTTGCAGCCATGCTCTCATGGCCTCATGCAGAAGCAGCACAAAGATGGCGAAGCTTCCTTGACGAACTATCGTAGATACCCCCGCAGTGTCAGGACTTGTTGTGTGAGTCGAAATGCAAGGACGACCACGGTCGTTCGTTCTCCGCAAGCGTACTGCGGGCGCAGCGTCATCAGCGGCGCGATGGCCTGCTATTGCTACTGGTTCTGCTGAGTGCTTGAGTGAGCGCGCCGCGAATTACCTTCGAGCTGTTTCGTTGGCGCGTGCCCCATAATAAGGCGAATGAAATGTCTCGGCACCTGAATTCTTGAGTCTACCTAGTAATGTTTGGCTCCTTCTCCTTGTTCTTTTATCTCGTGATCTCACATTCATGTCTCTATGGTTTACTCCCACGAAGGCGATCTGCTGCGATTTAGGGGGGATTTTCGTTATGCCTAGACACGGCAATGAACTATGACGATAAGGCACGTCTCCTGTCGGGGTAAGAGTTGATCGATAGTGACGCAATCCTAGCCGAGTTAATGAAACATAGCTAGTGCCGCGCCTTTTCCTTCGAGAGGTGGTAAATCATTCTATCTCCTGCCATTGTGTGACCCTGGCGCTAGGATGGACCAATACTTTATAATTAATGTGACAACGCGAGACTTTAAACCCACCCCTTAAAGATGACTATTGATTCGACACGTGACATACTAACAACGCTAAGTAGTGAGGTGTTAGCGGCATTTGATAGGTTTTATCAGTTATTTCGGATCCAACGATTTCTCAATTGATGAGTTCTTTATGAAAAATACGCAGTAATATTGTGTGGATTTACGGTTAAGATTGTACCGTTCTCGACAGTACTATCAAGAAGTCATTTCCCACATGACTATGCTATTACGATTGTGTGAGGACGTCTCAAGATATAAAAAATAATCTGATCATTATGGATGTCCTGATCACTTTAATACTTACTTATAAAATGCCAAGAAATACAACTTCTATTTGGATCGGGCTTTGCCAACATCATAACTGTCTTTGGGAATAAAAATATGTTGCAAGTGACGAATTCTTAAAAGGATGGACCCACGTTAATTGATATTAATTTTTTTTAATGGCCAAAAGAGACTGCTAGTCTTACAATTAGTCAAACTGTTACATCATCAATTCTCATTTGGATAGGCCAAATGCCAGAGCCTCTAGAAACATAAAAATATTGGCATGTGAGTAAGCACTGGGTTTCTTAAGTGACATATGATTACTGAATTTAGGTAAGCATTACCTGACTGATTAAATTGTTTCGGGCCATGCTGTATGGGCCTATCTTCGTCACAGCTTGATAGCCCAGTCATTCGGTCAGGAAAGAACCAACTCCCCATCCCACTCTATCTGACATGCATTCTGGCCCTTCTCTGTTTTTTTTTTTTTTTTCTTGGGTGATTGTTGTGATGAGTTCTGAAAAGCCTCAACTCGGACTAACTTGCTCCGACATGATCGGGTGTCATTAATCATCACAAGGCACGACCAATTAGGCACGTTGCAATAGAAGGATGACTTAACCCAGACGTTGAGTCGTTTGCGGAGACAAATCAAGTGTCCCCATCTAAAAGATGTACCGATTGGAGCGCAAGTCGGCTCTCACTCGCATTGATTTTTCATAGCCAAGTCAGGAGAAAATAATTTCATGGGAATACCCCTGATCTTCCTCGGTTCTCCTTCAAACTATAGAGAGATCGATAGGCGTGCGGTAATTATAACTTTGATATCATCCTCCTGCCAAAAACCCTAGAGGCAAAAGGAAACCGATCTAGAATCTAAGCACATATTTTATTCTTTAAAAAAAAAAAGGACGTTTCCGATACATAATGAATTTCCGCGCCGACACGTGCATGCATGTTTTGCTGTGAAAGCCCTGTAAATTTGGGGTTGCCCTTTATGGGTTTAATTAGGTTGAGATCAGTGGACGTACACAAATATTGAGCAATTTTTTTGAATTGCAATAGTTAGACCGGAACACTACGAACCTCCATATGTTCAAGTTAAATGAGAGCATGGTATAAAGGGAAAATTTATCAAAAAAAAAAAGATTATAAACGTATTTTATTTGTGCCAATTCAGTCTTAAACTTTTTAATTTGGTCAATTTTGTCCTAACAATTTTGACAGTTTTCCAATTAAAGCTTATTGACGGAAAATCACTGACGTGAACGTCAATCGTTCTACGTGGCACGAAGCGCTGATGTGGATTATTATTTATCATTAATTTTTTAAAAAAATCAGTTTTCTTTTTCTTTTCTTTTTTGCTCCTTGCTTTTTTTTTTCTTTTTTATTATGCCGGAAAGGGTACTGGCGACCTTCGCTGGCTAAGAAGGGCTTGCCTGCAGGCTGCGGCTAGCAAGGCCCTAAGTGAGGCCATGGCATCCTTGTCCGTGGCCAACGAGGCTCCGAAAGTCCTGGGTTAAGTCCATCACATCTTGGATTACCTTTTGAAAAAACGGTTATAGTTGTTTTCTAGATCCAAAAAGGAGTACTCAAGTGACTCATTGTATTCTAAAAAAGCCCATGTATGAACAAGGATTAGAATAATGTGCATTTGTGGGGAGATAAAAGAGGAAGATGTGCAGAGGCAAGAGTTTTGCCTCGGATGAGTGCATTCACAGCCCTGTCGATCGTGGGAGAGGCGGACTTGCCTACAGTCGCCTTGCCGGCCACGGGCGAGTCCTTTGCGGTTGGCAAGGGTGGTCGGTGACCTTTGCTGGCATAATAGTAAAAAAAAAGATAAAAATAAACAAAAAAAATATTAAAATATTCAAAAAGTAATACAAATTTCAATTTTTTTTGCAAAAAATTTATTCACACTATGTTGGTCGTGTCACATAGGATGATCGGTTTCCATATGAAAATGAATTGATAAATTTTTAAAAAGTCTAAAAATAATTGATTAAATTAAGATATTTTGGATTAGGTTGACATTTCTATAATAGGTTTAGTAGTTTTTCCCCAAGTTTTTCATGGAAAGTTTAATCAACTCCTCGTTTCTCTCCCAATGGCCAAGACGCATGTGTCACAGTCTAGAGGTTTCTACGCTCGAGGACCGTGAACCATTCAAGGAGAACAGGTGTCTCCCTTTTTAGTTCTCCAAGATATTCCTAAGGGCAGACAATATTGAAACTGTAGCTCACTCGAGAGATGTCTTGTAATAAATGCGGGAAAATGGTCGGTGGGTAGATGAAATTTTCACCGCTAAATTGAGGAGAAATCTACGGTTGTAAGGGAGGAAGTCGATCGACTCTTGTCGTTTATATCATCTGACCAGTAATAAAAATCTAGGGCTTTTCTCTCTGACTTGGGAAGAAGAAATTCCCAGGACGTACGGGTAAGGAAATGCTGGATTGATCGACCCCGACACATGCCTATCAAAAACGCAACAATTGCTAGATCGATGGACCGATGACACATGCCCATCGAAAGGCAATTATTGCTGAGTCAATAGAAGCTTTCTCTAATGCAGTGAAATTTGGTTTTCACGGAACTATATGTCACTCAAGCTTCCCAAAAGGAGCACCTACGTCTAACATTTGGGCCACGGATTCTTCCTAATGGGGGTTTCCAATAAAGACATGAAGTAAATTAGCGGGAACTCATCAGGTCAGTAGGTGTCCTTCCAAGAACTATGTCTTTGAAGGTGTGGTCCGGGTACGAGTTTGTGTGTATTTTGTCTAGATTTCCAATTTTTGGTTTGCTTCTTCACTTGTGTGATGTTAGACAAAGGAAGTAAGATTAGGGTTTACTCAAAAGAAATTTTTGGCATTCATGGAGCCATGAGAGATTGAATTTTACTTTAATCAAGGAATGCATTGGATTACTTGAATATCAAGTCAAGGTTTCATCTAACAATTTAAGCTTTTAGATCAGTTGCGACGGTGATCTCACAAAAGCTCATACGGTATCAAAGCAAAATGTCATGAGTTCAATTTTTTTCGGTCCTTATTTGCCTTCTCAATTAAATATGCCCATGCCTAGTATAAACAAAAAAGATTAGACTGAGTGTGACGGTATAATCAGCGTTCAAATCACCTAAACATTAAAAATGGACATTTGTCGCGGGGTCTCAAGCCCGCTTGACATAAAATGATTTAAACCGATGATATTTCTATTGCAGATCAATAATTCCATTTAAGAATAATAAAAAGGAAGATGGGCACAATTTGAAGACATCCATCCATTGAGGAACCCCCATCTGGACAGAAAGGAAACAGACGCCCCCCCTCCATGCAAAGCAAAGCAAAGCAAAGCAAAATGGTTGGGCGTCCCCACCAAAAAGGAGGAGAAGAGATCAGATGCATGCATACATTACATGCGTATATCCAGAAACACAGTCACCACCACGTGTCGGCTCCCCGTTGGAGGACAAGAATGTTCTGAAAAACTCAATCCCGATTGTTTCAGCACTTCCTTCCTCTTTCCTCTTTCCTCCTTCCCAAAATGAACCCGAGACACGTTGAGCTTCTTCGGCTCTCCCACCAACCCTAATAATCCCCCCACTTTATCCACAAACCAATCCAAACCCGTACTTGATCTTTAAATCAATCAGTGTGGGAGAGAGAGAGAGAGAGAGAGAGAGAGAGAGAGCAGAGAGCAGAGAGATCATGAGAAACCCAGGTCCAGCTTCAGCTTCGAGGGGCAAGGGCACAAGCACCACGACGCCGTGTTGCAGCAAGGTGGGGATAAAGAGAGGGCCGTGGACGCCGGAGGAAGACGAGGTCCTCGCCGCCTTCGTGAGGAAGGAAGGCGAGGGACGGTGGCGGATCCTCCCGAAGCTCGCGGGCCTCCAGCGCTGCGGCAAGAGCTGCCGCCTTCGCTGGATGAACTACCTCCGCCCCTCCGTCAAGAGAGGCCAGATCGCTCCCGACGAGGAGGACCTCATCCTCCGCCTCCACCGCCTCCTCGGAAACAGGTACCCTTCGACCACGAGCTAAGTTCTGTTATCACAGCAACATGAAACGACGGGTTTTCCAACATGGACAAAATCTCACAAGCATTAATAATGGTCTGCTAATTGTTCCAATTCTAGGGCTTCACTGTAGCTTTCTTCGGTTGAGATGCGAAGAAGCAAATCCAACCGAACAGGATTTTAACGTGCGAACTCAGATAGGATCAATCCAGAATCTGTTTTTTTGCCCTCTTTTCACGAATTAAATTTCAAAAAACAAATCATTTAGCTAGCAATATTAAGTTGAACAAAAGTTTCATATGCCAGCACGTACTAAAAGACTGCTCGGATAGATCTAGAACGGCAACATCGGGAGATATTGGACCGTGAGGTTTTTTTTTTTTTGGTCAGAGGACTGTGAGGTTGACTACGTCTATACTTTGGAACCTCTTGGTTGATTAAACACATGAACAGGTGGTCTTTGATAGCTGGAAGAATCCCAGGCCGCACCGACAACGAGATCAAGAACTATTGGAACACCCATCTGAGCAAAAAGCTCATCAGCCAAGGAATTGATCCCCGGACTCACAAGCCATTAGTGAACCATAACCCTAGCTCTTCACCAGCAGCCCATGTACAAGATAATTATAATGCTTCAACATTCACACCGAAAGCAACTTACCCTAGTCGTTCAGTGCCAGTGGAAGAAACCGGCGACGAGAACGATCTGAAAGTGGTGGACAGCCAGCTCGGTCAGCCTCAAAACAGCGGTGTCCAAGCACACAACAACAAGAACTGGCAAAATGTGGAGGGACTCATGATGATGAACACCCTTGGCCAGAGTTATGCTGATCATAACTGCAATAACGAGGACATATTCTCTTCATTTCTGGATTCGCTTATGGAGGAAGAGTACACAAATCAGTATCACCGGGGTCCAAGTGTCACCCCCGCGCAGTTTATACCCGCAGTTTCTTTGGCTTCGGCGGCGAGCTTCAATCACGGCAATGTCACCTTGGAGTTACCAGGACTCAGACCTGAAACGGAAAGCCTTTGTGATCAACGAAACGTGGTTCTCTACAATAACCACCTACTGTGACACGCCGATTGTGTGAAGATTAAGGATCGATATTCCCTAAATTTGAATCAGCTCTGATCAGATAGGTTTTTTTTTTTTTCATATTATTGTTTCATCATGTCATAGATCTACTATGAACATAACTGGTATTTGGTGCTCTAGTTAAGCTCAAGTGTCTTTGTTTTTCAAGCGACACTAGTATAGTCTCGAGATCGCTAGATCAAATAGATTCATGTGCTATTCCCTTGAGTCAAAGATCGATATATCTAACTGTAAGTGCACTCGAATGAACTCGATACGGTTCAAAATATTTTTGTCGTGTTATTGTGTCGTAGAAACATGACGTGGCTAACTCTCGTTGGCTGCCTAATCGCTTTTTTCTCCAAAATATCTAAAGATTAAGGTAAGAGCAACTGTGGACAAGACTTAAATGTCATATATGCAGCACTAGATTTTCAATTGATTTATCACTACTATATCAAATTCATGTGCTTTGATGCAGTTTCATAAGCGCTCACAAATTATACTTGCTTTTTTCCATGAACAAGTATAAAGCAACAACTAATTTAGGCACGTATGATATTCATGATTATGTTTGCAGATCTTACCTAAAATCAGTTGCATCGTATATGCTCCTTCATTTATCGCACTCCAAGCTCACAAAGGTATCACTAAATTGGTAGACAAACATCATGTTCTATTGGCTGTGGCTTGATTTTACCTTTCAGTTCGTATAAATCATGTGATCTAGAGATTAAAATATTCAAAAATCATAATGCTAACGGGTCAACTAAGTATTGGAGTTCGCTAGTTGCTGTATATACGGAACTTTCGATCGGCATATAGCTAAAGTTTCTTAACTAAGCAATTTATTGTCCGGTGCATTGCATGAACATACTGCACATCGATATGTAGAGCCGTATGTATAGAGCATAGTTAAAATTGTTAGTACTATTTCACACATCCTCTATGAATTCTTCTTTTTTCGACTAAAATGGTTGCTAGTTTGGTTCTCATCTTTTCTTAGCGATTTAAACGTCACTTAATACATCATCCTCTAGAGTTCCAAGCTAAATTTGCAGTTTATTCCCAATATCTAAGTGAGAATAGAATGATTGAAGCACCCGTTTTCTTAACCATTGCTCATTATAGGGGTTGCCATGAATATATAATTTAAGGGTTGCAGTTTTATCTTTTTTCCGTACTTGAATGGAGGATTTTTATGTTAACACGCACATGCACGATAGCCTCGAGAGGAAACACGACCAGCATATCCAATAATTACTAGGATTTCATACCTCGTCATGTTTTTTCTTATGACGAAGGGTTTTTAATACTTATATATAGTTATTGTCAAAATATACTTTTGTGATTGGCTTTCTGTAATTTGTAGGATATGACGGTTGAGTTGGTACGTAGTTCGATCAAAAAGCACGCCGTACCATCTTACCTTCTGAATCAGAATCCATAAGTTCATGGTGGTTCCAATAGAATAGGCTTCATGGTCTAAGATATGTCTCCAAATACAGTGGAACACCCATGCCCCAATAATATGGTTGACCATATCGTCGCTTGGACTTTTGAAAATGTGTCAATCAACCTCTCATAAAATAAGTTCCCCATTCGACCAAAAAAAAATAAATAAGTTGACTTTGTCAAATGAGAAATGACTTTGTGACTGTCTTTAATCTACATAAGATTAACAGACTGTTCTGGTTTACAATAAATAAATAAATACAAGTAATTGAAATTTATTGTAGAGTCCACTCCTTTAAGAATTTTTCATTCTCAACATGATGTTTTTCTATAATAGTCGCCTAAAAAACAGTTATGCTAACAAATTAGCCATGACGAAATCTAAGGAGTCACATGTTATTCTTCTAATTATTACTTCAAATTAGACCAACAAGAGAAATTAACTGACTTTGCAAACATTTTTCTTTATGGAAAGAATTCTGATAATAATATTGGTGGTCGAATTTACGTATATGACGTCACTTGCTTCATTTTCTGTCAAGTTGAGGAGGGTTCAACTAAGAGAAAATACTACATCAGTTGACAGAGACGATATTAGACATATAGGTTGCAAATTGTAATTAGCCCAAGATACTAGATAGTGGCTAAGAATATTTACTCACGCATTTGTACTTAGCAGAAGTGTAGATTAGTCAAGTTATTTGAGTTCAATTCACGAATTACTCAAATCTCGGCTCGGTTCTTTATCAAAGTTGAGCCGAGTCCGAGCTTGAGGATGCTCTAACTCGAGAAACTCATACGCCTAGCTAATTGAGTAATCATAATTTACCCATCTTAACTATAAATACACCCGTATAGATGAATAAATTAAATATAGAAAAATACTTCTTGTCGACAATACTGTTAAGGACGGTACAATCGCAACAATAAATCCACAACTGACAATAGTGTCAGACTGTCGGGTTTAAATGTAATTAGATGTGTGTTTGTAAGGTAATTTTCCGATTGGAGGTCCATCTCAGCATCTCTCTTGATATATAGATATGGTTTGAATGATGCTTGATATTAGTGCGCTCTGAATTATTCTTTTTTCTGGCCAAGTTTCAAACCGTGCATGAATGGGGTGTTTTTTGGGGGTCGTTGGAGAGAAAGGCTAATTGAGTCCTTCTAGAACAAGTGGAAAGAAAGAAGGAAGGAAAGCGGAAATATATATATATATATATATATATATATATATATATATATATATATTTTCTACATCTTCTACATTTGTATTAATTCAGTCTATTCGTTCAATTTTGGCCGGGGATCGTTGACAAATACGCCGGCCATCTCACGTGGAACTACCAGCACTGACTTAGACACATTTTTTTTAATTTTTTTTTGCATTTTTTTCATTGAATTGACAAAATTACACTAGGTTAGAACTCTTTTGGTAATTTCCCCAATATACACTCTTAAAGATGAGTAATTATGCATGATGAGATATGCGTTTGTAACGTATTCTCGGGATTGGAGTTCGACCTCAATCTCTAGTTTGATCCGACGAAAATCTCGAGTCGAGTCGAATCGATGGAGGGAGTCTCAAAGTCATTGAAATTTTACTCGAGCGAATGTTGAGCTTGAAAAAGCAAGCTCAGTTGACGTCTGAGTATCCAGCACAGAGAGTATAGACTAGTCCACGACCTCAGCTTCTCTTTTGATGTATAGATAAGGCTTGAATGATGTTTGACATAAGTACGCTCTAAATTATTCTTTCTTTCTTCTTTTTTTTTTTATAAAAAAATATGTGTTTTTTTTCTGGCCAAGTTTCAACAAAGAAAGAAAGGCAGATGGAGTGGGAGGAGAGGTCTGAGGGAGTTTGATACGAGTGAGTAGGTAGGGGAAGAATGAGGGTGTGCAGATGGCACGCAGAAAGATATGGGAAAAGGGCATCCCCAAAAGTCTCAACCATGTGTCTTTGTGTGGAGCCCTCCCCCAGTTGCGAACTTCTTGTAATACTCCAATGAAGCAGCGCTTACGTATACCCCCTGGGAAATGGAAGTTTAACCTCAGACTTGGTCCTTGGCGTATCGGGCATTCCTATGGTGCACCCGGCGACCATTGTCCGGTCATAGCATGAATCCCGATGATCGTTCTTCTGAAGAAGTCTTTATACAGAATATCGTGCCACGGAAGAATTTAAAAGGTTTGAGATGAATGATTGAAGTTCCGGTTCCGTCCGATGCTATGGTCACCACTGTCTTTCGAGAAGTAGCAAGGATTTGTGAACCCAAGGTGGAAGGTGCTCTCCCATAGCCCGCAGCAGAAAAGTATCATGCATTGTGTTTTATCCACGTTCAGGCGAAAGAGCAGTTCTCGTGTTTACTTAAAACCCTTTTATGGTGCTTGGAATCTTTAACCATCTCCGAGTGCTTGTCTAAGTGAAAAGCTAGCCACGGAATCATCTTTGGACAGAACTAATGGATTCAATCTTATAGTCATAGCCAAAGAAGAGAAGACAGGATCACTCTAAAGAGAGAGCTACTCAACCGACAGCAATAAGCTCAACTAATCAATAGCTCGAAAGTTACATGGAGTCCATGCCTTCTGTGTCCCGTTAAGCTTACTAATAACCCGTGCTAACCCGAGCAATAGAACATCAAGATGCATTGCAAGCTTAAGGAGGAGTAACTGTAATCTTGCAAGCGTCACATTCAGCAGAACTCATCGAGAACTTTGTGAATTGTCATTGATGAATTGAAACAAAGTATGTACAAACTCATGGTATGTTGGAAAAGGCGAGAGGACCTGACTTACCTGCAAGTTGAGCTTCAAAAATTGAAGAGAAGTAGGAAGAAGGGCATTGTTCCACACTCTTATCACCATCCTTGACGAATATGAGACTCCAGAAGCAACAAAACAAGCAAACGAGTTTTAATGGAAATTGCAGCGCTGAAGTGCAGGCAAAAATCTGAGTGATGGAAAGCGATGGAATAGGGAGTTTGGAGAATAGAGGGGGAGATGGTTAGATCACGAAGTCACGTGCTGGGGCCTCATTTTTTTTGCGGAGTGGCCAAAAGGCCAACCAAACATTCTAATGGGGGAAGAAACAAAGGAGACATGGACCTACCTTTCTCTTTCAGAGAGCTTCTGTTGTTTTCTGTACCTGCAATTGCTGCATCTTTCGTTAATTCCAACTTTGCAAGTAGGTGGGAATCGTGAAGAACGGTTCCTTTCCATAAAAAGGCATTACATGTTCCGCCATTGTTTTTCACTTCAGGGAGTGGCTCAGAACACGAGCTGTTTGGGAGGGTAAATGCCGGCAGCGGCGATGAGGCGACACACTTGGGTTGGTCATATAGCCTACGAGGGCTATTTCAATTATACTCGAGAGTCCGTCACAGCGTCAGTTACGGAGAAACAGTAGCGAGGCTCAAACAAACAATTCGATCGATGAGTCAACCATGCCAAGTCCTCGCCATTGAGAAAAAAAAGAAAATTTGCCCCATTTTATGAACGTGTGTGAAAATGCAGATGGTTGACCGCCGTTCTGGAAGGACTGTTGGCGGACGCAATGTATTGTAGCTCAAGCACAGATCATGTAAACGAGTCGTGCGGTGTGGTGCAGGTAATGTGTTCATTGAAGGCAGAAATGAATGCATATGAAGCAAAAGATCAGAACCATACAACAGATGAGCCAAATATGAAATATCTCCTCATTCGTGTATAGTGTAACAGAACAGTTGCAGTTCCTATCCTGACCCTTTGTCTCAAACACCAATTTTATTTCCTTAACATGTAATTACTCGTATCAACTATGGAACCCTACAAATGCGCAGCGCCGGTGTGGTATCTGAATATGCGGAACAGGAAATTGTACAAGAATCAATTGGAACCAAAGGAAGCAGTTAGCGGCACTCTGACAGTACTTCTTCGAAGCCACAGCTCATACATGACCGTGCCAAAAGCGTCATAGTCGACCGGGGATGGATGCCACTGAAAATGTTTCCTGACCTTCATTACGTTGCTTTGGAACATCGAGAACTTGTCACTGCTCACTTCCTTGAGGATTCTCTTAAGCAACGGAATGTCTAAAGTGGTAACCACCACCGAGAAACTCGTCCAGTTCAATATGTCAGCGAACGGGAGATCGTAGTGATTGGCGATTATCACAGGGACACAACCATAATATAATGAATCTGCAATGCGGGCTGTGTTTACTTCAAAGCCTTTGACATGGAGGCAAAATTTGCTCCCAAGAAGCTCATCAGCATATGGCGTGGTTAGTCGGCCATAGTGAGCAAAGATCTCAGAGTCGTTTCTCCATGCTTTGACAAGCTTTTCCCGGACAGGGGAGTTTACTCCACCAGCAAAGAATGCAAGTTTGTTCCTGAAATTGTTTTACCACTGTTAGATCATTCTATGGATCAATAACAAGGGCGGCCTTAAAATTGGTAGTTCTGGAGGAAAGTGTACACTTCTTTCCAATTCTCAGGAAATATCAAGTGCCAAAAGAGATTTGGTACATAAGCAAATGAAAAGATGGAAAGCTTTAGTTTGCTTCAGAAAATGCAGAAGACCCACAAACCTTTCGAAAACCACACTTACTCATCATGAGAGCCTAAAATCATTCTCACCTCTTAGACGACATGATATTCGGAGGATCCCCCCGTCTTGGCCAAACTTGAGGCAGAGATGCATCCTTGTGAGTTATATATCCCTGCAGGAAATAGCTTGAAGAGCACACAACTTGGATGGCATTCATCTTCACCTCACTTGCTTTCTCCATGGCAGACCGACCAATGGAGTGACAAGCCACATAAAAGTGATCGGCCCCACCTGTCCGATTCCAGTAAGGATATCTCCGAGTAATGTTCACCACATAATCCCGTACATAATCCTGGATGCCAGCAACGCCTACTCTCGGGTCATGTCGCAACCTTGCGATGGAGAAGGGCATAAAGAACAAATCTGCCTCAGTCGGGTCATTCGTGATGAAGTGACTGTTCATGAGGCTCTTCTTGAAATAACTTTCACTCGCGTAGTTACCACCGGGCTCAAAATCCACCGGCAGGAGAACATTAGCAAAGGGATCATCCCGCCTGTGAGGATAAACATATATCTTAAAGCTCCTATTCATTTCTCTATAGTCTTTCTCGAAGACATCTCTGTTATGGTACACGTCGTTGCTATTCACATGGTCGCCTGAACCATAAGACCAAAAAATTCCCAAACACGGGCATTAACACAATGAGGTTCTCAGACATTACTCTCTAGTTGTTCAATGTCTCATCCCACTCACACCAACAAATTTTCAACTCTTTGTCTGATCAACAAGGCAGAAATTACATGTCTAGATCTTGGCTAAAATGCATGGTTCATTCAAATTACTTCCGTCGTATCAGTAAAAAGACGATGATGACAGTCATTCTCGTATGCAAATTGGAATCACCAGTTCCAACGGCTGTTAGGTAAATCGTAAGAATTTCCGTATCTCCTGCCGACACAATTTAGGGAGAGGTTCAAATTTTTAAGTTACGAAAAGCTGAATTAAAGCTTAGTCCAGAACAATGACCAAGGACAAATATCCGCCGTCATTCAACCGCATGATCGATACTGCATTAAAGTCACAACTTCTTAAATTCCTTCTTCGTCCTCCTAAATGCGAACCTCAATAAGTTGCAGTTAAAGAAGAATATCAAACAATTTCAGTTAAAATCTAGCAACTCATGAGAAGATCCCAAAAGTCAAAAGGAGGCAATTTTTCACTGACCGCTGGGCTCAATCCGATCGCTCGACCCGTTCTGACCCGCGTTGACTCCGCGACCACCCATCTCTCCAGCCATGGCGGGGCCGGCAACTTCGGGCGACTTCTCACCCGGAGAGTTCCCAGCTGCTCCATTGAGAGAGACCGGGAAGGACCGACCGGTGACGGGATAGGTTCCGCTGCCACCGGAGGATGGAAGCCCGGCCCTCTCCACGGGAAGGCTGGGCTGGCGATGGTGGTGGCGGTAGTGGAGGAAGAAGATGTTGGAGGTGGTGAAGAGGTAGAAGAGGATGAGGAGGGAGGTGAGGAGGGCCAAGGTCGTGGGCACGAAGAAGAAGCCGCCGCTGGTGGAGTGGGAGACGCGGCGCTGCGAGTAGCGGAGGAGGAGGAGAGAGGATGGAGCCATCGTCCATCACCGAGAGAGAGAGAAGTCGTTGAGAATTCCCTTCCTCTTCTCTAATGCCCGGAGCGGAGCTGATACAGAGAGTAAGACAAAGATGGTGGTTTCTCTTCTCGACGGCCGAATTGGAATTATTGACAGCAATGAATTAAGAAAACTTAGAAAAGTACTTCGCTCGAATCCCGGTTCATTCCGATGACGTCAGCAAATGGATTGCATACTGCATAGTCGTTTGAATGAACCGGGTCTAACCATTCGTCTTATAGATTAGTAGATTACAGAACCAGCTTAGAAGTGTTAACGAGGCATCCTCGGCCTGAATAAGGATTTTCCCATTTCAAGGAAGCCTGATACTTTGATTTGACCAAGTGTCGGCGACGGCGAGTAGCCATGTCATAATGTAGATTATTTTCTTTTTCAATTTTAGAGAGTGATTCGAGAAATTCATTAGACCAAGTGGCGACAGTAATCTCGTGATCTAGAATGTTAAATGAGTAGGTCGGGTTGAATTTGAGTTAGGACAAATATGATTCATCTATAATGATCCGTTCAACCTTTTTTTATTTATATTTTATTTTGGATTTGGATCATAGAGCACCTCCAGAAGCAACATGAATTTTATTTTAATTTTCATGTCGTGGCGTGGCTAATGAACTTGACTAGAGAAATATAGCTTCGATTTAAACCGATGCGATATCAACTGAAAAACCTTATTCCAAGGTTTTTCATTTTCATTTTTACTCAAAGGGCATGTGCACGGTCAAAAATTTAACGTGGGGTTAATTGAACTCAATTCTTTTTAACGGTTCCATATTTATCTTAGCAATTACAACATGCTCACAATAAAATTATATATAAAAAAAACATTGTGTTTGTTTTCCTTCCTTAATGTGCTACCCAAAAAAAAAAAAAATTGTGCCGGGGATGTCATCGTCCACCCGGAAATTTAGCCCGTTTACCTCGCCGGGCGGTTTCGGCTTCGCAGAATTATCCAAGAAAAGTTCCGAACAAAGCAAAGAATGCACAGATGAAGCACCAGCCAAGGAATTGTGAATCAGGTACCAGTTACCAGGAAGATAATCCGCAGCTAAGGATCAAAAACGCGACGACCACCAATTATATCAAAAGGAAATATTCAGGGAGACTTTTCTAACAATTCACGACGTCGTCTCTAAGCACCCTTGTTGCTTCTACAGGGTTTGAGCACCGCGACAACAATTGTCACCACCACCACGATGATGATGATGATGATGATGATGATGATGAGTAGGATTAGGATCGCCATGCACATCCATTTCCTAGTGCTCTTCTGCAGGCTCTTTGTCCTCTGGAGCGCCGTGTCGCCACTCTGGACGTGATCCACCGCGCTTGATGCCCGAAAGAAACACAGATGAAGAGCCGGCCGGCAAATCAAGGTCCAAGTGTGGCAAAGCAGAAACTCGTTGAACTTCTTTAATTGAAGAGTTACTCCGCATAAGTACTTTCATTTTTTTTCTCCCCCTGGAACAGAAACAGAAACCACGATGAAGACAGTTTGGCGGTAGAACTAGCCTGCCCGTGCTTTTACGTCGTCGGGCAATGTCTCCCCGGGCATCCAACAACACAGCCATATCCAAGAATATCCGCACCATGAACAAACAAGTCTCACCACATATAACAGGGCCTGACTTCTTTCCCACACAACATTCACCATCAATTGTGAAGAAAGAATCAACAGCTGTGAATGCTAAGTACCTACTGCAAATCCTGAGGCTTGCGCTCTAGATCTCTAACCGCATCATGGCGCTCTTGAACTTCAGCAACAGTATCCATAATCTGTAAAAGTGACAAACGTGAGATCCATCCAGATTTTTGACTTCAAGAAAGAGTATCCTGTTCCTGCGAGTTGGGACAGGACGACAACAAACTTCCAATGGTGAGAGTACCAAGTGAGGCAAGAGTGACCTTCGATAAGACTTACTCAAATGGTAAAAGTGAGACAGAGCAACAAGAAGGGAAAAAGAACTTGTCCCTGCCCTTGTTCTTGAATGTCCTTTTGGAAGATTTGTTCGCTATCTCCGGTCTCAATCAGTCTGTCAATTGTCTGCTCAATGAAGTGTTCAATCTTCATCTGCCCTAGTGCCCGTTACGACCATAAGAGAAACAAAACCATAAGAAGTTAGTAGCAAGTCATGCCACAATTGCATTTTTGATTTCCAATTAGCCAAAAGGTTTTGCACCGGTAAAAACACGCCTTTCGACTACCTCCCTAGTCTCTTGATGCAAATTTTTCCTGACGACCTGTATGAGTATTCAAAGTGTGCAAACTTGACAAAATGTAAGGCAGAGCATAAGCTGAAACCTACAGCGGCATGAGAAAAAGGAAAACACAGATCTTCATCTTTATTAAACATTGGTAACTGTTAAAAATTTGATAAAACCACATGGGCCTATTAATTCGAAATGACTTGAATTCCAAATGAATCAAATCTCTCCAAATAGGATTGGAACCTATGACCAGTTAGAATGAATGTGCCTTACCTGGAGTTTTTTTAGCAATTTATTCAATTGTTGGATTTGATTTTTGACATCTTCAACCCGGTTGATCGAGATTGAGAGCCTTATGAGTGATTATTGTGATGCAAGATAGGAACTTTCACTTGCATTGTCAACATCAACATCAACATCAACAATATCTTGATCTCAAACTAGTTGGGATCGGCGGTCGATGAACCCCAAAGAATCATAAAAATAAAAGCAGAATCAAGCGAGAGAAAAGAGATAAATATGTAGGGATAAATGTGTAAAAATAAATAAATATATATATTACCTATCTATCTATCTATACACTACCCCTCCACAACACTAATAGCATTCCTCCACTCCGTTCTCAGACAAACCGTACGCCAATCTATTTCTCACTCCATTAAATCTTGTTTTACTACTTTTCCCCAAGTAAGTTTTGGCCGACATCTTGCTTTATTCGTGTTATGCTCTCGATAGCAAACTTCTGTTCGTATCGGTGCATCTAAGGGCCTTCGGAGGATATGTCCAAACCATCTCAATCTATGCTCTCTCATCTTTTCCGCCACCGATTTTACTTCAACTTTTCGTCGAATATCTCCATTTCTCGTCTTATCCATCCTTGTATGACCACACATCCACCTTGACATCCTCATTTCTGTTACTCTCATTTTATACTCATGTTTCCTTTGTACTAACTAACATTCAGCTTCGTATAACATGGCAGGTCTGACTGCTATTCTATAAAATTTTTCTTTTAACCTAAGAGGAATTTTGCCATCACAAAAAAATCCCGATGCACTACGCCATTTCATCCAACCTACTCTGATTTTATGGCTTACATTTTCATCAATCTCTCTCTACTTTTGCAATATTGATCCCATATATCTAAATGTATCTTTTTTAGGAACCTCATGTCCGAACATATTTACGGCTTCTTGATCCTCTTTTCCTGCCGTGCCAAACTCACATTTCAAGTATTCCGTCTTACTTCGACTTAGCGTAAATCCTTTGGACTCTAACGTGCTTCACCATACTTCTAACTTAACGTTAACCCCAGCCCTGGTCTCATCAATAAGCACAATATCGTTTGCAAATAGCATACACCACGGCACCTCATCTTGAATATCTTTTGTTAGTTCATCAATAACCAAAGCAAAAAGATAAGAGTTCAAAGCAGAACCTTGATGTAAGCCTACTGTAATTGAAAAATAACTTAATGTGCCATTACAAACCTTCACACATATAGTAGAACCGTCATGCATGTCATTGATTGCCTCGATGTACTTTGAAGGTACTTTTTTCTTCTCAAAAATCCACCACAAAATCTTTCTTGAAACCCTATCAAATGCCTTCTCGAGATCAATAAACACCATATAGAGATCATTCTTTCTTTCTCAATATCTCTCCATCAATTGTCGTATCAAGAAAATAGCCTCCATGGTAGATCTTCCTAGCATAAATCCAAATTGATTGACAGAAACCTTGATCTATATTCTCAAACGATGCTCAATAACTCTCTCCCACAGCTTCATTGTATGGCTTATAAGCTTGATGCATCTATAGTTAGAACAATTCTGAATATCTCCCTTGTCCTTGTATATAGGCACAAGTATACTCTTCCTCCATTCATCAGGCATCTTATTAGTATGGAGTATTTTGTTAAAAAAACTAGTCAACCAACTTATTGTTATATTCTCTAAGCATATCTACACTTCAATAGGAATACCATCAGGTCCCAAGGCTTCACTAGTCTTCATCATTTTTAATACCTCCCTAACTTCTCGTGTTTTAACTCTACGTACAAACCTTCTGTTTGAATCATCAAAAGCATCTTCCAAATCCACTTCACTTCTATCGTTCTCCCTATTTAAAAGTTTGTTAAAATAACTTATCCACCTGCCCTTAACGTCTTCATCTCTTATCAAGAGTGTTTGATTTTCATCCGTGATACATTTAACTTGTGTCAAGTCTTTACTTTTATTGTCCCTTGACTTTGCAAGTCTATAAACGCCTTTTTCTTCTTCTTTGTTCTCAAGTTTGTTGCACATATCGGTGAAAACCTTACCTTTGGCCTCTCGCACAGCTTTCTTGGCACTTTTTCTCATCAATCTAAACTTTTGCAAATTCTTTTCATTAGGACATTTATGTAAGCATCTGAAACATTCCTTCTTCTGCTTAATTGCCTCTTGCATCTCTTCATTTCACCACTAGGTTTCTTTTGTTTGATATCTGTTTCATCTAATTTCCCCTAACGCCCCTTTTGTCACTGTCTGGATGCAGTTAGACATCTCCTTCCACATCATATTTACTTCGCCCTCCAATCGCCACGGTCCTTCCTGTGGCATTCTTTCCTTGAATTCTGTTTGCTTCCCCTCATGTAACTTCCACCATCTTACTCTAGGGTGTTGCGCACTTCTCTTCATCTTCTATACTTTGTTATACCGAACTTCTAAGACCACCAACTTATGTTGTGTAGCTACATAATCACCAAGGTATACCTTACAATCTACATACGAGACTCTATCCTCTCTTCCAGCAATGAAAAAATTAATCTGGCTACAATTTTGACCGCTGTGAAAATTGATCGGATGTAACTCTCTTTTCCTAAAAAAAGTGTTTACCAACATCAAATCATAAGCTAATGTCACACTCAAGATGTCTTCGCCAACCTCATTTCTAGTCTCATATCTAAAACCTCCATGAACTCTGTCAAAACCTCCACTACTCTGACCGACATGTCCATTTAGATGTCCTCCTATGAATATCTCCTCCTTGTGTGATATTTGACTTAAAATCTCTTCCAGATCTTTTCAAATCTGCTCTTCTCGGACGATTGCAGTCCAACTTGAGGAGTATACACGCTAAAGATATTAAGAATTAAATCCCCAACTAATAGCTTAACCAAAATAATCATATCTCATGTTCTTTTAATATCAACAATTCAATCCTTGAAATTTTTATCGATCAAAATACCAACTCCATTTATACTCCTTGTTGTACCTATATATCATAGTTGAATCCGGTGTCATCCACTTCCTTAGGATTCTCTTCTTTCCATTTAGTCTCTTGCAGTCAAGCAATATTCACTCTCTTTCTAGCAAAGTATCTGTCAATTCCCTCAATTTACCCGTTAAGGTTCCTACATTTCAACCCTCCAATCTAATCCCTATCCCCTAGGCTTTTCTTACCCCCCACACTCGCCCACGGAAGTGTGAGGACACTTGCTCATTTATCACCACATTCGGACACCGACGTGGTGCATCATTCTCGGAATGATGGCCTAAAGCCAGCTTCCTTACCCTTTGCACCCATCTATTTTGGTGCAAAGACCATTGCTCATTTTTTACTACACTTGGGCGCCGATGCAATGCGTCGCTAAAAAGTGTACGTTCCAACGAAATATCATTAGGGTTCATCTCATAAAGGAATTCCCCGGGCCGATCTTTGAGAGGAAAATAGATTGAAGGCTAAAATAACATAAATGCACCAAACTTCTTAAAGGAATTCTCCGGGCCGAGGTCCCCTGACTGCATTGGAGAATTTGCACCCAGCTCAATGCCCCCATCTCTAGAAGCTTGACCCCGATGGATCTCAAAGGATTCCTGGAAAAGAGTTACTAAACCGCCAGGCAGAATTTAAATTTGTAGCCTCTGTTTTGGTAAAATAATCCTCACCTTTTTTTTTTTTTTTGCATAAGAGGAAAATTGCGTACATAACTCATTCACCATTGATGGAAAAAAAAAAAAAACCCATTCGATCGCAAATAGAATAAACACAGATTCCTAGAATCGACGGCTTAAAGAAAACTCAAGCTTGGGTAAGGCTAAAATTATTGACAATATTTAGAAGTCACATGCTATTCTTCTACTTAACACTCCAAATTTAGATCAATCATGGCTAATTTCAATGAAGTCAGCAAATGACTTGCACGGTAGTTCTCTTTCATTTTCAATTGAACCGGGTCCAAAATGGTCAATGCTAACAAGGCATCATCGGGCGTGATTAAGGATTCCCCATTTTGAGAAATCGATAGTCGATTGAACCAAGTGCGGAAGAGTCATCGCGTCATATCTCATGCTGGCTGGCTCCTTCGAGTTTTAGAGAGTGCCACGGGGCACCGGGCTCGTGGAACACTTCAAGAAGCAACATGGGTTTGCTTCAATTTTCACGACGTCGCCTGATTGATGAACTCGATAGATTGCTTCAGTTAAAACCATGCGATATCGACTCAAAAGCCCTCATGCCAAGGCTTTCGTATTCATTTTCACCCGAAACGGAATGCAGACCATCAAATTTAGTGAACGGACCTTATTTTATCTTTGCAAGAACGACACGCTCATATAATAAGTCATACGCAGTGTGTTTGTGTACTTTAATTTCGTTGCACCCCTGCGATTTACTCAACACGAAGAACTGCTTACTCAGCTGTTAGCCAGTTTACGTCATGCTGCAGTAACGGTTTAGCAGAATTATCCAAGAAAATTTCCCCAAAACAAAGAATTCATAGATGAAGCAGCAACCAAAGAATTTTGAATCAGGTACAGGTACAGGACCAGGAGGATATCCGCACTAAAAATTACTCTTTCTGTTATAGAAACAGTAAACACTCAGATTGCCACGTCAAAGAACGCAGGGTCAAAACACGCCGACGACCAATTATAAACATGGAATATCCAGGAAACCTGTTAAACAATTCACGACATTGCTCTTCTATTTATACAGCAAACAACACGTGAAGCCCTTAAGCACCTTTGTTGCTACTCCAGGGTTTGAGCACTGCGACGACAATTATAACCACGATGATGAGTAGGATTAGGATCGCGATGCACATCCATTTCCTAGAGCTCTTCTGCAGGCTCTTCGCCCTCTGGAGCGCGGTGTTGCCACTCTGGACGTGATCCACCGCACTTGATACCTAAATAAAGATAGATGAAAAGTCGAACCGCACAATCAAGGTCCAAGTGTGGCAAAGCAGAAACACGGCGAACTTCTTTAATTGAAGAGTTACTTCACAAAAGTATTTTCATTTTCTCCTCGTAGAAAAGAACAGAAATCTCGATGAAGACAGTTTGGTAGAAGTAGAACTAGCCTACCTGTGCTTCTATATTGTCGAGCATGTCTCCCTGGGCATCTACCAACACAGCCATATCCAAGAATATCTGCATCATGAACAAACAAGAGTTACGACATATAGTAGTGCCTGACTTCTCTCCCACACAGCTTTCGCCATCAACTGTGAATAGAAAACTAGGTTTTGTACATCTGATTGATCTAAATATGCATTCTGTTACATGTGCACTCTCAGTTGTCCAAACCAACTGTAATGGCAGCCATCATTCCCATAATTGACCGTTATGTTTGGTTATTCAAATTCACACTCGTAACGGCTGCTATTACTTCTACAACAGCTGCACTTGGCAGCTTATCCCCATCAATGACCGCCGAAGACCATGAATTTGAGGAGCGAGACAATTAGGGTGTTGGTCTGAACAAATGAGGGTTGTGGACTGTGGTATGAGAGGAAGGCTATGGAGGGAGAAGTTTCTGTGGCTGATTATGAAGATCTGGGAACTAGTATCTTTTCTATCAGCTTCTTCAGTGGCTGCACCGCAGCCTTTGAAGATGGAAGAGAAAAGAGGCATAAGATATTTCTAGGCTCTAGTGTGTGGCAAAGAATGAGCTTCATTATCTTTTATGACTCTTCGATTGACTTACTAGACTGGAATACTAAAAACGGTAAGTTTGCATACATAAATTTTGACCTACTCTTGGAGATAGTCAGTACATAACATATGGCTGTTAATAACAAAGGAATTTACGTTTAGAAATTTAAGAAGACAGAGAATTGCACTCTTTCTCACATCATCATGAGCAAATTTCTAAAAAACTTTACGTCAGTGACCTATTACATGCATAATGACAGTAGCAAGTCAAGTAAGCACACTGAGGAAAGACGACAGTTGAGATGCAAAAAAAATAGATATGGAAGTATGTGAAAGTTGAAGGTGCAAATATTGCTAAGTTCCACCATTTAGTTACACAATTCAGCGGTTCCTCATTTTAGAAGCCAGGGTATGTAAATCGCAATTGTGAAGAAAGATTTAATAGCAGTGAACGCTAAGTACCTGCTGCAAATCCAGAAGCTTACGCTCTAGATCTCTGACAGCATCATGGCGCTCTTGAATTTCAGCAACAGTATCCATAATCTGTAAAATTAACTACATGAGATCCATCCAACTTTTTGACTTCAAGAACAAGTACCTTGTTCCTAGTAAACAGAATACTGCACACTAAGGGAGCACTTCCAAGATTCCAAATGAAAATATCCAGCCAAAAAAAAAATCATTCTTTCATTAAAAAAATGATTCATATACCCTATGCTAGGAGTTGGGGATGATAACAGCTTATAATATTAAGAGTACCAAGTAACCACCAAAAAGATATCTTGAAAGCCAAAACAATCATTAGGGCCCCCACATTTTGAAGAGAATTCGAAGAAAGCATTCATAAGTCCATGTTTATCAATTCTCTCTAAGCAATGTAGTATATTCTATGCAGCTGCATATAGCCTGAAGTATTTTGACAAAATCATATTTTCAGGGAGAACATTTTTTCAAGTCCAGGATAACCCCACACATATTAGGTCAACGGTAAAATTGAGACAAAAGCAACAAGAAAGAAAAAATGACCTGGCCCCGCCCTTGTTCTTGAATGGCCTTTTGGAATATCTGTTCGCTATCTCCGGTCTCAATCAGTCTGTCAATTGTCTATACAAATAAGTGTTTAATTAGTATACGAGCAAGAGGGGCAACGTACCAGAAGTTGATAAAATTTATAATCATTTTACCTCTTCATCGGCTCTAGTGCCCGTTACTGGCCATTAGAGAAACAAAACCAACTAAGTTAGCACAAAGCTATGCTACAATTGCATTTTTTATTTCCAATTAGCCAAAAGGTTTTGTACCAGTAAATACACGCCTTTCAACAACCTCCCGATTCTCTTGATGTATATTTTCCCTAAGGACCTGTAAAAGTATTCAAAGTAGAAAAAGTCGACAAAATGTCAGGCAGATAGAGAAATGAGAGCCTATTAAATATTTAAGGCAGAAAGAAAAATGAGAGCCCATGAAAATATTTATGTTTATACCAACCTGAAATTCAGCCATCTTGTCTTTAAACTTTTTCTTCAAGGCGCTGCATCAATAAAGTTTACAAAATGACATCATTACTTGATTATAACCAATCTCTGGCGCCATTAGATAGATTCAGATTAGTAAAAAATGTGATAACTTCAAAATAATGTGTTCAAAAGGAACTAATCCCAATGTAAAATTTCAACTTCAGCAGCATATCAGGATTGTCTTCTGCATTGGTTATAAAAATGTGAAAGCAAGCCCTAATGTATCTTGGGTAAGCTGTTAGCTGTTCTAAAAATCACTTCCTATAATGCAGGCAAACAGACACTGGCAATGCCGTATATGAAGCAATTATTGCCAGGCATGACATCTAAATTCTATATCCATCACAACTACCACCTTCATCACCACACCCACAAACAAACAGAGAAGATACACACACCATTATTGACATACATATATATATATATATATATATATATATAGAGAGAGAGAGAGAGAGAGAGAGAGAGAGAGTTACACAGTTGTTTGCGTTCTGGATCGGTCAACACCTGAACCTTTTCCACAACCAGGTTTCTGCCTATTTGCCAGATTCTGCGCCAGAGAGACAATATAAAACAGATAATAATTATATGAATATGGCCCTTACTAGGGACAACAAGCAGCTTATCATCTTACTTCTCGGTCGAGTTCTTCAATCTTTGATTTGACCAAACGAGCAACCTTTCCAACTTCATCAACTTCTTTTTCCATCCGCTGCTTGATCACTGTAGACAGTAAAACCATCATAATTATCAATATGGTGGCATGTACATAGAAGAGTGAAATATAAAATGCCATTCATAAGCATTCAAAACTTATGAACATTATGGGCATCTTGTACATCAACTATTTCAGTGGTTATGCCATGTTACACAATGTGATGTAGTTGAACTGTGACAAGCATAGCGTAGGCGC
The DNA here is from genome assembly GCA_028455895.1 of Rhodomyrtus tomentosa. Lineage (NCBI taxonomy): Eukaryota > Viridiplantae > Streptophyta > Magnoliopsida > Myrtales > Myrtaceae > Rhodomyrtus > Rhodomyrtus tomentosa. The sequence continues at coordinate 34,592,888 of JAPCWY010000010.1, forward strand.
ACTAAGCTTTTCTCTAAAAGGAGTGTCCTGAACGCCAAGCAGCAAAACAGTTTGGGTGCATGAATTTTTCCCAAGCATCAAGAGTGAGATAAAAAAAAATATTAACTTTAAAAGAAGAGATAGTGAAATACAACAATCACACAATCTGTGTGTTCTTCCCAAATGAATGATTATCTTTTCCATGTACGGTTGAGCTACACAAGCCATTATGTGTCTCCAAGGTAATGAAACAGTTGAAGAGTTTCATTTTAAGCACTACCTATTTTCACAACTTGGAAAATTTATGAATGGCATACAGCTCTCATATTACCAGTAAAGCACAGGGGGAGTCATTCTAATCATCCTAAGCACAGCAATAAAGCGATAGAAACATAAAGAACAATTACCAAGTTCTCAGATGATCCAACCTCAGTTAAATACAAGATATTACAAATTAAGTTCCATGTAAGATGATGAAGTTCCTAGATTTCTTCAGCAGCTGGAAATGTCGCAAATAGCTATGCACCCACTAGCTAAACAAAAGAGCTCTAACAGATCAAAGAAGCCATCAAAGTGAGGATATAACCACGTGATAACCGAGATTTGTTATCTATTGGGATGTTAAGAATTATCGGGCTACAAAAACTGATACTAAGCGGGAAGAGCATCTTATACTGGAGATGAAACTACAAATAAATAAGGTAAGGCAAATCATGTCAAAAGCTTTTCAAAGGTAGCTTTCTTTGATAGACCAATGAAAATGAAGGGGAACCACATAATATGCACTTCTTGCGACAATAAGAAAAAGGAGAGAGTAACCGGGAAAAAAAGCATGAAAATAAATAAATAGTGGAGCATATTCTTGGATACAAATGAACCTTAAGGTAAAGCTAGAGTAGATCACCTTTCATGGAAGCAGCTTTAGTTACAGCTTTTGATTCCTCATGCGCATCCTGCATACATACAAGTTGGCGGAAGGATGTATCATCTTCTGATAAGCTATGCAATAGCAGGCTATTCAAGACAGCATTAACACCCTACTCAAAGCTACTTAGGTAATGAGGCACTACTTGATACAATCTGGAGTTCATATAAGCAGCCATTGATCTATTCAACAGAGCCTTCATAAGCGGAAGCCCTAAGTGGCATGAGAAAAAGGGAAACACAGATCTTCCTCTTGAGATTGTAAAGGAAGGAACAAAAAAAAAGTTAAAGTTACAAGAATTTCATCATTTACATATTTACAGTTCCACTCAATGATTTTTCAAAAGAATATAAAGATACAGCTCACTTATAAAAATTTTGAACTATCACGGTACAGACAATTTGTTTACGGCACTCATAAACAATTGGAAAGTTTAAAAAATGAGAAGAATTAGTTGAGAATATATTTTAAGTTTTTAGCATAATCAGGTATGCTTATCTAAATCCAAGACAATTGTTCCAAAAATGGTGGAGTAAAAAATAAAATTATGAATGCCTGAATAAAGGTCCCTTACCTGGAGTTTCTTTAGCAATTTATTCAACTTGTCAATTTGCTTCTCGATATCTTGAATCTGGTTGATCAAGAGGCTTATGAGTGATTCTTGTAACGCAAGACATATATATGATGTGAACTATCAACTATAAGACATGAAGATACATTGCAAAGCAAAATGATTGATGAAATAATAACAACAAGACACCTTCTTAAAGAAATTCTCCAAGCCAAGCTCCCCTGAGCGCATTGGAGCATTTGCACCCAACTCAATGTCCCCATCTCTAGAAGATTGACCCCGAGGCACCTCAAAGGAATCCTGGAAAAAGTTATTAAACCAGTAGGCAGAAGTTAAATTTGTAGCCTCTAGTATGATGTATTAATCCTCACATTTTTTGCTTAGCAAGAAAAATGCATACATATAATTTCTTCATGAGAAGTTCATGTCCCAAACCAATGAGAGACTCTTAGGATAAAAAGCGAATAAGTCAAAGAACACAACACTTTACATCATGGAGATTAAATATCACTCAAACTAAAACATCTAGATCAAATTGTTCATCGCTCTATAACGGTGATGATAAGTTCAATTGAGAAGCCAATGCAAAAGGGACATTGAGGTAGTTGTAATAAAAAACAACTCGGCCACCCGTTATGGGTTGATTCTCTCAATGGTCCACTGATGACAAAAGGAAGGTGCATGTTTTAGCCAGATTGGAAGAAGAAAGAGGGAGCCAACACTTCTTTTCCTTCTCATAAGCAGATGCACAACAATCCCAAATAACCACCTCTCAACCAGCAATACGGTGATATTTGTCATTGGTTGATAAAACTCTCAACAATAAAGAATGCGGATATCCAGACACTATCCTGCTTTCGAATGGCGTAATGCAAATACAACTGTAAGCAAGCAGACCAAGGATGAAGAACTACATAAACAGGACCAGAATAGCTTGTGCTGCAGCAAAATTTCTTTGGGAAAGAAGCTAAGGGCTCACCATATTTTAATGTTAATCGCTCTCTTCTTTACATTTTCACACTAACCCATTCCCCATTTCTAGAATCTACACCTCGAGAATAAAATTTGAGCATCAAAATTCAGCGCCTGACCGAGTGGAGGAGAGATGCAGTAAAATCCAGCTCAGCCAGGCAAGATACTCTTCTCATACATCCTGTGAAAAGACAATGCAGGAAATCCAAATTCCCGTATCTTGCCCAACACATTCCGATTCTCAGTGAGGACATAGAATCCTCCGAGCGATACAAACGTCAAATCTCGCTGGTAATTAAATAAATCAACACCACAAACAACAAAGCAATCAATACAAGCACAACAGCCAGTTGAAATTGATGTAGCTGTCGAGCTCAGATCAGTACAAAAACAGGGGCAGCAACATCCGAAAAAAAAAAAAAAGAACGAGACGGAGCAGCATAAAAGAAAAGCAGCCCCGCCCGCCCCCATTCAGCTGTTTGCGAAGAGGACATTACCGAGAGAAGGTCGTTCATCGTCGGAACGAGCTCGACCTCGAACGCGAGAGAGCTGGGGGGAGGTGGAGATCCGAGACGGAGAAAGCTCTCTTTGCGGGATCTGGACGTCGCCCTCGGGCGCCCGATCGAGGTCCTCGATGGGGTTCGCGATCGGAACGCGGAAGAGCGGAAGAGAGAGAGAAAGAGAGGGTGAGGGGAAAGGGAAGAGGAGAGAGAGAAGCTGGTTTTTCCTTTTTGTTGGTGACGGAACAGCGAGGAGATGGAGAGAGAGAGAAAAACCAGCGACAGAGCGTGAAGGCAGGTTTCTCTTCTGTCACTCTCAGGCTGTTCTGTTCGGCGAGATCTTCCTTTTTTTTAATGAGGCATTAACGTTAATTAAGTTTAATTCTCCTTCAATCCATAGAAAAAAAAATTGAATCGCCCGCCTTTTTATCTCCTCTTCTTACATATCATTTGATTTTCTCAAAGCAGCAAAACACTGATATATAATTAGCAGCAATCGGTTCCAAATCTAAAATCTAGAAATTACCCGTTCCTAATTTTTTTGGAACCATAAATCAATCCTAAACCAGCCTGGAATTTAACCGGCTATTTTAGGGATAACTCCCGAACCTGTCATAGCTTTTCTTATTTCCATTTATTTTTTTTGTTGTAACTTTATGTAATCGCAAAATACCTCCCGGGCTAAAATGAAAATTTTACAGAACTGCAATAAGTATTGTAATGCTATACATCAATGAGATAAAAAATGAAAATATTCGATGAAAATTTAGAGTAACACCGGTGATATAAAAGATGAGAGAAAATAAATTGAGATAATTTGGACATATTTTTTGAAGATCCCCTGATAATCCGGTAAGAACAGAAATGCCTTATCGGGATCATGACATGAAAAAAGGAATAGTTCGATCGAAGTTTGCTTGGGAAAAAGTAGTAAAACAAAATTTAATGATGTGAGAAATAGATTGGCGCACAGCTAGTCTTAGGACAGAGTAGAGAAAATCTATTAGCATTCTTATGTTCATAACTATTCTTTTTAGTCTTTTTTCCCGTATATAATTTTATAACTTTTATATATTTTATTTATTTTTATATAATTATTCATTTTTCCTCAATCGGCCTTGCTTCTATTTTATTTATTTTTGGGTTCGTCAACCACCGACCCTAACTAATTTGGGATAAATGTGATGTTGATATTAATGTTGAACTTTTTGTCATTTTATTATATGCCAGATGCACATCTCAAATATGACTATAATTCTTTTCGCTCGAAGATGACAATTCCTACTTTATAGAAAGAGTAAAAAAAAAATTATTTAGGTTCAAAACCCGGGTTCCGAGCAGAACCGGCTTAATTCGAGGGATAGAAACGGGAATCGAACTAGTTAATCTCGGTTCCTAGTTTAAGAAATCGGAAACTAGATCGGTCTCCTTGTGTACTAACCCGGCGAGGACGACTTCCCGAGTTGAAACACCCCGGTTGCTCACCCCCTTTGATGGATGGTAGTGCTTTGGTTAACGAATATAAAAGCAATTAATTATTCCCTTTTCGTGGGCTTAAAGAATGATCTTAATCTAAATTAACTGTATCGTTGCAACACAACGTGCGTGGTCTCAATGATATTTGCTAAAATCGGGAGAGATGGTAGCCGGAATCATAGCCATCAAGAGTGGGTGAACCATCCCCGGTCTATTAGTAAAAAATAATAAATAAATAAAAAATACTGGAAAGAAAGACGTCGAGGGACGCCGAATGCTCATTGGCATCACCGACCACCACATGGCCTCCATTGCCTCCGATCTGAGCACTTACGTGCACAGAGTGATAGAGAGGAAAATTGGTGGGTCGCTCGCCAGGGTGGCGCAACCACAATCGAGCTGTTGTCAGGTCCGGACGATCCTATCCAGGCTTGTGAAGGAGACGTTCTTATTCTTGAAAATTGTTCACAACCCGAGTACTGAGTAGATCGGATGATCCAGCATATCGTGACGGGAACTGAATTGGTTAAACCCGGTTCCTAGTCCTCGAAATCGAATAGTCGGGATCAGCCTCCCTTGCACCATCCTTTGACCGCTCGAGTAAGGCCTGCTAAGACCGGTTCCCAAATTGAGGCGGACCGATTGCTCAACCCATTGGGTTGCGTTTAATCAATCGGATTTTTAGACAATATAGAATTAGATAGGATAAGATAAGATAAAAAAATATAGGGATTTGATTATATTCTACATCATGTTGGGTGAACAACGGATTTAAAGTCGAACATATTTATATCCTATCATATCCAATGTTCGGTAGATTCTTGATTTCTACCATCCGAAAACTCTTGTTTATAGTCGACACAGGGGATTTTGTATTTCTAGCTGTCCCTACCATTGCTTGACGCTGTTGCTGGAGAATTTGCCAATTGCCACTAGAGAGGCGACAGACTTGAAGATTGCACCTATTATTCAATTGACCTCCTATGTGAACTGGGTGTGCCGAAATAGACCCCATTGCGACGTACTTGAAGAACCAAAAGGCTGACGAGGCGTCGGGATCGCGACTCAACCTATCTTGTTGAAGACAATGAAGTAATTCAAGCACAATCGGATTGACCTGACTTTGGTCTACAAATTCTAGCAATCTCCGACGATGCCTCGGAGGAAGTAAATCTTCAATGAAGTCCCATCACCACTTGAAGGAGTCAGGATCACATTGCCAATCTCTTCCGAATTTAGCGAGCATCCAACAATCCAGTCACTTTTTTTTTTTTTGCATGAAAAAGTGTTTATTTTGCGAGTCATTTAGCAAAGGAAAACATTATTGCGTGATTCCATCACAAATGTTCTTGGAGTGGTCTTACAATCAGCCTACCACATCCACAAAAGAGATGGGAAGGACAAGTTGAAAACGGAGGTTGAATTCTTTATGAAAATATCATTTTTGTATTCCACTAAACTAATCTCTCTTTTCCCGGAATTCATGCACAGAATACTTTGTAAAAAGTAGGCATCTCCACGAGCATCATCTGATGTTGCACCTTGAAAAAATGATACATTCTTGTCGCCTCTCCGACTGTGTTCTGTGCTTGTAATGGTAAAGAACAGCCTCGCTTTAGATACATGCTCGTCGTTCAAAGAAAATGATACTATTGAATACCTGTTGGAAATTGGGAAACGCATCACTGTGTGAGCCCATCATAGAGATTGCAAGAATTTGCCCACGTTTAACGGAGAGGCAATCTCCATAACCGGAGAGGCCATGAATGATGGACTGCCACTGGAGAGGCGACCCCCCTCCTAATTGGAGTGGTTGCCGGCTGCCACAGAGGCAATTGGGTGTGGCGAAGAAGTCGACGAGGAGTGATGAAGAGGGGTGGCTTGAGTGATGGATAAGAGAATCATATCATGCTATATCCTATTCCCTCCTTGGATTATTTTATCTTTTATATACTCCTGTATTACATCTACATTATATCATAGACAACTACCAAACATAGGATAAGATAAAATATATTCTATCACGATTTTTAGATAAAATATATTCTATCACGATTTTTATCCGGTCAACCAAACGCAGACTTGGATGGTAATGCTTTGATTAATTGATATAAAAACAACTAATTAGCCCCTTCTCAGTGGGCTTAAAAGCATCATCTTGATCTAAATTAACTCTATCGGTGAGTCGTATCAATTGACATTTGCTAAAATCAAGAGAGATGATAACCAATAGTGGGTGGACCGCTAGTTGAAAAAAGCACATTTGAAAAGAATTGCTTCAATGTTCCATCTCGATTAAGTTGATCAACCAATAGTGGGTGGACCGCTAGTTGAAAAAAGCACATTTGAAAAGAATTGCTTCAATGTTCCATCTCGATTAAGTTGATCAAGAGAAGCATGGCACGGAAGTTTTGCGCGTTTTACGAAAAATGAATGATTTAGAAAATATTTTATTAAAAATTATTATTTGTATTACTTAAAATAATTAGTTAATAAATTATGTTTTCGTCATTGATTACAATTTATGTCTACACATCTTTGTTGAAGACGAAAATATATTTTATTTTATCGCTAAAAATGACATCAAGCCATAATTTTTAATAAATTATTTTTAAAATTATTTATCTATGCACTTATTATTATTACTATAATTTTGTCGAAGCTAGTATTTTTGTAAGGTGTAGAAACGAAATGCTGACGCGGAATGTCAACTCAGCACCTGGTCAATGCCATCTGGTCTAATTACCGGGGCAAGAAATACTCCTTCCACTTTAGTATTGACATGAAAAGGCCAAAAAAGGAAATTTTGAAATAATTGTAAACCTAACCAAAGTCATGGCACGGGGGAAGGCGGGCACGCTCAGTTGGAGTGGGCAGCGGCGGCCACCACGTTGGTGCCGCCGAAAGCACGCCGAGTGCTCATAAGCACCAGGCGACCATTGCCTGGCCTCCGGTTCGAGCACACATGCGCACGAAGCGATGAAGAGATAGACAAGAAAAATGGTGAGTTGCGGAGCAGTCATCTACTAGTTCAATGTCGCTAGAGCGATGCACAACTACACTAGAGATGCTGCTATGGTCGGGCGATCCTAATCGAGCTGTTGCCACCGTGGTATAATTAGCCGATTGAGATATTATTGGGTTTATCCGACCAACTTTATCCGGATGAAATGTAAATCCGTTGAATCATGATGTCATTAAAGAGTTCCGAAAACTCTCACACTTAATAACAAAAGCCCAAACACTCTATTAAAGTTATGGAGATCATGGTCTACCCTAATTTAACTTCCTTTTAATTATATATATAATATATTTTTTTGACAGGATTCTCGTTAAATGAAAATGATAAAATGTGACTCGTGAGATCAAAAGAGATCCCGTCCAAAAAAAGAAAAAGAGAGATCAAAAGCGATTAAAAAATAATTTTTTTTAAAGTACATGACAGGCTCTTTTTTCACTAAGAAAATAGAGATGAGAAAGACCCACGCACTTGTTCTAGAACAAGACGAACGTCACCTACGTGAAAGTGAAACTGTTCATCGCCGTCTCTCTTCCCTGTTCCTACTGTTCGTTTTACTCTCGCTCTCACCTAAAGAGTCTAGACTCAGCTCGAGACCATCCAACTCTTTCTTTGCGTGTGGGCGAGTTTAAATTCTCTCGGAAGGTGGGGGGATCAGTCCCTCCCGGTCGCATCCGACAGATCAAGCGATTTCTCAAGTCCGACAAAACCGCAGCTCAAGGCGTCCTTCTGGCCCGACCGATTTAGCTTCACCTCACCGTACATCGTCACGTCGCTTCTTTTTTTCTGGGATCAAGCAGTTCTTTTGGCTTTCGGAGAAGGCGTGAGGTGAGAAGTACTGCAAAACGTCTTCTGGGTTTTATTCTTCGTTGATCATCTAGTGCGATCTCGTGAGCTGGATGCTTACGGAGGAAACTTTCTTGCTCCTCGTATTGCCTGTTTCGTGTTTGTCGAAATTCGGACATCCCACTGTCTTTCGATCAGCAATTTCGGGTATGTTGATGGTTTATGGTGCGAGAGTATGGATTTGGGGAGGGATAATCATGTGGAAATTGTGGGTTTTGTTGTGATGGAATGGTTGCTGTGTTCTGGCTAGGCGACCGATTTCGTTCGGCTTGGAATGATAAAACACGGAAGGGCGTTTCGGTTCTCGCGGACAAGCGTTGAGTTCATTTTGTTTTGCTACAAGGAAGCATTGTTTCATCGTCGTAAATGGCACTGTCGTCGATTTTTTTCTCGTCTATTAAGAGAAGAATAAGATCACGGGGAGGGATTGTCTTGTCATAGTGTAATGAAAATCTTGATTGGTGTTGGCTTCGATTTTGCTAGGATCTGAATTGACGGAGACTAGAGGGGCTTTTTCATTCTTGGAAACAATCCAGAAATTTAACTCTGATGGTGTAAAATAAAGTCACTAGGAGCACATTATTTGCTTTCCTTGCTTGCTCTACTAGATAGAGAAAGAAAACCCCAGTGGAATTGTTCATCTCATTCTCAGGTATTGCGTTGTGGGTTGCTCATCTCTTTAAGTTTCACCTAACGGAATTGTTTATCTCTTCGAAATGATTGATTTACATCGAGAATCTGAGTCACAACTGAACTTGACCCTTGTGTCATCCATAGCTTTTTGGGCATGTTGTATATTTCACCATATTGACTTATATGTTATCACAAACACAATAAATGAAGCTGGTCAGGTACTCATACTCATCTATCTTATTATTTGATTTTTCACATGTTTTTCATTGCACTTCTTGTCCATAAAACTGTTAACTGCTTGTTGGCCTCAGAAGGAGTCTCTTACTAGTAATCCTGCCCTTTATGGTGCCAACATGTTATGCAAAAAGGTAAGCGAAGCGGGTTTCCGTGAACCAAAAACTTGTGTTCGAGGTCCATGGGATAGACAAAAACTTAAAACCAGGGACAAGATGACCTATTTTATTTTTGCCACATCAGAGCTTGGGGGCAAATTAAGAAACTTTCATGTAATTTCGTGTAGTACAGTCAAACATCGCAGACCCAATGGCCAAGGGGCCGTGCTGGCCCTCGCTAACCCCTAGGGCCATAATTGTTCAGGATAATTTTTTCTTCATTGGAAATGCTTGCCATGCCACCCTCTCTGCACTGCTATTTTGCAATGATACGAGGTGGAAATTTGTCAAATAGTATGATATGTCATCATTGATTGGCTGATGTAATTGCTTTGCGCGTGTGTTCAGGAGACAAAGTATATACATTACAAGTTTCAGCTAACACAACCAGCATGCAAGAAGAATCTCCATCCAATGCACTAGATGAAAAAGGGAAAAAGGAAGAGTTAAGAGTCAAGCTGAAGACCAAGGCAGAACCAAATGATGTGTCGGAAGATAAGACTGAGGTGGAAATGGAATTAAAGACCAAAACTGTCGAGAAAATCAAGCCACGTCATGAGAAAGACAAGAAGGAGAAGCATAAAGTAGAGCACAAGGAGAAATCAAAGGAAAAGGATGTGGGTGAAAGGAAGGAAAAGGACAAAGGGAAGAAGGAAAAACAACACGATTGTGATGATGGTGACAATGATGAAGTGAGGAAAGTTAAAGAGGAAGTGAAGGAGAAAGAGAAGAAGGAGAAATGCAGTCTCGATGATGATCAAGATAAAAGAATTGACAACGATGAGTCCGTGGAAACTAAGAAAAAGAAAGGGAAGAAGAAAGAGAATAAGGACGAGAAAGGCAAGGAAGAAAAAGAGATGGATAGAGAGAAACCTGGTCGAGATTTGGAAAACAGTGAAGAATATTCTAAGGGGAAGAAAAAAGAGAAACATAAGGACAAGAACGTGAAGAAGGGAAATGATAAGAACCCCAAGGAGAAAGGAGTAGAGAAGATTAGAAGTGGTGATAGAGAGGAGAAGGAGAAGGAGAAAAAGGGAAACGAAGAATACGTGGAGACATGTGAAGGGAGGGCAAATGATGAGGAGCAAAAGAAGGGTATGCATCGGAAAGAGAAATATGAAGGCAAGAAAAAGGATGAAAAACACAAGGAGAAAGATAAATCAAAAGGAAAAGAGAATTCCGACGAAGACCAAGGAGAAAAGAATAAGAAAAAGGATAGGGAAGAGAAAGAGAAGACTAAGCTCACGAATGCAGCAAACGAGCAAGAAGGCACAAAACAGGAGGAGGAGGAGGATAAGATGAACCGGAAAAAAGTTAAGGAGAAGGAAGAGGAAAGGAAGCACAAGGATAGAGAGGATGTGGAGAAACAAGATGAAGATGAGATAAAGGTTGTCAGTGAGAAAGAGCGAAAGGAGGAGGACAAGAAAGAAAAGGAAAAGCAAAAGGGCAACACCGATGTGGAAACAGCAGATGAAGGCAAGAGGAAGGGGGAGAAGAAAGAGAAGAAGAAGATTAAGAAAGCTGATGTAGGAAAAGAAGAGAAACAAGTGAAGCTAAAGAAGAAAGGGAAGAAGCACGAGGATGGACCGGATGATAGAAACGAAGAGGAGAAAGAAGACGTTAAAAAGAAGAATCACAAGATTGAAGAGGGTATTACTGAAAATACCGGAAGAGAGATTGAAGTATTTGAAGATGCTAAAAAATCTGAAGGAGAAGGGCAAAAGGAAAAGCAGAAAGGTAAGGAAGTCGATAAGAAGGAAAAGGACTAGAGGGTTAAGTGTGATAAGGAAAGAAAGCTTGATGGGAAGGACAAGGTTAAAGATCTTGGCAAGCTAAAACAGAAGTTGGAGAAAGTGAATAGTAAAATCGAAGCTTTTCTGGAGAAGAAGTCAGAAATCTTGAGGCAAATAAATGAGGCTGAGCACACGGAGTCGTCTACTGGTGGAGCAGCTGATGAAGGTAATGCAGCTTAGGGTGGTGTGGACGCTACGTTCTCCTTTTCTGTTTGTAATTATGTCTATGTTGCTAAAGTTGTTATGTGAATAATGTATGGTTTTCTTGTCCTTGTTCAATAAATGTAATGCTTCCTGTCCTTTTTATCCTACCTATAGCCAGTCTCTTTGTACATGAACTTCCCATGGCTATAGTTACATATTAGTAAGCGGCAAGGGAGTGCTTTATCTCTCACATATGTGCCTCCTTTAATTCTTGTATGTGTGTTGGATTCATGATCCAACTCCAGTCATTATGACCATTCAAATGTTTGATTATGTAGCTTCTTCGGCTGATTTGGCTGGTTAACAAATGAAATGTGCACTAGGACTGAAGTATCAATTTTGGTGTAAAAATGTCTAGTTATGCAGGTTTTGGGTTGACAAGATGCTCTCTGTTTTAGCATGGTGAAACCAAATCATTATGGTCTTATAAGATGTGTGGAGTAGCACATGATGGATTCTAGTTTCCTTCGCTGGTAAAGCTGGAAAAGGAAGGTTGCTAGGTTGCAAAAGCTTTGATGGAAGCTGCACTGGACAAGCTGTGAAAGAAAATTCATTATCTTATTGATTTCTTGGCTTCTCAAATCGTTCTCTCTCTAACTGAAGTTGATTGATCACTGACTTAGTATTGAGCATCCATTGAGGTTCACCACGCGCGATATCCGGGTTAGCCCGCCGGACTGCTTCGCGGGTTGAGGTGCAGGTAGCGCGTTGGTGTTCCATCAGACTTCCGCAGATATCGTTTTTTTGCTCTCCCATCCCTGATCTCACTCAATATTCTCGTCAAAGAGAAAATTGGACAACAAAAGCAGTGGCAGCCGGAGATGGGAAAAGTCCATCGAAAAAGCAGATTTTTATTTTTATCGGATCTTTGATTGTGTCTCTCTTGCCATGTGTGCCGTGTCGGTTAAGGTAAGCTAATGTCCGGCTATCCTTGGCCCATTTGCAATCCATCACCATCGGTATTCGACAATTTTAGCGAGGCATATCTTTCGTGGATCATTCGGCCCAAAATGAACGAAATTAATTGAGATTCATGACGTGGGTATTTCGGAATGGAAGATGTTAAGACTCACTAGGACCGATTTATTAAGTAGTATGGCACATTGTTATCAAATTCCTCAGTATAACGGGAAATACTACTTTTACTAAAGGTCTACTTAAATTGTTTTACTCCAAAAGGAGGCGCTGAAAAATTGAAGAACTATGAATATTAAATCTCCAGAATTAGTACGAGAATATTAACCCTTCTCTTCAATAAGAATGATTCATTGCAACATCGCTCCATCTCGTCAGAGTTTTGGCAATGCATGTTTGTTAACACAGGAAAATCACTCGGCACGCGGTAAAAAAGTTAATTGAGAAATTTTAGTTAGGATTGTGACCAAAGGTGAAGATCATTTGGGTATGCCAATCTTCGTTTCATTAAATGATAGATATTTCAAGAAAATTGTGTTAAGAAATTGGATCCTGAGCCCATTTTGGCACGGCAAGAAATGGCTCATTCTCCTTTGCCTAAATAGAATATATGTTTTTAAATCCTCGGTTTCCCCCGAGAGGCCCTCCCACTCTCTCTGTCAAAACCCTCTCAAAACCCTCATCGATGGCTCACGGCTGTGTTCGACGCTGTGTCTGTGGCACGTTACCAGCGAGAGTTTGCGTCGAGGTTTAAGGCAAGTCTTCGAGGAGGGGTGGTGAAGGACGTGCAACGGCAATTCAGAGGATAGAGCAACTCGTCGTTGAGCTACGGCAGACTCCACAGGTGATCGTGGCCATGATAGGGAGGCGAGTGCTCTTATTGTGGTTGTCCAGAACCAGCTTGGCAACCGCGTCTTCTGAGAGCTGCGAGAGTCCGTACGGGTAACCGTGCGAGGGAGGTGAAGATAAGGGGACAGCTGCTAGATGCTGGATTTCGGGAGTTTTTCTTTCTTCCACTTGAGGGCGCCCTTGCCGCCAACGGTGCTGCCGCTGCCAGCGACACTCCTGTTGCTGCTCAGGCGGCGGCAGTTGTTGGAGAGCTGAGGCCTCGGGACTTGATGGAGTGTCGGAGGTCTCGGAGGTGCCGATGGATGAAGAGGGAAGGACGGTGACCAAATCAAGGAAGCTCTTTTTCCATTTCTCTAAGTTTACTTTTTCCCAGAAGGAAGTTACTTCCATATCCCGTCCTTTTCCCTCTCTCCCCATTTTTTTCCTCTTTCTTGAGGTATGATGGGATGGAGTCCCAGCTTGTGATTAAAGAGTAAGAAGAATAAAGATTAACATTATTATGTCCGTTTTATATTTAATATGCGCTCAATCGTAACACGTAACTCATCAAATGAGAATATATTTTCAAACTTAAACACATCATATTGTCGGTCATCGTAATTAACTCCATATTGATTTCGTACTATTGTACCTTCTCAACGCACAATCGCAAAAGATGTAGAATACATTATGCTAAATAAATAAATTATAAATTATTTCGCATATAGAATTACGTGAATCGCATGATATTTTCATATAACAAATGAAATAAATGACATTTTTTAGGATTAAATAGTCTTTACCCGTTCATAAATTCTTACATTATTTAAATAATTATATAAATTCGTCAATAATAATAACAATAACACTATCAAAAATGTAAATAAATTATTCATCTATATATATAATAAATAATATATATATATATACCTAATAAATTGAAAAAAAAATACTACGCAGGAATTTATCTCAAACTGCTGATAAAGCGCACGCGCTGACTGGATTGGTTTTTTCTGTTATCTCAAATTCTACAAAGTAAAAGATTCACAAATTATTTAAAACATTACCAAAAATAATTAATGATATTTTCATATGACAAATGGAATAAAGGAAATTTTTTAGGATTTAAATAGTCTTTACCCATTCATAAATTCTTACATTATTTAAATAATTATATAAATTCATCAATAATAATAACAATAACACTATCCAAAATATAAATAAATTATTCATGTATATATAATAAATAATGAATATATATACCTAATAAATTGAGGAAAAAAAATACTACGTAGTAATTTACCTCAAACTGCTGACGGATCGTATGCGCTGACTGGATTGGTTTTTTCTTTTATCTCAAATTCTACAAAGTAAAAAATTCACGAATTATTCAAAACATTACCAAAAATAATTAATGATATTTTCATATAACAAATGAAATAAATGACATTTTTTAGGATTTAAATAGTCTTTACCCGTTCCTAAATTCTTACATTATTTAAATAATTATATAAATTCTTCAATAATGATAACAATAACACTATCCAAAATGTAAATAAATTATTCATCTATATATAATAAATAATAAATATATATACCTAATAAATTGAAAAAAAATGCTACGTAGGAATTTACCTCAAACTGCTGACGGAGCATACGCGCTGACTGGATTGGTTTTTTCTTTTATCTCAAATTCTGCAAAGTAAAAGATTCACAAATTATTTAAAACATTACCAAAAATAATTAATAATATTTTCATATAACAAATGGAATAAAGGAAATTTTTTAGGATTTAAATAGTCTTTACCCATTCCTAAATTCTTACATTATTTAAATAATTATATAAATTCATCAATAATAATAACAATAACACTATCCAAAATATAAATAAATTATTCATGTATATACCTAATAAATTTAAAAAAAAATACTACGTAGGAATTTACCTCAAATTGCTAACGGAGCGCATGCGCTGACTGGATTGGTTTTTTCTTTTAACTCAAATTCTACAAAGTAAAAAATTCACGAATTATTCAAAACATTACCAAAAATAATTAATGATATTTTCATATAACAAATAGAATAAAGTACATTTTTTAGGATTTAAATAGTCTTTACCTGTTCCTAAATTCTTACATTATTTAAATAATTATATAAATTCGTCAATAATAATAACAATAACACTATCCAAAATGTAAATAAATTATTCATCTATATATAATAAATAATAAACATATATACCTAATAAATTGAAAAAAAATACTATGTAAGAATTTACCTTAAACTGCTAACGGAGTGCACGCGTTGACTGGATTGGTTTTTTCTTTTATCTCAAATTCTACAAAGTAAAAAATTCACAAATTATTTAAAACATTACCAAAAATATTAACAAAAAAAAAACAAACTAACGGGAGCAACGAACGGATAAAACATATAATATGTATCAAAATTGAAGTAGCAGCAACAGGAAATGCAAAGTAACCCATGAAACTTTAAGTAACAACATTAGGAAATGCAAAGTCCAAAATTTGTAAATTAATTTAAACATTATAAAAATATTAACGAACAGACAAAACATACAACACGAGCGTCGAAATAATACCTGCATAGAGAATGAGGGCAAAGAAAAATGCGTTCTCTCAAGACAACAAAAGAGGAGACGAACGAGAGCGATAATAGAAATGGAGGAGAACGAGAGCCAACAAAAGAGAAGAAAAAGGAAGAGAAGATGGAGAGAGTGAGAGTTATGGAATCCTATATACGGCAGAGCCTTTTGAGGCTCTGTCGGGCGCAAGTTGCGCTCGTGAGCCTAACAAGTCTCTCTATTAGCAGAGAGACTTTTTTAGGCTCATGGGCACAGAGAGCCGAGAAGGCTCTCTGCGCAGTCGCATCGAGTGACTGCTGAGCAGACTCACGGGCTGCCTGACCTAACGCGCGAGACTTTAAATAGTAAATATTTTGAAATAGTATCTAATTCTGTAAATATTTTTTTAATTATTAAATGGGAAAAAAGCCCTTTCTGGTCCTCGTTCTTGAAGTCAAAAAGTCGGATGGATCTCATGTATTTAATAGTTAGATTTGCGCAAGAGGTAGATTTGTCAGACTCATTTATGGTGGCCGCTGGATTAGCGATGATTTTTATGTAGCTGAACATAGATGGGGTATTCAAATTGTGCTGTTTTCGTTGCTTTTCCTTATAATTGGGAACTTCTATCTCAATGCTGGGCGGTTAAGATTGCATAATCGCTCACCTTGTAGTTGGACAAACAATTTTCCTGCTCTGATACTCATAGTTGTTAAGGCGAAAAAACGAGCAAAGGCCTCTAACATGCCTAGGCGATTAGGCATCCGCCTAGTCGTCCGCAAGGCGATAAGGCGACAATATAGCTAATTTTTGAAATATATATATATATAATTATATATTTTATATTTGTACTTCAAAACTTACATGAAAGATTATTAAAAATAAATAGCTATCAAATATCTTTAAGACATATAATAATCATAAATGGAGTAAGTAATTGAGATTAAGTAATTATAAGTTCAATAATTTCAAAATACTCTAACATACCATACTAAATAAGTTTCAAATATAAAGAAATATCTCAAACATATAAAAGTGATAACTCAAATAGTATAATCAAGCATCACTTCATCTTCATTGTTACCTCGATGTCACCCTTTGTTGCTTTGAAAACCCCCAACACATGCTTCTCACTCTCTCTTCTCTCTCTCTCTCGCTCTCTCTCCCCCTCCTCCTGTTCCCTTTCTTTTTCCTCTCCGGTCTCCGTCTTCTTCATTGGCTTCTTCTCGCAGATTCGAGCCCCTCACCCTCCATGCACCTCCAATCCAATGCCGGCCGAGACCCAAACCCCAGAACCCCTTCCATCTACTCTATGTCTCAGCCACCAATGCCTCCTCCACCACTGCCCAATTGAGTTCCGCGATCCTGAGCTGCCACAACAGCCCGATCCTAGCTTGCTGGCGCCGTTGTGCTCAAGCCCGAAGACAAATCCAGCCACCACCTGAGCCTCTGTCCTACGGTCACGACCCCAGATCTGCGAGCTCGGGGACCCAATGCCAGCTTCGTGCTTCCTCCGCCATCGATCCACAGCCCCGACGCCACCCCGGAGCCTCGACCAGCAGCTGCGTGACTGTAGAACACCATCCGACCCAAGTCTGACTGTTGTCCAGCATTGTAGTTGGCTGACTTGAGCCGTCTACTCAGCCCGAGCATCCAAGGAGTCGCCTAGGCGTCCAAGATGCCCAAGGCGTCCACAAGGCGATGCCTAGACAATCAAGGCGCCCGCCTTGAGGAGAACCAATAAGGCGACATGACACTATGGGCATCTGAGGTAGCCCAGGCGACGCCTTGATAACTAAATGAGACTCATGAAAGCCTGAATAAGATGATCTAAGTGCTCATCCGCCGAGTTAATATGAAGTGCGATGCCATGAGATTGGCGTGCAAGGATTTGGTTAAGATATAGTGCTAGACGGGCATAATCTTCATGGAAGTGACGGAAGAATTTAAAAGTCCATAGTATTAGATCATATAGCAGTTTCCTGTCGAGCCTAATCGGAGCGCAGCTTTCACCATGGAATGTTCATATCATCGTGGCTGAACATGCACAAGATGTTACTTTCACACTCGCAGCTTGCATAATAGGTGGCTCGGCCTCGCACAGCCACCCAGCCATGGGTCGTGTCGTCATCGCCGGGCGAGCTCGGTCGAGCCTTACGATGGCGTCGGCTGAGCCTCGCTATTGCCATCACCGCGCCCGACACTTGCAGGCCATCTGTTGAGTTTTCGATTTCATCAGCAGATTCCCTGCCGCCCACACTCCGAGCAACGGTGATACGACTCCATGGCTAGGCGAGCTCGGCCTCGCCTGGCGCGGCCCGGTAGCCCTTGCTCACTCTAGAGGAAGGAGGAGGAACATCAAGAAGAAGATGAACAATAAAAAGTAAAAAACAAAAAGAAAGAGAGGAAAACAGAAAAAAAAGGACGACTCCTCCGAGTTGTTCTGGGGCTTGTACCAGACCCTCATCGACTCGTTCATCCCCAATTTCGACATCCGCCGCTCCTGCGGCTTCGAGGCTTCCTGGATTTCGCAAGGCTGCATGAACATCATCCTCGATTTGAGGTCGTCATCCCCAATTCCACGTTGAGTAGCGTCGCCGCCAGCTGCAACCAGTCGCTTGAGAAATGCTCCCCCTTGCGCCGTCTGTACGACCAGCTTGTCGAGCATCGCCTCCTACTTGAACGGCCCCTCGATCGGGAATGTCTTGGATTGCACCGCCTACCCATCGATCCATGCGGCAGCGTTCGCCAAGAAGGAGAAATAGCATGGAGAAGATGAACAGTAAAAAAGAAAAGCGAAACAGAAAATAGAAAAAATTGTAAAAAATAAATATTATTAAAAAAATATCCCATCATCGCCGTTTAGCGTCATGTCAGCGCCAGTCGATCAAAATTGAACAGGTAGACTTAATTGGCATAAATGTAAAATTCTTAATTCTGAATCGACATTAAAAAAAGGTTTAGAACTAAGTTGGCACAGATGCAAAAAGTCTAGGAATGAATTGTCAAAATTAAAATTTTTAGGGATGAATTAACAAAAATGTAATAGATTTAGAGATTTTTTAACCATTTTTCCCGGTACATGCTATACTGAGAATTTACTCATTGTTACACCTAATTTAAAATTTACGGGAGCGCAAAAACTGGTTACCATGCTTCCTGATAAAATCGATTTAGAAACTTATGTTATGTCTTCGGTGCATTACAAGCCTTTGTCGAGCACTGTAATCAAAGATTTACGAATCAAGGTCATTGTCTGTGAAGCTCCATGAGAACCTCTTAACCTACTGTTCATCTGTACTCATAATTTTATGTTGCATTTTAATCTTGGAACTCAATGTCGCAGTCGGCCGTATATACTGCAACCAAATCATTGCGATCTCAGGTCTCATACGACGCTTCCTTCACTTGTTTGAAACCAGGAAAAGAAGGTTGCTAAATTGTGAAATTTGTGATGGAAGCCGTTGAAAAAAATTCATTAGCTTATTTTGATTCTTGGCTTCTCAAATTGTTGTTCTCTCTAACTGAAGTTGGTTGATTACCGACTTAGTCTGAGCACCAGCAGTTTCGAGTCACTTGTGCACGCCTCCCAGTTAAGCAGACTAGTCACGCCATGCTTTGGATTTTCTTAAACGTTCTGAATTTCTTGAAAGGAGTTGCTGCTGCTCTTAGTCGTAGAAAATTAGAAATTGTCTTCTTTTAGACAGACTGCACTGTCATATGATTGAATGAGCCAGGGAAGGTAAAAAGAAGGAGAGTATGAAGTTTAGCAGCATAATTACGAGAGAGAATTAAGCTCTCTGTTTTAGTTCTATGGCGTAGTTTCTAATTTGTGTTTAAAGAAATCGCAATAATAGCAACATAAGTTCAGCCAAATTGAAATTTCACTAATTCTAGGCGCCGCAAAAACAGTGTAAATGTGCCCATGAATTCCTTGTTTAGTTCCTCTTGGCAGGATTGGTGACGAGACCGAAACCAAATGGGAAGAGGGGATCGTAATGAGGATCCCCGACATTCATAGGAAGCTGATCCACGGTTTTGAACCATGTCCTAGAAAGCTTGCCTGTGAAGCCGTAATCACCAAACAGAACATCTGTAATTCCTTGGCCTTCAGTTCCTGGAAGCCAAGCAGCGACGATAGCATCCATTGATGCGACATAAGGCTGGATTGTGACAGGACGACCTGAGATGATGATGACCACACACTTAACGGCTCCACAAACATTCGATATAGTGCTTGTGCCTGGGTCGGCAATGGTCAAGTTCATGCTATCACCAAATGTCTCTGCATAAGGGTGTTCTCCCACTACTACAATGGCATAGGTGAATTTGCCGGATTTGACAGAGTCCATATTGGGGTTCTCCTCATACACGACCTTGGTTTTTGGATCTACAGTTTTCTTAATGGCACTGAGAATTGTGGTACCTGGAAAAGAGAAGTTTTGGTCTCTTAGTTTCTATGAGAACATATGATCATGAAGTTAAGCAAAGTAACGATATTCTTCGGTCCAAAAAAAAAAGTGACAGTATTCTATGATTGAAATAATGAGCAAGTTGACAGTAAATCAGGAAGAACGGAGATATCGAACTGTCGCATACCACTAGTGAGGTTGTTGCCACTGAGTCCCTGCCATTGAATTGTCCATCCACCACACTGATACCCTAAGTTATCTGCATGGCTACCAGCAACAAGTATTTTTGGGGCTTTCTTAGGAAGAGGAAGTAAGGGCTTATCAGCTCCTTCACCATTTTTCAGGAGCACCAAGGACTTTCTGACCGCTTCCCTAGCCAACTCTCTATGCTCCTGCTTATCAGGTTAACCAGATTTCATGAGAAAGGACAGTCCGAAAGCATCATTGACATACTAAGTTACCCAGTAGGTTGGTTCCGAACATACCTGACTTCCTAGCTGGTTCACTAGGCTGGTATCCGCCAATGGATTCTCAAATAGGCCCATCGTGAATTTGACCCGCAGTATTCTCCTCACAGCATCATCTATTCGGCTCATGGGAATGATCTTGTTCTTTACCTGGAAGGTTAGCCCGTCGATGAACTCGGTGTAATTCATCGGGACCATAACCTACGACAGATCAAAACAAACTTGAGAATGGACTGAAAGAAACCTCTTTAGGTTCATCTCAACTCATACAGCATAATGTAGAGATGACCAATCTCTAACCATATCAATGCCAGCACTGATTCCTGCTTGAATGGAGTAGGAGTAGTTGGCATGGGGGGGAGAGGTGATCCTGTCGATACCTTGCCAATCTGATATGACAAACCCCTGCATAGTTTTTCACAGTTTAATTCGGTCTAATGCAAATTACAGGAAAGGAAGTAAAATGATGAGATGATCTTTTACTCTGAAACGGAGTTTGTTTTTCAGGAAGCCCGTGATGAGGTTTCCATTTGCATGCATCTTGATCCCATTCCAACTAGAGTATGAAACCATGATGGTTGAGACACCCTTGATAATGGAACGGTAATAACCGGGCATGTGGATGCTTAGCAAGCCGTGCCAATCTATTACAGTGTTATTCTCATTGATGCCATCGGTCGTTCCACCATCTCCGACATAATGCTTTGCACATGCAGCCACATTCTTCCTGTGCCAGCAAAGCACAACACAGATGCATCAGACAACCTTCTAGCCATCGGAGAACTGAGCATGACTCTTGTACGTTTGGGAATTACTGTGCTTACTGACATATTCAAAGTTTTTTTTTTCCCCGGTCGAAACTGCAGGATTTTATGATTGAAGTGATGCAGCACAAAAGAGAAGAGTCCCCGTCCTTGAATAATTTATTATCTTCGCAAAAAAACATAGTGAGGTAATATCTAAACACACAAGTCAGAAAAACAGCTTCGGCTGTACCGGCTAAGGACCATACAACGTAATTGTAAGACTGTCCTCCTAAATTCCACAAGCCTACGCAGCTAGTATTCGTGTTTGTCAGACTTTATAATAAAAATTAGATCGGCACGACTGCCTAATGTTCTTGTTAAACTAAACTTTTACGAAGATTCACCAGCATGACTGTACTATTTTTTTTTTTTGGGGTCATAGCATGACTGTAATATTCATCGCAGATTTTATTATATCATCTGTGTCAGCCCAGTTCGGCATGGCAATGAAACAGGTTGATGTCATCTTCAAGGTGACTAGTAGATGTGAAAGAAAGTAAGGTTGATCAAGCTGGAATTCAATTTTTCTGAGTCCTATTCAGGGAAGAAGATAAATTAGATATATGTTCAAAGAAAGATTCGTGTTTCAACTAAACTATGCAGATTCTGTTCAAGATTTGATTTATTTTTTGTCCAGGTGAAGTGACAACTACCAAGTCAAAGATTGAAAATGGAGTCAGGCCGATCTTTAAAACTTATCTTTTTCTTCCCTTCCCTACCTTGTTCGCTCGCTCCGGCCAAATAATATAAGTGCACACATGGTCCAGGACAGCAAAGTCTTCCTCAGAAAAGTCCAGGCATGTTGCTTTTGTGGACCATAACATCACGCACGTTCATCTTCTAGAGAACACTTATTTTTTCTCCCATTAGAATCTCTTTTCTTTTGTCCAGAAACGTGTACAGCTAGGAAAAGAGTTCATCAGATGCAGCTAAATTCGCAGAATTTGACTATTTAAAAGTGCCCGTGTTCTATGCTGACCCACTTTCGGGAAAATACAAAAAAGTCGCGACCATTGTTGGTTTAATCAATGGGAACATGCAAAATGAAGATGTGTGCTCTATCTAAAAATACAACAACGGAGGAAGAAGATTTGCAAGTTACGCTTACTTTCCGGCGACATAGGGGACGCCCTTCGGAAAAGCAGCAGGGATGTCACCTTGCAATCCGGGGACTATTTCGGTCATGGCCTGAACAATCTTTGGATCTTCGCTGTAGCTCTCGTAACACCGACCCCATCTCGGGTCCCTGCATACCTGTAAACACATAAATGCCAATAAGCTCGAGGTCATGAGCAGTCAGCTGGAAGGAGGATCACACTAATGTTCTACACCTCGTTTCCGATTTTATTCAAATGTAGCTGAATTCGTTCCCCCTCACCGCAATACAGGGTGCGAAAACATATGGAATTCCTGTAGCTCTAACTTCCAATGCTGTTGCAGCTCCAATCCTCTTGACTAGCTCAGGATCCCTATTAGATAAGACAGGGTTTGACCATTAGGTAATGATCATGTCAAGATCTTTTTTGGACCGACGCATCAATAACTGTAGAAACCAAGCAACTCTCATAATCTTTCTGTTTGCTGAATATCCATCTTTATCATAGCAATTAAGCCAATAGAGATCAGCAAACTAAGCTTCAGTTCATCTCCAATGAAATCCCCATTTCGGCTTTTTGAAACTTCTTTCATTGTTTCAAGGCTCACTCAAAGTAATTAATCATACCAACCACACAGCCACTCGTGGTACCTACACATTTTCGACTTGCCTGGTGGCTCCTAGACCAACATTATGAGGAAATATCGTTGCCTTGTACACGTTGTTATGGCCGTGAACTGCATCGATGCCGTAAATCATGGGGACACCAAGCCTGGTAGACAAGGACCCTTTCTGAAAATCGTTTACCATGTCGATCCAAGTCTCTGGAGAGGCCTGTGGAGCCGGGACACTCCCTCCTCCACTCAATACACTCCCTAGTATACAATAAAGCCCACGTCTCAGCAACATTAAATTGTTCAGCATCAATTGGTCGATTCAAGTGGAAGAGTATTGGTGTGCCTCACCGATGTGGTACTTCTTCATGACCTCGGAGGATGCGACGGTGCGATCAATCTGCGTCATTTGGCCTATCTTCTCCGCCAGAGTCATCCGGCCCAGCAAGTCCTTGATGCGAGTGTTCACGGGCTGCTTCGGATCTTTATACTTCATGTATTCTGCTCTCGTCATGCCAGAGAAACAACAGAGAACTAGAAGCCCCACCATAAAAATGGGAGCGCTCGCCATTGTTACTTCCCCGGAGCGTCCTCTGTCTGGAAAAACAGCACTCAATTTAATTTCAATTAGTCGAAAAAAAAAAAAGAGTAATGGTTGAAAAGCGAATGCGTGTATCGAACAAAAAGCAAGTGATTTGCAGAAATGAACAAGAATGCGCTGCCGACGACAAAAAGTCAAAAAAAAATCAAGCAGCGACGGACTGAGCCGCCGTAACTCCAGTGCGAGATTGATTAACACCGACGACGGGGCCATGAATTCGTGAAACAGAGCAACCGACACGAGCATCATTAATTGCACTAACGGAACCTCGCAAATGAGAGATGGACACTTTCATCATCCCATCAATTACCGTCTGAAACTAGCTAAATGCGAATCCACTCTCGTCATCGAGCCCGAGCACTAGCAGTATCACATCTACACCAATCTTCATCACACCCAAAAAAAAAAAAAAACACTCAACTTCTATCTCTCTCTATCTGCAACTCACTGGTCTGAGCTAGAATCATCTTCATCAGACCAAAACAGAAACTCTCTCTCGCTCTCGCTCGCTTCTGCAACTCACTAGTCGAGCTTGATTCTAGCGAGATCGAGACAGAGGCGAGAGCAATGCAGGACACGCGCATTGGCTTAAGAAAGCTAAGAGAAGAGCCAAGAGCGTGAACTATAGAGTGTCGCTGAGGACTTACATAGACTCCGAAGGATCACCTCCGATAGCGAGAGCGAGGAGAAGAGAGAGAGAGAGAGATCGGTTATGGCAGAGAGGAGCAAAAGGCCGAATTTATACATATTTTTCCCGGTTCGAATACTATTTAATTAATATCTCGGCGTAGTTTGTGGAATAGAAATGGAATTTTATATTTTCGATATTTCCATTATTTTTCCTTCTATAAATTGTTCGGACAATTCCAAATTTCTTTTTTTTTCTTGAGGCTATGTTTAGTAACGTTTCTGTTTTTGAGAACATATTTATAACAAAAATATTTTTTTTATATTTCTATTCCCGGCTACGATTTTTAGGAATATAAATACGTTTGGTAAGTTAAAAAAAAAAAAATTCGCTAAAAGGAACGATCGACGGTGGCGGAGCAACGTGGCAGCTGCGGCATGCAACCGGTGGAGGCAACCGGCGGCGTCTAGCGGCGACGAGAGCCGGCGACCGACGACGATGGGGCCCGGCGATCAATTGGCGGCCGCTGAATGATGGCCGTGGTGGCGGAGGAAGGTGGTGGCGGCTTATACGAAAGCAAGTTTTTTTTGGTTAAAATTATTTCTTTTTTCAAAAGTGTTTCTCGAAATATTTTTGAAACAAAAATGTTTATCCTGGATCGTAAAATTATTCACCGTTATTGTTTCTTGTTTCCTCTCATGTTCTTTTGCCCCCATAGGTTTCAAGGGGAAAAACACAAAAAGGAAAAATTGGTGTTGAGGAAAATATATTGTAAAAGCTTGAGCTTGACTAGTTGGAAAATAAAGAGAAATCAATAACAACATGCAGTACCAGAATAATTCGTGATTTATTTATTTTTTTGGCAAAAGAATAATTCATAAGGTTTTTTTTTTAAATAAAAAAAAAAGTAGTGTTGAATTGGTCACTCTTTCTGTACCGTTTTCAATTTCATTTTTCAGCAGCGTCATCCCGACAAATCGGGAAACGAGGGATTAAAAAATGTGGTGGGCAAAGGAGGACATTTTGAATTATTATGGGGAGCTGGGGGCCGCCGGGTGATGAAGAGCAGAATTAGGAATTGGGGCTTATCCGTTCAACACGTCAGCAAAAGACAAGGCCAAAATCCATTTCCTTTTTTCCAAGATAAGCATAAGTTGAAATCGTCGGGACGACATCGAGCGGACGACGTTGTCCTTTTGTCTCTTTGGTCGCAGCGAAGCGATGACAAATGTATTCCAAGAAGTGATTCGGACATGAATGTCCAGATGATGAAGGAGCTACTTGCATAGCGTTTCCAACGCGGATTCAGAAAAAAGACAAGGGGACCCTTTAAGAGTCTTTAGTATCTATCCTCTGTTGATCGTCGCGCGGGATCACCGCTGGGCTAAAACATCTGCTCTTCCGTAAGCCATGAGAGAGCGCAGGGGATATCCGAAGTGCACCTGAGGAGCAGAGGACGGCTAGAAGGACGACGACTTACTGAAAACGTCAGCTGCTCTAGTGATTTGAGGAGTGTGCTTGTCTCATCCTCAAAGGCCGCGTTGCTCGTAAATCAACAACGACTTTACAGCAGCATCACCGAAACGACAAAGCGAAGGGCGAATAGAAAGAGAAGTCGGATTGCGTTTGCTACTTCAAAAAAAAAAAAAAAAATTGTTAAATGATGTATCAGCCCAGGCACTTCACGTCATCATATTTCAGCATTAGAATTTTGCACAAATGGTATTTCAAATGATGTATCTGGTCAGTTATAGACTTTTTCAATTGCTAAATTATTCGTATTCTCTGCGCGAAATATCAATGTAGTCGTTCCGGCGACGCGACGGTGTGCCATGTAAGACGGTTAACGGTAATTGATTCATCACGTCAATTATTTCCTATAAAAATTGACCGAAATAACCACATCAAATCTGACGAAAGGAAAAGCACATTAAAAACTTCATGCAAGGATTCAAAAATGAAATGGCATCCTCTACCGCAAGGTGTAGTTCCCTTCGGAACTGAGCTTCACTTTCGCATGCTTCCAAAGAAAGAATGGCTATTCCCTTTGCACCAAGCTTGTTTATTTTCCAATATTTTTTAAATTATTGTAGCTCATGTATTTTCATCAATTACATGAAGAATTCATATACAAAGAGAGAACATTGAAAATCCGATGACGTAGATTCTCAGACACGACGTGACATCGAAAAGTTTAATCTTAACAAGAACTCCAATGAAAATATATGAAAGAGACTCGTTTCGTAGGAAGGGTATTTCTCGAGTACCTAGCGATTCCACTGACGGTCACATAAGTCCAATTCAATAAACTCCTATCGATATAAAAGTACGTTTGACTCTTCACGAGACTCCATATGGCACGAATGTATCATTCGAATCGCGTTGTCTATGCAATAGGATAACATTTATCTTAATATAGACGATCAAATAAGTTAGGTCAGGATTCCTAAATAGGGGCGAGCGAACGTGAAGACTCTTTTGCTTTCTTGTGGCCCGGGGAAATTATCAGTTCAGCCTTCGCTTTCGGTATCGTTATAAAATTCACATGTTTAAGAGCATACGGTAGGGAACGAAATACATTAATTTCTCTGAAGATGAGGTCGACCCATCCGCTTTCAATGGTCCTATCCCCCAGTGGGATGATGAACAGAATGCGGGGACTGATGTTGTCGGACGTGCATTGATGTGGTCAACGATTCTGCCCCTGTGTCGTCTGCTTCGTCCATTGATGATAATGTCCTTCGAGGTGAACTTAGAGCGCTGGCGTCGAGGAGAGGTAAAGAGCTTGGGGCAAGCGGCATTATTTTCGGGCTTAAATTCTTCCTTTTTTTTTTAAGTCAACTCGCGCGCCGATCGTGCTTATAAGCGGGAAAAATTATCAAGAAAGTGCTAAAAGTATTATAATTATGTCAATTCATTCATAAACATCTCTCTCTTTTTGTCAGTTAAGTATATAAACATTTTGTATTTGTTTCAATTCAATCCATCAGGTCGACTTTGGCTGATCGACGCTGAAATTGACGTAGGCAGGCTGAGCCTCACATTTAGTCGATCGTCGACCTGGTGACCGGCCGGAGGAAGAAGGAAAAGGAAAAAAAACATAAAGAAAAAGGAAAAAGTAATTAGAAAAATTAAAATATTATGAAAATTTGGCACTTCAGAGCCAGCCGGCATCTACGCCAGTACCGACGGCCAATACTTTGATGATAGAAAACATTTTTTCCCCCATCATCCATGTTTTTATATACACTTCTTACCATACTACATAGGAAGCGCCTCGTTTTGAATTTGGTGCTTCAAACTCATACCTATGATGTCCTCCTAAAAACAACTAAAGATGTTTGCGAATCGCCTACTACTCCTCCTTTTTGTCCTTATGAAAACGTTATAGGTGGTCTCATTACAAAACTCACCAAAAACTTGAAGCCATCGATGTCCTCTATGAATATTCCTACACTTTTAAGAGAAGGCAAACAACAACGAGGCTGATTTGATACACTAGACATTGGGCTGGAAGGTCCAGTTAAGCTCCTCCCGTATCCTCGAAACCACTCGTTCCTCCCAATTCTGGACACGCAAAAATAGAATTCTGCCTTTGTTGCCCTAGGCTTCACATTTATTCTCCCAAAAGTTTTAGGGAAAAATGATATAAATGATTTCCGAACTTTGGCACAATGTGCAATGTGGTCTTCAGGACCGCATGAATAATTTAAAAGTTAAGGGATCACATTGTATATTGAAGTAAAGTTCAAGGATCACAATATCTTCATTTTGCGATTATGCAAGCCCAATTAGGTAAACTCGATTTGTTTTAGAAGTCGCGCATTGACTCTTCACGAGACACTATATGGCACCAAAACAATAATAATAGTACCTCCTCGTCGGTGCAATATAATATAGTAGCCTATCTCAATATAATCGATAAATCAGGTAGGTTGGATTCCTAAATTCGGGTATAATGTGAAGACTATTTTGGTTTCTTGTAGCATGGTTTACATGTCTGTTTAGCATTCGGTTTCGGTATGGTTCTAAAATCCACTTCTTAATATAATGTCTTAAACAAAAGTTTCTTTGAAGACCCATCCGCTTTCAATGTCGTCGTCAGTAGATGAGAAGAGCGTGGGGACAAGTGTTCGACGTGCATTGATGTGTTAAAAATCATGGCCATCCTGCATCATTCCATACTCCATTCATTCATCGGGAAAATTCCAAATAAAGATTCGAAGCAACTTTATTATTTCAAAGAAGAGTATGATCAAGATTAATCTTGTAATTTAATTTTTTTAAAATTTTTACCTTTTTCCCCCCTTTCTTTCCCATCGTTTTCGCAGATGGCTGGTCTCAGGCGATGGCCGGCCACCTATAAGGGCTAGGCGAGGTCGACCAAGTCCGTCAAGGGCTGGCTACAACAAAGGGAAAAAATGAGAAAAATTAAGAGAAAAATAAGAATAAACGAAAAAAAAAATACCCTTGATCAAGCTCTTATTTGAAAATTTTTCTAGTCCATTGGATCAGTTCAAGAATGCCAAATGGGCTTCAAGACTTGAGCCTAACAATGAAAAAATTATCAAAAAATATTTAAATTTATTGCACTTTTATCAATTCAGTTAATAACCTTTTAATAATACCAATTGAGTCCTATAAATTTTTGTGTTTTGCTAATTCAGTCCATCCAGTCAATTTTGATTGAAAATCATTGACATAGATGTTAGACGTTCAACGTAGCACGACTAGTGCTGACGTGGATAATCTTTAATTATTTTTTAATAATACTTTGAATTTTTTTCATACTTGTCTCTCTCTCTTTTTTACTTTTTATTTTTTCCCCTAGGTGAGGGTGGAGAAAAAAAGTATGAAAAAGAAAATTCATAGCATAATTAGAATAAAAAAATTATCCACGTTAACATTGGTTATGTCATGTTAGATGGCTAGTGTCCACACTAGCGATTTCCAGTTAAAATTGGCCAAATGGACTCAATTAGTAAAACATAAAAAAGTTTAAGACTAAATTGACATAATTACAAGGTTTATGATCAAATTAGCACAAACGCAATAGGTTTAGAAATTTTTCTCCCTTAGTCCTTGTTCGGCCTCATTGTTGTCTTCTTAGTCCAGTAGAAACCCACCGCGTTCTAGTGGTGAATCGTACAGTTAATGGATAAATTTTGTACATCATCAATCAAAGAGTTTTCGAGGTGAATTTCGAGACCTGGCATTGAGAGGAGGTGAAGAGATTAACGGGGAAAAGAAACAAGATTATTACTTGGCTTCAGCCAATGTTTACAAAACATAAAAAACCAATGTTTTTAATGATAGAAAACATATTTTCGTGATCCTCATAGTTTCATATGCTTACAATCTATAGCATATATAAAGCTTTGAATAAATAAAATATCCTTATCTTCCAACAAATAAAAATAAGGAACGGCAAAATAAACAGCAATGAGGCCGGACAATACGTTAGGAATGGAGCCCGAAGGTCCGGTTAAGCTCCTCCAGAATTCTCGAAAACACGGTGATTAGATCGATCTGAATCTTGTGTTCTTATTACCTTCCGATTTTGTCCAATGTTTCGGACCTTTTCCATTTGAAAACTTGAATCCTAACGCTAATTTGCTTCCGGTTTATCGGAGCCGGGCAATTTTTTCGTTTTACCAATAGCTTTTGGATGCTCACCGACGGCTATGGAGAATTTAGCAGAGCGAAGGGAAAAAAAAAAAAAAATTGTCTCATTTTCGGGCACGAAAAGCAAACCTCCGTCAGTTTCAGAACCTTCTCTGACACTTTCATGCTCACGTTTACTATCAAATGGCAACTTATAGGCTTAATGCCATATCGTAATGAGACAAGCTGAGCGCGGTCTGTACATGCCACATGGAACTGCTCAAATTATTACTCGAGGCTTCTCTCATCCACAATATTTAAGATTCAGACGTTCACTTTTCACTCAAATCTTACGGTTTTTCTTCTTGTCATTTCTTATCAACGGCAGAATACCCCTCAAGTTCAAGTCCCCGAGATCCGGTGCTTCCCGGGTTGGGCCGCAGCCCGTTTGGTGGAACTTAGACCCGTGAATTGTGCTTGTTGTTTGCTCGCTCTTAGTCTTTACTAACGTGATCAATACAAATGCCAGCAAACCCATGAGTCTCAGCATTCAATGGATGCCAGATTCACGAGAGTCAAATGTCTGTAGCAGATGCATTTGAACACTTACGTTGGAAATTCGTGAGAAATTATTTCCTCGTCGTAGCTGCAGTTCGAGAGATAGGGCGGAGTGGAAATCGAAAGGGAAGTTTCGAGCTTCTTGTGGTCCATTCTTATGAACTCTGTAAAGTCTGGGACGTGAAGAGATAGCTACAGATCTCTTTCTTGCTAAATTCGTGGACACATTCAAAGGGATGCGCGTGAGCAAAGCTGTGACAGATATAATCGATCTCGTGAATACAGACCCCAGGATAAAATCTTGTTCCATTTCACGTGGCGATCTCCATGTTGGTCAACAGCTTGGTTTCTCAACTCGAAATCAGCGAGGCTGTATCTTCATCGGAAGCGTCCTCATGCGTTAATGAGAAAGAGAGAAATGGTAGATAATATTGAGATCGATTTACAAAACTAACGTGTTAACCTACCGGCATGTGAAGTACATAAATTTTCCTTGACCTTTTATATGATCTCCTATACATATCCACGTATAGATACATTGACTGTATATCTATTTCTTCGTATTTTGACTTCTATGATGTCTGTTTCTGGGTCAAGGAATGTGCCGACATCATGGAAAGGGGAAAAAAGAAAAAAAGAACCTGCATACAGTTTCATCCCGAGGTCCTGTATATCTTCCAAACCTTTCATCACTTCGGATCCTCCACTTTCAAACAGTCTACACAGATTTGTGGAGCAAAGCCACACGCACCCACATCCTTCAAGCGGAATCTAATGACGACTAAAATGCACTTGTGAGCATGACAAAGTTCACATAAAAAGAGCGAAACGATGGCCTTGATCAGAAGCTAGATGCAGCTTAGAGTTGATTCGCCGAACAAAAAGATGTTTCCACGTGTCTTAAAGGCAAATACCCATTTTCTGCCAGAGGCTAACCAAGCCGCACGAAACTCGTGACTGGAAGTGAGCAGCAAGGACGCGATGGCAAAAAAGAAGTAATGAAGACTAGATCAATAGTTTCGCGTATGTTCGATCCTCTTTTTAATCTTCGTGGCTTCAATGGTGAATGCATCTTCAATCATGTGATCGGTGGGCACCATATGTATTTTACCAAGATCTCGCAGGTTGATGTCAAATAAATTAGGTGAATATAAGTATACATAGGGAAAATTCTCCAGATGGTCTTTGCATTTGTTTAATCTGAAGCTATTGCAAATTATAGAAAACCTAAAGTTAACTGTGTAGATTGAAGCTCAAACTGGGCAATAATTAGCGAAAACAAGCGTACATGGGCGTGCGTGCACTTCTACACGCACATCCTGTTGTACCCAAACCGATCATTTTCACTCTACGAATGTATCATCCATCGAATCTGAATGGGATGGATGATCACGATGTAGCTGAAACCTGAATAAGTGATCTTCACCTTATGAATTTATTATACAATACATCTAGCCTACATGAATGTATGTGTTGTATATCTATGATATGGGTGACAGTATAGGTCAAGTTAACAGGTTACCTGGTGAACTTGGTGCACATTGCAGATGCCTTCTGGGTTTTGATTGGAAAAGCTCGGCGTGAGGAATGAAGCCTGGTCCGAGATTCCTCCCTCCCTCCCTCCCTCTCCCTCTCTCTCTCTCTCTCTCTCTCTCTCTCTCTCTCTCTCAAAGAAACCTCAAATCACAGATCCGACAGATACATAGTCAAAACACACGCATCCATAAGGCATGAATGATTATGAAGGATTAAACCTAATCTCTCTCTCACACCCGCGCTCCAAAGCACAGATCCAGTACATATATAGTGATATATGATTATCAAGCATTAACCCTAATCTCTCTTCTCTCTCTGACACACACAGAGCAACAATGAAAAAGAAAAACCCTACAGTTTGGAGAAGACAGGTATCTTGGATCAAACTTCATTCCAAACACCACTTTTCCTCAATGATCTTCAATGAGCAACAGATCTCTCTATCTCTCTTATGATTCCACAATCATATCAAAGACAGATGCCAGCACAAACCGCAGGAGCAGAGAGAGGCGCTCACACCAAGCTCTCCCCCTCTTATTTTTATACAGCAAGACCACACTATAATTATTCACCAAATCCCATAAAGTAAAAGGACAAGGCACAGCAGGGTGTGTGTGGGAGTCAGAGAAACACCGCTTTCTTATTATTTCATGGAGGGCAGGAGAAAAAGAAGAATTAGAAAAGCACATGATGGACAGGTCATGAGAGTCATGGCTTCCAATTTAATAATGAAAAGCCTGGCGGGTTTTGGAACATTACCCTTGTCTTCTTCTGCAAGGTTCTTTCATTGATTAGATGAGAGAGAGAGAATAAAGTTGGGGCCTTTAGAAAAAGCTACATGGGTCTGTGTGAGAGTAACACCGAACAACGATGTAGATCTCTGCACATTAGTCATCCAGCATTGGTTAGAGCGAAGGAATCATGACCGCCCAATCAAAGTATCGATATCATCAGACGTCACTCAGCTCTCTTCTTCCTGTTTATTCATGCAGGCATCCATAAGTAGATATGTACATGCAACCGGCGTCTGATTGAGCAAGCGTAACTCAAGAAGGTGAATGAATCTCAGAACAATGATAGAAAAAGGAGTGCGGTTCGAAATTAACTATGTGGTTAGTGAAAAGCATGTATTAGACCAAAAAAAATTGGCTGCAACCGCTCCTATTGAACCTTACCCACTTTTGTACCCTTTCTGATCTTTCTAAATTCTAAGTGGGAAGGTTGGTGAGGATCCCTAGAACTGTTGTAGAAGACCAGCTATGATACCTGAATAATGCAGATGACATGCTTCGTCCCATCTCCATTATGCACCTGCAACCGCTAAAAGACAGGAGGAGCAAGGACTATCCTCGACGTAGAATCACTTTG
Organism: Rhodomyrtus tomentosa; assembly: GCA_028455895.1. Classification (NCBI taxonomy): domain Eukaryota; kingdom Viridiplantae; phylum Streptophyta; class Magnoliopsida; order Myrtales; family Myrtaceae; genus Rhodomyrtus; species Rhodomyrtus tomentosa. The sequence continues at coordinate 34,626,215 of JAPCWY010000010.1, forward strand.
GTTTCATCGGATTCATTCCCAACCTAATCTTCGACCCGTGTCGGGCTTAGCGGTTTGTCGAACCTAACTTTGGAGTAGTTAGTATTAGGTATGACGATGGGGTCTTGCAATTGATTCAATAGCGACGCTGTCGAATACTGCCATTTTCGGATTAACGACAGTGTGATAAATCCTTGCCGCTTCAACGGTCCAAGTGGGACTTGGTATATGTGGTCTTTGGACGATGCGATACTTTTTCCTGAGCAAGGACCGTTTGTTTATTCGTGTCGATTCATGCTCCACGCTCAGTGTAGCTTAAATTGACTTTAAAGAGGGAAAAAATATATTAAAAGCTCAATTTTTTTTAAATAAATTATTTAAAGTAACCACGTTAGCACCGATCGCTTCACGTAAACGCGATTCCCGGTTAAAATTGGCTGAATAAACTTAATTGAAAAAAAAGTAAAAGATCTGTGACTAAATTTGTACAATTAAAAAGTGTAGAACTGAAACTCCGCATATGTAGTCTACATAGCCTGTCCTAAGCCAGGTAAAGGAGGTGGGTTACGTCAGGCGTAGCAAGCCGGTTATAAAAAAAGAGCTACCTTTATGAGATGAACCATATTGATATTTCGTTGGAGCATATCCTTCTTAACGATGCGTTGCACCGGCGCCCGAATATAGCAAAAAATGAGCAAGGGTCTTTACACTAAGATAGGTGGACGCAAGGGGTAAGAAAGCTAGCCTTGGGCCATCATTCCCAGAGTGATGCGCCACATCGGTGCCCGGATGTGGTGATAAATGAGCAAGGGTCCTCACACTTTCATGAGTGAGTGTGGGGGACAAGAAAAGCTCGAGGGGTAGGGATTAGATTGAGGAGTTGGAATGTAGTAACCTTAACGGGTAAATTGCGGGAATTGACAAATACTTTTGTTAAAAAAAAAGTGAATATTGCTTACCTACAAGAGACTAAATGGAAAGGAGAGAAGGCTAAGGAAGTGAATAGCACCGGATTCAAGTTATGATATAAAAATTTCAAGGATAGAGTTGTTGATATTAAAAGAATATGAGATAAGATTATTTTAGTTAAGCTAGTAGTGGGGGATTTGATTCTGAATATCCTTAGTGTGTATGTCCCTTAAGTTGGACTGCAAGCGTCCGAAAGAGCAGATTTTGGGAAGAGCTGGAAGAAATTCTAAGGCGGATACCACACGAGGAGAAGGTATTCATAGGAGGAGATCTAAATAGACATGTCGATCAGAGTAGTGGAGGTTTTGGATATGAGACTAGAAATGAGTCTGGCGAAGACATCTTGAGTGTGGCATTAGCTTATGATTTGATGTTGGCACACATTTTTTTTAGGAAAAGAGAATCACATCTGATCACTTTCGCAGCAGTCAAAATTGTAGCCAAATTGATTTCTTTCTTGTCAGAAAAAAGGATAGAGCTTCGTATATAGATTGTAAGGTATACCCTGGTAAATGTGTAGTTACACAACATAAGTTGGTGGTCTTAGAAGTTCGGTGTAACAAAATACAGAAGATGAAGAGAAGTGCGCAGCACCCCAGAGTAAGATGGTGGAAGTTACATGAGGAGAAACAAATAGAATTCAAGAAAAAAATACTACAGGAAGTACCATAGCGACTGGAGGACGAAGTAAATATGATGTGGAAGTAAATGTCTAATTGCATCCAGACAGTGACAAAATGGGTGTTAGGAAAAAGTAGAGGAAATGGACATCAAACAAAGGAAACTTGATGGTAGAATGAAGAGGTGCAAGAGGCAATTAAGCAGAAGGAGGAGTGTTTCAGATGCCTACATAAATGTCCTAATGAAGAGAATTTGCAAAAGTTTAGATTGGCGAGAAAAAGTACCAAGAAAGCTGTACGAGAGGCTAGAGGCAAGGTTTTCACAGATATGTACAACAAACTTGTGAGCAAAGAAGGAGAAAAAGGCGTCTATAGACTTGCAAAATCAAGAGATAAGAAAAGTGAAGACTTGACGCAGGTTAGATGTATCAAGGATGAAAATCAAACACTCTTGATAAGAGATGAAGTCGTCAAGGGCAGATGGATGATTTATTTTAACAAACTTTTTAATGGGGAGAGCGATAGAGGTGAGGTGGATCTGGAAGATACTTTTGATTATTCAAATAGAAGGGTTGTGCATAGAGTTAAAGCACGGGAAGTTAGGGAGGCATTAAAAAAGATGAAAACTAGTAAAGCCTTGGGACCCGATGATATTCCTATTGAAGTGTGAAAATGCTTAGGGGATGTAGCAATAGGTTAGTTGACTAGTCTTTTTAACAAGATCCTTCATACTAATAAGATGTTTGATGAATGGAAGAAGAGTATACTTGTGCCTATATACAAGAACAAGGGGGATATCTAGAATTGTTCTAACTATAGAGACATCAAGCTTATGAGCGATACAATGAAGCTATGGGAGAGAGTTATTGAGCATCGTTTGAGAATAGAGACCAAGATTTCTGTCAATCAATTTGGATTTATACTCGGAAGATCTACCATGGAGGCTATTTTCTTAATACGATAATTGATGGAGAGATATCGAGAAAGAAAGAAGTACATTCATATGGTGTTTATTGATCTCAAGAAGGCGTATGATAGGGTTCCAATAAAAGTTTTGTGGTGAATTCTTAGAAGAAAAAAGTACCTTCAAAGTATGTCGAGGCAATCAAGGACATGTATGACGGTGCTACTACATATGTGAAGGCTTGTAATAGCACATCAAGTTATTTTCCAATCACAGTAGGCTTACATCAAGGTTCTGCTTTGAGCTCTTACCTTTTTGCCCTTGTTATGGATGAGCTAACAAAAGATATTCAAGATAAGGTGCCGTGGTGTACGCTATTTGCAGACGATATCGTGCTTATTGATGAGATCAAGGCTGGGGTCAATGCTAAATTAGAAGTATAGAGAAGCATGTTAGAGTCTAAAGGATTTACGCTAAATCGAAGTAAGACGGAATACTTGAAGTGTGAGTTTGACACAGCAGGAAGAGAGGATCAAGAAGCCGTAAATATGCTCGAACATGAGATACCCAAGAAAGATACATTTAGATATCTAGGATCAATATTGCAAAAAGAGAGAGAGATTGATGAGAATGTAAGCCATAAAATCAGAGCAGGTTGGATGAAATGGTGCAGTGCATCGGAATTTTTGTGTGATCGCAAAATTTCTCTTAGGTTAAAAGAAAAATTTTATAAAATAACAGTTAGACTTGCCATGTTATACGGAGCTGAATGTTGGCCAGCACAAATGAAACATAAGCATAAAATGAGAGTAGCGAAAATGAGAATGTTAAGGTGGATGTGTGGCCATACAAGAATGGATAAGATAAGAAATGAAAAGATTCGACGAAAAGTTGGAGTAGAACCGATGGCGAAAAAGATGAGAGAGCATAGAATGAGATGGTTTGGGCATATACTCCGAAGGCCCTTAAACGCACCGATACAAACAGATGTTTGCTATCGAGAGCATAACACGAAGAAAACAATAGGTCGGCCGAAACTTACTTTGGGGAAAGTAGTAAAACAAGATTTAATGGAGTGAGAAATAGATTGGCGTACGGTTTGTCTTAGGACGGAGTGGAGGAAGGCTATTAGTGTTGTGGAGGGGTAATGTATAGATAGATATCTATATATACTTATTTATTTTTACAAAATTATCTCTTTTCCCTCTCTTGATTTTACTTTTATTTTTATGATTCTTTGGGGTTCATCGACCGCCGACCCTAACTAGTTTGGAATAGAGGTGTTGTTGATGTTGATGTTGTTGAAAAAGTGTAGAACTGAATTGGTACCATTGCAGTAGGTTTAGAATTTTATTTTATTTTTTGTTACTTTTCTAGACTTCTGAGCTAGACTATAACATATTACTAAGTCCATCAATAAATTAAGAACATCTTATTTTGGGCTTATAGAAACAGTTGAGTTGGTAAGATCTCTAAACCTTAGATAATTAAACTGATGAAGTACTAGGTTCAAATCTCTCATATTGTGTCTTGAGGGACTTAACCGATAGTATTGGCGTTCATACAACCACCACTCCGAGGAATAGTTCATTGCACGCAAGAAACCTCGATTTTATATATATATATATATATATATATATATATATATATATAAAGTTTCTAGAACTAAAGTCTAACGCATTAGATTAGCTAAGATTTGCCTTGTTTGTCGAAGTGTCTTCTGAGTGAAAATCATGCATTTCTGCAAGAAAAGAGAGAAGGGACGTGGCTAAAGCTCCTCGGCCAACATGTGCATATAACCATTTCACGAGCAACTCCTATTCATGATTGACACTACTAGTCTTTCATGAATTCATGAAAGGGAACTACCTTGGCTACATCAAATCATTGTCGTTCGGAGTAGAGAGAGAGAGAGAGAGAGCGCGCATGCCATCGAATTTGATTTTTCTTCTCTTGCTTTTGATAGCCCACTGGACTTCCAGTCTTCCTCCACTTCTCCCTTAAACTGTGCTCTTTGGCCAAATCCTAAAGAAATAACTAGTTCAAAACACCTAGGATTTGGATGTCGGGAAGCAGATTTGTCCGATCAAGAGGGATCAGAACGACGCCGTTCCACTGTGTTGTCTGGCTATTCCCTACGCGTCCGCGAGGCCTTTTGGCTCTTGCGGACGTGTCCTTTCGCACGTCACGTCGTCATGTGCCCCATCGAAGTACACAATAATAGACTTCAACGCGGCATCAAGAGGAGAAATATCCAATTAGTCCTATGCCTATTACATATGCTAATTCAGACATAAAATTATTCAACTTTAACTATCCGGTCTTAAATATTTGCGCTAAATTCCAATACAGTATTTCTAGATATTGAGGCCAGAAATTGCTAATACGAAGTCAAGTTATCGTCGGCCATCTTATGTGGCATGCTGAAGTAAACAATTTATAAATTGCCACATCAGTAATTTTCAGCGACAACTGACCGGAAGGACTACATTGAAATTTCGAGCATAGATTCACGACCACACTGATAAAATTAGAAAGTTCGGGATGAATTGATATTTGTATAATAATTTTAGTACCGAATTGCTGGCAATTAGTAAACCCTCAAATGCTTGCTTGCAATAAAATACATTATAACTAAGACTCACTCATAATCCTAACTCGATAAGATTCAAGTATCTTTCTATCTTAACCTGTGATTTACTAAAGTAATGGACTCATCGGTTGTCCTCAAAAGAAGAATATAAGCAGAAGATCTTAATTACTCGCCCAGATTCTATGTGCCCTATCATACCTTCTGAGATAAATAAAAAATCCCAGGTCAAATGTTAGCATTAGATAAAAACATCTTTTTTTCAAAAAGTATTAAAAACCAAAATTCAATTTATATCTTTATTAGAACGTTAAGATAAAGGAAAATGAAAAATAAGAAGAATGCATATATGTTTAGTGTTTATAACTGAGTGATCGGTGCGGTTTATAACCTCGATCGGTTCTGATATTTTAAAAATCGCCTAAACTTTTCTGACTGATATTTTGCCTTTGTTGGTCCGCATTCCACCATACCATATGTATTTCGATGGTCTTAAAAACTTATTGATCGGTGAGAAAATTAATCAATCTTATACATATTGTACGGATGTCAGTTGAGTCATAAGATTTTGAATTTTTTTAATTTAGTCTTAAACTTTTTGTGCGAAATTTCAATGTAATCCTTCGGCCAATTTTCTTCAAAAATAGCCCACGCGGCAGTATGCCATACAGGACGATCGGCGATGATGCGACTGTCGCGTCATCCATTTGCGATGAAAATTGGTTGAAATGTCTACATTAGAAAGTCACGCAAATGTATAGGAATTGACACGTTTAGGATTTAATGAATATCCGTACAATAAATTTAAGAATAATCGGATAAGTTTACAGTTGTTTGGTTGATACCATCTTTCGCTTAAAAAGTCAAATTAACAGAGAAGTTCTGCTCACCGTGTGGTCACTGCATACTGAGTTCAAACGCTCAGGTCTTTCCACCAGTGAACGTTACAAGGCGGTCCATGCAACGAGGAAGGGGGTAGTGAAAAGACTAAAGAGGGGTCAAAGTGCGTTCGAGTCCACGTCAATTTTGCAGGGCTCAAAAGCTAATGTCTCCTCCTTTTTTTTGGCCCCGACGGGCAGGAAGATCAGTGGCTATCCACGGCCGTACTGGTCATCTTTTTGCCTTTCGTCTCTTTGTCCCACACACACACGGTAAGAAAAATTCGCGTGTGATCGCAGGAAGAGAGGGGTCCGATAGCGTCTCCTGCCCTTTAAGCAATATAATGTCGGTCCAGCGCGAACAGCTTCGGCCCCGATCTGATTGGAGAATGGCCATCTACATTAGGACGGACCGATTCCGGAAGCAATGCTTTCCCGTGATCCGACTGCATCAGGCAGATCTCGAACCAATCGGTCGGTCAGTTCATCAAGGGACATGACATGTGCAAAGCCCCGATGGGAAAGCAAAGAAATGCAGAATGATAGGTGGGTAGTAATTGAATACTTGAAACATGAGCCAAAGCAGAGCATAAAGAATCCTCACGTGCTTCTGGTTTCAGAGGCAACCTAAACGTATGTAATGCAGAAGATGGTATTCTGAATACGCGACAAACCAACCAGTCGAGATGAATGAAAGTTGCTACAATGGCAGAAACTCAATGCCAGCAGAACTTGACCTCTATGAGATAAGATTAAAATTCGCAAGTAGAATCCCCTCAGGATGTGTCTATTATCTTTCACAGGACGTGCATGGACATGCACGAGGTCATTGAGGATCGATGACCAGAACTTTTATTCTCTAGGAGTCAAGGAAAGCACGGTGTCTACAAGGAAAAGAAGACCTACCCTATAGAATTAAGAGAATAATGTACATTTATCTCAATCTGTGCAGTCGAATTTACAGAAGTGCATGAAGGGGGAAAAAAGGGAACACCCTAACCCCGGTCAAGACTGGTTCTTGACAATTTTTACGCTGCTGTAGAATCGCTTGAGATCTTTCATAGCCTTCTCTTCGATCTGGATCGCGCGTATAGAAGAGGGCGCATCAACCTCTGGCTTGAACCAGCGGTTGATTCCGGCAGAATCTGAGGGCGAGCCCTGCCCGGATGCGACTGCAAATCCAGTCATTTGCATCTTTGGACTGTGGGACAGAGACTGGTGCTGCTTACCCTGGGTTAAATAAGAAGCAAAAGATAAACATCCCAAGTATCATAAAGGCATTGACAGGGCTAAAATATGTCAGACTACCAAACTTAAAATCGTATGAAGCATGGCCATTCAAATTACCAAACTAGCATAGACTAAGCATGCCACGTCCATTAGACCAACTAACGAGAGTACTGGGGTTGGGCCAATGGATTTGGTGGGTCTGGGTCTGCATATGTGCACGTGGGCGGGCAGAGGGTATCTCTCGGAAGGACAGGTATGGTTCGTGCATGCATGCACTGGTGCATGCGTTGTGAGGAGGAGAGAGAGCAAACCTGCTGCATCTGTATATCCCTTAATGAAGGCCGAGTCATAAGAGGTGGAGTCCCAGAAGAAGTCCAGGGAGGAGTGCCCTTTTCGGCATCAGATGCTTGAGATGAACAAGCTCGGCCCACAGGTATAGGACTGGAAGGCAAAAACGAACTCAAGCTGATTCTTCCATCAGTCTTGACATCAGCTATGTCTTCTAACTTGGCTCTGCTACTTGTTATTAGAATCTCCTTGTTGCTTTTCTGTTCATCCAGAATCTGACGAAGCGAGGTGGAACCTTTTGAACACTGGGCCCCACCCCATACCGGTCCTTCTCTTTTGGGCAACGACGGAGGCGGCGGAGCGGTATTCTTTGGGGTGTCCTCAAGAGCACCACTCAAAAACATGGAGAGCCCGCCCTTCTTATTTTTCTTTTTCATCGTCGTGCCCTTGCTCTTTTGAACATATCCAACTTCTCTCTTCCCAATAGTTGTAGATTCTTTCATACACTCGCCCACCTTAACTTCAACCTCGGGACATTCCTCCTATCATGGAGCAATTAAATCAACACAAGATTATTAAAAAAACTCACTTGTCACAAACTCAACTATCTACTACAGAGCAAAAAAATCTTCCACAAACTTGTGACCCGAAGAGCAATCCTAATAGCAAAAGCATATCAGATTTGACAAAAAAGCAACCGTGAAGCAAACGACGACGAGATCCCTGAGACCAAATAAATTAAATGTACTGCTGAACATTACTTTTGATTTTGGTCATTTTGTAAGTTACACTATTAATTCAGTGGATAAGATCAACTTCTTGGTATTCCAGGCACGATAACTACATCATCAATCCTGTGTAAAGATGTATCTAAGTAAGGAATTTACCTCATCCTTGGAGACTGGAGAGAACCCAGGATCCTTAGAGCTCTCTGTAGAACTCACTTTACCATTGCCATGACAAAAGCCAAATGCGTTCTCTACCTGAGATACCTGCTTTTTGTTCTTTCTTCTTTGCCTTTTAGATACCCCAGCATTTTTCACCTTCCCATCTGATGGCTCCAAAAACGAAGATTTTGCACCCAGTACCTCTGCTGGAACACCCAGCTCGACGAGTGAGCTCTCAAGAGAAGACCTAGTCCTGAGCTTCGCTATCTGTTGGCAGTCAAGAGAATGCCCTTTGGACTGCTTTTCTTCGAGCATCTCTATCTGTTGTAACTTTTTGCGCAGAGCGCGAATTTGTTTGCTGACGTGTTCACTAAGATCGTCTTTCAATTGCAGGAACAAGTCAGCATCTTGGCGGCTCTTGTTTCTCATGGATAACTTGTCCATGGATGTACAACGCATCCTTACCAACTCACTCTCTCCATCCTCTTCTTCACTGTCAATAATTGCAGGAAAGACAGCAGTTGGCGTAGGAAGACGCCGACAACTCCATGGCTCAGATGACCTCGAGTCCAATAACTTCTCCAGTCTGACTAACATATCCAAAGAAGCAGTTGCAACATTGTGTGATGAGACAGAGAGGACATAGTCCAGATTTCGAATAACGATATCCTACGCACAAGCACAACAAATCTTGTGAGTTATGGACACAATGTCAGAAATCTGCTAGAAAGATCAATCACACAAAAGATTACGGGATAGATAGGAAATCACGATAGGATAAGACTGCAAAAATGTAAATGACCTCGAGACTCTCTTAACAATCAAAGTAGGAAATGCAAAACTCTCACTATGGATGATTTTCCTGCTGTCACAACTCAAAAGGTGAAAGGAGAAGAACCGACAGGCAGAAACATTACACGGTGATGGCATGAAAGATCGCAGTATCGGAAGAAAGAGTAGAAAAATCTTGTGTACCCGAAAGTCATATATTTTTCAGTCTATATATGTTTTTCAGTCTATACCTCACAATGCTTCCTTAATCCATCAGCATCAAGTGAATCTGCAATTTCAAGCAACTGGATGGCATTCCTAGGTTCCACTAGACACTCCGCTGCAGCCTTCTCACAAAGGCTTTTCAAGCTAGGTATTGGACGATGTACGGCATCACTATTCTCCATCATCAGTAATGCATTATCAGACTTCGCATCGTCAAACAAAATGTCTTCATCAAGCTCTTCCAATTTATTTCCGCCATTCAACACCACCTCCTGAGAATTCTTGAGTGCTGAAGACACGTAAGCAGGATGAAAGAGGGAGGCAACCATCAAGAGATGGGTTTCTCCAACTGACACAGAAGTTGCCTTCTTCAGGCCATGTAATCGTGTGGGCAACGGTGGCTTATCCTTCTCTTTCTTCCCATCCCACATGTAAACATCACCCGTGGTTGTAACTGCAGCAGACCAGTACTTTCCAGCAGAAATGCTCACAATATTTCTTTGACATAGTGAATACAGCTATATCAAGAAAAGATGCAAGCAATCAGAAAATAGCCGAAACCCCCCGAAATAAGCAAATAAAGATACCAGCAACATATTAGAACCTGTCGGCATCTAAGATTAGGATCAGAGGACACCCAGCAAAATAAGGCTCCATCGTCTGTAAGAGCCATGCTGTGTACCATCCCTGCTGCTATAGCTACAACATGCAGCCGTTCCACGCGATGAAACTTCAAAGGCATGCTCCCGCTTTTCTTAAGATTCCTAGCAACAACCACACGCCTTGGAGTAACAAGCCTATGGCCCCACGTATATACCTGCAAGACATACTAGATATTTAGTTTATGTATAACATGTATGGCAGATCATATCCAAAACAAATAGCAGGACGTCACATTCAACCAAGAGAATTTCCTATGGAATGACACAATAACACAGCGATTCATAGTCTGCAGCAAATGTGAAATAGACACTTTTCACAAAGCCAGTAAAAAGAATGAGAGTAAGTTCAGCAACATCAACACATGAGTTACAGTGAAAGGCAATGACCTCGCCATCTGCTCCCAGAACAATTGTGTGATACTTTGCAGCTGTAACTCCAATAAAAACTTTTCCCTTCAGATACTCAACCAGTCTTGGCGTGTAGTTTGATCCAGAATTGGAAGTTCCATAACCAAGTTGACCTTCCCTGTTGCAACCCCATGTGAATACTTCACCAGATTCACAAACCACAGCAGTGTGCTTATTTGCTGCAGCAACAGCAACAACCTTCGACTTAAGGGAGCTAACTCTACGAGGAGTAGGCTGAGTATCAACGGAAGTGTACCCAAGTTGACCCTCTGCAGAAAATCATAGAAAGGATCCTCATACTTCAAATACATCACTTCAGTTCAGTCAATGAAGCATTGGGTATAAGAAGCGAGAATGCCACCCTCTCAATTCTCCATTTCCCACTTGAAACACAAATGCATAGTTGAGGTTAGACTACTAGAATTTCAGAATCAAAACAAAATGAATACTACTCATTCACAAAACAAAATGAATTTCACCTCTATTAGATCCCCAGGTGAACACTTCTCCACCCTCAGTAGCAATTACGGTGTGATGTTTAGCTGCTGCAATTGTTTTCACACGACGAGATCCTAAACCAGAAGTCACCTGTCGTGGAGTGATGACCGCAGCTTGACCACTGGAAAGAATCAAGTGATTAAGAACAAACACGTACTCAAATTGAAACAAAGCTAATTCATTGGCCAGGAAGGGGGCCAAAGCTAAATGCTCTCTTTCTAGCTTAGACTTGTGTGTGTGAGAGAGAGAGAGAGACAGAGACAGAGAGAAAGAAGTGCAAAGAAGTCGGCCACTATTTCAGTTATTGTCCACATGACTATGCTTTCACACAATACAATTGTATCCTTTCCTTAGAAAGAATTCCAAGAGTCAGAAGACAATAATACCACAACAAAGCATCAATATTCTTGCTCCTAAAATGAATACAATACTGGAAGATCATGCATGGATAATAGAAGGATACCGATATGATACCTATGGATGTCAAAATCAGGATGCCCAAGCCGACCACCTCTTCCAAATCCCCAAGTGAAGAGTTCTCCTCGAGTACTAACAGCAACACTGTGAAACTTTGCTGCAGACACCTGCTTAATTAAGGAACCATGCAGTGAATCAACTTTGCACGGCAACTTTTGTATGCAGGCATTTCCAGTTCCTAGCTGATAATTTGCACCACTGCCCCAGCTAAACAACTCCGTGGCTACTGCAATAAGCAAGAATTCGGTAATACCATCAAGGAAACTCAATTAATGGTTACAACTATTAACTAACACGATTGAAATATATACCAGCATCATAGCCGTTCCCAACAACCTGCTTTACAGGCCCTGAGAGTAAGTCGATGGGCGTCCGCGACTTAGAATCCTCCAACATGATAGAAGCACCGGATTGAAGGAGGACACTTGCAACTGCAAGATGACCAAAATGCAGGGCCCTGTGAAGGCTGCTCCATCCTGATTCTCCATCCTGGAAAGCATTGCATGATCACCAATTATCATTGCTTCAAAGAACTTGCTTAGCATCCAAATCCCCAGGAAATTAACTTACAACTAGAACAAGGCAAGACAAATTCCTCATTCAACCAAATTGAATGAAATCTTATGGTCAATGTTTCATCAAAAAGCAAAGTCGCGCAGTGCTATGCCACGCTTGATCCAATATGCATCTTGCAGATGCAGACTTACAAAGTCAATGTTTCTCATCTAATGGAGCATATGATCTGCTCGGTCTCATTTATCCTTTCTCAATACCCCATTCTTGCCCAGATTAAGCTAGATACAGCACAATTGCATGTTCATCACTTTACAAAAGACCTTCAAAAAGAAACATTGAGCCTCTTCCAACCACACCAAATCGGGACTGCATCTTCCATCGTCTTTGAGATGCCATTCTATGCACCTCCCCATTCCATTATGCATGAGCCACTTCTATCAAGTGGTTATGACACAAACGAAAAAGCGAAATAGAATTGTGGACTACCAGAATAAAAAAAAACATGAAAAACGCCGTGATTATCTACATAGGACTTAACAAGCACATTGCATGGAGATGATTGATTGACAGATAAAAGTAATTCTGGAACCAACAAATTCTTCATGAGACATTAAATAGACAAGCATCAGAAGAAACGAACCCTAGCATCAGGATCAGCACCAGCTGCAAGAAGCCTCCTAACGACTGGAATGTGATTTCTCCATGTTGCAACATGAAGTGCTGTAAGACCAAAGGTGTTTCTTGAATTAATATTTCCCCCATTCTTTTTCAGTAAGGCCAATGCAGAATCAACATCAGCCAAAGAACCCTCTTGAACAATGATCCATATATCTTTGTGCTGTCCGCCTGATAAAATTTTACGAGCAGGAGCTGGCAAATTATGCTTCTGGCCTTGAGGAGAGACTAAAATCTCCATTCCTTCATGTAAACTACAATATTGGTCCTTCAACTGATTAAAAGTAAGAACCAAATACAAATCCAATTCCAAGGTCTCAAACAATCAACCCCACAGACAGCCGAATATTCAACCAAGAGCCAGTTAAAATAATAAACTGTCCTATGAAGAAGATGATTCGGCCTAATTCATGGTTTGGCTGACTAATAAACTAAGAAGATTACAGGAGAACTGTCATCACGAATATAAGTGGAATGAAGAATGCACCATCCTCAATCCAAAATCTAGATTGCAGAATAGCACTTATAGCCACAATCATCAATAATTTTTCACCGCAGGGATCATCCGCCTAACAACTTAAGCTACCACATCGCATGAGATAGAAAAACCTCACAGGATAAATTACTGACTGCCTGATCAAAAGAAAGTAGAAGAGATCTCATCATTCTAAAACATGTAAGGATTCTCATTATGATTTCTATGAGTAGATTTGCTTGCACACTAGATTCTAGTAACATAAATAACGGAGAAAATTCTACAGAAAATATGATATTCAAGCACTAAGATGATGGCTTATAAGGGCAAGGATCTTGTCAAATAGAGAAAAAGATCAGTCTGAAGGTACCTATAAGAAGAAAAACAGTGAAGGAAATGGCATTTGCCTACTTCTTAAGCTTCAAAAATTATCGAAACAAGCTCTGCAAACCTATGGCAAAAAGTCCCACAAAACCAGTGCGGTGCATAAATTCCCCCCAAACTAAGGGAATGTCACTCAAAGTTACAGAAACCATTTCTAAAATTCAGCAAAGCGAGCTTACTAATCCGATCACATGCCACTCACTTTGCTAACACAAAAAGAACTAACCGGTGGATGAATATTACTAACTTCCAACTTCAAATGGTATCTTAAACCTCCAAAACAACCCGTAAACTGTCTAACTCCGAAAACCCAGATCTAACATCAGATATTCATTTAGGCGAATAACCCAAGATCTCAATTTGAACGTCCAGTCCACAAATGAGCCCCAGGCAGTGCATAAAGACGGAATTTTGATGAAGAAAGCATAACCCCAGATACACCCCCAACGACAAAAACGACGAACAGAACAAGTACCGATCTAAAAGGAACCTTCCAAGCACCCAATGCACGGAGGCAAAAAAAAAAAAAATGACCGTTCACCATTCCATCATCATCTGCTGACAAGATTATCAACCGAAAATTCTTGAAGCTCCAATGAAGAGCACAAGCGAACTGGGTAAAGAGAAAGTTACGCAAGGAAAAGATTCGGGGAGACGATGACATACCTCGCGTGAGAGACTTGGCGAGAATAGCAAATGGACCACGAAGTGCTGCGGAATTTGGAAGAGCATATAAATGGGCGATCAACTGATATGAAGTTCGAAGAGAATCGCACCGAAGAATATACCCCCTCCACCCCCGCGGTAACACAACGTTATAATGCTCCAAAACTGGTGCGTTTCGGTTTCGGAAACTGGAGATTGATCGAAGAGGAGAGAGAGAGAGAGAGAGAGGGAGGGACGGGGGACACTTCAACGGAGGAGGGCAGAATGGGAAATCAAATTTGAGATCGTGAGTGGACGAGAATGCCCCTGGACGACGTGGGAATCGTCGTCGGTCGCAGTTGAGGTTCTCTAGGAAGTCGAGTCGGGAGTGAGGACATGTCAGAGGCCACGTCCTCTCTTCTGTGGTTCCCTACTCGACACGGGGCGACACCTGGTGCCAGTTCACGGGAGCGAAGACCGAAGATCTACGCATAAGGCAATTTTTTGGATCCCCTGACATTTACTCGGCACATTAGATGTATACTTTTGAGACTTAGATCGTCTATTTTTAATGAATAATTTTTTGAATTATATATATATATATATATATATATTTGGACGGATGGTTTAAATTTTTTATTTTTAAAAATAATTTTTTGAATTTTATATATATATTTTTTGTTAATAATAATCTATGTCTCAAATTTTAAGAGCAAAGCTTAACTTTTCCTCAGAAGTTTAGGCGATTCATTTCCAACAATTTTTTGTGTCTTTAATTTTCTATTTTTCTTGGGTATTTGACATTTTGACGCTTCCTTTTCCTTTATTTTCTGCGTTATGGGAGGAGGACTGTTGAGAAGAGTAGTGACTTTGGACCTTAAGGAAGGTAACTGCCAAGCGGTGACACTGTATTATACAAATTCCCACTTTGTCGCAGGACACGCCGTCAATTAGCGCAACACACAACAAGGCAGATCTTGTCACTGAATTCCAATAAAATTTACTATCAACAGTTGAATTTTGATTCATCCAACTCGTTGAATTTATGTAGAAAAATTATGTAAAAAAAAGGTATTATATTCGCTAAACTTTTTAATTTGACTAATTTAGTTCTAAACTTTATCACATTTGTGCCAATTGAGTTTTTCCTTCCTCAACGAAGGCAAAAAAAAATTGAAGTTTTTACATCTATCTTCTTCCGAGGGCAATGCTAAGTCAACCTAAGGGCTCTTCAGGGTATGGTATAGACATCTAGGAGAGCATGAGGCGTGGAGAGCAATCGACAGACATGTTACCAAACCTCCCTCAGTAAATCGTGATGGAACCCCATCCTAAACCGGATTAGAAAGTCCTTTATAGAATAATAGCACGTGACGCGACACACGAAGAAATCAATTCATATATCATGCGAATAATGTCGTAGATCAATCCAATCATGTCGGCCTATGATGCCTCAAAGCTCCGATCGGAAGAATCGCCGTAAAAGAATGGAGTAGAAAGCCAAAGGTAATGGACACATTGCAGTCCGCTTGCTCAAATTCTTTGTCCCCGCAATGCCAATCTCGTTTCGAGGCAGCAATGAAGCGGAATTATGGATGCGCATACAATGACCCTGAATCGACGTCACTTCACACCCGACCCTAGAACATGGATTGGAAGTTGGCGACGGTTGAGAGAACAGAGGATGCAACAACCCCACGCATTGACCCCCAACCTTTCCCTCCTCTCTTCTTCTTTTTTCTTTTTTTTTTTTTAACTTGTATCATTCCCACTTTTTTGCGTCTATTTGCAATTATTTATTTCGCCATCCAACTTTTCAACGGTCGCAACAGCAAGCAGGTGGAACTCCCGCGGACAAGAAAGCTTTTAAACAAATGGGATTCCATCGGCAGCAATTGCCATTATAGACTAAATCTGGTCTCACATGCACAACCCCAAAAGTCAGGCTTTCGAATTCTCCAGTCTAAGATGTTGATCGTAACAGCCAAGGATCTCCCTCGGTCCTTCCGGCTTTTCCTACAAAACAACGCACACATCTGACATTTCCACCCCGCCCCTGCCATTTTCCTAGTGGCATTTTCCATCTGTCTCTAGTTGAATCACATCCTTCAGAAATAATTTAACCCGACTCGGTATCTGTTATCTAGCCTACAATTACGATTTCCGACCGATGCAACATCAAAGATCCATAAAAGAGGGGGACAAAAGAAAAGGGAAAAAAAACTAGGCGGTTACTTGTAATGACAAAACAAGCAAACACACCACATGGGCAAATGCTAAAAATCGACTCAATCCTTGGTGTGCTGTCTTCTAGCTAATTGGATTACGAATACTTATTTGCTTATGGTGTTGAATACTTCTTTGCTTATGGTGTTGTTGGACGATCCAAGGCAACGTGCCAAACAGTGTCCGTAAATCTCCAGCCAAGCAAAGAGGAATACGGAAAAGGCGATGTGATGCGTATGCTCTCCCACAACCACGTATAGTCTTTGAACTCTTTTAACAAAGTGCAACTTTAATCAGTCATCCAATTTTGTTGTTAGCTACACTATTCTTGCTGTAGCCCACCACAGGGAAATTTTTTTAACTCGTTCAGCAGCGGCTATAACTTACACTCACCCAGTTATAAAACAGAGGAAATTGGAATTGAATAAACGAATAAAAGCAATCTGCCTTGATTTCAAGATCAGCTTATCATGAACGCAATAATGTTCTTCCTCCTCCACGACGAGTACAGCAGTCCTCAATTGGACAACTTACACTCATCACAGATGCATATGGCAAAATACACTCATCACAGATGCATATGGCAAACCTATCCAACAGAAGTAGTACACATGCCATGGCATGCAGGACACTACCAGGCTTCAATTAAACTTTCTTTACATTAACTTTGTAGGACTCCCAGTCTGCAATGCAGTTCGACAAACAGGCACAAACAAGATCTCTCTTACATACAACTTTCACTCTACTAAAAGAAGATAACTTGATCAAGGCATCCAAAAAACCGCTAGGGATGAGAGAAGAATGGAATGTCAAGGCAAGGGGCTATGCATGATGCATCTCTATCAGAACATTCAAGTAACTTGGTTAAAGCTCTATCCCTAGTTGAGGAAGGAATAAGGGAAACGTTTTCAGAAGAGCCTCGTTTCACCTAGAGAGGCTTGGAAAAAGTCTACCTATCCGATGAGAGGAAAGTAAGAACTTTCCTGGAAACTCTTGAGCCTGCCATCTCTATCTGGCGCTAAATATTCAACCATACATGAACTTCCAAACGCCATTGACAAGGTTTATAGGGGAATTAGTAACTCTTATCTTTGCAGGGAAGAATTGATTAATGACAAGACTTTTTTTAAACTCTTAAAGATTACAAAATTCACAAGCATGAGACACCATATTTGAAAGAATACAAAAACTGTAAGATATAGCTGACTCACACACAATCAAAGAAAAGAGGAAATAAGGACCTTCATCCTTAATACCCAAGCACAAGCTCAGCCAATCCAACTATATCATCCCCAACTTGAACAAAATGTTCATGCCGGGGATACATAGAAGCAAATTTCTGCCAAAATGATTCGCATTTATGCAACGACACCAGGATCCTACATTATCACAAAAAACACGCACAATGTTATTGCACAGGATGTTTGTGAACTTTAAGTAAACAAGATGTTTGTGAACCTAATGTTGCCAACTTAAGGTTATTAATGGGATAACATGCACTAAAGCAATGAGAAAATGTTGATCATACTGTAACAGGAAAGGGGAAAAAACAAATGCTAAGCCATTTGCTGAACAATTTGCATTCCCTTGTAACTTAAAACCTAGATTTTTATGTGTGGGAATACTTCAAGAACGCTTGATATAAGGCTGGGAGGTGATGATGCATCTAGAAAGAATCTGAAATAAAATACTGATTTTCTTAAGAAGTCATAACAGATGGCAGAGGGGCTAGTAATATGCGTCTATTTCAATGGCAACATTAATTCTTTATCTCAATGACAATTAGACCGGACCTACAGCCTACAGGACCAACCTTTGCAGTCAAGTTCGAAACAGCCAAATGTAGCTTCTCCCTGGTTTTTGTCCTTGCAACTTGACCAGCTTTAGAGACTCTAGTGAAAGCACCATTTAACCAAGCTGCCCCGGCAGTCACATACCTATCAAAGTCCAAAAGCAGAGTTAAGAGATAAATGATGGTGGTCCTGAGAGAGAGAGAGCATTGCACTTTAAACATCAGTGGTAAATATCTAATATTGGAGAAAACAAGATATTGCTCTACGTAAACAGAGGTTGCAGTACCCTTCATCCATTTCTTCGAATAAACACATTATGCACTCCAATTTTGACTAAAGGCGAAGCCAAATTAATATTCTTAGTTATGCATAGTAGGAAAAGCTGATATCAAACTGACTGCAGAAGACATACTTTGCAATAGCTGGACAATTAACCTCAAATGTCGACAGTAAAAGCATGGATCATGATGTCCACCACAAGCCTCAATACTCACGGTATTCTTAATTGTCTTCTTTCGGACAACAAACATTGTAAATTGGACCTAACAAGCAAGGCCACAACTTGCACTGCTTCTGAAAAGTAGCCTCGTTGAAATTACCCAAGTATAAATTCAAATTAGTAACCAAACCAGATGTATTTATGGAAACAAGCATGCACTACATCAAGAGGTACATTAAGTCAAATACATTCAGACAAGAGTTAATTAGAAACTGTCATCTCAAGTATTCCAGGTCACTATACCACAAAATCCTATCTCAGGGAACAAAACTTGACCTGCTAGTTTTCACAGCTGACCCTGTGTCATTTATCTTCCTCTCAGCAGCAAATATGGCCGCCATTGTCTTATCCGAGACCTGAAGTCTCTGATCAACAGATTTCACTTTCTCGTTGACAACCGAGATTCCAACAGTCAATTTTTCAGTGAGTCCGACCCTCTTATCAAAGGAGATGACTTTGGCTGATGCTGTAGCTGTTAATCGATGCTTCTCATCAAATGCTTTAGCTTTGTTCACTGCATCCTGTCCGATGGCACTACCTTTTGCCAATACACTGCTGACGACATCCTGCGCTCTATTGACGTAAACTCTACCATTGCCAGGTGAGCCATCTTTAGCCTACAAGCAGAGATAGAAAAGTTGGAGCTGTCAATTTCAGTGTATGAATAACTACCTAGGTATAGCCACTGTTACATATCTAATAGCAGGCCTTGCAACATCCATTTTGCATTTGGCATCCTCACCCAAATATAAGGTTCAAGAAAGTTATTCTGGCAGTTTTTGGATGCAACCATAAGTCATGCTCTCTTAGAATTAACAAGTGGAAAACCAATGCTAGTGATTGATAAAGCAAGGTTTTGCAAGATAGAAAGTCTTTCTGGTGGTGGAACAAAATAAGTTGCATTATGTAAGTCACATATGTCTCAACTCAATCCCATGAGATTGATGCAAGAATTCAGCTATCTTAATGTGTTCCACTAATTATATTGGATGAGAAGTGAGCAGGCATGTTTCTTCACCTCAATGTCAGAGGCAACAAATTCAGTAGGGGCAACAGACACCGCATTGTCCACCATCCTCACTTCCTGCATGTACAGAGTTGAAATTTTTTTTATTGTTTCTCAAGAAATCCAAGGACAGATAGCAGGATAAATGCCTACCTGCATGTCGCGCTGTGGTACATAGCTCTCGATCGCACTTATATTCACAATCCGATCTACTAGAGTTGCTCCCTGTCAACACAACATACACTTCAATAAGCAGGGCTCCGACATTAAAAGTTTTAGCCAGTTAAAGGCTGGATGCAGTGTTGTACTGAAGGTGGAGAACTATACGCGAAAATATTACCAATGATGTTAGCACAGAAGATAAGGAGGAGGTTGTTATCTTTTGTTAATGCGTCCTTGAAAGGGCATTAATCATTTTTTATGGTGATAAGCCCTCTCTTCCCACCATCAGAAAAGCACCTTATTCAGTTTAACTCTTTTTTTTTCCATGGATAAGACTAAGACCTTTCGCTTTTTAAGGAGCCTGAAGTAGCACCACTGTTGTAACTTCAGCTACACAGGTACATGAGGAATTCTAGGAGTCCAGAAATCAATATTTGAATGGATAAGTACTGCGGTATGTCTTTAGTTTTAACTTACCAAAGACTATCCGCATTGATAGTTGCTTAGTTTTTCTCTCCAGTTTTTAAAAGAAAAAGCAGAAAAATGCGCAACGTCAGGCAATCGTTCATGGTAAAAATCACTGAGAAGTCCCCGAACAGATTATTTACACACTACGGAGAGCAGAAAATCCTATGGAACTTGAAAGATATTACTGACAGCTAAAACTTCCCATAAAATTTCACAGATAACTGCAAATCCTCATGGACCAGACCGTCAACTACAATCCAGAAGAAAGTTCTATTGCCCGGGACGTGTAAAACAGATGATATAGACACTGCCAGAAAGCTAATCATAACACAATAGAAAATTACTAATGTGGTCTGAAGGTAGGTCTAACTTCCTCTTAACTCTGAAGCATTGTTCAGAAAAGGTGCAATGCAAGTAAAGTCCAAGTAAAGAAATGCAATCTATGTGGGAGAAATGCCTCAGCAGAATGAATGCGCACAGAAAAGCGATTTCAATATGCGAGGCGCACGCCGCGCATACCGATAATAAGAGTGCAATTTCCAATGCCTTTGGATCTTTGAATGTCACATAAGCAGTGCTCGACTGTCCGCTTTCCCTGCACCACGAAAATCTCGTTAGAATACTTTTCGCCTTTCTTTTCCCCAGATACGCGCGACTATACTAGCTCTTTCGCAAGTCTAAATGGGAAACAACAGCAATCCTGCTGAAATGAACACAGATTTGCTTCCGCACGCCCAGACTACGCAAAGAGCTAAACTTCCCCATCCGAAGAGAATAAGAAAAGGAGTAGGAAAACAATCTTTGAGCCTTTCAGGCTGAGAAAACAAAATCCAAACGTAGAGATCCCAAATTCTCTCATCACCGCCGACATTTTTCACCAAACCTCGATGTCACTGAGCGAGCACGCGCGACGAAAAGCAACCGCAGGAGCGACGGCGGAGCAACGTACCGTTGGATCTCAATGCGCTCGATGTCGCCGGAGAAGGAGAAGAACTCGTGAATCTCTCTCTCGGTGGCTAGATCTGACAAGTTCCTCACTTGGACTGTCCTGGTTTGCTGCCATTCACGCGGAAATCGATCAAGATAAAGCACAAAAGAAACTCGGATTCAGCATGCAGTTTGAGCTCTGACGAGCTGAAGAGGCTTGGATTGAGCTAAGGAGAACCTGCATTGCCGCGGCTTCGAGGGCGAGGAGAGAGACGCCTCTTGGAATGCGTAGGCCAGTGAACGTCCTCTGATTGGAGACAGCTGTGAGAGAGAGAGAGAGAGAGAGAGAGAGAGAGGAACAGAGCGGAGACGAAGCACGACCTGACCTCAGAGTAAAACAGAATCTGAGCACGAGCAAGCGGAGAAGGGAATGTAATGTATTTATGCAAATGCCAAACTACCGTAAATGCCCCCGCGATCTCCCAATATTTCGTTTTTATTTTTCGAGCAAATATTTATGCAAATATTCACATGCACCAAAATCCTTGAATTATGTCACATTTACCTTAATTTCTTTTCCGCGACGCCGAAAATCTACTTGGGCTTCAAAAAACAGGAGGGCCCATAGAACGTAGTGGGCTTGGGGACTCGAAATATTTAGAATGCGCCAGTGACCAGATACATGTCATGGCCATGTCTAAGCAAAGGGTGTATCGGATCAAAAAATCTCAAAACTTGTGCATGTGAATATTTCACCTAAAATCGACCCGGACTTTAAAAAGCTCAAGAGCCTGTAGACATTGTAGGCTTAGGGAATCAGATCATTTGGAGCACATCGCAACCAGATATATGTCATGGTCGATATCTAAGCAGAGAGTATCGGTGACACCGCGATATCCGTACGTGATACTAAGATACAAGCAAAGTAGATAAGTTAAAGAATTAGTCATTCAATGTATAAGATAAGCAATTACCAAAGCGTATCCGAGAACTCAGGGATAATATATATATATATATATATATATATATATAAAGTAACCTCTATCAAGGGTTATCATTTGTACTAGATCACAAAAAGTTGGAAATTATCATTTTGTTCCAATTACCTTTATTGTTCAACTTAATTTCGTACGTCACTTCCTGTTCGGAATTGTCACAAGAATTTCAAATCTTCAAAGACAGATCTTTCATCGCGGACTATTTTTGACGAAACAAAGACATATTTTTCCTTCGTTAAAGTTACGTTGATATGGACGTAAATTGATGCCTACATAGAATCGGAAAAGCAAAAGGTATTGACATGACGCATGCATGATTTAAGTGAAAAAATAAAGTGACATTATTATAAATGTGTCACATAGGTACACGTTTGCGTTTTTGTAGGTCACAATAAAAAAATTTAGGGTAAATATGTCCGATGGGACATAATTTTCGGGTTGTTGATACCACAAAAGAAGTTTAGTGTAAATGTGTCATAATGTACATAGTTTTGGATTTTTGTGATTTCTTTTTTTGTCTATTCTTTGTTATATATTACGAGGAAAATTCGCTCACTTTTGGAAGTAAGTCCTAAAAACATTTTTATCTGTATTCAAACTTTTTGATAGATCACATTTATGTATTATTTTGTCTAAATCATTTTTATTACATTTGTCAATAATTTAAATAGAGCAAGTAGGTAATTGGAACAAAAAAAATGTGAGATTCAAATGATAAATCAAAATATCTGAGAGCGTATTTAGGGCGTTCCCTTATTTATTTTTCACTTTGTGCTTTTTGCTAAATGAAATTATTGCTGCTTATGCATTTTGTTATTTCCTTCATCTAAAACACATAAATACAAAACGTCGGTACATTAATTCACAAATAGTTTCTAAGCACTTCTTAGGTAGTGCGTGGTAACACTTCTAACTAACTTCTCAACTTACGATCAGAAATTGATTTCTCTATTTCCCATAAAAAGCAGAAGTTGATTTTTTTACTTTTTCTCCGTATTGACTTCTGATAACGGTTAATTTTTTTTGCTATTTTTGAAATTTTGTTAAGAAAATCTTTGTCAGCAGCGACGGTCGTCCGCCAGCCATGAGTGACAACGATGGTCGGCCGAGGCTCGAATAATCGAAAAAGTGATTCTTGAACCGATAGGTAAAGTTTTTTAACTTCTCAAAATTGGCTAAAAATCTAATCAGAAGTAGAAAATACTACTATAAGTTAATTTTTTTTATCAAACGTATTTATGTTTCAAAATTGATTTTACCAAAAGAATTTCCATGCCAAATTGACTTCCGACAGGAAAATTGAGAAATCAAAGTGTTTTCATGCAGCAATAGAAATCATATCCCCATATGATTTCGATATGTCTCGCTTATTTTTTTCGAATAACTGCATAAAGTTATTAACTCGGATAGGCTCAATTGATATTACGATCATGTAAAGCACGCATCGCAACTCTTTTGCTTTACAAATTAAATTATTGCCATAAATTGATTTTTTTAATTTTAGAAAGAAATAACTTTTTTTTTACTTATTCAAGTAGCTCCAAAACTACTTTTGAATTGCTTCAAAAGTAGAAAAATGGAGTTGTGTGGCCAAATAAATTTCTACTCTAGAAATTATGTTAACAATTAATTTTTTGCTTTTGAAATACTTTCAGGGCAAAAATTTTACTTCAATAGTGTGTGAAGTTAGGTGTGATTTCATCTCAATCGATGCTGTCGCCTAATAATGCAAAGAGCCTCGTGGCAAAGATTAGGAGTAATTACCGCGCATCTAGAAGGGCAGATTAGTCAATAAAAATTGACGATATGGCTCCAAAAACTAATCGATACCTTTCTTGGTCAAATTGCGCGACTTTTGAGAGCAGACTCGACGTTGTCCCGACATTATACGTCATCTTGTTCTTCTCTCTCTCTCTCTCTCTCTCTCTCTCTCTCTCTCCCCCCCCCCCCCCCTTCACACACAATTGTACAAAGATAAAATTATAATGTATTCACCACAAGAACCTTTTGCTATATTTCAATACTTAAAAAAAAATCGACCCAAAAGAAATAGTTAAAAAATTTACTGGCACTATCAACTGTTGAAAATACCTAAGTTATTATATGAAGATGTAATTTAATATTTGGATATTTTTACAAATATGAATGTCAATATGTTACTAAACGTTCAGAAATGGCGTAAGAATATGTGACTAGTAAAAACAGGTCGAAATGCTGATAAAAAATTAAGAGGTATTTTTTATCATTTGAGTTCACAATCAAATGACAAAAAAGAAGAATTCATTAAATTCGAAAAAGAATGAAAATTTATGAAGTGATGATTTTTTTTTATTCACATGCTCTAAACAAATTCCACACCAAAACATCAAAATAATTTTGACACCGCATTCCAGAATTTTAAAGCAAAATAAAATATTACCAAATACCCAATTTGAATTTTTTAAGGTCTTCTTTTCCCCTTTCAATTGGTCTACTCCACAGCAGAAGACTACCTGTTTGTTCTGGTATTGACTTATCATTTATACATCGAAAAACTATAAAAAAAAGTCTTTAAGTTTATTGTATGATGTTGATTATGTCTTAAATCTTTTAATTTGATAAATTTAGTCATAAATATTTTACACTTTTGTCAATATACTTCATTCGACCAATTTAAAACGAGAATTATTGACTTAAACATTGATCGTCTTATGTAGTACGATTAACGTTAACATGGATATTTTTATACGATTTTTTCCTTTTCTTATTTTATTTTATCTTTTTTTTTTTGCTAGTGGCTGTTTGCCGACCATGAACCACATGCCACGGCCTACAAGGCCAACATTCGCCCAAGCTAGGGTGGCCTCCCTTAGACAATGCTTGACGAGGCCGCCCTCGCCAATCACTAGCCGAAAAGAGAAGGGAAATAAACAAAATATTTAAAGTTGTCTAGATGAGTATCAATTTCACCATATAGGACCACCAGTATTAATGTTAATGATTTTCGGACTTAATTAGTTGTATGACTCAATTTGAAAAAATATGAAAAAGTTTAGGATTTAATTTATTTAATTAAAAAATATAGAATTGAATTAATATTAAATAAAATGTTTGTGATTTTTTTTTGTACTTTTCTCCTTGTAAATCGTCACATGATAAACTATCACGAATCTGATGCCCCGATGCGATGGCCATCTTCATTTTTTGTTTTATTTATTTTTTGGGCAGTCGACGTGAATATCGGATAATTATTGCGCGATGATTTTGACAATTCGAGCGTGCCTACCCGACTGCTGATAACTTACGTACGACGCAGGATACCCTGCATTGACAACGACAACCTTGAACAGTTTGACAATAAGGCTGTCATGCTCGTGACTCGCTGATGACTCAGCACAACAAAGTGGACAAAGAGGAATCGGACGTGGCTCGGACAAACTCTTTCTTGGTTCTTGCTCCAACAAACACTCGCGAAAAATTATTACCGATTTTTTATTGAATTTGTTTGACGTTTGGTTAGCGAAAAATAAGCTAATTAAAGAAAACATTTTCATCATTGAAAAATTACCTCCCCCTTTTCAAAAATATTTTTCATTATCTTTCATCTCTCCACTCCTCCGCGTTAATTTTCTTTTAATGATTTTCTATTTGTATTTTCGAGTTTCTTTTACCTTTTTAATTTTTAATTTTCAATTTCTTTTATTTTCTTTTTCCTTTGCCCATCTCTAGTTAGTGGCGAGGTTTCCCCTCGCAAGATCCGGTGAGGCGAAGGCTCGCCTTGCCGGCCTCGAGCGAGTTATAGCCTCGCTAATGGTGAGCTCGCCAGATTCAGATAGGCCAGGACTCGCCTCACTGGGTTGAGCAAGTTGCAGTCTTGCCGATGGCAAGCTTGTGATTGTCAAGGCGGCGAGGCGAGCCTCAAACTAGCCAGATCTGGCGACACCGCCGAACTTGCTCGAGCCTTGCGGCCTCGCCCAAGGCTGGCAAGGCTAGGCGGCCGTTTGCCTGCAGAGGAAGAAAGGAAAAAAAAAATAGAAAAGAAGAATAAAAGAAAATAATAGAAAAATAAATAAAAGAAAAAATAAATAAATAAAAATAATTTTTTTAAAAAAATGAAAAATAAAATGTGTGTACGATGAAAAGTGATTTTCCTTACCAAACGACGGAAAATATTTTTAAGTCATTTTTAGGTTTTAGCCAAATACCTAAAAATATCGTCATTTTCCTAGAAAACATTTGAATTTTTTCTTCAAAAATACGACATTTTTCACGAAACAAACAAAATTAGATTGTTTCAATATCCCAAATGTGCTTTTCTTTCAATCTTAATAAAAAAAATTACACTAAATTTATGACCACTGTTATCCTTGTTTTGATTCAATATGCGATCATGCCTTAAGACCCTAATTTGGTTTTGTCTTCGAGATACTGTTTTTGTGCTCAGGAGGTTCAAAAATAGTCCTCCATTCAATGGGTTGGCTCAAGTTGGGATCAACTAAGGGCACCCGAAGTTAGATGGACCCTCCATGGTTGGGAACTTGTTCATATTTAGGCGTGTCAAATTTCGAATTGAAAATCAAATCGAACCACCAACTCAACTGAACCGGACCAAATCAAAAGTTTCATATATTTAGGTTCGGTTCGATTTTTTCTTCCGGTAGTTGAAATATAACCATTTTTTGTTTTGCATTTTTTGTAGGGCAAAGGGCCAACGGAACTACCATCCAATGATTGAGGGCCGATGAGGATTGTCAGCCCCTAGGTGAGGGGTCGTGGCCCCTTTTTGGCGAGGTGAAGGCCAAGACGCCCTCGCCAGCCTCAGCGAGTGGTCGCGACCCCATCAGTCCTCAGCTAGTGGCCGACAGTTCCGCCGACTTTGAACCAAAAAAGAAAAGAAAAGAATGAAAACATAAAAATAGAATTAAAAAATAAAAATAGAAGTCGAAATATGGGTCTATAAACTGGACATGATCTGTCCCGACCGGACTGGGACCAGACCAGACTGCATGGGTTGGTCTGGTCCTTGAGGGGGATGGATTGGTCTTCGACCCCAATAAATGGGACCGGTGACCAGGTGATCCGATCCTCGATCTTATGGTGGATGAGACCGGATCGGATAGCCCAAAAAATATAAATATATATATATATATATATATATATATATACATATATAGAAAAATAATTTTTTTTTGAAGAAATACTTAACCTATCTTCATCTTTTACTTGACAGTTGACACTTACTGCTCTCACTAAATGCGAGTTTACCTATCTTCATTTTCTGCTCGACTGTAGATACTCACTCCTCTCGTTTGACGCTCATATCTCGCCTTCGCAACGCAGTTATGTTCAGCGCTCGCTTCTCTTGCCTTTGCCAATCTGACCATGCATGTATTCCAATAATTTCTTAAACACCTGGCGTTAACGGTCTCATTAGGACCAAACCGAATCGCCAGTCCTGGTTTGATCCCTAGTTTCAAAAATTTGGGGGCCGAGGCTACGATTCGATCCCTGGTTCCGTACCAGGACCGGACCTCGGACCACACACACCCCTAGTCGAAAAAGAAAAAATCGAAAATCGAATTGGGTTTATTGTTCGGTTCATATTTTGTTTAGGGCGAGATTTGGTTCGGTTCAAACTTAGACCCTAATGGTTCCATTTGGTTTGATTTTGTTGAAAATCTAAATCGAACTGCACCATTGACACCCCTATCCATATTCACATGACCCATCAAGTAAATAAGGCCGACCCTAGGAAGGACATAACCTATTGTCGTCTTGGCTCGACTGGCCCATCCCCGTCCCATATAATCGAGTACATGTCAAGCTAGGCAAGCACCATACAATCCATTGCATCCGAAATTATGGAGTTGACAATGTTTTGTTATTTGTGACTTGAATAACCTCTATTTGATTTCGAATCAACATGATTTTTTAGGACACTCGTATTGCCGTCATGACCTACGATTTGACGCCCGACGCCAAGGGAGCGGAAGACGAATCTGGAAATTGAGTTAGGTCCCAACGACTTCAAAAGTTGCAAGGGTTCACCTTCTAACATTTGCATCTCTCCTAAGTACCCTAAATTTTGAAAAATGTTTTTTTTTCTTTTTTTTGGTCGAAAATAAAGGTTACCGGATAACTTTTGCTTTAAATGTTTTTGACTAAAGGATACTTTTAATATCAAAAATTATATATGGAGACCACTTTGATGCCAAAAATTTTAATCGGATCACTTTAGTGCTAAGTAGGAGATAAATGAATCATTTTGGTACCTCCGGTGAGAATTTTCGGTAAAAAAATGTACATGACGTTTTTAATTATTTTTTTTTAATTTTAATTGGTTAAAAAAACAAAAATGAAGCCCACGTGGACTTCAAAATTCATAAAAAGTTTTAAAAATAAAATTATTTGTTTAAAAATAAAAATGAACATATAAATTTGAAATTTAAAACTACAAGATAAAAAATTGACAAAAAATATATAAAAAACAAATTAGACTGTGAGGGTTGCTGTAATTCTTGCCCTCGCCACCCCATTATCGTCGTCAATGGTCGGCGACGATGGGGCACGGCTAGTGAAGGTCATCGACCCTCGGTTTGGCCGCAGTCTGCAGGCGATCCAAGCAAGGGTTGTCAGCCCTTACCCAAATCTGGTTGAGGGCAGTCACCAGCGAGAGTCCATTGCTTGTGGCGACGCTCCGTGTGGCGTCCTAGACCGCCACTCTACGATCATAGATCTCTTATATACATAATTAAGGTTTACCTTCGATAAGAAAAATGATTAAAGCATATAATCCACGGGCCACAATAAAAAAAAGTATTTATACCGTTAGGAGACAACCTCAAAACCAAGACCCGAGATTATATTTACAAAACATAAGCACGACCATATAAAAATTCATATATACAGACATATAACTAGGGTCGTCGATCCATAAGCATATATGGGATAGCCAAAAGGAAGTTTACTCCATCACCCAACATAGTCGCCTAAGCCAAAAATATCTCCATAGACTATTGCCAGTTGTCAATCCTCCTCTGACGTGTCGATAGCAACATCTCTTCGTCCTCTGTATCCTATAACGGCTTTGGTGGAGGAATGAACACCTCTGGCTCAGCAGGCTCTGGAGGGCGAACTGGTGCAGTAGTAGGAGTAACTGGTACTAATGGCTCAACTGGATCCCGGGGCGCATCAAAAGTACTCTCAGGAAAAGCACCTACTAGCCTATTGCCTACTCGAATATAAATAGCATACCAACGATAGATAGCTAAACCAGACGCTCCCTCATCAAACCACATAGTATGAACATGCATAATAAGTCTCAAATGAGGTACATCAAAATGGATCATATCACGATAATAGGACTCATAATCAAAAGGGACTCCAAAAAGCCTGGGAGCAGCAGCCATGTATGCTACTCTAAAAATTTGTCCACAAACGTGGGTTAGCGCGACGGCTAGCAAGAAACATTCAATCCCATCATAGGGGTCCTAAGACTCCCTAGAACAAACTATAATACAAACTTGTAACAATTATAGTTCAATGGAATTTCAATGTCCAAACAAGAATCAAACAATGCAGAAATGTCCATGTATCATGATCATGACATCCTCTTCAATCATCTCACCATCGCAAATCAGTCTACTTGCGACCTCTACTCTGGGGCATCCTCGACACGTGGTGCGACTCTACCCCGCACATAGCTCAGAGTTATCGAGTCTGCACACAGCCCAGGGGCATCAACTCAATTCAGTGCACTGAAGAGCAATTTCTTCGTACGTCTCATCGGATATCAATCATGTACCTTGTATCAAAGCATGCCCGGCCATAAATCACAAGATTCTCAATATCAATTCTGCAAACAATGTTACAATGCCAGGCCGACATACAAGCATGCACACTCACCAAGACATGTACATGAGAAATATAATCATGGTGTTCAATCAAGCAAGGCATGATAACAGAATTTTATTCACCAAGAGTCCACCACTTCCTTTATTTGAAATTCTCGGGTTAGTCATGCATTCCGACTGTTAAGTGGCAATTTCTAACAAGCAAATTAATCAAGGTTCAATTCTAAAGATGAATAAGAAGACTTCCTTCAATTCCATTTTAATACTTCATCATAACTTAATTGGAATTGGCCATTTCCTCATTACTTTACGCCACAAAAGATGTTCTGCTTTAATCCTTCAGTCAGTCATGGTTTTGACTCCCAAACGAGCTTATTAATCTTCAATTTGACTAGCCATTCGACTCTATGTAACAAATTAATATGGTTCTACGATAGACAACACAATCGAATGTAAAACAAACAGGTTTTTGTGACAAAATGGCAACTAAAGGCAGAGCAGCTACTCAGTCCTAGAAACCGAGTATAGGTACTGTCCTTAACCTGCAAATCAGTCCCATTTATTCTCAATTCAACTAGTCACTCAAAGCACATCCTTGATCAGACTTGGCACTTCATTTGACGACACAAGATAAAGCAATACAACTTAGTTTAATCTTAATTGACACTTCGAATAGAAAAGAAAAGTCTAATCCCTAACCAAAGACAATCCTGTTTTCCAACTTACAATTTGCATCTTAATTTCTTCTAACAGTTGCGTCATTGCTATATTCATGACATCCTGACCTAGTCCATCAATTGTCAACTTGAAAACTTACAATGTAGCTCAAACCAACTCCATTACCAGGTCAGAACAGAAAAGAGCGGCAAGGTAACCGAACCCAGTTTTGGTCTTAAACGTGCAATTTACTCCAAACCTCTTCAATTTAATTAAGTGTCAACATATCTATGATATTCCTACACTTATCATCAAGATTTATACCACAAACCGTGCAATGTAATTCATTTTAACCTCAATCGACACCTCAAATAGAAAAGAAAACAGATCTGTGCTGAACCGAAGGCAACTCAACATTCAACATGCCAATTAGGTCATAATTTCTTCTAATAGATCAGCCATTGTTATATTCACGACATCCTAAATCAATTCTTCATTAACTAACTCCAAAACTTGCTATGTAACTCGAATCCAACTCCATTTGCATGAAAAACTGAATAAAAACTGCACCGTCCTCTTCCAACTCACGGAATCGAACTGCGTGACCATAAACTTAATTCAAACTTCCTAGGATAGCATTCATATACGGTACAACTATCATATGGCAAGATTGAAGGAATTCTTGCCTATTTGCAGCTTGAATTCGCCCAAGCTTCCACGATCTCTTCCTTGTTTCCTTCGGTGAAGTTGCCGAACATGTTCAGCTCCCTCTCGGTCTCTCTCTCTTTTTCTCTTGTTTGGTCGAAGATGGTGGGGGAAGATGAAGATGAGCAACCCCTCTTACATGTCTTAAGGAGCTTTCTAATTGACACTTGTCTCACATCCTCCCAATGTAAGTATTTCTTCCCCAAGTTTTCACCAAGTGTCCACGCCCTCAATGGTGAGAAGTCATTCTTACAAAATCTCGATAGAACTATTAGCCAATGATTTTCCTTGCATCTTCCCTAGGTTCAATCGGTCAATAGCACTTCATGCAATAGGAGACAATGCCGCCACTTGTCCTAGCCTCAAGTGATCGGTCATCATTTGCAAGATCTTGATGGGATTGAAGCCAATAATTGAAGCACATTCTTTTCGCTTGTTTCCTAGGCACATTCGGCCAATTGCTATTCACATGTGAAGAAAGTTCTCGCCACTTAGCTTTGCTCTCAATGGCCAATTCTTTCTTACTCATCAATCTTAGGAAATTCGAGTATGTAGCTAGGTGTATCTTACTCTTTATGAATTCTGACTAATCGCTCTTATAGTTCTTGATCGAGTTCAATCCAATGCATTATGGTCCCTTAATTTAAAATTTCTCGATCAATCCTTCAATGTCTTATCTATTTGATCGATAGTGAATTGACAAAACAAATCAAAGTCTTCTGCCATGACATACTCCAATGTTCACGACCCATTTTCCTTGTACTTAAGGAACTTCGCTTAGCATTGTCTAATAATACTCTTGGTGAATTTCTATTGTCTCTCTTCCACTCTTGCCATCTTAACTTATCTTTGCCTTCTTATCTCAGCTTTTTATTAGAACCTTGAGTCCTCGCACTAAAAGTCAACTTTCAAATTCATTTCGATCATTTCTGATCATTAGGAATCTAGCAAACAGAGAATACCACACTCGGCCTGACTTGGGCGAGGGCTGTCAGGAGACTATTTGTCAGACCTGGGTGAGGACTGTTAGGCGTTTGCCCATGCCCCAGGTTGGCCATGCCCCACCCTTGCAGGCCATTTTCAATGATAGTGGAGCAACAACAAGGGTTGCAACAGAACCTCATCGCCTGATTAGTAGTCCCCGCTTTAAAATTTTTAGTTTTTTTTTTTTAATTTTCATCATATTTTCAAATTACTTTAAATAAAAAGTATAAATTAAAAAAATACCGCGATGGACCTTCGGCGAGCCATGCTAGCTTCTTATATTAATAGAAAAGTGCCCCGTCAGATTTTCGGCTAAGAATATTGCAATTGGGATTTAGTAATCTTTTTTTTTTTAAATCGGCATTAAAGTGATTCAATTGAAACTTTTGGCACCAAAGTAATATTCGTACATAACTTTTTGCACTAAAAACTAAGTAGCAGTGACACCGACACCGACACACGGACACAACATGACACGCTATGCTGACACGTCATTTCTCAAAAATAGAAAAATCTGACACATCGGGGATGCGTTGTATTAAATAATATAAAAAAATAAATAAAAGACAGCAACCTAGAGAAAATACAAATAATAAAGCGAGAAAGAAGATTAAATTGCAATTAATGCTCTTTTTGTTGTGGTTTTTGTCCTCGAGCCCCACCATTTTTTATGAAAAAATTTAATTATTATAGGTGTGTCATGTCCTCTGGCCAGTTGATACTAACGATTCAACTTCAGCAGCCTTCACCTCCATTCTCTCTCTTTCTCTTGATCTAGGGTTTTACATTTATACCATCCTTTTCTACGCCTCCTTCCGTGTGACTTCACGGCCTATGTCTTCTTCTTGCAGATTCTTTTGCCGTCCCTCGTAATACCAAAGTGTATGTCTTGCTTCCCCCTTCTTGTTCTTCCTTTTCGTTTTCCTCTTCATCTCTTTCGCTCTCTCTTCCGAATCTCTCGTGGCTGGTCGACGCTCTCCTCCCCCTTTCCCTTCTAGATCTGCGACTTCTTGGGCGAGATCTGTCCCCTACTCCGGAAGGCGGATGAAGCACGCGTCGAGGCACGACAGACCGCTTTGACTTCTTCACCGACTCGCGTGTCGCCCATGTGCTGCCGACGATGACTCCATGTCCGATGTCCGACACGCGTTGATCGCGTGTCGGACGCGTGTCGGACGCATGTCCGACGTGGTGACCCTTCATGCGTGTCAGTGCTTCATAGACTAAAAGTGTCCTTTTCCCAAATTTTTTCACATGTGGTAACTTTTATTTCTAAATCATGAGATTCAAAATGTTATTTTCCATGTCAAGGAGTTCCAATCTTTGCAATGCACACATATTGACATTCAAAGTCATTAGAAATCATGTACATCATCTCAAAAAAGAAAAAAAGAAAAAGAAAAGAAGAAGACAAAAAAACAAAAAACAAAGAGCCCCCGCAGAGAAAGGGGAATAAAGCACTCCCGTTAGCTATGATGATCAGCTGAATATGTCATTCCTACATTTTGAAAAACCTCACCAACGTTGGAATCTCATGCACAATCAGCCATTCTTTCAGCTGCCCTCGGAATTGCAAAAATTAATCTGGCTAGGGACAATAGCCGAAAAAAAGAACCTTATAAAAAATCCACATGAAATTCAAAGCCGAAAAGGTTTCCGGACGTGGAACAGTGCTTTTTGTCAACTTCCCATCACCAATTGCACATGGGGGGGACAAGAAAAACTTTTTAAAGAAGCTGGAGTCCAAGCTGTAGGCTTTGGATTAGTGCATGCCTACTAATATTCCGCCACTCTTGCCAAACCAAAGACACCTTCTGTCTAGGGAGCTGGAGAAATTATTACACAATTCCATTCGGGAAAAATGTTGTTGTGCACAACCGTCAATCACCGGATCAACCATAACTGTTGGCAAAATGGACCTGGAACCCATATTTTAATCCGTATACACTAGTGAAAGGTCGACCCATTTTCCTTTTCTTTTTTTTTTCCTTTCCTTTTTTTTTTCCCCTGTACGAAATCCAGCAAGGGTCGCCGGGCCGTTTGACACATCTAACCGCCGAACGCGCAGATTCCACACGGATTTCAGAAGATTCAACGGTGTATTGCGTATCTAGTCTTTGAATTTAGATCCAGACGGATAATTTCTGCTCGAATGGTCTGCCTATCTGGACCGAGCGAAATACGAGATTATACATGAAACAAGCCATGATAATTACATTGAACTGGGTACTCTACACCAACCCGCCCCAAAAAAAAAAGTAAAAAGTGAAAAAGGGACATTGAATTAGTCTATGGCATGCTTTTTCTCGAAGGGAGATGGGCGGGCCTTCAAAAAGTTAATCAAAAAGAGCATATCCTCTCTCGCTCATGGATGGTCGACTAGGAATGCCATTACCCAAGTGCTACCAAACAAAACTCACATGCCACATGCCACATGCCACATGCCCAAAGTAAATACACCCTGTTACACACCACTTTCTGCTTGCCCCAGACAAGTTTTCCTTTTCCTTTCTCCTTTCATTGACACCAACCCCCCTTTGGGATATATTGTCAGATTGGAGGAAAAATTTTTCCCTCCCATCCCCACAATTTTGTTTAATTTCCACATTCTCATTTATGTTTAATAATACTAATAACGACGACGACCACGATGATGATCATAAAAGCCTCAAACTCGAGCAACATTCGTGTGTTCTCACTGTGTATGAATCCGGGTTGTTGGATCATGTGGCTTCACGTGTAGTTTGCACGATCTAACGATTGAGATCATTTTGAGCTCATGTGTACGGACATCATGCTAGAGCAAGTTCTTCGAACTTTCTCACCCAATAAAAGAGTCGCAAACTCAAAAAGGTACAGGGAAAAGGGTCGGGATCACATTGAATAAAAGCAGCAGCAGCAGCATATTTTCTTGTGTCTCCAGGCATGCGTGTCCCGTATATAAATGAGACTGGTGGGACTTGCAAAGTAAGTTTCTGCTTATGCTGTAGCTCCCCTCTGTTTCTCCATTAATGACCACCAACATACACGGTGATGGTGATGACTTGGCGCAACTTCTGCAGAGCACCGACGTGAACGGTCAAAGGAACGGCGGCGCCGCCTCCGCCGCAATGTCGCCAGAGTTGAGCTCGGCGTTGTCGCTGTTTATGCTGGACTCGCGCGAGCGGGACGCGGTCCTGGCCCGGGAAGCGCTCGAGCAAGGGGAGACCGATTACAGGGCTCTCGTCGAAATCTTTCTGGGTCGAAAGTCGAGTCATATACAGCTGATCAGGAAAGCTTATCAGAGGAAATTCAGAAGGCAGTTGGAGCAAGACATCATCAACAGCGAGCCTCCTCATGCTTTCCAAAGGGTAAGCAAATATGGGCCAATCTAGCTTTCGGAACCAGCATTGGCATGTGACATTTTCTTGAAAATTTGTCCTTAAAAAACTAGTCATTGAAACAGAAGCAAAGACATAAGCTACTTTCGGGTAGATTAAGGAGCAGTTTGCACTCTGTGTGATGTTCATTGTCTCTCCACTCGCAAACACGAAAGTACGAACGACTCGTCACTTTAAATCGGTTTCTATTGTTCACATATAAATGTTTATGTGCATATGTATTGGGAAAACAGATCATTATAGCACTTGCCACGTCCCACAAAGCACACCAAGCAGATGTTAGCCAACACCTCGCCAAGTGCGATGCTCGCAGACTCTACGAAACCTGCGAGCGAAGCTCGTCAGGAGCGATTGAAGAAGCTGTCGTGTTGGAGATCATAAGCAAGAGGAGCATTCCCCAGCTAAAGCTCACTTTTTTGAGCTACAGGCATATTTATGGACATGATTACTCCAAGGTCCGTCTCATGCTCTCTCAAAGTTTTAACGTCAGACGACTCGAATGGAGTTTGCAGTTTAAGATTTTTTTTTTTTACTTGTTTATCGATCATACTCTGACGTTGCCTTTGATTGAATGTAGATAATTGCTCTATTTTCCTGTTAATCCTAGGATTACATAAACCGAATCGTACATAGTCTTATCTAATAAACTTCATTTGGTGATGCTGTGCAGTCACTCAAGAAAGTAAGCGCCACGGAATTTGCGGACGCTCTTCGAATGGTTGCGAAATGCATCTCCAACGCACCCAAATACTATGCCAAGGTCATCACTGCTGCCTCTCATCATAAACACTTAAAGATTGTCTTCAGAATCAGAAGTTCATCCTTGTGAAAAAAAAAAAACAGAGCAAAGTATATGAAACATGTCCGAATTTGGAAAATACAAAGGCCTGCTGAAACTCTGCTACTCATGTTTTAGATGCTGCACACGAGCCTTAAGGGAAGGACGGTCGACAAGAGCGCATTAACGCGAGTGATGGTGAGTCGGGCAGAGCTAGACATGAGCGAGATCCGGAGAGCTTTCAAGAGAAAATACGGTGTGGATATCCAGGACTGCATTTGCCAGAGCATTGCGTGTGGGGATTACAGAGACTTTCTGGTTGCATTGGCCACCAAAACATCTCCTGCCACATCAAGTTCCAAACTTTTCCATGTTTGAGTCAAGGAAGTGATTAGGACAGATTGTTTGCTGTCGTTATTGAGCATGTATAGGGTCGATTAGATGGAGTTAAGTATTTAACAGAGCAGTACATTGAGAGGGATGGCTCAAGATTCACATTGTGCTGCTCTCGCCTATGAAGGTACTTTTGATTCTATAGTGCCAGCTTTCTTTCCTTGGAACTTTTAGACTGAAGAACACTAGACAGAGGACTTTTTCATAATGGCTTCGCAAAGTAAAAGCACAATCTTTCGCGAAAAGTAGTAGAGAACATCTTTTCTTTACTGCTGGATCTTGCCCTCAAACCTTCACATGAGGTTCCTGTTCAGCATATTGATACCAGAATGTGATCCCTAATTGACGTTGATTTGGCCAGAAAGGCAATCGGGAAGAGTAATTTGTCGGACGTTACCAATCGTCTATCTTCCAGGAAGCTCATGGCCTGGCAGAATAAGGGCACTGCAAGCACTCACGTCTTCACCAAACAAAGCAACAGCAAAGAACATCGGGCGAAGAATCGATGACTGTCTTTTAATTTCCTAAGGTTCCTTTCACCACTGTCTTAGAGGCATGCTCTCTCTATGATGGCCTGCGTGTTAAGGCAAGAATAGCAATCAGAACTTTTTCATTGCCCCCGCAAGAGGAAATCTAAAACAAACCATCTCCTTAACTAAATAAAGGAATCATTGTTCATCTCAACTATCAGTGCAAACGAATCGTATTCCTCTCGAATGCCTTCACCTATAAATAGAGAAGAAAAAGGAGATGAGAAGAAGCCTTCGTTCGACCAATAAAAACATCCCGTTTCAAACACATCTTAACAGATAAAAAGACACCGAATAAAAGTATACTATGGAAAGCAAGGCTGCCGCCCCCTCAAAGCGTGTTTACAAGGACTTCGAGCCCGTATGCAAATGGAACAATGAGGAAGGGCGTGACGTTATCGAGCTCCATGTCCAAGGTACTTCATGCCCCCGTTGTTCCATGACTCTAGAGTTAACTCAGAGCAATACCCTGCAATTCCGAGCCCATGGGAAATGTTTTTTTCTGATGAGATTCTAGTTCTTTCATAGGGATGCTCTAGATACAAATGCAGGGAGGTGCTGTATATACAATGGCACCGCTAAATTTCCACGTCAAAACGAGCACAAACAGAACGATCATCTACTTGAATTTTCTTTGAAAATATAGCATGATCTTATCGGGGTTCTTTTCTGCCCGAAAATGATTAATAACACTATGTTTCTTGAGGGTCTGTATATGTGCAAACCATCTTTACCTGATTGAACAACTTTGTCCACGCCTGCTTTGAGTTGTTTGGAGTTACAATGTTGATTGCCGCACTCAAATATCTCTCCGTCTGTCTAGTCCATAGAACTTATAAATCGCAGACCTTGAGCTCGGATTGTAATATTTTAACTAAAGAATGACAGTTCAGTCAGCATCAATTAACTAGGGATAGGAGAAGAGAGGTCACTTCGTGTAACAATGTAAATCTATCTATGTTCTTTACAAATGTGTTAGCAGAGTGTCCTAATGGGCACACTACCTGCCATGGCAGGCCGTTAAACTGAAAGCTAGCATGAAAACTGTCCAAGCCACAACAAGCCCAGATTTTTACGTGCATCGAATTTAAGCTCCACGAAAATCTGCAATGACAATGGCCTTCCAACTTCAATTGAGACAATTCTAGATCAAAATCATGTCAAATCCCACTTCCTAGGGCCTTAAGCTTTTACGTCTATCGTCACAATCTCTACCAACTTTCATGCAGGTTTCAAGAAGGAGCAACTCCGGGTCCAAGCCAGCAGCGCCGGGGCCCTGATTGTCACTGGCGAACGCCCTCTCAACGACCCGAGATGGAGCCGATTCCGGAAACAATTCAAGTTACCGAAGGAGTACAAGCTCAACGAAACCCGTGCCAAGCTGGCCGGCGGCGTCCTCCACGTCATATTGACCAAGAAGACGCCTCCCCAGGCCGCCGACGTCACAGAGGAAAAACCACAAACAGGTGGTAGGCTGGGACGAAGCGGCAGCGGGGAGCCGTCGACGCCGGGCGGGATGAACGACGGCATGTTGCGGCTCCGGACATCGTCTTGGCCTTGGGGCGTGGGCATTGACAAGAAGAAGGCTATGCTGGCTCTGGCGGTGGTGGCTGCGCTGGTTGGGGTTGGAGTTGGCGGGTTCTTGATTTGGCGATATCTGATTTTATGATTGACTTCGTGCTCC
The DNA here is from genome assembly GCA_028455895.1 of Rhodomyrtus tomentosa. Classification (NCBI taxonomy): domain Eukaryota; kingdom Viridiplantae; phylum Streptophyta; class Magnoliopsida; order Myrtales; family Myrtaceae; genus Rhodomyrtus; species Rhodomyrtus tomentosa. The sequence continues at coordinate 34,665,318 of JAPCWY010000010.1, forward strand.
CAACCGTGAATGCAGAAATGAAGAGGGCTCCTCGCGTCTGTTCACACGGAATTTTCCTCCGCTTGAATTGTTAATAGAAAGAAATCTCACTTCTTTTCAAATAAATTTAAGATGGCAATGAAGTGGACTGGAGGATTAAGTTTCGACAGAACAGCACTACACTTTTGACCAAAAAAAAAAACAGCACTACACGACAAATTAACACGAATCGCCGTACTTGGTTGGCTATCCAAGATTCGAGGTTCTTTGTCCTTTCTTGCTCCTCGCAGTCGGCTACTTCGCTTTCTCCATTTCGAAAGGAAAAGATCAACCCCCGAAGCTGACGAGGGAACGAGGAACCAAAAAAAAAAAAAAAAAAAAAAAAAGAGAGAGTTAAAAATAATGAAATTATTAAAGAGTATACACGCTAGTATCGTCACTACTAGGTAGGATGATCGGCATATTTATCAGCGATTTTCAGTTAAAATTGATTGAATTGGCTGAATTGATAAAATTCAAAATGATTGGAATCCGTTTTATAATTATAATATGTTTATGATTTTTTTTTGATTTTTTTGTGATTTTTCCGGAGAGTAGTGAAAGAAAACGAGTCGATAAAAATAATTAAGATGATTAAACACATCTCAAACAGAAGGTCGTCAGAAAATTTTTCTGGCATTGGCTGCTCAACTGTGGTCGTGAGCTGTGACCGGCTGCTGCTTATGCTCCTGCAGAAAAGCTCAATTTGCTCTCTCTTTTTTTTTTTTTTTATCCCGCAACAAGCTATGACTACCTAAGAAAGAACGCGCTTCATGTCATCAAACCCCGACCAGGACAAGAGCAACCGCAAGAATCTTGAATCTGGACGAGATGACGGCATGGGCAACCCATATTCGCGTAATATTTTTTTTAAACATGATCTCTTCACGGACCCGTGAGCGAATATCGTCGCCTCACTCGTTCACTATCTTTTCTTGGAGTTGAGTCGCGTAAATATTTTTTTTTACGTAAATATGATTGCACCTTGACCTCGTGAGCGAATGCCGTTGCCTTGCTCTGTTTGCTAGCTTTTTTCAGATCAAGGCACGTAAATATTTTTTTTTATGTAAATATCATCGCCTCGCTTGTTCGCTCGCTTCGAAAAAAGCTAGCAAACTAGCGAGGTGACGACATTCGCTCAGAGACCGAGGAGCGATCATATTTACGTAAAAAAAAATATTTACGTGTCTCGACTTCGAGAAAATCGATTGAACGAGCAATGTGACGGCATTGGCTTTTGCTCACGGGGCCGCGGAGCAATCATACCTCGCTTCGAGAAAATCGAGGCAAGTAAATAATTTTTTTACGTAAATGTGATCGCTCGGCGGCCCCGCAAGCAAACATCTTCGCCTTGCTCGTTTTTCTTAGAGTCGAGGAGCGTAAATATTTTTTTACGACGAAATCGTGAACTGACGAGACGGCGTCGAAAAAATATTTATGTAAACTGAAAAAATTAAAATACTTTACTCGGCAATTTAAAAGTGCAAGACCCAAAATTTTAAATAATTTATTTTTTAATCTAATATTGTAAATATTTTTTTATTAACAAAAAAAACCCTACCTCGGCAATTTAATTGCGGAGGGAGGGCCCGTGGGTTCCCATGTCTCTCTCTACAATTAAATTGTTGAGGGAGACCTAAAATGGTGAATATTTTTTTAATTAATTTTGCAAATTTTTATTTTTTTAGTATTATTTTCAAAAAAAATCCCCATATTCATATTGATGTTGATAATTTATCCATTTTCATGTACAAATTTGACAACCCATATTCACACATATTGCTAAAAACACTTCAATATTAATTTCATTTTAGAAAAAATATATTGCTAAAACACGGAAAAATTACCAAAAAAAAGTCCTAAATTTATTGCAATTGCGCTAATTCTGTCCTTAACATTTGTTTTTTGCCAATTCAGTTCTAACACTTTTGCATTTGTGTCAATTCAGTCATTCTGACTAACTTTGGCTAGTTGACATTGATGTTGATAAATTTTCATGTTATTTTTTTAGTAAGTTAAGTATATATTGATTTTCACAGAGCTAGGTACAAAAATGGAACCGGACACAAAAACTTACTAAAGATAGAGAATAAAAAAATAAATAATACAAAAATTTCATTGTATTTCTTCTTCTCCTTCTTCCTTCGGCAATCGACTAAAGGCGAGGACCAGTGAGGCTCGACCTTGTTGTTGCTGGGCGAGGGTGAGCTTCACTAATAGTGGGCAAGGTCGACATCTTTGACCCTTGCCCTGTGACCTGCTAGAGGAAAAAGGAGAATAAAAAAAAGAAATGCTTTGAAAAAATTACTAAAATGGCTATGTGAGCATTGACAAGCCAAAGTTGATACGAAGAATTGAATTGATATAAATGTAAGAAGTTTAGAACTGAATTGAAAAAAAAGATTAGGATTGAACTGGTACAATTGTGATGATTTTAATTTTTTTTTGGTAATTTTCTCACTGAAAACACTATGGACAATTTCACAGATTATATATATGTGTGTGTGTGTGTTATATCTTTATTTCTTTTCTTTTTTCCAAACAATGACAGGTGGTGCTAGGTGAATGGTGGTGACTCGCAGACGGTAGGAGACCCTTGCGTAGAGAAAAACAAGGGAAATAAAGAAAAAAAATAGAAAAATAAAGTAATGAAAATTTAGAAAATTGAAAGAATTAAAAAGAATTATTTATGACTCTTTTAAATTTATTAGAATACTGACCTGACTCATTTAAAATCCATTAACTCGATAACCAATCCATTTAGACCTGCTTAACTTAATTTTTTAAACTTAAAGCAACTTATTTATGATTTACACAATTAAATATGGGCTAAGACATACCATTTGGCCACATCCACTCATAGATTCCATCTCCAACGCAGAACCCTATATCCTCCGCCCAAGCCACGCAATCATAGCACGTGGTCCAGCCATTGACGTCTCCAGCATTCGTCGCGTCGCCGATGCGACCGGCGGGAGGGCGACAGGAGCAACAATGGCAAGGATTGGCGAGTTGAGAACCCCATTTCCGTCGGCCATTTGTAAATATTATTAGTTGAAGTCCATAGAACTCGTTTCGGCCTGCGGGGGTTGACTCTCGATCGCAGAAGAACGTTCCTCTCGCGAACTTTGGCAGATGCGCCGGACACGCACAACCGTAGGAAAACAAAAACGTAAGATTTCAACTCCAATGACAATGCGGCGGAGACATCGTTGGAGTTACGGTTTTTGATCCTTTGCGCATAAATACGGGGCAATAAGCACAAGCGGGAGCCTTTCATGCCTTCAATTTTCGAATTAAACCTCGTCAGAAAAGATGCCTATTTAATATTTATAGAGTTTGGATCTGATTTAGTTATTAAACTGCTTCCTCTAAGAAACTCGCGATCCCTCGCGTTCGGAGCCAACGGTGACGAAAAACATATGTTCGGCAACAAGCGCGAGCCTTTCATGCCTTCGATTTTCGAATTAGATCTTATCGGGACATCAAAACGAATAGAAAAAAGAAGGACAAAAGTACAATATAAGTGTCAATATTTGTGTACGGAAATCAGTTTAGTGCTAATATTTTTTTTTTATCACTTAAGTGCCAAATCAGAGAAAAAAGTACCACTTTAGTGTAAATTCTGGTGACTTGACACTTAATTGATCATTTTTTCTTCGATTTGTCACTTTAGCGATCCAACAAAAAATATTGATACTAAAATGATCTCCGTACATAAATATTGACACTTCTGCTGTATTTTTGAAAAAAAAAACATATTTAATATTTGTAGAGCTCAACACGCCAGCTCCGAAAAATTGAGACCGGCTATCCGCATTTCGATCACACCTCCATCTCCATCGACAAATTAGCAAATTAGCAAAAAGTTGCTAATCAATGAGGTGAGGACCCTCCATGATAGACAATTATAGGATCACTACACAAATCCCAAATCGCACCGTCCTTATGCTTGCCTCATTGTCTTGCGCCGGCGTAGTTCTTGAAGTCCTATCGCGCCGATGCTATTATGTCGTGATCAATGGAAAAATTGTCCAAAAATTCTTTAAATATATTGCGTTGTTGTCATTTCAGTTCTAAACATTTTCATATTTTGTCAATTGAGTTCATCTGGTCAATTTTATTTAAAAGTCGTTGACGTCAACACCGGCCGTTCCACGTGACATGGTTGGCGTTGACGTGGACAATTTCAAACAATATTTTAATTTTTTTTTCAATTTTTCGATTTTATCTTTTATTTGTTTACTCTCCTTGCTATGGCTAGCGAGGGTCGCCAAACCCTTTCACGAAGGACGATCGACATTCACATTAATAATTTCCAGCTAAAATTGATCGAAGTAACTCAAATGGCAAAGGTTGAGGGCTCAATTGATAAAACTAAAAGGTTTATGATTGAATTGACAAAAAAACTATAGGTTTAAAACTTTTTCAAAAATTTTGCAATGATCAATCTATATCTTTAGAGTATTCATTGTCGTCGTGTTAATATCTGATAAATATGAAGTAACGAGGATTTGGCAAGTGAACCGGAAGCACGAAGCCTCAGTAATTTAAGGTTTAATATTTATCGTTCTATCAATTGGTTTGTCCTAACTCGATTGTCTTTGGCAATTGGCAATCACCGTTCGGTAACTTTTCTATGAATGAAACCGATGATTGATGCTGTTCTTCCGAACGTGTCTATGAACTCGGCGCTAGGTAGGGGGGAGGGGGGAAGAGAGGAGAGGGATGAGGAAAAGATTGTTGAGGTTTTACCATATCGGTTGTGGAAGGGGCTAGCGGTCGGTAGATAAGCGTGAGGAAAAGCCTCAATTTTTGAGCTAGCTTTTAAGTTGAGATAGTTCCAAGATCACCCAACAAAGATCACCCTGAAATTCACCAAATTGCATCATTCTAATGAATCAATACAATATTTAAGACAGGTAGCCACAAATCTTCTGGCATGGGCAACTCAGATGCTGATGCTCATGCAAAAATAAAACTCGATTTGCTCATATTATTTTCTCCTCCCCCCACCACACACAAGCTATGACCGTACTTTGAAAGGCAGTGATTATATGATGCGCTTTCCCTCGATTTTATTCATTGTCGTAACATAAGGAACCCCGCGCATAGTCTTGTCAAACTGCGACCAGGACCAGGGCGACCACAGCGGCCGCAAGAAACTTGAAGCCAGCCGGAACAAGCGCGTTGGCGCCCGAGGTGGCGCCCGGGGTGCCGGGCGTGGCAACAACGGCTGGTGGCGCGGCTGGAGCTTGGGCGTCACCCACAACGGTGATCTTGAGCTTCTGGTTGAACGTCTTGCAGTGCTCGCTGATCCCGCAGATGTACCACTTGACCCCGGGAGTCGCAAGAGGGATGACATCGTGGCCAGTCGCGAGGGCCTCGTTCGCCGGCGGGATGTTGCACTCCTGGAAGTCGGTCATGTTCACTTTGAACACATTGTGGTGGGGCGCTTGGTAGTTGAACACTGCGGGAAAGTTAATCGGAATACATAATTAATGAAAATTCGATACTATCGATATATCAAGTCTAAGTTGAGATAGATTTCGCTAATTAACGAGATGACTAAACGCGAATTTCTAATAACTTTTCATACACGAGGCACGCGTTGCCCTCCACGAGAGAAAGCATTATCGAATTATCTCCCGCAATTAAATAAACAAGATGCGACTAGTTTCGTACGCGTAACGAGTAATTTGAACATAATCAAACTAGCATCGACCAAAGTCGATTGATAATATTTTGACTATTTGCTGCACTCGAGTGTCCACAATGCCTGCCCCACCAAAACGACATGAAATACTGAGCCCAAGCTAACTTACATAGACTATCTCCGACACGGAACACCTTGTCCTTAGCCCAATCCGTGTAATTGTGGCCATTGGTCCAGCCGACGTCGTCTCCAACGGTCCACTGCATTGCCAAGGCGACCGACGGGAGGGCGACAAGCGCAAAAATGACGAGGATGGCGAACTGCGAAGCCATTCTGATTGAAGTTGAGAACTCTTTAAGGTATGTATCGGAAAACACTGCGTATGGGTGAATTTGGTGGGGGGTGGGGGGGGTCTTTGAGCAACTATTTATAATGTCGATCGAAGTCCTTGGAGTGTCCATCGAAGTCCAGGTTTTTAGCCGGCTATTGTTGGCTTCGGTCGCAGAACGATCCTCCCCCGAACTTTGGGAGGTACGAGAGAAACGAACAGCTGTAAAATTAGGGTTTCAGCTCCAAGCCTCCAATGACGGTTGGATGTTGAGACGGGAACAGCGCGGAAGTCACTGTCCTCGGTCCTCGCAACTCAAATTTTGAGCAATTAATGTGTCGTGATCCCAGGCGATCGAAAATGTTCAATATGGTTCTTGTTCTCGTTTCGACAATTTTCGGTGAAAACAATGCGAAACAACTTGAACCTCGTCCTCGCTCTTGTTTCATGGCGGTGCGATAGAGTGCCCCGTGCTTTCCTCGGCCCCAATCCAGTCACTGTCCCTCGAAGCCAAGAGCTAGTCTCGTTGATGTCGAAATTTTTACCTCAATCTAGTTCCCGTGGATCTCGCTGGTGAGCTTATTAGGGCCTGTTTGGTAACGTTTATGTTTCAATGATTTTGATTAAAATCAATTTATTTATTATGTTCTCTAGATATCATTTTTTTTTATTCTGTTATCTGGATGAGTTTTAGAGAATCACAATACATTTGATAACCGCTTAAAATTTCTATTCCCAAAACAGAAACGTGTTTGGTAGCTACACAAAATATATGTTCGGGAAAATAATTTTTCTTCCAAATTTATCATTTAAATCAAATAATTACATAATCACATTTAATGACTTTACTTAGACCCCCTGTGAGTATGAGTTTCTAAATCTCTCACTCTCTCTTGAAAGACGTATCATCTGTATAGGTTTCTCTGGTTAACATAATAGCGTGACATAGTTTAGTATGCTCTTAACTCGTCACTTTTGTGGAACTTGTGAATCAGAAAATTTTGGGATCATTAAGGTTGAGCTTCAAGAGTAAGCCTGGTATACTAAAAGGCAGTCCCTTAGTCGGCGCGGTTGCCCTTGTTTGGGATAGCATACATGCTTAAACTTGTCTCCGCTTCCTTATTGAGTTTGGGGGAATAATTCAAAAAAGGGCCCAAAGTGATTTCCTTTTCTTAAACAAGTGTCTAGAGTGAACTTCATTTCAAATAAGGTCCAGAAGTGCTAAAATTATTTTAAAAAAGGGCCTACTGAAAGGGCATTTATGTCCTCTACTCTTTGATTTTTTTTAATGTTTTTCTTTTTACCTTTTCTTTTCTGTTTTTCCCCTCTCCTCCCTTTTGTTCATCATCTCCCGCGCCTCCATCCGAGATCCATGAATTGAACTTGGCAACGAATGCATCCAAAGCTTTGCAACAGTGTATGCATAAAGAGAGAGAGAGAGATTCCTTCACGATGAAGTCTCGTTGAATTTTGTTGTAAATAAGTCGGATCGTAATCGATCGCGGCAGAATTCTAATTGTCAGATTCGCACAATATGATGTAGTATTTTCTCTTTGGAGAAAAACGTAATTGACACAAAATAATTTTTTTAAAAAAAAACAAGAAGAGCAATACACCATAAATTTTTACGTGAAAAACCCGATACGGAAAAAATCATGGGACGCTAGTACGGGAATGCTCCACTATAATCAAAGGATTACAATTGACACTCTAATGTTGTCTCTTTCACAATAAATCCTCACAATTGTTACAAAATACACCCTCACTTGACGAACTCTCAAGATCTTTCGTGTTTACTCATGGTTGAGAACTTTTGTGATTTTTCTAGAGTAATTTTCTGGTGCATAAAAAAAAGTCATCCATTCAATCGCTTTGTTATAGTAGTACATCTCCATCCAAATTAGAATTTTTCCTAATTGATTTTGCAATTGCCTCTTGATTGGAAATCTTTTAATTTGAATAATCACCAGAATTGATTCTATCATGGTATTCTTACTTTTCAACGTCCTGCCATAATAGTACTCTTTCCTATAAGGTATTCTTGATAAGCATTCATCAGGATTTCTCAAATCAAATCCCGAACATGTTGGGTTGCTCCCAACAAATCTCCCCCAGCCCATCATGGAGGATCTCGAACTTCCTTATTACTTTGATAAACTAGTCTCTTTCCTACAGAATTTTAGTTTCTCCGTGGGTAGAGACTTTATAAACATATCAATACCATTTTTGTCTCTGTGGATCTTCTCGATCTTCAATTGCTTCCCTTCCAACATTTCTTGTATCCAGTGATATCTAATATCAATGTGCTTCGTTCTCGAATGAAATGTGAAACTTTTATTGAGATGAATAGTGCTTTGGTTGTCACAATACACAACATATTCATCTTGCTTGTGTCCTAACTCTTGCAAAAATCTCTTTATCCACAACATCTCACTGTTAGCTTTGGTGGCGGCTATGTATTCAGCCTCCGTTGTGGATAATGCAACGCAATTTTGCAATCTTGATTGCCGAGAGACAGCTCCACCAACCAAAGTTATTAAATAACCAAACATAGACCGCCTGAAATCCACATCTCCCACCATGTCTGCATCGACGAACCACTCAAGTATCGATTTTCCATCACCAAAATATAAACACAAACTAGATGTACCTTTAAGATACCAGAGTATCCATTAGACAGCCTCCCAATCTTCAGCATTTCTTCCTTCTCTCTTTCACTTGAAGGGCATTCCCTCGTGCTAAGCTGAAAATGACTGGCCAAAGGTGAGCTGACTGTTTTGGTGTTGCTCATGTTGAATCTTTGCACAACTTTCTCTACACATCTCTCTTGGGACAACCATAGTATTTCATAATTTCTATCGCCTAATATTCTCATCCCAAGTATCTGCCTTGCCAGTCCAAGGTCCTTCATGGAGAATTCCTTGCTCAACTCCTCCTTGAGCTTCGTGCTTTTTGTGACATCATGCCCTACAATTAACATATCGTCAACATATAATAGAAAATCACCGTCATTAAACTTCTTGATGAACACGCAATGATCTCCCGTTGTCTTTTTGTATTCATTCCTCTCCATAAATGAATCGAACTTCTTGTACCATTGTCTTATAGCTTGTTTGAGCCCATAACGTAGCACCCCAAGAATCAGCTCCCCAAATAGAGGAACAAGGAATGCTCCCCAGTGTTATTCTTATTATTTAGGACCTTGACATTCGACACAAGGGATTTACTCGGATTTTAGCTTACAGACAGAAGGCCAAAAGAACATCCTTAAGAAATAAAGCCAAACAAGGCTTTGCCCAATTTGGAGGAACAGGTTGATATGGGCAAAGGATGCCCTTAAGGATTCGTGACGACTCGCAAGAAAATCCTGACCTTGCCTTCGTAGGATGACCTTAACCCCGGGGGAAACTTCAACTACGATAGCCTAACAAAAATTTTACCATCTACAATGCCGTAAGGGCGAAATAGGAGGAGGATAGTGATAGTTTATAGACGTAAGCAAGATATGTCCCCATTCTCACCACGAAAACGTTAAGTTAATTGGACGGCAACTTGAACTTTAAACTATTAGTAAACATAAGGCGTAGGTAAAGTAATATAAGCACATTATTAATCCGTCCAGGTTCTAGTGGCGACAACTAAGGGCTGATTTAAGCAAATTGTCGCCCCATCAACAGACCACGTGTAAGAAACCGAGAGGTGCTAAGCGAAATGCTTACCACTCGGAAAATAAACCTTGACCCCTTATGTCTAGAAAGGAAGACACGTAGAGAATGAAGTGTCTTCATACGAGTAAAGGGACGGACATGCGACAGAACCCATTTGACAAACTGTCATTTACGTGTAAGCCAAAACAAGGACCATGGCACACGTGATATAAGAAGAAATGGGGATTGCCAAGTGTAATTTTGGCGTAACTCTATAATTGCCAAGTAAGAACTAACCCAAATATGCTTGTCAAAAGAAGAGAAACAGAAAACAAGCGAAAGACACAAAGGAAGCTAGGCAAAGACAAGTGGAAGCTAAGTTGATAGAGGACTCCCTGAAGTTGGACAAATAATCCCACGAGCCACACAAATCCACCATCAACACAAATAAAAAGAAAAACATGAGAAAAACACCTACAAGTCATAATATGAGGCCTCCTCAGAAGGATTCATTAACATCATGTGAATATAACATCCAAAGGAAGAACGACCGACATGTCGACGAGAAAACGACTACACAAAAGAAAAATGAATGAAACACAGAAAGAATCAAGACAAGAGGTCCACAGAACAAGAGAAGGCAATTCAACGGAGGCAATAAGACAATTAGTCATAGACCCCCGAAGGAACACGACTATTTCCCTTGAAAACATGCACCTGAAGAAATGACTACCCAGAGAAGGCAAGAGGTACACGTGAACAAAGGAGAAAGGGAAGAAGCCATCTGGACAATAAGTGGCGATCTGTCCTTCTCTCGAAATGATTGGAGAATGAACAAATAAATTACTTTTCACTCCATGACAAACAACCCCAGCCAATATAAAAAGGAGATGGCGTAAAACTGTGGGATTTACTTCAGCTCCCTACAACCTTACGCCAGTAAGAAGCAACCATTACATTTCCACCGAGCAAACCAGCCAACTGAGTAGGCGAGTAGTCTCTCTCTCTCTCTCTCTCACCTTCTCTTGCATCATTATAAGGGTCGTTCATCGCGCTTAGAGAGAGGATGAGTCTACTGTGGAGGGCTGTAGTCATGGTTTATAAATACGTATGAGTTTTCTGAAGACTGAGTGCCATTAAAGATGCCGCATTTACTGTCCAGTAGGATGTACTAACCTGTCCGTATACTCGTGAAGTAAGACAAGGCAATAAAGAATGTCAAAAATAGGAACACCTCCTGGCTGTTCGAAGGCACGGCCAAGCGTCATTAAAATATGTAATTAAACCAAGAGGAAAAAAATCGCCAGATGGATGATACAACGTCAAGCTTCCCCGGTCTCTGATTTGCATGTTTATTTTCTGACTATGCTTGTGAAAGTGAATTGCTCATTAATACCCCCCTCTCAAATGTGTATTACTTATTGGAGTTGGCGAATACTTCGGGGACCCTTATTTCTCACATCGGGTACGCCAGCGTGAGCTTAGAGAAACCAAACTGTTTTCCGACGACATATGATTTATGCTCGTGGGATATGGAGGTTTGAGGGCATCGCCCTCGACACGGGTGTCTCGCTGCCCGATCAGCGGGCGGGGTTTTCGCTACCCAGTCAGCGGACGGCTGCCCTACTCGTCGGTGAGTGGGCGGGGGTTCGGGGCAGCGCCCTCGAAACCTCAACGGGTTTGGGCTTTAGTTTAAGTCGGTTCGTTTGTTATGAGATTAAAGAAATTTCATACAGGTTTAGATTTTGGGCTCATTTATGGCATATATATTTTACTCGTCTTTGCTGATCATTGTAACGAGTTGAGTGGCTGTAAATCGACAATCATAGTGAAATCTCTTTGCAAGATGTAGCCCAATTCTAGAGTGAACCTGGGTAATCTCATGCGTCATTCAATTTTTCTCGATTCTCTATGTGATTATCTGATTCGGTTGCGATAAATCCCTTCAATTGGGATCAGAGCCTTGTGTTCGAGGAATTAGGGTTTCTTTGAGATGTTAGGAGGGTTATAGATTGAGATCGAAAAATTCGATGGAACGCGGTTCGATCTGTGGAAGATGAAGATGAAGGATCTACTTTGTGATCGATATCTTTGGTCGGCAATAGTAATGGAAAAGACTATTGCTGCGATGCCTAGTGTCGTGATAAAGGAAGTGGGAAGCGGGGAAGGATGACGGTTCATCTTCCAAAAAGGCGGATTCAAAGGAGATTGAAGACTGGGATCGAATTGATTGGAAAGCAAAGGGTTTGATCCTGCTTTGTCTCGCAGACTAGATTTTGATGAACGTGACGAGCGAACCTACAGCCAGGGATCTGTGACGGAAACTGGAGTCGTTGTATCAATGTAAGTCGTTGGTTAATAAACTATTTTTGAGGGAAAAATTGTATAATCTTCGGATGCATGAGAGCGACTCATTTTCTGCACATCTGTATAACTTTAACACGTTGATTAGTCAACTCGTATCAGTCGGTGTTAAGTTTCAGGATGATGATAAGGCAATAACACTACTATGTTCAATGTCGGATTCATGGGATAACCTGATTGTGGTAATTGGTGGTGGGGACAAGGCATTATTGTATGAAAGTGTGTGTTTAGCCTTTTTATTGGAAGGGACATGAAGAAAGGGATCAGGAAATTTCGATAAAGAGGCATTGGCGGCTAGGAGTAGACTAGTAGAGAAGACTCTAAATCGGAAAAGGTCCAAATCCAAATCTCGTGGACAATCGAAGAGTAGGGAAATGAGGGTACAGCGTTGGAGATGTGAAGAGTAGGGCCATGTAAAGCGGGACTGTAAAAACAATCCAGTTATTAAGAAAGAAGCTTAATCATCCTCGGGAAAGAAGGATGTCAATTCAGGAGATATGTATTTGGCTGCTGCATGTATGGCGCAATCAGACAAGGATATTTGGTTGATTGACACCGGTGCTTCATACCACATGACGCCTCATAGACACTGGTTTTGTGAATATGAGCAATATAATGATAGAGATGTCATGCTCGAAGATGATACTGCAGTTCAGATTGTCGGGCGTGGCAGGGTGAAGCCGAGGATGAGTAATGGCACGGTGAAAACTCTTCCATACGTGATGCATATACCCTTGATGAGCAGAAATCTGTTATCAGTCGGTACGGTGGCTGATTCAGGGGTTACTTTCAGCTATGATAAGAATTCGTGTAAGATAACTCGGAATTCTATTGTGATTACACGAGGAGTCCGTTATGGTACATTGTATAAGCTGCTTGGGGGAAATAGTGACCGTTGGTAGTAGTTTCGTCTCTGAAAAGACCAAGGAAGATGGATATGATGCGTCCATATTGTGGCATCAGAGGCTGGGGCATATCGGTGAAAAGGGACTGTCTATCTTAGCTTCGAGTCAAATGGTAGAAGGAGTACCAGATTGCTCTATGGGCTTCGGGTTCTGTGAACACTATCTCTATGGAAAACAGAATCGAGTTAGCAATACACTAGTACGAGAGCAACAGGGGTTCTTGAGCTGATTCACAGCGATATTTTCGGGCCTACTCCAACTCCATCTATTGGAGGATCCAGGTACTATGTATCGTTCATGGATGATTTTTCGAGATATAGTTGGATTTATTTTATTAAAAGTAAACAAGATGTATTCAAAAAATTTCGAGAATTTAAGGTTTTGGTTGAAAATCAATTGAGCATGAAAATCAAGGTACTTCGTACAGATAACAGAGGTGAATTCTGTTCAGACAAGTTTGAGCAGTTCTGTGTGGATAATGGTATTGCAAGGCAGAAAACGATCCTATATACGCCTCAACAGAACGGTGTGGCTGAAAGATTAAATCGGTCACTCATGAAAAGGGCAAGATGCATGCTAAGTTGGGTAGATTTGGGGCATGAATTTTAGGTAGAAGCTGTAGCCACGACCTGTTATTTGAAGAACAGGTCACCGACCTCATCAGTGAAGGACCGTACACCATATGAGGCAGCGTTTGGGAAGAAGCCAAATCTATCACATGTTCGGATGTGACGCATATGTTCATGTAACCAAGGAGAAACGAGGTAAGCTCAAAAATAAGTTTGAGAAGAACTTATTTGTCGGATACAAAGAAGGGGTCGAGGGCTATAAACTATGGAATCTAGAATCAAAGACTATTGTATACAGCAGGGATGTTGTTTTTCGTAAATCACAATCTCAGGTTAGCATACAGAAAGGTAATGAGCCCAAGAAAGTGGTAGTGCTTGAAGACAATCCTAAAGCTGAAACTGTGGAAATGGTTCCACAACGTACGCAAGTAGAGTATGATTCTGAATTGGAGCAAGGGGACTCGGTTAATAAAATCGAGGATGTAGATTTGGATGAAGACTCAGATACAGATAGCATGTCGGCTCTTAGGAGATCGACGCAGAAAAGAAAGGTACCACTTCGATACTCACTTAATGCATTGAGTACGTTTCATGCTTTGAGCATTACCGGTGATGATCTTAGTTCTGTAAAAGAGGCGAGATCCATGGATGATGCGAATCAGTGGGAGCTCGCAATGATAGATGAGATGTAGTCGCTTGATCATAATGAGACATGGAGCTTGTGTAAGTTGCCTAAGGATAGAAAGGCAATTGGGTGCAAATGAGTGTTTAAACGAAAACTGAAATCGGATGGGACTATAGAGAATTATAAGGCTAGGTTTGAAGCCAAGGGGTATTCTTAGATCGAGGGAGTTGACTATGACGAGATCTTCTCTCCCGTGGTGAAACTGACTTCGATACTATTTGTTCTGTCCGTAGCAGCTGCATACGATCTTGAGGTGGAACAAATGGATGTAAAGACGACTTTCTTTCATGGGGACTTAGAGGAGGAAATATATATGAGGCAACCAGAAGGCTTTGAAGTAAAAGGAAAGGAGAATCTGGTGTGCAAATTGAAAAAGTCTTTATATAGGCTGAAGCAGTCACCGAGAATGTGGTACCAGAAGTTTGACACGTACATGCTCCAACTTGATTTTGTGCGTTCAAATTCTGACCATTATGTTTATGTGAAGAGAACGGGCGATCAGTTTGTCATTCTCACGCTATATGTGGATGATATGCTGTTGTTCGAGAATAGCGTGAAGATGGTAAAATCTGTGAAAAGTTTGTTGGCCAAGAAATTCGAAATGAAAGACTTGGGGCCTACAAATTTTATTTTGGGCATGCAGATTAGGAGGGACCGTGAGAAACGAAAGCTGCGGCTAGAGCAAGAGAAATACATCAAAGAAATATTAAAGAAATTCAACATGATAGACTGCAAGCTTGTTGGTACCCCTTTACCTTTAGGGACCAAGTTATCTGCGGAACAATGTCCTAAAATGGATGAAGAAGCTGAAGAGATGGCCCGAGTTCCATATGCAAGTGTAGTGGGTAGTTTGATGTATGTTATGGTATGCACGCGTCCGGATATATCCCAAGCAGTAGGAGTCTTAAGCCGATACATGTCTAACCTAGGTAGAGAACATTGGAATGCGATTAAAAGAGTTTTCAGGTATCTTCGTGGAACTTCAAATTTTTCTTTATGTTTTGAAGGTACAACGAATGGAAACACGCTTGATATCGTAGGCCATATAGATGCTGATTAGGGTGGAGATATTGATAGTAGACGGTCTACTAGCGGGTATGTTTTCACATTATTTGAGGCTGCATCAAGTTGGATGAGTAGAAGGCAAAGCATGGTAGCGCTCTCTTCTATGGAGGCTAAATACATGGCTCTTACTCATGCTAGAAAAGAGGCCGTATGGTTACGACGGTTGTGCTTGGAGCTCGGTTTTGAGCAAGGTGCCGTAGAGGTGAGATGTGATAATCAAGGGGCTATTTATTTAGCTAAGAATCCAACGTTCAACTCACGCACAAAGCACATTGATATACAATATCATTTCATCCGAGAAAAAGATGAGAAAGAAGAGGTTCGGCTTGTAAAGGTCGACACGATAAAAAATAGTTCAGACTTCCTTACTAAAGCCGTCACAAGTGCGAAGTTTGAATGGTGCTCTACTGCGATTGGATTGAAGAAAAATGATATTGAAAATGCTCTCATTTGTGCGAAGTATCCACCAAGTGGGAGAATGTTGCAGTTGGCGAATACTTCGGAGACCCTTGTTTCTCACATTGGGTACGTCTACGTGAGCTTAGAGAAATCAAAGTGTTATCCGACGACATATGAATTATGCGCACAGGATGCAGGGGTTCGGGAGCAGCGCCCCCGACATGGGCGTCCTTTTGCCCGGTCAGCGGGCGGGGCTTCTGCTGCCCGGTCAGCAGACGGCAACCTCGCTAGCCAATGAAAGGGCAGGGGTTCAGGGGCAACGCCCCTGAAACCTCAACGGGTTTGGGCTTTAGTTTAAGTCGGCATGTTTGTTATGGGATTAAAGAAGTTTCATATAGGTTTATCTCGCTGGAATCTGAGTCACACGACTTCCCATCTACTTCTGTGCCAGATGTAGTTATGACCCGTGTGTTGTCAACCTTAATCGTGGATGTTGGGGTAGGTTTGGCCCCTAAAGAAGACCAATACGTTGCTATTTTCCTGAATATGGGAGGGGAACGACACGGGCCTATCCTACCATCCTTCTTTGCAAATACATCCGATCTTGGAGGGGACGAGGAGGGCGGAACGGGCCCTGATCAGCCTGGAGATAATGCACCCGGAGCAGCGACATAGGCTTGGTTCATTTGAAGCGTCATAGTTGAGAAATGAGGCCTCCCCTAAGAAGAACTAGAGTCAAGTAGCTGTCTTAAGAAAGAATAAATAATGTCCTGGTGATCGTATAATGGTGGACTAATGTTTGTGTAATGGTGGAGTCAGTAGCCTTGGTCGTACAACACTTGTAAATAAAAAGGGACGGGGGGAGCGAAAAAGAGGTCTCACTAACTGTACTAGCGAGAACCGAATCAGTACTAAATAAAAAGCACGGATTACTCGAAGTTAATGTTCTCTAAGGTGTGTATATCTCCATGTTCAAGGTTTCAGACACAAGATAAGGAAAAACTATGCATACTGGTATTAAGAAATATAATGGTAATAATATATATATATACACACACACATAAATACATATACTCACACATACATATACGATAACCGCGATGAACAGAGCATCACCTTTCCGTCATCCAAACCCAAGGATAAGGGTGTGACACATAGAGACTCTTCTTTAATTTGCATACAAGATTTTCCTTCCTTTTGGTCACAAAACCTTCGGGTTGCTCCATAAATATCTCCTCATCAAGATCTCCATGTAAGAATGCCGTTTTTACGTTGAGTTGCTTGATCTTCAAGTTCGAGGTTGCTGTCAAACCAAGAACTACTCGAATGGATGACATCTTTACAACATGAGAGAAAATCTCCTCATAATCAACTCCCTTCAGCTAACCGAAACCCTTAACAACCAATCTTGCTTTGTAAGTGGTTTTGGGATGTTTCTTTAGTCTTCAACCTAAACACCATTTGTTCTTGAGTGCTTTTCGACCCTTTGGTAGCTTTACCAAATCATAAGTGTAATTATCATGCAAGGATTGCATATCTTCTTACATTGCTTTCATCTATTCCTTCTTGTGGGCATTAATTTTCACTTGTTTAAAATTCTCAGGTTCTCCCCCATCAGTGAGAAATACATATTCATTTGGAGAATATTTTCTTCTGGGTTGCCTTTTTTTTGTTGATCTCCTTGGTTGCTTTTGAGGAATATCATCAGCATCAATTATTTCATCCTTAACCGCATCATTAGTTTTTGCTTCTTCTTCTTTTTGAGCTTCCGCTCCATCATCTTCACTGTCTTCATTATCATTCTCGACTTCAACCTCTTCAGAAGTATCATCATTAGAAGTTGTTTCAGTTTGTGCTTGCTCAGTCGAGTCATTCTTAGCCTCTTCTTGTGCTCCCCCAAGAGCAGAATTTTCCGGTACGTCTGAGGGTTCCAAGTCGACTAAATCTTCCTCCACACTTTAAGGTTCTTCATGCTTCTTGAGGTCTTTAATTGTTTGATCCTCAAAGAATACTACATCTTGGCTTCAAAACATCTTATTGCTTTTGATATCCCACAATCTATAGCCAAAGTCTTCGTGAGCATATCCCAGGAATATGCACTCCTTGGCCTTTCCATCTAGCTTAGCTCGTTCGTCTCTCGAAATATGTGCAAATTCCCTGCAAGCAAACACTTTCAAGTGACTGTAAGATGAATTCTTACTATGCCATACACTTTGTGGAGTCTCGCCTTTGAGTGGAATCGAAGGTGACAAATTTATCCAATCCACCACCATCCTCATTGCCTCCCTCCAAAAAAAGTTTGGCAACTTCGCACGAGAAAGCATACATCTTATCCTTTCACATATCGTTCGTTTCATCCTCTCAGCAACATCGTGGTGATGTAGTGTCTTAGGCACTATTTTCTTGAGCCTTATCCCATGACTTTGTAGTAATCCTCAAATGACCCTCGGTATTCTCCGTCGTTGTCAGCCTTCACACACTTCAATTTTCTACCAGTTTTCTTTTCTAGTTTCACATGCAAATCCTAAAAGCTATCAAGAACTTGATCCTTCGTATTCAATGTAATAACTCATACCTTTCTAGAAAAATCATATATAAAGGTAACATAATAGGAAGCACTGCCAGCAAATCTCGAAGTCATAGCATAAACATCAGTATGTAAAAAATCAATTTGATTTGTCTTTTTCAATGGTGGAGTAGATTTAAACGCAACTCTATTATTTTTTCTTACAATGTAGCCTTCACAAGGGTTTATAGAGGTACCTTTTATTTTTGGGAGTAACTTCTTCGATGTGAGAACCTTCATTCCATTCTCACCCATATGTCCAAGCCTTTTATGCCAAAGCTCGATGTATACCTCTCTCATTGCATTAACATCTCCTCTGCATAGCTTTACTTGTATGGTATAAAGAGATTTATCTTTCACTCCTCTTGCTACCACCAAGCTACCCTTGGTAAACCTTCACTTTCCGTCGCTGAAGTGACTCACATAACTATCATCGTCTAATTTTCCTATGGAAATTAAATTAAGATGAATATCGGGGACATGCCTTACCTCTTTCAAGATCAGCTTGCATCCATTGTTAGTTTCGATTTCAGCACTTCCTATGCCAACAACCTACGATGAGCCATCATTACCCATCCTCATGAGACCGAAGTCTTCAGCTGTATATGAAGAAAAAAACTCTCTCTTGGGGATAACGTGAAAGGAGGCTCTAGAATCAACTAGCCAAGTAGTATCTTGACGTGTTAAGTTGATGCTCTCATCAGTGCGGATAACCATTATGTCTTCA
Organism: Rhodomyrtus tomentosa; assembly: GCA_028455895.1. NCBI lineage: Eukaryota > Viridiplantae > Streptophyta > Magnoliopsida > Myrtales > Myrtaceae > Rhodomyrtus > Rhodomyrtus tomentosa. The sequence goes on from JAPCWY010000010.1 coordinate 34,684,247, forward strand.
TGAACTGTGGTGACATTTGCAGCCAGTGCTTCAACTTGCTTTTTGGCTGCATTTAATCGACAATCTCTAATGAGATGCCCAATTTTTTCACAATGAAAACAAGCTCTCTTCTCAGCTCTTGGCCTTGAGGTTAAGCGACCTTTAGGCCCACGGCTTTTGCTCCTCCTACAATCTACTTTCTTCTCTTGTTCATTGATAACAGGTGTTCTTTCACCATGGTTGTAGTACCCATCATCTTTGCGCCTTTGCTCTTCGCTCAACAATCTATCTTTCACTAACTCTACGGTTAATGCTCCATCAGGCGTGGAATTGTGAATCGACACAACTAAGGTGTCTCAACTTTTTGTCATAAAACCTGTCAAGAAGTATGCATGCAACTTTGGAGAGATTATCTTTTCCATTGAATTGATTTGATTCACCAAACCACCCATAGTGCCTATATGTTCAGAGACACTCGTTTCATCTTTGTACTTCATCTGTGACACCTTCTTTATTAGGCTTGCTATATTTTGAGATGTATTCCTTGCATATGTTCGCTCCAGATTTCTCCACAAATCATAAGCGTTGTCTTCTTGGGTGAAATTTTTAAAGATGCTCTGATCAAGCCACTTTCTGACAACACAACTTCTATTGAGGATGGTCCACTTGTCCTCTTCTTCGTCTTCCTCTTCTTCTTCTTCATCGTCGTCGTCTTCTTTTTCGGCTTTTGCTGATTTAGAGGCTGGTGCTGAAGTCTTTACCATGTTCTTTAGAAGCACTCTTGTCTTGATTGGTCTTTGCAAGCCCTTGATGCAGGGATGATCCTTCATCTTGCACTTCCATATTGCCTAATTCGTAGCCGTGAGCTTGATCATATTATCATTGTCATCTGACATCTTTTACAATGTTGCTTTGATGCCATTTTGTTGTAAATAAGTCGGATCGCAATCGATCACTGCGGAATTCTATTTGTCAGATTCGCACAATATGATGCAGTATTTTCTTTTTCGAGAAAAACGTAATTGACCCAAAAAAAAAGACAAGAAGAGCAAAAAATTTTACGTGGAAAACCCCATGTGGGAAAAACCATGGGACACTAGTCTGGGAATGCTCCACTATAATCAAAGGATTACAATCAACACTCTAATGGTGTTTTTCTCACAATAAATCCTCACAATTGTCACAAAACACACCCTCACTTGACAAACTCCCAAGATCTCTTATGTTTACTCATTGTTGAGAATTTTCGTGATTTCTCTGGAGTAATTTTCTGGTGCACTCAAAAAAATCCTCCATTCAATCACTCTGTTATAGTCGTATATCTCCATCCAAATTAGAATCTCCCCTATTTGATTTCACAATCGCCTTTTGATTGGAAATCTCTTTGATTGATTGGAATTCTTTTAATTTGAATAATCATTAGAATTGATTCTTTCTTGGTATTCTTAATTTTCAACGTCCCTCCATAATAGGACTCCTTCCTGTTAGGTATCTTGATGAGCATTCATCATGATTTCTCAAATTAAGTCTCGAACATGTTGGGATACTCCCAACAAATTTTTTCCATTTCCATCTTACTTTCCAGTTAACTTCTTCCTAGCAAACCCAAAGAATCAATACAACAGAGAAAGAGACCATGAAGCCATAGACCAAGATCAAGAACCCAAAATGCAGAGCCCAGTTCGTCTTGAACTTGCCTAGGTAGCTCTCGGGCGGCTCCTGGTACTGAATCTCGAAGTCCCTGTTGTTGAATACCACCTCGTGGTGGTAAGGGTGGGGGCTCCATCATTGTTTCGTATCGCCACACTCATCCTCATCCTGAGTTTCCTCAACCTCTCGATGGTGAGGCTGAGGGTGAGCTTGTGGCAACAGCATTGGTACTAGAAGCCGTTTATGGTGCAGAGGGTTTGAGCGACGGAGAAGGAGAAGACGAGGTGGGAGAGGGAGAGAAGGGAGATAGGGGCCCAGCAGTGGTGATACTGAAGTCGGGAGAACGACTGGGAGACGGCATTGAAGAGGAGGGCGAGGAAGATGAAGAAGAGGAAGAAGCGGCGGTGAAGCTCCTTCTTCTATTGATCGATGGCACGCTTCTTCTCAAGGGTCTTCTCGAAGTGGAGCTGGATTATTATGTTCAGAACCTAGAGGGTCGTCTCCTTTGCTTGCTGGTGGTAGCGGCGGCGGCTCTAGTACTTCGCCATTGTTGCTCTATCTACAACTGTGGTGGAGAGAGATGGGGTTTTTTGCGTCAATGGAGATAGAAATTATGGAGAAAAAAAGAAAAAGTAAAGGCAAGAATATTACAAGACATAAATGCCCTTTGACTTAGAAGATAATCTTAGGTGCTCCCGGAATATTGCCCACGTGTACCGTTTTACCATTCAAATTGTGACACCTAGATCGAAAAGAAACAAAGAAAAATTTTGAGAAGAAAGTCTGAATTAAAATTGGGTCCCACACTGCTTACGTTTCTTTTTCTCACTTCTGCCGTTACTTTTTTTTCTTTCTTTCTCTCTCCTCTCACTTTCAACTTCATCTTCCTCTTCGCTGCTGAAGCACATGGCCATGGGGAGGGGCTCAACTTCACCTTCACCTCCAGAACCTCCTAATCTTGCAATCCATGGTGTTCACCTGGGAAGCACCGAATTTGTCGACCTCCAGACGACGAATCGCCTCGTCAACAATCGATTTCCGAACGACAGTGTGCATGACAATACACTCCTTGGCGTAGCCAGGAGATCGAATCTCTAATCCGTCATCGCCATGGAAGGCGGCCGCAGCCCTTCACCGCCGGAGTCGCTGTCGTCCTTGCAAATCGAGCCACTCGATCTCACGGAAACGGAGTGGGGGTCCAAGCAGGCTCCAGCCGCGGAGAGCACGAGGTACAGCTCCTTCTGGAGCCTCTTCATCGCAATCTGCATTGAGCACTGCCCCTGCAAGAGCATCTCAGAACAGGAGTTCTCTGACACGAATGCATTTTTGTTTGGTAAAGGAGCCGAAGCTTCAAGCATCGCATGCTTGAAGCTCCGGATGCTTGAAGCTCCGGCGGACTCGGGCAAGTAGCATGTCCATGTGCTTCACCAGGTTCACGTTGCTCAGCACGAACTCGTTGCTCGCGAGCTGACTCAGCACCCTTGACTCCGTCACCAAGCCCTTCCTCTTGTGTTGCTGCACCGACGCCCGGACGATCTCGTTCAGCAACTCCCTGGCCAGCCGTCTCACCCCCCGTGTCCCGCCCATCACCACCCTGTGGCTTACCGACCCGGGCGGCTGAGTCCGGGCCGAGTTCCTCCTCCCGTGTTTGTTCGATTCGGCCTTGCGCGCGGCCAACATCGTCAGCAGCAGGTGCACCGCCTCGGGGTTCCGGCTTCTGAAGCGACCGAGCGGGTCGCCGAGCACGGCCCAGCTCTTGGCGTCAATGAGCATCGCGTGCTTGAAGCTCCGGCGGACTCGGCTAGGCAGGCTTCACTAGCAGGAGGAAGAAGAAGATGAAAGTGAGAGGAGCGAGAGGAAAAGTAACGGCAAAAGTGAGAAAAAGAAACGGCGGCGGTGTGGGACCCAATTTTAATTCAGACTCGCTTCTCAAATTTTTTTGTTACTTTTCGATCCAGGTGTCACAATTTGACTGGTAAAGAAGTACACGTTGGCAATACTCTGGGAGCACCTAATATTTTCTCCCCTTAGGACTTTTTTTTTTATAAATAATTTTATCACTTCGGTCCCTCGTTTAAAACGAAGTTAATTCTAGACCCTTATTTGAGAAAATAATATCACTTCGAACTCTTTTTTTGAAATTTTCTGTTTTTGACCAAAATATATATGCTTCATATTTGTTCCTTGGAAGGATAATACACTAAAATTATTATTTTTCCGTGCTTCTCTCAAATCTATGCATATGTCAAGAATGCAATAGGTGACTCTGATTATCTTTTATTGCTCGAAATAAATAAATTCCTTCTTGGCAACACAAGTGGCTTAGTTTTACCTTAATATATAATGCGGATGCTCACTGATGAAGCACAATACTCCAGTAATAAATCAGGTAGTATTAGGAAAAATTGGAAGGCAAAATCACAAAAAACAGGATTGGCCAGCTGAATAACTCATTTCCTACTTTTTTATCTATGAATGACAAAATAGTCATTTAGAAGAAATCGAAAGTCAAAATCATCAAAAGAAGATTGACCAGTTGAAATGACCCATCTTCCCTAAAAAAAATGACCCATCTCATAATTTTTGAAATTTTTTGGAATTTTCAAAATTTATTTCTGGTATTTTCTAATTTTTTAAGAATTTTCAAATTTTTAATCATTTTCTATTTTAAAATTTTTATTAAAAATATTCATACCAAGTTGGGTTGACTTGGCCCACACGAGCATACAGTAAAAGTGAGAGAAGGTTTCATTGTCTTTTTCGTTATCAAAATTGTTCTTTTTCTTGAGAAACAATTTTTTTGTTTCTCAAAATTGATCCAAAAGTGTACTTGGGAACAAAATCAGAATTAAAATTTTTTGCGTTATCAAACATGTTTATAATTCTTTTTTTTATTTAAGATAACATAATCAAAGGAATAGAAAAGTTACCAAACAAACCCTAATGCTGCGATTAGCTTTGATCTCACCAGGTACATAGTATTGAAAACCTCGGTCAATGCACGAGGTCTGGCCTTCAATTTGGCTTTTGACATTGTCATCTGGAATACTCAAGAAGGTATAAGAAGCAATACAACCTTTTGGTACCATCTCGTTTGGACAGCAACAGTCTAGAAAATAGGAGACGAGATGTTAGACATGGTCTACGGTCTGAACCCCACTTTGACTCTTCTTACAAGTGGTAAATTATGGCAAAAGGATATTATGAGTGGTAATATTTATATACGGTGCTTATTTTAGTTTTAATATTTTTTTATCACTTAAGTTTCAAATCGGAATAAAAAAGATCACTTAAGTGTCAGTTTCGACTCTCGATAAAAACAGTATCGGTTTGATTAAAAAAATAATCATTTTAGTGTCAATTTTGACCAAAAAATATGCATATTTTTTTAAATATTATGTGGATTTTTTTTAAGTCAATCCACATGACATCCAGGTGGCAATTTTTTTTTAAACCAATCCACTTGGACGCCACGTGTAATAACTTATTACAAATAAACTAAAATATTTTCAAAAATTAGCTAAATAACTAAAAAAATTAAAAAGGGAATTGGATGGCAATGCTCGGCACTCGACGACCATCACCGGTTGCAGGTGAGGCTACGCTAGGGACAGTAGGATCTCACTATCGTAGATTTGGCCGAGGCTCAACCTCGCCTAGTTCTGCGAGATCCAGCCTCGCCTTGACAGGGCGAGGACGACCTCGCCCAGCGACGGCTAGGCATTGTCCATCCCCGCCGGCCGTCCACCATCATTGCCGGCCATTGCTCATGTCACTCGCATTGAAGGGGTCGCGATTGACCATCAGCACCGACGACAGTGATATAGAGCTTCTCATTGAACGAGGAGCAGTGCTCCCCGACGCCACAAATGTACCACTTGACACTTGTTCCTCGGAGTCTTGAGGGCGATATTTTTATGTCTATACGGGATTCGGTGTAAAACTTCTGCATATGGATATTGTTACTAAAGGAAGAGAGAGAGGGACCCACACGCATGTCCTCTACTTCTTCTTGCCGAACATAGAATAAGAAAGAAGAAATAAAAGGGGGTCTGACACTTTATTTTGTATAATCATCTTGTGAGGTCCACTGAAAATAAAAACAAAAAAGGGGGCGATTTTTGCCATTTTCTTTCTTGCCACGCCCTGCAGAAGCCGCACGTCTTCAGAGCCTTGACCGAGCCGCACAAGAAGAAACGAAAAGAAGAGCCGCAGCCGCATAACGACGAAAAACGAAGCCGCGAGTGAAGAAGAGAAGATTCGGACATGGCGATTTGGTATATATCTCTTCGGTCGCACGGGCTCGGAATCAATAGACGATTTGTGTGCGTGAGTATTCTTTTATTTTATCAAATATAGTAGTTTATTTGTAAATACTGGGTTTGAGTATAATTTAGGTGCGAAAAACACAAAAGTATTGAGCGATTGTAAATCTAATTCTCCAATATAGTGGATTGTTCTTGCTGGCTCTCCCCGTAAATATAGGTACCGACATTCGAATCGAACCACGTTATATCTGGTATACTTTATTGTTCCTCGTTATTATTTTTGAGCTTCCGCATTGACGTATTTGCAAGATCCTGATTAGCTTCCACGTTAATATTACAATAATTGGTATCAGACCTTGGGTCAGATTTCTGTATTGTGATTTGGGGCTTTTGCTTGTCTGATTATTATCTGGAAACATTTATTATTGCAATTATGTCTGGGGTGAAAGCTGAAATCGAGAAGTTTAACGGGAGGAACAACTTTGGGTTATGAAGCCTTAAGATGGAGGCATTATTGACGACCCAAAATTTAGCAAAAGCATTGGAGGGCAAAGCGAAGTTGCCCGATACAATGAAAGACGCTGCTAAGGATATATTGATGAGGAAGGCTAGGAGTCTTATCTTGTTGAATTTATCGGATGAAGTGATGATAGAGGTAGGCGAAGAAAATGATACCACAACATTGTGGGCAAAGTTCAGTCGCTCTATGTAAAGAATAGTTTGAACAATCGCTTGTACAGGTTGAAGATGATGTTCCAGTTCAGATATATTAAAGGTACGTCTATCGGAACCCACCTAAATGAATTTAATAAACTCATGATGGATCTGAAGAATGTCGGTAAGACTCTTGAAGATGAAGAGCAGGGCATGATTTTGTTGACTTCTTTACCGGAGTTATGGGAGCACTTTACTGATTCTCTGTTGTAGGGCCATACTGCGACTACCTCAGAAAAGGTAAAGTCCGCTTTATTTTCTAAAGAGTGGCAGAGAAATTTGCGAGATGACAGTCCAGCGCAAGATGTAGAGCGGGGACTAGTGATTCGTGGTAGAGAGCAGCAACGAGGGTTTAACAGCAACAGAAGTAAAAGTAGGTCTAAATCACGCCATAAAAAATCTAAGGGATGCGTGAAGTGCTTTGAATGTCAAGAAGAGGGGTACATCAGGAGATATTGTCCTAAGTTGAGAAACAGATGTGATAAGCAGAAGTCCATAAGCAGTGTGGCGAATATTGCTGAGGAGAGAACTAGTGTTGCAGAGGCTATTTTATGTGTGACTACAGGTTCGTCAGGAGACGAATGGGTGTTAGATTCGGGGTGTTCTTATCATATGACACCTCATAAGAGCTGGTTTACTACTTACCAGACTGCAGATGGTGGTAGAGTTCTATTAGGGAATAATGCAGTTTGCAAGGTTCTGAGGATAAGGACAGTTCGTATTCAAATTCATGATGGTGTAGTTCGCACAATGACAGACTTGAAACATGTACCGGAGCTCAAGAAAAACCTCATTTCTCTAGGGACACTCGATGATATTGGGTGTAAGTACACCGCTGAAGGTAGAGTACTGAAGATTTCTCGAGGTATCATGACGGTGATGAAAGGGAAGAAAGTGAGTTCTCTCTATCATCTACTGGGAAAGACTGTGACAGGAGCTGTTGCAGTTTCATCAAGTGAGTCAAATTCTGATTTAACTCGTTTATGGCATATGCGTTTAAGGCACATGAGTGAGACATGCATGATAATGCTGGGTGATAGAGGGTTGTTAAAGGGTCAGAAGACAAGTAAGTTAGACTTATGTGAGCATTGCATTTTTGAGAAGCAGCGTATGATTAAGTTTACTACAGGTATTCATTCGACCAAGTAGTCAATTGAGTATATTCATTCAGATGTCTGGGGTCCGTCTTCGTTTCCTTCGAAAGGAGGTGCCTGTTATATGCTGATATCTATCGACGACTGTTCTAGCAAGGTATGGGTATACTTTCTAAAGCACAAATCTTATGTGTTTGATCGGTTCAAGAAATTTAAAACATTTATTGAGAAATAGTCAGATAAACAAATCAAATGCCTGAGAACCGATAATGGCATGGAGTTCTGTGGTAAAGATTTTACCGAGTTTTGCGAAAGAGAAGGTATTGTCAGACACCGCACAATACCTAGGACACCACGGCAGAATGACATGGTAGAACGGAAGAACAGAACTTTATTTGAACGGGCTCGAAGCATGTTATCGCATGCTGGAATAAGCAAGGAATTTTGGGCCGAAGCAGTGAATATGGCGTGTTACCTGATTAATCGATCTCCATAATTTGCTATTGAGTGGAAGACTCCAGAGGAAGTATGGTCGGGAAAAATTGTTGATTACTCCAAATTACGAGTATTCGGATGCCCTGTGTATGCTCATGCTAGTGATAGTAAGCTTGAGCCGTGGTCAAAGAAGTGCACATTTATGGGTTATGCAGATGGGGTGAAAAACTATTGGCTGTTGTGCATCGATCCCATATCACTCGATTTTATAATCAGCAAAGATGTAATCTTCGACGAGACTGCAATGCTTCAATAGAAGAGTCCTGAGACACTACTAGCAGAGCAGACAGATCATGGTGTCAACAGTGAGGTAGAGCTTCAGGTGGAGACTCCGAAGATCTCAGAGGTAACAGATGTTGAGATTGCAAATGTGGTCACAGTTCTTAAAGATTGTAATAGTCGACAACCAGTACAGCCACAACATACTCTAGTTGGGGGTAGACAACGGAAGTAAATAAAACCACCGGTACGTTATGGTTATACAGATATTACTTATGCTTTGACTGTAGGTGACGAGGTGGAGACATATGAGTTTTCGTCTTATTCTGAGGCGATGGCTAGTTCTAAATCGTCGCAGTGGTTAGGGACTATGAGCGAAGAGATGGAATCACTCTATTGAAATCAGACATGGAAGCTGGTTAAAGTACCCAAGAGTTAGAAGATTGTTGGAAGCAAATGGGTCTACAAATGGAAAGAGGCCATTCCCGGTGTTGAGGTAGCGAGGTATAAGGCGAGATTTGTGGCGAAGTGGTTTACTCAGTGGGAGGGCATTAACTACAATGAAGTGTTTCCTCCTGTGATAAAACATACTTCTATTTGTATTTTACTTGCCTTAGTTGCTGCACAGAATCTCGAGTTGGAGCTGCTTGATGTAAAGACGACATTTCTTCATGGTGAGTTGGAGGAGCAGATTTACATGAGGCAATTAGAGGGATTTGCTATTTCGAGTAAGAAAGATCATGTTTGCTTATTAAAGAAATTTTTGTATGGGTTAAAACAGTCTCCTAGGTAGTGGTATTAGCGCTTTGATGCTTTCATGGCTAGTCATGACTATTTTAAGAGTCAGATGGATAGCTGTGTTTATTTTAGGAGGCTGGATAATGGGTCTTTGATATATATGCTGTTATATGTTGATGATATGTTGATAACAGCTAAGAATATGTCTAATATTGATGTGTTGAAGAGGCAGTTGAGTGCTGAGTTTGAGATGAAAGATTTAGGTGTCGCGAATAAAATATTGGGTATGGAGATTTTGCGTGATAAGATTGCAAGATTATTACTTCTATCTCAAAACAAATATATTGAGAAGATTGTAGTATATTTTAATATGCAATCAGCAAAGTTTGTGAGTACATTATTAGTGAAACACTTTAAAGTTTCAGTTAAGTTATCACTGCAGACTGAAGAGAAAGAGGAGCATATGTCCCGTGTTCCATATTCTAGTGTAATGGGTAGTATTATGTATGCTATGGTATGCACTAAACCTGATATTTCACAAACTGTCAGCGTAGTTAGTCGTTATATGAAGCGTCCTGGTAAAACTCATTGGGAAGCTGTGAAAAGGATCCTCAAATATTTGAAGGGGACGACATACGTTGACATAGTATACCGAAGGGATAGTAATGGATGTGAAACCACTGATTTTGTGGATTTTGATCATGCAGGTGACATGGATGAGTGCAGGTCTTTAGTATGGTACATGTTAACGCTTGCGCGTGGTGTAGTTAGTTGAAAGTCATCCTTACAGGACCACGTTGTCTTGTCGTCGACCGAGGTAGAGTACATGACACTAAACTTTGTAGTAAAAGAGGCGATATGATTACATGGTTTGCTTTTAGACTTTAGGTTAGATTAGAAAAGTGTTGATATACACTGTGATAACTAAGGTACAATATTTCTGACGTATAATCTGATTTATCACGAGCGAATTAAGCATATCAATATTAGGTACCACTTCATCCGAGATGTATTAACAAAGGGCATGATTGTTGTGAAAAAGATAACGATAGCGGAGAACACGGCGGACATGATGACTAAGTCAGTTACTTTGGCGAAGCTTAAGCTCTGCTTGAGCACTATTGACGTATGTGGAGAGTGATTGACTTTTGGGGAGATGGGAAAGCAACATGATTAATGATCACTATGAATTGACTTCAAATATCGATGGAGAATTGTTAAGTGATGTCTCAATATTTTTATGTCTTTACGGGATTCGATTAAAAACTTCTGCATATGGATATTGTTACTAAAGGAAGAGAGAGAGGGACCCACACGCATGTCCTCTACTTCTTCTTGCCGAACATAGAATAAGAAAGAAGAAATAAAAGGAGGCATGACACTTTATTTTATATAATCATCTTGTGGGGCCCACTGGAAATAAAGACAAAAAAAGGGGTGATTTTTTGCCCTTTTCTTTCCTGCTACGCCCTGCAAAAGCCGCGCGTCTTCAGAGCCTTGACCGAGCTGCACGAGAAGAAACGAAAAGAAAAGCCGCAGCCGCACAGTGACGAAAAACGAAGCCGCGAGTGAAGAAGAGAAGATTCGGACACGACGATTTGGTATATTTCTCTTCAGTTGAACGGGCTCGGAATCAATAGACGATTTGTGTGCGTGAGTTTTCTTTTATTTTATTCAATAGAATTGTTTATTTGTAAATACTAAATTTGGATATAATTTAAATTCGAAAAATACGAGCGTATTGAGCGATTGTAAATTCGATTCTCCGATAAAATTTTTGATCCTTAAACAGAAATTTGGCTGGCGGGTGCTGGCGGTGAGCGACGGCCGACAGAGGTTGCTGGCATGTGACAGCCGAAGTTGGGTGGCAGCGATAGCCAGCCGGGGGGGGGGGCAGAGGTCGTCGACGGTGGGTCGGCGGTAGAGGTCCCCAGCGGTGGCGATAGGCGGTGGGTGGTGACGACAGGCGGCGATGCGGGGGGAGAATTTTTATTTCTATTTCTTTGAGAAGTAGAAAATTTTTGTTTATCATTTCTCTTTCAAATTTATTTCTGAAATAATTTTTGATTTCAAAAATAAAAAAAAATATAATTACTTTACCAAATGAGTTTCTATTCCAAACTTATTATAGAAATAGGTTTGAAATAGAAACAGGGAAATTGAATGGATTTCATGCACCCTTGTATGACTGCAAGTCTAGTCACATTAACATCGGTCAACATCATAAAGAAACATCACCGACATTGATACTATTCATAGAGCCAGGCAACTTACGGAGCGTCTCTCCAACACGGGGCACCTTGCCCTTAGCCCAAGCATCGTAGTCGAAGTTAATGGTCCAGCCGCTATCGTTCCCGATAGTCACTGCATGGCCGAGGCCACTGAGGGAAGAGAAACGAGGTCGTCGTTGAACTCCTCCAAGGAACGCAATCGACAGTTTAAATAGATGATGAAGCGACCCCATCAAATTCGAATTCACAAAGATGGCAACTCTTACAGAGCCTAAGGAGTTCCTCTCGACTGCCATCAAAATGGCTTCTCAGCTCGCCATCCTCGCCTGGCCTTCACTCAACTGGAACGAGCATAAAGGAAGAAGTGTCCGAATTGGGCCGGGCTTTGATTTTGGCACGAGCCGTCTAGCAAGCCGAAGCCTTTGTATTAGGAGAGCCCTAAGAGCCGACAATTGGGTCCGAATCAATGTGGATATGGGCCATGACTTGCCGGTGCAACCGGGCCGGATCTCGTTGCCTCTGTCCACAGTTACGAGAAGTAAAACCAGGATGCGACCGAAATTTGTATTGCTCTGGCTGGATTCTGATTGATTGGATTAAGCGGCGATCGAAGCGGGAACTGTGTGATTGACGCAGCTTCTTCTTCTTGTCTGTCAATTGGCAGTGGCGCGTGGGGGTGGAGTGAACTTGGAAGCATGGGTGAGAGTTCTCCCCTCCTTGGTGTGTTGTATCTGTCAGGAGTCTCCCATGTCGTTTCCTCTTTTGCGTCGGCTGTTAAGGATCGATGTGTGATTTGTTTTTCTGCTGCAGAGAGAGAGCCGCCAGCGAAATCGCGTCGCGAGAAGCGAAAAGAAGCTCGGTCGGCCAAGAAGGACCGTAAACACCAATCGTGGACGCAACATCAGGTTTTTTCATCTTCTTGTTGTCGTTGGTGGTGATGTTATGTCTTTTGTGAGCTACGACTTGAATGAGCGTCTGCGTTTGCTTGTATGCAGAAGTCTCAGAAACTGAAGAAGAATTCGGTAGGTTCGAAGTCGAACGATGGTGATAAATTGAAATATGCTCCGTCTCATGGTACGGTGGCGGTTGGGAATTTTCGGACAGGCAGTGACTCTCAGAAAACCCTAAAGTTGGAGAATCGTAATGTGCTGACTGATCCAAAGGTCAAGTTCGAGTTTTCGTTGAAGGACAATTCTGTGAAGTCCAGCAAAGTGAAGAATAATGTGAAGAGAAAATCAAAGACTAAGTTTGAAGAGTATCTGGAACATGATATGCGGAAAGCTTCTATATCTGCTGAGGAGGATTTGGAATTGGAAAGGAAGCTTGCCAAGAAGCTCAAGGTGAAGGATGGAAAGTTACGTGGGTCAGACGACCAAATGAATGTATTGTTTAGAGGAATGCCTTCTATTCTTGATTCTTTTGAACAAGAAACATGCGAAAGATTTGAAGATAAATCTTCAGGGGAAAAAAGTGAAAGGTCCAACGTAGATCATATGCAGGACGATGGAAAAGTCGTTCATGTTAAGGCTGGAGCCTGTGACTCAGTAGAACCCTCTTCCGCTGAGGTGGATTTGGAGGATTTTCCCTCTGAGGCACCTACTAGGAAGAAAAGGAAGAAGAGTAAAACGGCAAAGGAAGAAGAATCAGACTTTAGCATCCTTAAATCAGGGAATTCTGCACGAGAGGTTGCTAGGGAGGCAGATCCTGTAAATCCGACCTTGTCCGAGGGTAAGGCAAAATACATTGCACCACATTTGAGATCGCTTGCTGGAAGTGAGTCAGAAGAGCACATGCAGCTCCGAAGGCGGATACGAGGTAACAGAGTTGTTTTACTTCTCACTATGATTATTAGTGTTCCTTCCATCTTTGAATTGATATCTGTGTGGGTTTTAAACTTGTGGTTTATTTCAGGTCTTCTAAATAGGTTGTCTGAATCAAATGTGGAATCCATCACTGGGGAGATAGCTACACTCTATTCCGTATGTCATCTAAGCTCCTCATGTACTCATCTTGAGCTATTTGCATCTTATATATCTGATACAGTTCCTGTTTAGTAACATCTTGGGATTATCCAGCAATTTTCTTCTTACACAGGAGGTCACTGATCTTGCTCAGTAAAATTTGAAATGTTTAAATTGACTATCCATTCAAAAGAGGCTCATGAGAGTGTCAATCATGTGTGCATAGCTACTTTCTGATCCCTTGAGGTCCTTCTGAGGCATCTGTTCTCTTTTGGTTGTAAACTCCGTGAGGTTCTTTCCATCTTAGGGTTGCTACTTCAAATCTGTCTATTTTTGTTCTATGAGTATTTAACCATATGATGTTGGGAGTTTCCTGTGTTTTGAATTCTGTGATGGTAGAGCTTTATCTTAGATATATCACAGTGCATCATTTCTTTAGATGTCAAGTCCCTTATGCTCAGCCGTGATACATCTATTATATCATTGTCACTTTTTAATCAAGCTATTTATTGTCGCCATATACAGTCAGTTGGTCGTACGGCCGGTTCCAATATTATAACCGAAGAGGTTTTGGCATCTTGTTCTGGAGGTCCTCGTGGCAATGAACAGTTAAGTTTTTCCCTTTCCACTTTGATCTTTTTATCTCACGCCTTGTCTGCTTGGCGCACTTAATGCTATTTATTAGGAAATTATATGTGGGTTTGTAAATTTTTACTCGATCCCCATTTCATTCTGTGGGAGCTTATTTTGTTCCTTGTTTCTCTGTGTCATATCTTCTAAGCATAAGTGTGGCTGATCTTCTGTTGAGTATTTGGGTCCTCATTGGTTCATGCAAATCGCACAACAACTATCTATGGGCGTTTCTATGCAGTGTTGTATCCCTGAAACTTATAATATGGGCTGGTTACATGTTTAAGTTGAGGGTAAAGCTGTACTTGTTTGCCGGTTCCTCCATATCAGGTAGAAGTATCAGAATAAATACAATTAAGCATGAAGCTTTTTTTTGTTATAGCACAACCTTTTATCTAGTCTCAAAATTGCCTTTTAACTGACATTTTCTGCTTCCTTTGAAGGTATGCTGCCATTTTTGCATCTTTTGTCGCGGGTATGGCTTGTTTAGTTGGGATTGACTTCAGTGCAAAGCTCCTTTCTTTTCTCGCAAAGTACTTCGAGGTTTGAATTTTGATATTGGAGCTTAAAGCATTAGTACATTCTCAATGCTTGTCTATATGCAATGAGATTTATGTCTATAATTGCATTTTCTTATTAAAGCTTTTGTCAGGATTTTTGGTCTTTATTATTGTATTCTCCCTGCTTCTTCACCTCTGAAAAATTACTAATAGCAAATCTCTTGGTCTGCAGAATGAGTTCCTAAAAGCGGACAATCTTTCCCTGCGGAATCTGACTCTCTTGCTCTCCTATCTATGCGTATTTGAAGTTTGTTCAAGGTTAGTGAACTAGACATCACATAACTGTGAACTCGATTTTCGAGGGAGAAAAATTCTTAGGCACCTTGCAATTGTTGTACTTCTGCATGTTGTCATGTTTCTATGGGTATGCTTTACCTTGCATCAAGACGAGGGGAAATCGTGGTTATTCAATGTTTTTGTTTCTAAGTACTTGTCCTTGATCTGGTCTTTATAATAGGGAAAGATATGTCTGCATTTAAATGCATTTGCAGTGTTTAATTGTATTTGACAATTTTGAATTCCTGGAAAAAGTCGTAGCTACAATATTGTTTTGATCGAGTTAATTTCTTATTTTCTTCGAATTGTTTAAACATCTTCATTGACGTCAGGCTTTCTCTGTGATGGATTCCAGTGATTTGATATATGATTTTCTGATCATGTTGAGCAAACGGTTGACAGAGATTGATGTCTCTACTATCTTGACGACATTGCAATGTAAGACTTCCCGGAACTTTGCTATTGGCAGGTTTCCAAAGCTTTTTTCAAATTCCACAGATGGATTGGATAGTTTTTTCAAGCCTATTTTCAAGTTTAACAGATTTTACTGCTTGACTTAAGGCCTTTCTTTGGAAATTTAACTGTTGATCCATGGAAAGAGAAATTCCCAACTTTTTTTATTAGGTCTAACATATTGTGGTCATTACCAACTAGGCTGCGGAATGAAAATAAGAGGTGATGATCCTGGTGCCATGAAAAGTTTCATTGTTAGTGTTCAAAATAGGGTGAATGAGTTGAAGGCCTCTCCTGATGACATTGAGAAAAATACCAATAGTAAAAGAGTAAGCTGTCAATTTATTTTCTCTAGGAATATCAATTCCTGCCCTTTAAGTATCTAACTGAATCACATTGCAGATGGAGTTCATGCTTGATACCATTTGTGATATAAAAAACAACAAGAGAAGGACGAAGGAGGATCCTGCTCCTCATGCAAGGATTAAAAAATGGCTGCAGAAGGTTGAGCTGCTTAATTTGATGTGATATCCTTCTTTTGGCCCTTCTTATGTCTGTGCTTTCCTCCCAGCCCAGCCCCATTAGATGCAGTGGCAATTGTCTGGGGGAGTTTAGTCGACATATCTGGTCAGCGTTTTGTTAGATTCATTACAACTCTTCCTGCAATCTTCCAGCAGCTCAGAGAAAGAACTTGTGCTCAATATACTGCATTTGCTTTGGCATAATCTGTTATTCTCTCTCGGCATTCCTTGTAACATATTCACATGCTTGACCCTCTGGTCTTTGTATTTCATATTTGATTCTGTTACTTCAGTGAATCTGCTGAAGCAATGAAAGAGAACGTGACATACATATGAAACAAAATAATAATGGATTTTGCCACTCTGCTTAGCTGATGTGATGCGCTGGTTGCTATTATGGAGTTGTCAAGTGGCATGGTGAATAATGAGACAGATTAGTTATTGGTCGGCAGAATGAGCGGAGATTATAGGAGTAGCATGTCTTTATATTCTATTGCTCATTCTTAAATTGTCATTTGCTGTTGTAATATTTGAGTGTTGATGATCACCTTACATGTTTATACTTCATTCCCAGTTAGGGATAGAGAATGTTCTACTCAGGGGAATCAAGTGGAGCAAGTTGCTTGATCCAGACAAGAAAGGCCAATGGTGGCTGTCAGGGGACATGGCTTCTAAAACTGACGATGTTGTTGAGGTTGCAAACTCTATCGACAAAGAGGTTGCGGAAACCCAAAAAATGCTGCAACTTGCCTCTGCCCAGAGAATGAATACAGACGCTAGAAAGGCAATATTCTGTATAATAATGAGTGGAGAGGACTACATTGATGCATTCGAGAAAATTTTGAGGTTGGATTTACCTGGAAAACAGGTAATTTACTAGTTGCACCCTTGTGTAGGCATCATTTTCTTCCACTAAGTTTTCTGTTACCTCGACTGGAATCACACAGTGGCGTCATTGAAAGTCACGGAGGAAAGGTCCATATTTGTGCTGGGTCCTGGCCCATTTGTCTGGAGGCAAAGAATCAGGGATATATCATGATTCCTGTTTGTCTTTTATTAATGCAGGACAGAGAAATTATGCGGGTTCTTGTGGAGTGCTGTTTGCAGGAGAAGGCATTTAACAGATACTATGCAGTTCTGGCTGCTAAGTTATGTGAGCATGACAAGAACCACAAGTTCACTTTGCAGGTACGATTAGCTCAGAGGATTATGCCAGTTTCCCTAAGAATAAAAGATTCTGCTACCTGCGTGATCTAGGGAATTAATGGCACCAAATTTACGGGAATAATAAAAGCTGGTTTGTTTGCTATTTCTCTGTGTCTGTTGTCTAATTTTCTCTTCAGGTACTTCAGTTCAATGGTAGGTACTGAAATTGGCTATCAGTGACTTAAAAAATAAGATAGGAAATTAGCGAAACTAAGCAGTCGCAAAGAAGGAAGATGGGGTTGGGCCGACTGCCTTCTTGGCAAAGCCATCAATATTTGTCTTCCCTTCTGTTCTGTCTCCCTGAAGTTTGTGTTGTCTTCCTCATTTTATTAATTTGTTGTCCTTTCATGCAATCCACAGTTCTGCCTTTGGGATCACTTTAAAGAGCTGGAGTCGATGCAACTGTTGAGATCTATGCACCTGGCGAAGTTTGTGGCAGAGATGGTGGCCTCATTTACCCTATCACTTTCCCTTTTGAAAACGGTAGATTTCAGCGATGCCAGGCAACTAACGCCGAAGCGGGTCATTCACTTTCGGATGCTGTTTGAGGTGATGTTCGAGCAACCAGATAGTCTGATTTGGAATGCATTTACACGGGTCGCAGTCAGTCCAGAGCTCGAGGCTTTTCGATTTGGCATCGAGTTTTTTATTCGGGAATACGTGGTCAGTAGCAATAAAGCTCACAGTGGAAAATTTAAGATTGTGAAGAAGGCTCTCAATAATGTCGAGGGCATCCTCATGTGACGTTTTTCCTTTTTCAGAGGCAGTCTCCTCTTTTTTTGTTTTGATAATTTTTGAGGGCAGAATCCTCAGTTGAGTTTGTTCCATTCCTTTCCGGCGTAGCCAAAATTTTGGGGCTTAAGTTAGGTTGTATTTCAGAAGGTGTTACATGTAAGATTGACATTTCGTGACCGGTGAAATGGTTCTATTTTGTTGAGACTGTTTCCCCTAGGTTTTGGTCCAGATGAAATTGCACCACCCTTTTGTCCTTCTATCAATCCATGAAATAATTTTATTCTTAACTTTATTATACAATGGTCGATACAGTTTTAAAAACTTTAAATTGTATCAATTTAGTTTTAAATAAATAGTCAATATAGTCTTAAATCGCTAAAAGAGGTAATCTTTACCATTTAAAAAAAAATTCCTCATTTTTTTTGTTAGCTTTGATTGTTTTTGCATTTCTTTCCTTTTTTTTTTGGGGGAAAATTTCAAAAAAAGTCCAAATTCGTTTCAATTTCTCAATTAATAATCTCAAGTGATTTTTATTTAAAATAAGGGCTCAAAGTGTCATCATTTTTTCAAATAAAGGGTTGAAGTAAATGTTGTTTTAAACAATGATTTGAAATGGCCATAAAGTTTTTTTTTAAAGTCCCGATTTTAAGGGCATTTCAGTCTTTTCCTATATTTTGATTTTTATTGTTTATTATTTTTTTCGTTTCTTTAAAATTTAACCCAAAAAAATAAAAATAAAAAAAAACATACAGAGGCAGCCTCCTGCCTTTGGCCGCTGCCCCTATTGCCTGCCGGGAGAGGGGTGAGGGGGGCGGTGAAGACCGACAAGGTTGCTAGGCTCTAGCAACCCCTCCAACTTGAGGCGAGGTAACTGAATGCTACTTAGGCACGACTGCGAAGAGGAGGAAGTCGAGGAGCATGCCAACTAATGTCCGTCGACTAAGCTCATGACGATCTTCGGCTTCGGCTTCTTGAAGCTCCCCATGGTGAAGATTGAGTTGAGGTTGGTGTAGATCGTCAGCGCCTTGGACTTCGTCTTCATTAAGCCAAGCTCGTCTTGCTTATTATTGCTCGGTCTTTGAGATTGGGCACGATGAGCCTTTCTGGGGTCGAGATGTCCGCCATCAAACGCGGCAGCTATTCGGTTGGAGGCGGTGGTGCAGATCGGACCCAGCTTTGGCCTCCTCACGGAGTAACAGGAAGCGGAGGATTGCGACTCGGACGAGGAGAACCCTTCTTCGGATTTGGAACTGGAAACAAAGGAGACCAAGTTGGAATTTGCAGACCATGGCGGAAATAGCCGGCTGTCGCCTTTGATTTAGGGGTCGACAGCCCTGGCGAATGTGCTCGCGACCTTGTTGGCCTTCCCTGCCCCCCCACTAGTGGTGGATCGGCTGCCACAGGCGGGAGGGGCAAGCCTCCCGGCAGTGTGGCTATTTTTTCAACTTTTTTTAAATTTTTTTAAACCAGCAAAAGGGAAAAAATAAAGAAAAATAAATAAAAAAATCAAAATGAGAAAAGACAAAAATACCTCCTTACCAAAAAAAAAAAAAAAATACCCTTCAAGTTAGGCCCTTTTCTAAAACTTTATCTTTTCAATCCCTTATTTGAAATATATTATGTAACTTTAGGAGTCCCTTAATTAAAAAAACGACAGGATTTCAGGCTAATTTTTTAAACTTTTCTTTTTTATTTATTTATAAATATAACGGATTGGGTCCCAAGATCCGACTAGGGGTTTTGGCCCTTGCATTTGAGTATGTGGCTGGCCTGTGGGCTTGGTCGGTGCAGGGAAATAAGAAATAAGAGGAGATGAAAAAGTTTACTTGAGGTCTTAATTAAAAAAATGAGAGGATTTCAGGGCCTTTTTTGATTTTTTTTTTAACTATAAAGGATTGGGTCCCAAGAAATCCACGACCAACGAGCCCAGATTCGACTAGGTGTCTTGGCCCTTGCATTTGAGTGTGGCCAGCCTGTGGCCTTGGTCAGTGCAGGGAAATAAGAAATAAGAGGAGATGAAAAAATAAATAAATAAAGAAAATAATAAAGATTTGAACTTTTTAAAAAAAGTTAATTGACCATAAATTTATGATTCTTTGGATAATTTTTTCAAGCTCTTTCCTAATTGTCCACTATTTACTTTGGTATGTTAATAACCGTTTTGAGTGCCCTACGTCGTAGACGTTTGTCAGATCATCTGTTTTGTCATTCTTCATGTTAAAAGCGTATTCATACTTGGTCAAGTCAGCCTATGTGCTCTCCAACATGCAGCCATGGAGGTGCAACATCGGATCTTCGGGACGGTGCATTGAAGCTTATTGCGTTTTTTTTTTTTAACCAATCTGAATGTGTCTGCCAATGGAAATTAACAAGTAGAAACGTAAAGTCGATGCAAAAATATATATATATATATATTGCCTCGGCATGCAAAGTGGCAACGAATATTTGTTCCTCCGAGAGGTAGGGAAAGCAATTGCATTAATTCCCAAAGAAAGTGATGCGTACAACAAAGGGAAAAATTCGGAATGGAGAAAAATGAGCGGAATCAAAGGGGGAAAAAGAAAATCTCAAGGGTGCATCAAACCTCCTAACAATTCGTTGAACCGATTATTGAATCCATAACGTGATGGAAATCTTGGCTTCTCCTGCTTGTATTAGTAGCAAACGATGAATCATGATTGAGGATCAAACTCCCCGAGTTAGATGCCGCTCACTTGGCGCTGGCGAGCTTGGTGCGGAGCACCTTGGCGGCAGCAACCATGTTCTGGAGGGCCGGCTTGACCTCAGTGTATTTGCGAGTCTTCAGTCCACAGTCAGGGTTCACCCACAAGATGTTCTTCTCAAGCACTGCAAGCATCTTGTTAATTCGGTCAGCAATCTCCTCGGTGGATGGTATTCTCGGGGAGTGGATGTCGTAGACACCGGGGCCGATTCCGGCACCATACTTCACTCCCTCGCGGAAGACTGAGAGCAGCTTCTCATCGGAACGGGAGTTCTCGATGGTGATGACATCGGCATCCATGTCGATGATGGAGTGGATGATGTCATTGAAGTGGGAGTAGCACATGTGCGTATGGATCTGGGAAAAGTTGGAAAGCGGCAAAATTAGCAGAGAATGGTAAAGACAATTCGAACGCGTCAGTTAGATCTTGGGACATGAAATGTGAGACGGCTGAGAGAAAGAAAGAGAACCTGACAAGTGTCCTTGACGCCACAGTTGGTAATCCTGAAGGAGTGAACGGCCCATTCCAAGTAGAATGACTGCTCGGACTTCCTAAGGGGAAGACCCTCTCTAAGAGCAGCCTCATCAATCTGAATGACATTGATACCAGCCTTCTCCAGATCCTCCACTTCATCTTTGATGGCCAAGGCAATCTGATAGCAAGTCTCAAATCTGCAAGAACAACCCACTGTCATGTTTAAAAATTCTCTTGCCAATAAAGCCTAAAAACAACGAACATTGTGGGCTTAAATTTTGATTGTGCTCCTCAAAAATTTTGGTTTGTGTTCATGAGTACCTGGGTTGATCATTTCTCACGAAGGACCAGTTCAGAATGGTGACAGGGCCAGTAAGCATTCCCTTCATTGGGCGGGCAGTCATGCTTTGCGCCGTAGAGGACCAGAAGACAGTCATTGGCTTGGGGCGGCTCACGTCACCAAAGATGATAGGAGGTTTGACACAGCGAGAGCCATAAGATTGCACCCAACCATTAACAGTGAAGGCAAAACCAGACAACTGTTCGCCAAAGTACTCAACCATATCGTTCCTCTGCAATCAAGATTATCCACATTAAGAGAAAGAGGCAAACTGAAAGCAATGGCGTGCCCAGCCATTCATGGATTTCTTTTTATTATGGTCAAAACTTTCTCCTATTCATTGTTCTCCTCATTGCTAATATCGAAGAGATGTAACCAAGTAATAAAGCTAACCTCAGGCTCTCCATGAACCAAAACATCAATATCGAGCTCCTCTTGGAGCTTGACAACTTTGTTAATTTCCTCCTTGATGGCCTTGACATACTCATCTTCGGAAATCCTATTAAAAAAATTCACGATCAAGGGTGTCAATTATGAGGATAACAAATCTCTCAAACTCAAATAGACAGCAGAAACACAGTGAAAATAAGAGTCACTTACTTCTTGGCCTTGTATTCACGGCGGACTCTTCGGAGTTCCACAGTCTGGGGGAAGGATCCAATGGTGGTGGTTGGAAGGATTGGAAGGTTCAGCTTTTTCTGCTGAGCATCAAGCCTAGCACTCACGTTGGTAGCACGACGATGGTCAGAACCCTTCAAAGCAGCAGCCTGAAAAAAGAAAACATCAAGTCATTAAAACAGTTTTAAAACTTGTTTGGTAGCATTACAGACAGAGAGACAGAAGCAGAAACCAATGAACTTACAGCCTTCTGAACAGCCTGATTAGTCACCCGTGGTGAGGACCTTCTTGAGGCCTGAGCAGCGGCATTAGCAGAGAAAAATGCCTGAACAGAGAGCCACAGCTATTGAGCAAAGGTTCGATACAAGAAGAGCACAGAAGAGAAAGATAACATCATTTCCACAAATTTGACCACAATTCAAGGTCAGGCCCTCATCACAAACTAGTTGTTTAATCCATTAATTGTCAAGAAGGAACCTATAAATGACTGTCGACCTCAACAATGACTAGGTACCATGATGCTTTGACGGGAATTGGGAAAAAGAACAGGTGGTACCTCATCCTTCTGCCCAGCCAATGCCTTTGCCAACATATTCACTTCAACAATCTTCTGAGCAGCAAAGGCGAGCCATGATTTGATTTCCTTATCCAATTTGGTTTCATTAACTAGATCGACAGCAGTATGCAAGAGGGAGCAAGAGGTGGAGACCACAAGCTTGTCTGGAGGGACAAACAATTAATCAGAAATCAGAATCCAACTCAATAACGAATGCATACCAAGACAAATGATGTGCCGAGTATATGTAGGGTGGTATTGTACCTTTGCCCACAATGCCCTCAAGAGCATTCAAGGTACTCAGAGATGCAGCAAGATCATTTGCCCAGATATTCCTACCATCAACGACTCCAGCAAAGAGGTATTTGCCTTTAGGAAACGCACCCTTGATCAAATCAAGGGTCTTAGTTCCGCGAACCAAATCAAATCCAAACCCGGTAACACCCTTCAAAGATGTAAGGACTTTGTAGGCCTCAGCAGGGATATCAGCAAAGTAGGTCTCAATAAGGACATTCAAACCAGAGAGGGACGATTCAAGTTGCGTGTAGGCTTCTGTGAAGGCTTGCAACTTGTGAGAATCAAGATCCATCACGAGGGTCGGCTCATCAAATTGAATCCAAGAAGCCCCAGCAGCCTTAAGTTCAGAGACAACCTCCCTGTATGTTTACATGGCATCATAAACCAATGAAATCAGTCTTTACACTCCAACAACGCAAAATCATTAACTCTCATTTTTCTTTTTGAGAAATTCAATTTCTCACTTGTAAATTGGAAGGATCTTTCCAAGAAGTGAAAGCAGAGAGAAGGTCTTGTCAACATCCTTTGCAGGCTTAGAAAGCAGCAAGTAGGAGACTGGACCAACAAGGACCGGAACAGTGTCTACTCCCAGCTGCAGAAACAACAGAGTCAAGAACTGATCCATGCCATGTGTTTATGCATATCAATTGGTATGCCAAATGAGAGAAAGAACTGAACTAAACGAGGTAACGGAGGCAGAGCCATACACGTATGTACATTTGCAATGTGCCTGTGTAAACACGTCCAAACATAAACAACTATAGATCTTCCAATTTTACATTATACTAAAAACCATCAGCTTCATGGACAATACAGTATAACCTTAAGATAGGCCATATGGCGGATGTTTCTCAAGGTTTATAATCAAAGTGAACTTGCAATTATGGAGCTTGTCATCATATAGGTAAAAAAATCTACCAACTAAGCCTTATATTCTCAAGTTACTTGAATTTAACAGTTCGATAGATGTCATGATTCGTCATAAATATATGATATTCCAATATATATTCAAAAACAAAAAAGAAAAATGTTCCATACCGCCTTCGCCTCCTTATATTCATTGACAGCTTTGTGAGAAGCATAGGAGAACTTGACATCAGGACCCAACTCAGGGACAATGTAGTGGCTGCATCAAAACCAAAGACATTTGTCGTTATTGAGAAAAAACCACAGATGATCTAAGACGTGCAGGATGAGATGACTCAATAACTTACTAGTTGGTGTCAAACCACTTGGTCATTTCCATAGCAGGAACAGAGGCATTTCCTCTGGCCATGGAGAAGTAAACATCAAATCCTATCTCACCACCTTTCCAGCCATATCTGGGAGGCACAGCTCCGAGCATCGCAGTAGTGTCAAGCACCTGGTCATAGTATGCAAAAGTGTTGCTGGGGATGTACTTGATGCCAGCATCAGTCATCTGCTTCCAGATGGATGATCTGAGATCTGCGGCCACCTTCTGCAAATCATCTGCACTGCTCTTCCCATCCCAGAACGATTCCAGGGCAAACTTGAGCTCTCTCTTAGGGCCCATGCGAGGGTATCCAACAATGTGGGATGCCATTTCTCTGTTGGTCATATGAACAGAAGAAATGCTCAATTATCTCGATTTAAAGGAGCCAGAGGTTTGGTTATAAAACCATTCTCACGTATTAGTTTATTATAAATACAACAAAGGTTTATCACTCCATAATCCACAAGGTCACAATCAAAGTAGAAAGAGGCAAGGTGGTAAGGGTTGAAAAGAATGATAAAACAGAAAAGGAGTTCCCATTTGTCATTGAAAAAGCACACACATTCTTCTGTTAAAAGAAGGCAAAAAAAAGAAGAAGAAGATAAATGGAGACTCTGGAGCTCCTAGAAATGCCTCCCCATGGATCTATCTTGCAAAACAAGTCTCATCGACAGAAGTATCTACACGAAGTTAAAATATTTTAGAACAAAGGAGATAAAATCTCGTCAGCAGCAGAGCTTTAATGTGGAGACGAAAACACAAATTGGGCATAAAAGCCATGCACTTTGTGAAACTTCAATGACGACGGGAGATGAGACAGCCAGTTGGATCAAATTGCACTTAAAAAAAGAGACTTGCGAAAGCAGAAAACGACACGGAATTTAGTTGCAGCAACTACTCAGACAAACAAGATAAAGGCGCAGATCTAGGGATGCGAACGGTAGGGAAATTCACGCGAATCCATCCCGCGGGATACATTCCGCTCCGATAAATGCCAACGTCAGATCACACACGAAACGATAAGGCGAGAGATCAAGGCACACCAGATCCGCGATCTACACCGCCACAGAACAGCGTTCAACCCACCGGATCTGCCACTAACGAAACGAGCGGAAGGAAATAAAAGAAGAAGAAAAAATCAACGCAACACCGAGACGCATTCACGGACACCAATCAATAAGCAATCAAAACACGACGCGATCACATAAAGGGGCCGCTTCGATACACTTACGGTGTGGTCGGGAGCGAGGTACAGCGAATCTCAAGCACGGTTCCTGTTGGGAGTTGAAGGGGGAATGCGAGGATGGAAACAGGATGCGTAGAGAAGCTCAGAGAGCGAAACTCGGGAAGATGAAATGCGGCAATATGAGGAAGTTCGAGGCGCGAGTGGACAGTAGAACAACCGCGAAAAGATGAGAAGGAGAAAGCGAAGGAGAGGGAGCAACGAGTAAGGAGCCTACCTTCGTGGCGGGAGACGCGAACTGTGACTGGTTCTTCTTCTTCTTCTTCGTATGGGGAAGAGAGAGAGAGAGAGAGGAGAGAGAGAGAGAGAGACGACGTGAGAGGAAGCGTGGCGCGTTGCTTTATAGAGAGAGAGAGACAGAGTGGGGTGGTCGGTCGCCTCGCGCCAGATCGGGGATTGGGACTTGCGATTTCGCAGGGGCGATTTTTTTTTTTAAAAAAAAAAATTAAAATTTTATTTTAAATTTGGGTAAGTACTAAGTAGAGATGAAGAAAGTTCACTCGTAAATATTTTATTTTTTCTTAACTTAAATGGTGTGTAAACGTCGCGTTTGCATTTACCGATGGATTACTGCCCCGAAAGAAAAATAATATAATTACGCCTTCACACAGTAAAATGTCAATTATTCAATGACAGATATGTCGTGAGTTCGTTCGTGCGTGTGTACATGTGTTTTTTTTATTTTCGATCAAAGTGTGCGCGTGCCTGCATGCATGTGTGTATATATATATATATATATATTAGACTGATAATGGATTAATATTTTTAACCCGTAAATATAATGTTATTTTGGGGGGCTTAAGTTAAGTGAAAATGAATTGAGTGCCATTTCCTCGTAAGTACAGTCTCTGTTATTGAAATTCGGATTATTTATGTTATGAATGGAATGTTTTAATTATTATTAAAAAAATAAAAAAATTCAAAAAATTATCTCTAAAAAATCGAATATTTGAGTTGTGCATCCCAAAACGGGAGGTTAAAATTTCGAGTGCAGGTGTATACCCTTCCGAAGAAAAGTGCACACGATTGAGATCCGGTGAAATTTGGTCAAAATTGGAGCAAACAAGATGCACAGCAAAGCGCTCTCATTTTCGCGTGGGCCCCAATCTGTACCTTGAGGTAAAGTAAACACGTGTTGCTTTCTTGATCTGATTCGATAAAGTAGAATGAACTTGAACGTGAATTTACCCTAAAAATACAAAAAATAACAAAGATACAAAAAATAAAAAATAATAATAATAATAAAGAAAAAAAAAGAAAAAGAAAAAGAAAGAGAAAGAGAAAGGATTGGCGAAACCACCAACCGTCGGTGCAAAGTGTTCATTTACAGCAAGGGTCCACAAGCCCAACTCGCAGTGGCAGTGGCAGTGTCTTAATTCTTCTGTTTTCATTTTTAAGGATCGTGTCGGTTGGTGTCCTCCACCGAAATAGTCCGGGTATAACTTTGACGTCTGATGTTCTTCTAATGAGTCGAGATGGGATTAAATTGTAATCAAACGCATAAGATGGAGGGAATGCCTTCCTTTTTTTCTTTTTCTTTTTTGGGTTCGAGCTAATCCGGTAGCTGCTAACATTGAAGAAGGGCAGAAAACGGGAAAGAGCAATACATTCATCCGACATCTGTGTTTCGAATATTCGCTTCAGTATTTCTAATGTTTTTAGGATTCTTACAGCAACAAAAATTATGTATTTATAATGTTTTTAGGAATAATCGATATGCGCGCAAACTGGTCCGGACATATCGATCATAAAAAAAAAAACTATGTATATATTGTGTTTTCAGATAATAATTTTCCTTTTTTGTTTTCGATTGAGTGGTGACAGTTTTGAATTTTGTCAATTGGTAAAGTAACTTTCGAAAGTTATCTTGAGGGAGGTTGGTAAGGTGATAATACAAGATTAGGTACCTCTCACACCACCTTTCTTCCACGCCATTTCTCCAATTTTTCCATAAACCGACCCCCTCATCCATTCACCCCGCATTTTCCAACGTGCTAATAATGTAGCACCGATGGCGTTCATATGTCAAAATTGGATATGCAAGTATTAGAAGAATAAGGTGTTAATTAGAGGGGAAAAATACATTGTTTTTTTTTTTTGCTTTTCCTTAAGTTGTCTAGTATCTTTAACAACCGCTTAATCGAACCTCAACTCTTAATTGAGTAATTAACCACCTCCTCTTTCCTTCCACTTGCACGTGTGCCACCATGCTCATATACATGTAAAATAGAGAAAATTCATTTACTTCACGTTTCATTTATTTCTCGAAAATTGAATGATTTGTAAAAAAAAAAAAATCTAAAGTAATCGCTTGTATCTCCTACAATGGATAAATGAAAAAAATTCGCCGTCCATGACGATATTTAGACTCAAATTATTATCGATAATTAAAATTAATTTTTTTGGCTAATTATTTCAAGTGATGCAAGTAATCATTTTTATAAAAATATTTTTCAGATCATTTATTTTTTGCCAAACAAAAGGAACATTAATGTGCCATATTTTTCTCTCTTCATCAATGTTTGGAAGCATCATCATATTTATATTGGCCTAATTTGGTTGGAAGCAAAAAATTCCCAACTTTAGGTTCAATCCTAATTCTGCCACAAATAATTTTTTTTGTCTCGAAAAAATTCACCAACTTTTATTCAAATCTCAAATTTTCCCCACATCTAAAAATGGCCATTGATTCTAATAATAAACCTCTAATTGACATTGATGTTGATAATTTTTAAAAAATAGCGATAAATCTTTTACACGTGAGCAGATTTGAAATTAATTGTAGTAAAAATTAGTGATTTTTTTCCTACCAAAAAGAGTTTTTTTTTCTTTTGGAAGGAAATTATGCACTATTATTTTCCATTAAGTTCATAGATAGGTAATTTATATCAACGGCTTATCCACCCAGAGACTTTTCCTCCGTTCATGAAGAGATGAAAGCAGGATTGAACCAAAAAATCTCCTGGTTTTTTGGTAAAATGGTTGACCACCCTCAAGTCACTTTCCATCGTTGGTTGGCGATTACATTTTCATGGTGTTCATCGAGTTCGACTGATCCGCAAAAATCATCTCATCGAGTGTGAGTAGGTGTAGACTTGGTAAAACCTAAGATCCACCAACCCCACACCCCCAAAAGAAAGGAGAAAGAAGAAGAACGATCAGCTTCGACGTTTCAGCTATCACATAAAGAGTTTAGCCCGTAGCTTTCATCACCAACCGTCTATCTATCTAAGCGACCATGTACCGTGCATCCTATCTTAGGAAACGATAAAAAGGGATGTCCGGTCCTGATGAATGATGAAGATCATGTCGAAGACTTGGATGCGGAACGAATCGG
Source organism: Rhodomyrtus tomentosa (assembly GCA_028455895.1). Classification (NCBI taxonomy): domain Eukaryota; kingdom Viridiplantae; phylum Streptophyta; class Magnoliopsida; order Myrtales; family Myrtaceae; genus Rhodomyrtus; species Rhodomyrtus tomentosa. Next base: position 34,712,799 of record JAPCWY010000010.1, read on the forward strand.
GTCGACAAGTATGCTCAATGAGTTAGGCGACAGCCATCTGGTCGAGATCGGCTCCTTGTTCAGTCTATAAAGAACTTATCTGTCTTTATGGAATGAGAGATACGCTAGTCTGATCTCTCTCACCTAGAGTTGGAGCAGTTCGTGTAGGAGCTTATGAGCTCACGCTTGAAGTTGTCGCTTATAGATAGCTCGGTCGTCGAACCGTCCTAGCTAAGCTTTTGTCTTGGCGACCGGAAATGAAAGCAACGGTCACTGAGTGAACAAGTTTTCGTCGCGATCTTTGTATATCGGACGTGGTGGTTGCGAAATAGCTAGGCGAGGCAGTAGACGGAGTTGGTATATTACCATTAGGGATGGCTCGTGCCGGGTAATGGGTAATAGCATCGGTAGGGGCTAAATTGTAGCGACGTTGAACGCGATGCGAATCCAAATTTGCGGGCAGGACGCTGGTGGGCTTTGTGAAGTGCATAGGTTGGGCCCATCTCTCTCTCTCTCTAGCTAGCTAAACATATTAGGCTTTGGTTGATCGTTTGGGAGATACAAACATGGACGAGTTGGTGGTTCGTCGGATGGACCGACACACGGGAATATAAAGAGCGTCGGATTACGAGCGGCACATGAAATTTGACTAATAAAAAGTGGACACACATTCGCGAAAGGGGTAGTACTAACTCCGACACCATATTACAAAATCCAATCATTTAACTTAAGCTTTTAAATAAAGAGAGACCATACGAATATAAAAAGTATTTAGGAACTGTTGTCAGGCGATGTGAGACAATACTTCAATAGAGTAAAGCCGCAGCTTTGATCGAGCAGGAAATGGATCCAACATAGAACTAAATCTAAGAAAAAGTAAGATGCCGAACGATTAAGCTGTGTGAATATGTCAAACGTACTAGGACGGGCTCATAAGATTGATATGTTAGAGTAACGTCACATGGGCATCAGATGCTAGATGCACCCAAATAAATTCTTGGTCCAATTTGCAATCTACAACATCACTCGACACACCTGGTTTGTGTTGTCGTGAGCTGCAATTTACTTTTTTGGTAGAAGATTTGATTTTTCCTCCAGATTTGTAGATGATTCTTTTTCCTATTTTATAAAAATTTGACTTGCAGATCAAGTCCATCTAATTGTATATTTATGTGTTCGTATGTACTTGATGAAATAACAAAGCATAAAAAGAAAAAGAGAGAAGGCAAGGTGTTTGACCAATGAAGTAGGCACATTGCTGAATCTTGTAAATTCGTGTATTATTTTATGATATTCTTTGCTTTTCAACAGTTTGTATACTAATCTTGAGTATATTTGAAACTGCTCGGACAAGAATCTAGGTGAGATCGTATTTTACACACAGCATAGCACAATGTCTAGTATTGCATAACCAATATATTGTAGCTCACATTCGATGTTGCATAATAGAGTATGCGTAGGTAGACCTTAGCCAAAGTATAATATACGGAGGGAGTACAGTGACCCCATCCTTTTATATATCATCCTTTGTGGAAAAAATAAAAGCTAGTAATTGGTTAATTTCTATAGAAACCGGCGAAATTTTTGAGACTTTGGTAAGAAAAACAAACAAAAGTTAGTAAAAGATGCAAAAATGATATGTAAACTGATAAACAAAGAGTTGGTAATCCCACAAAATCGTCGGTAACTTGCCAACAAATTACTAAAAGATCATTTTGCTGTGGGGGGATGCATTATTTTGGCGACTAAATAGTAAAGTAAAATCGTCCCACTCCGGGGGGTTATAAGTGTGTGTTACTCAGCAAGTAATAAAAAAAGCCTTGTCTTGACATGGGGTTTTTTTTGGAGATGACATCTTATGCAATGGTAATATCATTTTGATAATTACTCTTGTCATATTTACATCCGATATCATCAAGCCAATTAAGTGTTGAATTCCCTAAAGTGGATGATTGCATATCGAATTGTAAGGAGAAAAGATGTGTTCACTGAAAGTTATTGTTGGAATACATAAATCCACGCATTCTTCTAATAGCTTAAGTTTTTAGAGTAGTTGGCAATGATCCCATAAAATCTTTCATGATACCAAAGCTCATGTTACCAACAAGTCCGGACCCAACAATTACACGGGAGAGAGTCTCAACTTTTGAGCTAATTTTTGGGTTGAGAGAGGTCCAAAACCACTCAACCATGGTATCAGAGCAGAAGGTCTCGAGTTCAAATCTTTCTAGGTCCCTATTTGACACCCCAATGAATTTATCTTCCTTTAGTACTAGGCAAAAAAACCAGACTAAGCGTGAGAGGGAGTGCTGAAATATGTAAATATTAAACCACGTCTTCTCCTATTAGCTTAAGCTTTTAGAACAGTTGGCAAGTGGTTTTATAAAAAAAGTACAATCAAGCCATTCCGTTAACTCCGTCCAACCTGGCTAAAGGAAAACGTTCACGTGATTTTTTTTTCCTGAATATCTTCTCTCTTACATGATGATGACATGGCTAAAACAACGTATCTGTGTGTGTGTGTGTGTTTCATTAAAATTTAAGAAGAAAAATGAAAGAAGGAGAGAAGTAGAAACGATGACGAGGTTTTTGCAGCCCTCGCCGCCAAGAAGGGCCGACAATGGTTCAAATCTAGTCGCCGGCAACCCCCATTGACCAGTTTCCCCATCACCACCGGGCTTATAAGGCATGTTAATCATCTTAACAAAAAAAAAGCATTTTAATCAGGAAAATAGATGCATTTGTGGAAATATTAATTTAAACTTTTGACCAAAACCCCCTAATAATAACAATAATAATTTCTGAATGGAATGCCCACTAAAAAAAACAAAAAAGTCTATGTTAGTTCGATTGATAACTCCATTGTTGTCCTTTCTATAACTCAGTTGCCCATCTAAATTATCCAAGAGCTTTGATCAAAAGCTCGTTGTTACAATTGGGAGCATAACATTGCCATTCATCTGACTGAAAATTAGATCTTACGAGCCTGAAAAATATAAAATGGCAGATAGTCTTGATTTCTTGGACCGCATTAAGTCGTCGAGACAAAAAAAAAAAACATTTGATTAAAAGCTTATGCAATTACTTATGGGGTAATTACACTACAAGACTTGAGTGCCAAAAAAATCCTATACTTGAGCACTACTTCCGGCGAATTATTGACTCTTTATTAATTTTTTATTTATTAGTCAGTGAATTTTTTAAAAAAATTATAAATTTTTTTCTTTTTTTTATATTGATTTTGATATCTTTCTTTTTATTTTATTTTTGTTGTTTCTTAGCCTTGGCCGGCGAGGGTCATCGGCGACCCTCGCCGGCCACGACTGCCTGGCACTAGGATGAGGAATGTCTTGACTTGGGCCCTCGCCCATGTGGTGGTGAGGCAATCCTAGCCCTTGGGTTTGCCGATCGTGGCCGGTGAGGGCAACTTTCGCGGGCCAAAAGAGCCAAAAACCAAAAAAGAAAGAAAAATTGCATAATAAATAAAAAAAAGGGAAAAATTCACGTTAACATTAAAATATGCAATAGAATTATTTCACCGGTGCCACGTCAGTTTTTTCGGCGTCCACATTAGCAATAACACTTAAATGATCGATTTTTCAAAGTTATAGCACTCAAGTGATTGGACAAAAAAAAGTTATTGCATTTAAGTGAGCGTCGTACAAAAGTTATGGCACTCGTGGTGTATTTACCCCAATTTCTTATCCATTAAAAGAAGCCAACTAAAAAAGAAAAGACTCTTGATTTAACGTGTGCGGCAACCATCGCCATGGTCGTGTGCGGTTGAAGAACAACCCCACGGATGGAGGTGGATTTTGTCAAATCTAGAGTTGATTTGTACCCCTTTTTTTTTCACGTGGTGTGGATAGTGAATTGAACAAAACCTATCGAAAATGTTATCTCGAGGACGAAAACTTATTTTTAATATTTGGAATCGCGTTGGTTCAATAATGGTTGTGAAAATTTTTTAACATGTTAATTCGATGTTCACGATGATGTTGTTTGGGTTCATGATTTATTGGTTCGATCAAGGCTTTATTTTTTTTTCAAACCGTTTAATCAAGGCTTGACTAGTGGATTTTCATGTGGGTTGATCTTATGCGAATTAAGGTTTCCACATTTCATTTGAATCATTTTGTAACTTGTACAGTCTCTCTTTACGCAAACCCTAGCATCTCTCTCTCAAACGTAATGCATCAAAAACCTCTTATCCACCCTGATTCTTTCTCTCTCTCTACGCGAACCGTAATAGCTCTATCTCTCATACCCAACACATCACTTTGTCCACCCTCAATGTTGGCTATTTGTGAGTAAAAAATCTCGTTACTTGTGTTGTTTCTGCTTTCTTTCTTCGTGAACCCTACCAAGGCCGGCTAAACCCCTCTCTCTCTCTCTCTCTCTTATACTTGCAAAATAGCTGAACGACGAATTCATTCTCGTGTTCCTGTGGATCTTGTATATTGTTGGAAGAAACGAAGGCTGTTGAAGATGACCTAGTTGAACATGTGGCGAAAGAGGGCGGCGAGTTTGGTTTGTCGTGAACAAACGGAGGTCGCCGGAGATGACCCGATCAAACATGTAGCTGAAGAGGGCAGCGAATTGGTTTGTGCTGAAGCAATGGAGGCCGCTGGAGATTACCCAGTCCAAGTTGTTGGCGAAAAAAGGTGGCCAGTTGGCTCGTGCCGAAGAGACAGAGAGAGGGCAGCGAGTTGGCTCATGCTGAAGAAACGGAGGCCGCTTGAGATAACCAAATTGAACATGTGCCGGAATACAGCGGCTATTTGGAACGACCCGACCATAATAATCGCAGTTCCATTATATTGTAATTTCGATTAATTAACGCAGATGGAAGAGAAAATTCATATTTTAAACATAAAATCTTCATTCATTGGAGTCAACTGACATGAGACACGTTCATACTAGGCCATCACAGGCTAAATGCTACAAACAAATAACTACATCCATGTATATGAAAAGGGATCCCTTGCCCTAGGGCAAGGGCACCCTAATTAATTTTGGCTATCCGTTCAACGATGGACGGCTCAGATTAAAACCCAAAAAAAAACCTCCTCCTATTATAAGGGATTTGAGCCGTCCGTTAAAAAACGGATGGCCCAGATTAATCAAGGTACCCCTATCGTGATTGGACAAGTGTAGGCGATCCAGATCCCACATCTACCACCTAGTGTTTCACCATTTCCTCTAGGTCGCTCCATAACAATAATGTGGCGGTACATCCATGTTTAACGATTTGAAAATATTAACAAGGTGAGCAAAGCCCAGCAAAATGTATCATCTAAATATTACACTATTTGATACATAGATTTCTCAATCAAATCATCATTCGCAAACCCAATATATAGCACGGTACATACACATAACCACTCATATCATGAGCCATGAATTTCATGCAATTTATTCTATGTAATAACGAATGTGCACATGAGTTTAGTTTGTATTTCATTTAGCATTTTCAGAACTCTCTCTCACCTGTCAAGACCCACGGATTTCTCACAAAACGACGCATAGTTCTCCCAAAAATACTCATTAAACTTCTCCACTCTAAAGGCGTCCCGCATCACACAGCAGGGGCTTTCCAAAATCAGGGGTATCACCAGGTTGCAGACATCAATGGGCATCTCTCATTTTATACACTCATGCATGTGGATCTTTACATGATATGTCAATGCACATGATATATCACCATACAATATCACACTACTACTCATCATGTACAAGGGACAATCTCACAAGTATAACTCGCACATTACTAAACTGAATGCCACAAATCAGTGAAAGGTCAATACTGAAAATTTTCGAATGCGTTCAGTTTGCATTAGTTAAAATTATCAATTAAATTTTGTAAAATCATGAAAATTCACAGGATGATTGTTCAATGTATTCTGAATAACTTCCGTTCACAATCTTTTCTTATTTAGGTTATGGAAATGTGATTTTTCTTTAAATATGAAACTCCTCATAAAAAATCAATTCTGTACACTGATTGAAATTTTCACTTTTCATCAAGAAAAATAGCCCCAAAAATTATAAAATTTTAACATATTATAAGCAAAACCTAGATCTACAATTTTCATAGTATGCACCAAGTCCAAATCAATACGTATAAGATGCAATAAATCGTGGAACCTAGAGTAAAAATGGACCTTACCGACAAGATGTCAACGACCCTTTTGGCTACCATTTTCATTTATAGCCTTTTCTTTCTTTTTGTATTTTTGTATTAGGGTTTCTATTCTTATGTCTAACAACAACCCTTCTTAGACCCGCATTGGGAGATCCTATTTTGGATAATTTATTTTCTCTCTCTAGGCATTTCTCACACACTTTCTTTCTTCTGAAAGCTCGCCTCTCTCTCTCTCTCTCTCTCTCTCTCTCTCTGAGCTTGCAAAACTTATGAGCGATGGATGAGTTCTCATGTTCCGTGGGTCTTATATGTTGTTGGAAGATAGTGAACCTGTGTTGCAAACCGAGCCATCTGCGGGTGCTGCTGCTCAAGGAGCCGAACATGTACCTGCGTTGCAAGATGAGCCATCTCCGAGTGCTACTGCTCAAGTATCCGGACTTGCGTTGCAAGACAGGCCATCTCCGAGGTTGCTGCTCAACGGACCGAACCTATGTTGCAAGATGACGCCGAATTGGCTCATGCTACTCATGAAATAAAGAAAGAGAGTGATGAAAAGTTGAAAACATAGACGATGGTAGAGACCCTTCTCAGCCGAGCGATCATCATATCAAGTTTGAGTACACCCTCTAGATACTAAATTGTAACTTCATAATAACAGTGGATACTGATCATGATTGTCGGTTCATGGAATAAATTCTCAGTTAAAATAGAGTTTAGAACATTTTAAATTAGGTTAATTGGAATTATTTAGCTAGTTTGGACCGCAGGACAGAATTGAATAGCAGTTAGTTTGTCAAGGTCTTTGGAAGGAAGAGTCATCTGCTTAAGAGTACATGGTAGATTAATGAGTTCCTAGATTCCAAATTATTCTTTGTTTCGGCGATGGTCTTGTCCGATCTTAACTGCTAACTACAATGTGTTGCGATGGTCATGAGCACGGGTTATACACACAAACTTCAAAGGGTTGATAAATGACTCAAATTGTGATCTATGCCTATTGTGTTGACATGGTTTAATTGTTTTGATATTGGAATCTTGTTTCTTTTTTGTTCAATGTGCTGATTAGCCGTTGGCTTGAGCATACAGTCCAAACAACGAATTACAAGTTCATGACTACAGTGGATGTAGGCGCTGAGAAAGCTTGTGGATGATGCTTCAAAGTTTCTGAATTGACAAAGTAATGAAAGCTATGGTCACTGTTTCTACTTCCTTCAATGACTATTCAAGTTGAAATTCACTTGGTTTATTGAAGTGCACAATTAGTTTTCTAAAGTTATTTGAACAGCTACATTTTGTCAATTGCTAGACAAAAGATCGAGGACTTCGATTCTCCGGCAAAGTCACTACGGACAAGCAAGCCTTTTTCTACACCTTAATTGCCTCCATGACACAGTTATGCTAGCATATGGTTAGCCCCCTCCTGTTGTTGGATATTATAAAACATGTGAAGACTCACCCCGGTGGTCATCCATGAAGCTTGGTCTGCATTTGGTCGAGCTTGAGTTTTTGGGAAATGACTCTTTGGCTCAAGTGTTGTTGCTATTTGCGTTAGTTTAGTAATTTTAATGTAGTCATTTGCAAAATATCTATGAAGTTAAAATGAAAATAAAGAGAAAGGAGCTTCACTGATGTCCTCTAATTAATCATCAAAAATGAACTTCACGAATTACGTAGATGTCTCCCTCTTGCGACTTACAACTTAATTCTATTAAAAAAAAAGTAATAATAATTAGTTATATCTTAGTCATTATACTCTTTTGTCGAGCTTTATTACCGATAAAAATGACAGGTCTATCACCATAGATCATTTTTACTGCATTAAATAAAAAGAAAAGAAAAAAAATGATGCTACTTAATTTCGGATATCATCAACTTTTTCAAATTCTTATTATTTTATATCCAAACAAGTTAATTTTAGATAGTTTCCATCACTCCTCATTCTTATCATATAGTCATATATATATTAGAAAAATTAATTTAGAGAAATTGAGCTCTATAGGGAATATTTTTTAATACTTTCAATTTCTTATATATGGTTACAATTTAGGTGCGAACATTATAAAGACAAGTAAAATCTTTTTATTAGTTATTTTGAATTTTGGTAGGACAAGCAGTGATGAGCGGGACCGCACCATGTATAGAGATGGACCTAATGATATCTAACATGTAGTTTGAAATTCTGATTGGAACCCTCAACCTATTCACAATCTTCGAGTTGGCGATGTCAACACTGATTTGTGATCGATTAGGCCGCCGTTGGACTGTTATGATAGGGGGTGTACATTGTGGAACCCCTCTTTATGGGCTTAGCCCAAAACTATCATGACTTCATGGTTCGCTACTCCATCAACTTTGACGCCGGCTTCGCCCTCATGATTTCCCCTGTCTACATGGCCGAGATCTCTTCTGCCTTCTCCCACGGCTTCTTTACTTTTTTTCCTCAAATACTTACTTACTTACCTTTCTTTTTTTTCCTAATTTGCTGGCTTCTCTTTCACCTTTGTTATTTAATCAGTTTATCTTTTTCACGTTGAACTTGTATTATCGGTCCTTTCCATGGTTCAAATGCTCATCAATTTTGGCACAATCCTAGGTGATATCTCCACCTATTACTTGTCCAAGATCCACTTGGACCTTAAAAGGCGTCTTATGCTTATTGCGGGAGTAATCCCCTCGGTCTTGCTTGCCTTGGTAGCCATCGACATGCCGAAATCCCCCCAGCGGCTCATTATGCAGGCCGTTTGCACAAAGCGAAGCGCGTTCTTGCAAAGACCTCCAACTCTGAGGAGGCCACGCTCTGGCTTTTCAATATGAAGAAGGCTGCTGGTATAGTTGAAGAGTGCAATGAAGATGTTGTCACAATCACCAACCGGAACATCGGACTATGGCGGGATCTCCTTCACCCGACCTGTTCCATCCGCCACATGCTCGCCCCTGTGCCATCGGGACCCAATTCGTCTAACAGAGTGGAGTATGGACACCTTATGTGAGAGTTGTGGCGCCCAGGTACACCACCTGATCAAAACACGCTTCAATTATATTATGATTTCAATTAATTAATGTAAGCGGAAGAAAATTCATATTAGTTTCACATCCAAAAAGGATGGATAAACACGCAAACTCACGTTAAACATAGTACTTCATTCATCAAGACTTCAAGACATATATAAATGAGTTTGTACCCAAGCCATCGCCGCATAACATCCTATCACTAAGGCATCTCGGAAACGATTTAACCTACTTGGAGAGGAGTACAAAAAGATCCTATTCCCTTCTATCAGGCGATTCTGAGCAATGAAGCTTGTCCAATACATGCGGACACTACACCCCGTATGCTCCCTCCACACATATATATACACACACACACATCTACCCCTCCTCCCGCCCGCTGACGCATGTCGGTTATTGCCACCTCCGTTGCCACCGTCGTCCATGAAGTGTAAGGTTCCTAACGCGCGATTGCATTGCCTAACATATCAGGCGATAAATCTAAAATTAACAATAAGCAAATGTTCTATGTTGACTCATAAAATGGACATGTACTCAGCGAAAACAGACGTAGACTTAGGGAAGACAACATCTTTGAGCCAAAGACTGAAATTGGAATGACGCTATGTAGAGTTGGTCAGATGGTGTGTCCATATCTAAAGATCTGAAATTCGTTTAAGCATTGCACTACACAATTCATATGTTTCCCGACTAAAATTCATTTAACATATGCAGTTCTAATAAATTATATTCATTGAAACATTTATTAAAGATTAACATAAATGTTCTTTTTAAATTTCAAAGTGGAAATTTTTTTTATTATTATATTTGCAATAGCTATTTTCATGAGTCAAACCTAAGTCATATACGGAACTTTTCACTCGCCGTACCACCAAGCCGAGGTGCTAGCAGCGTCAGGTGGGGTTCCTTCTTTTCATTTGTTTTACATAGCACATAGTTTAATATTCATCTAATCGCTATTCGAGATGATCACACAATACAGATCGAGCATTCATAGCTAACGAACATCACATCGCATGAATATGCAGATAATTTTAAACTTTATTTCAGTTCAAATTTCGCAATTTCTCTTGCCAAGACCCGACATCCGCGCCTGGTACTACCAAGGCTCATACCCTTGGGCATCTCAACTCCTGAGACTTTCTTGATCACAAAATAAGGGCTTTCTTTACACGTGAAGGGGCATCCCAAACACCTAGGGCTCCATCGAAACTCTGATCGATGGAAAATTTTCATCTCTTTTCATTTCATACTCTTGCACACATGTTATTATATGATATGCCATGTGGATATTTGATATATGATTTAATTAAGTCTACCACTACTCAGAAACAATAGAGACACATTCGCATATAGGTATCCGACATAGCGTCCAAGCAAATGGTTCAATTCAGTGCACAATACTTGTATATTAGGCCCGATTTGCCGACCTTAGTTAAAATTACCAAATAAATTCATTAAATATCAAAAATCCACAGAGCAATAATTCAAAGTGTGGCGAATAACTTTTGTTTGAAATTTGTTTTTATTTGACCCATATAACAAAGGGCGTTCCTTAAAATTCGTGACTATCTCATTCAGGGATAGTTTCGCGCATTGATCGAAATTACTATTTTTACCTAAGTCCGTTAACTCCTAAAATGACAAAATTTTAGTACGTTGTAGGTAAGATTTTGTTCTACAACGTTTGTGAGAAGTGCAAAGTACAAATAAATTTGTATAAATCACAATAAATTAAGGAAAATTTATAAAAAGTCAGTTATGGGTAGCTCAGTTGATTAGGGCGCATTTGGGATTGTGTGATTAGGTGCACTGATCTCAAGTTCGATTCCCCAGGTAAGTACCTGTAATTTAAGTTGGTTGTTGTGCTAATCTCCCCCGAGGAATAGTCGATGTGCGCGCAAGCTGGCCCAGACACCTTGGTTATCAAAATAAATAAATAAATTTGTATAAATCACAATAAATTAAGAAAAAATTATAAAAAGTCAATCTTGGTGACAGAATAGAATTGGTTAGGGGAATGATCATGTCGCTTATTTAAAGGGTTTAGAAAATTCTCAAATTTGTATATGTTGTAATTTAGAATATTTTCATCAACTTTTATATTCTTCATTAATTAATATAAACTCACGAAAAATGGTACGAAAGTAATAAAAATATAAGGTTAAATCAAATTGATGCAACACAGACAGAATCGTGAAAGTGCAAGGCTAATTAGCTAATCATATGAACTCTAAAATTTCTCAAATTAATGTATTTCAGAGTTTAGGATGTTATCGCCAAGTTCTATGTTTTGCATTTTGTTAATAGAAGCCCACAAAAAATGATACAAAAATAATAGGAACAGAAGGTTAGACTAAACTCGAAATCAGAACAGCTTTACAACCACACATGCATAGACATTTCTCACACTTTTACACTATGATCAATCATATGTAGAATCATAGACTTGATGTCACTTCCATTTCTCATCTATACTAAGTCACATACCTCAAATGAGCCATAATCTAGCCTCTGATCTTAAGCTTTTCATGAGAAGAGAAGAGAAGAAGAACTCGCCTCTGATCTTAAGCTTTTCAAGTCCTAGAGAGAATTTTTGAGAGAAATTGAAAGCAAGAAGTGTGCTTATGAGGGGGAGGGTTCGGCCACATGAAGAAAGATGAAGAAGATGAGCGAGATTGAGTGAGGAAGTAAAATAAGCAAGAATTCTCATTGGGCACAATGGATGCCGATGGAATGAATAGTAACTTAGGATAAAATCAGGATGGGTAATTGAGTGAATTTTTTGCTCAATTTCCAAGGGGTGGCCGGCCATAATGGGATAAGAAAATGTACATTTTGTCCTTGTTAAATTCCAAATTAAGCTATAAATTGTACTATGTTATTGGTAATTGCAACTTAGATGTCAAATTAACACTAAAGTCCCTTAATTGACCTCTTGATAATTTCAATTAGTGATGATTAATATCCACCCTAATTCCATGAACGTATTTAGTCGGTCAAGGAGAATCTCGAATGTCACCTTTGTAACATGGTCACATAGCATTCTTCATTCTAGATACTAAATTAGTACTATCGACCGTCACATTCCAATTTATATCAAGTTATTCGATTATAATCTAGTAATCGCCATTAATTAGTTAGGTAAAATTCAGAATGTCACACCTTACTATTGTATAGTCGTTATATCTTCGAGACAATCGTCATCACCATATTCCACGAAAAACTCTCCATGAACATGGTAATTGATTTTGTGAATACATTGTACATTCTAGTTGCCGCCTCCTGCCTTGATCAGGTCGGATGGTGGCCACTTTTTCTTATTGACACCTAACTTTTGATCATTTTAATTCTTAGAAAAATAATTAAAAATAATTAAAATTTCATAAAATTCAAAAATCAACTTTGGGACTCTTGGAAATGTCTAAAGAATCAATTTTAATGAAAAAATATTTTCATATTTTCGGCATTTTTGGAATTTCTTTTCATTTAAAAAGTTGGAAATTTAAAAAATACCAAATATGGTTGGAAAAATTTGGGAAAATATCTTCTATTAATTTCAATTTCATTTGGCCACATTATTTTTGGAAAAAAAAATCAATTAGGATCATAGTTTTCCTTAATCCATAGGATTTCGCGTCTTAATCGAACAAAAAAAAAAAGGACATAAATTGGCCTCCTTCTTGTCATTTTCTTACTTTTAAGTCCGTTAGTTTAGGAACCTTTAATTTTACTTTTGTTCGAATCAATTTCACACTGCAGGCGTAATTTGGGATTGAAACCCTAATTAAAGTGGATAACTTCCAAAACTTTGATGGCTCTCACTGGTTCTCTTGGATTCAAGAAGAAACGGAACATCAGCGTAAACATCAACATCAATAAAAAAACAGAAGGAGAGATAAAAAAAAAAAAAAAAAGATAGGAGGGAGCTCGAGAGGTAATCAAAGGAAGACGTTATAGAGAAACGGAGAGGTCATTGAACACCATTTTTTGAACACCATGACTACACAGAGAGCTTGAGGGAGAGTAGAGAGGAGGTTCTTAACTCGAGAAGACGTCGCAGAGAAGGATTTTTCTAGAAAAGTGAGATGTGGCTGGGTTTTGGGGAGTTTTTTTTTTTTTTTTTTCTTTTTGGTAAGATAAGTATGTATATAAATTTTCAAAACACCGGGTAACAAGATGAGGCCGAACACAAAGACCTCGACCCACCCAATTAGGACACAGATTGTCTTAAGAGGTCAAAGGTGATACAGTACAAAACATATAAAGTAGCAAGGGAGATAATCCCAAAAGGCCAAACAATCGGCCAAACCATCTAGCTACTAACAGCCAAAAACTCCTACAAACTAAACGGCCAAAACAACGGCCTAAAGAGAAGAGAAAAGCTGCTAGGTGGCCTAGGGGCGTTCCTCGAAGATGGCAACGGATAAGCCCCAACTCCTCTGCAACCATCAATTGCGGGGAAGATCTTCAACGCGATCAAAGGAAATAGTTTTGTCCTTAACCACATTGATAAGGTGTTTGATCATACCCGACACAAAAAGAGGCTTATCACGGAAAAGAATCTCATTCCTCTCGGTCCAGATAATGTGATAAAGTGCCCCAAAAAAAAACCTGAAAATGTAGTGAGAGAAGGACCGACCACCGAAGTCCTTCATGGCCCATCTGATGAGATCTTGCCAGGGACGTTTCCTCTAAGCCAAGTGACATTTGGACGCTCAAACAAGAGCAAGGCGACCGGTGATCGGGCACCCAAAAAATAGATGATCCTCCAAGTCCGGTCTTCTTCGACAGAATGCTCAAGTTCCCTCGACAATTCTACGGTAATGAAGCAACAACATCTGAGTAGGTATGCGATTTAGGGTAATTAACCACATGAAGAAGGTGTAACGAGGAGTAACGACTCAATCCCATACGAATGAGTGCCAAGAAACGACTCGCCCTTTTACTCTGATTATCTCTCAGGCTGAGGCGACCAAGAATGTTCCGATTGAGTGAGCTTGCCCACTAATTTTGGCGGGCCTATTATCCACAAATGAAGGACCCGGCTCAAACCGTCCCATAATGGTGTCCAGTGTCCCCGATGGTTGCCACCCTAAATCATAGAAGGAACGCACTGAGGCATCATGATGGTTCCTAGAACGGTAAATAGCCTATTTGTGAAGAGGTTTTGGGGAGCTTTAGCACTCAAAGTTCTCAACAAAGAGAGAAACTGAGGAAAATTGAGAGAGAAAATGGATCGTTCGATCTAGTTCTTCTAGGAGGGACACACACCGTGAGTATGGGTTAGGTGCTGCATGAAAACACTTCACTTTCTCAATTTCCTTGCCATAAGTCAATTTAGTAAGGAAATTAGTTTGGTAAAATCACTTTAAAGTAAAAATGTGTTTGGTAAAAAAAATTGACTTCTGGTAGGATTTTCTACTTATAGTTAAATTTTTGGCCAACTTTCAAAAGTTAAAAAAAATTATTTTCGGCTCCAGTATCACTTCTTCGATTACACGAGATGCAGCCGACCATCGTTGCCACTCGTGGCCGGCCGCCGCCAGTCCCTGGGCACCAGACGGCAGCTGTCGCCGGCCGCCACAAACGATTTTTTTAATAATGTTTCAAAAATAGAAATTTTTTCAACCGTTATCAAACGAATTTTTTTTAATCACAAGTTAATTTGGAGTAGAAGTAGAAAAATCAATTTCTGCTTTTTAGAAGAAATAGAAAAATTAATTTCCTATCATAAGTTGAGAAGTTGGCCAAAACTATTGCCATGCGTTACCTCAGAGAGAGGAAGGACCATGTCTGTTTTCGCTCGGGGGGGGGGGGGGGGGGAGGCCATTGTGCCTAAGTATCACCGAACATACATACAACATGCAACACGATACAACATAACACACCGGCATGTCATTCCTTAAAAAATAGAGAATTCCAACACATTGTATATTAAGTGTATATTTTTATATATACATGATAAATTATCAAGTATGTACAAAAATATCAGTCACGATTATGGCTTGTTTGTGTTTTTTTTTGTTGCTGACTGGGAATATTAACTTTTAGATGGCTGGATATATATATATATATATGTGTGTGTGTGTGTGTGTATGTGTGTGGTAAATTTACATTTTGACCCTTAATTTTTTAAAAATGCTTAAAATTGATCACGTACATGTCAAAGTGATTTATTGGGATGCCGGACTCTCGTGATACTGGTATGTCTAAGGCGTTCATTATATGTCGATCGCTATCAAAAAGTGTCGAATATGACACGAAGGTGCTCGGAGAGTATCGATATTTCCTAACTACAGCCCTTCTCGACGGTGGAGGGCAGCGGAGGCGAGGGCTACCCCTCGTCGCTTGATTCTAGCTGCTACTTCTTCCTCTCTCTCTCTTTTAATTTTTTTTAAAATAGGTTTTTATTAATTAAATGTAAAAGGAAAATATATTAAAAGTCAAATTTGGATCAAAACGTCGTCGTTTTAGCCACATCATCACCGTGTAGGAGAGAGTAAATATTTAAAAATATCAGCATTTTTCACTAGCCAAATTGGACAAAATTAATTAAAGGACTCGATTGCATCAATTTAGTGAATTTTAGAACTTGATTGCACTTTTTTACAAGTTTTAAGACTCAATTGTACTTTTGTGACAAGGTTTAGGATTTCGGATGAATATATTATTGAGATGAATAACATACTTATATCATGTTAGCACGAGTCGTGACATCGTTACACAAATTATTTTCGCACTTTTCAGTGGTATAACAAATGCAGGACCAAGAAAGGAGATATTACGAAAAAGATACCCCTACAAAGAGAGATAAGATGGAGCAGGAGAAAATTACAAGCTTATTATGGATTCAAAAGTCGAAAATTATTGTAAGTGTAATAATCTCCCGCCAACAAGATCTGTACCGTAACATCATGACTTGAGCCTATTCCATTTTGAATCCCGAGGATTAAAAATTTTGGAAAAATACCTGGTTGCAATATCTTGTTATAAAATTTAAAATAACGATGTCGCAAAGAAGTCAATGCAAAAAATCTAGAGAAATAAATGAGAAATAATAAGAACACCAAAGATTTATATGGTTTTGTTCGAGTAATGATATATAAACCTGCGAAGAGCCAACAATAAATAATCCATTGTGATCAGAGAATTCAAGTTATGATCGCCTTCACGCTCTATTATTTTTCACATTTAGATTACACCCAAACTCAAAATATTTACAAATAATTGGATATAAAACTCACAGCACAAAATTCATCTATGTCCGAAGCTGTTTGTATAGCTGAAAACAAGAAGTATGGTACGTTCTCTATCTTTTTGTTGAGTCATCCTTCTGTGCATAGCCCAGAAAATAAAGGGTTAATATTACAAAAAATTCAAAATTGATACATATGTGATATATCATAAACTAATTTTTTGGCCATAAAAATCCCAAATTGATGTTTCTGTTTTAATTTTATCGACAAATTGCCAAATTGGACGATACATGGCATCTCTTTTTTGGTCCACATATATATACATTTTTTTGCAGTTGATAGGTGTACTGGTTTGAAGTTTTTATCCTCCAATGTACTAATTTTTTATTTTTCGTAGTATTAGCTCAATTTAACATAAACTAACGAATGATAAGTTTGTCATAGATATTTTGATTTGAAATTTTTTGCGGTCAAAAAATTAATTTATGGTATATTATATGAGCATCGGTTTGAGATTTTTAATAATCAAAAAATCAATTTGTAATAAATCTATTGCAATAATTTGTTATTTTTTCGTGGTGTTAACTTAAAAATAAATCCGTTGCTTTTATCTCCTCTTTTGTTTGTGCGGCTTCAAGAAGTCAAAGGAGGTTATCTGTCCGTTGACCAACCAATCACAAAGCAAAGGGGAGATGTGTACTGTACCGATCCAAAATAAAAAATGATTTCTTTTGTGGGCCATAAAAAAACTTGCCCATTGCCGCATAGGAAACGTACCCACAAAAGTCGGAAAAATCATCTAAAAGTTCTAAACATATTATATTAATATTAATTTAGTCATATATATTTCAATAGAATTACTTAATACTAAATCTTTTTGCATTAATATCAATGTACTTCATCCGATCAATTTTGATAAAAAATTATTGATGCAAGCTCCGATGTTGTCACGTAAAATAGCCAACTTTAACGTGGATATCTTTCAATAATATTTTATTAAAAAATATCTTTCAATTAGTTTTTCCTTTTTTTAACTTTGCTCTGGTCGACGAAGTTATTGGAAACCCTCTTGGTCCTCGAGCGAGAGCCGTGATCCTCACTGGCCTATTTAAACATCCATCAATGGACCATATTGATCCAATACTAGCTACTTGGCCTAACAGACGAGATTAGGAAGGCTTGACAATTAAATCGTCAGCGTCAACCACTTAATTTAATCGCTGCGGATTAATTGATTTTGATGTAAGATTAGTCATGATGAACAGATATATATCACTCAAAATTGATTTGTATGAACCGAATGGACACACTTGTGAGAGAACATAAATCACATTATTGGTGGATAAAGCAAAGCCATTTAATCTTTCATGAGAAGTTTCTCATGGTGATAAGTTCATTTTGCTTCACACAAATGCCAGCAGAACACCCTACCATCGATTCATCTCGAAAGGTCAGGAACTCGTTAATCGAGATTACAAATGATGATTCCACGATTAAGAACCGCGCTGCCCGTTTTTATCGATGCCGATCTTCCGTAAGAACTTGGGATCGGGATGAATGAAGCGATGGTCATGCGCTATAGACTAAGGTTACAGAACGGACACAATGTACTGAATAATCTACAAGTGTAGCTCCTACCAACACCAACTTCTGCTAATAAAATGAATCAATAGACACAGCCTACTCATGAATTTGGAATATGCAGAAGCAAAACTTGAAATCGTGCGTTCGATTCTAGTCCTTAACTAGAGCACGGCAATTTGCCTGGACAAATCGAAGCTACCGCGAAGTCCCTTTCTTCTCCGGTAGATCTGCTTCTTCTTTAATCCTCCGTGCTCGGCGGCATCTCGACCCAACGATCCTCCCCCGATGCCTCCCAAGAGCGAAGCAGCGCCACCCGTGATTTGGGTGCTCCCATCCTTGCACGCGCTGCCGTGCCCGAGTATCCTCGAGATCCCCGTGTAAGCCTGCGACTCGGCAATTTGTAGCGCGCTGAGCCCCTTATTGGTCCTTGCCTCCGCGTCGGCTCCTTTCTTCACTAGCAGCTCCACCACCTCCATGTGCCCCGATTCGGTTGCGCAGTGCAAGGCCGTGTATCCATCTTCGTCCTTCGCGTCGATGTCGATTCCCTTGTCGAGCAGAGCCTTGACCGCCTCGGTGTGGCCCTTCAATGAGGCGCGGTGCAGCGCGGTCCACCCGTGCTGGTCGCGGCCGTTGATTGCGGCCCCGTTCTCGAGGAGCCTCTGGATGTGCCTCGCTTCTCCTTTCCTCGCCGCCGAGCACAATTTGTCCCCTAACTTTAGGGCGTCAAAGAGCTTCGTGTGGCCGTGCTCTGCGGCCACGTCGTAGGCAGTCTTGCCGTACTTGTTGCGGACGTCTTTGTTGGCTCCTTTCTGCAGCAGGAGCTTCACCATGTTCTCGTCCCCATGGCTCGCTGCAACGTGCAACGGAGTGTCGCCGTCTTTGCCATCGTGCACGTCGGTTTTGGCTCCGCCGCTCAGTAGAAGCCTCGCGCAGTCTCTTCTCTGCTCCTCCACGGCGATGTGT
Organism: Rhodomyrtus tomentosa; assembly: GCA_028455895.1. Taxonomy (NCBI): domain Eukaryota; kingdom Viridiplantae; phylum Streptophyta; class Magnoliopsida; order Myrtales; family Myrtaceae; genus Rhodomyrtus; species Rhodomyrtus tomentosa. The sequence continues at coordinate 34,731,678 of JAPCWY010000010.1, forward strand.
AAGGCTGTTTTGCCATCCTTGGAGAGAGCATTCAGGTCGGCCCCTTTTAGCAAGAGGAGCTTCAACACCTCCGTATGTCCACCGCCTGTGGCGAGGTGAACAGGGCCGCGGTTTGATGTCTCCGAGCGTTCAATGCTCGCTTGGTGAGCCAAAAGGAGCTCCGCAATCAGGGTTTCTCCGCTGGCGGCGGCCGCCGCAAGTGGGCTGTATCCCAATGATCGGTCCGGAGCCTCCAGGCTGGGCTTGAATTCAAGAAGCAATTGGACGATGTCGGCTCGACCCTGCGTGATGGCCAGGTGAAGCAACGTATGACCATGCTCGTCGACGGTGTCCACGAGCTGCCAAGCTGGGTCGCTCCGCTCCATCACCTCCCTAATCTCGTCCATCGAACCTTGGACAACGAGTTGAACCACGATCGGTGAGCCGACGAACATGACCGTCAAGCCGCTGTCGATGAACACTTGCTTCTTCTTGGTGGTGAACCAATCGCTGGGGACCTCGAAGGTGGAGCTAGGGTTCTTCATCGCTGCGCCGGGGACCACGACGCTGTGGAGGAGGAACAAGTCGTCGCAGCGAGGGAAGAACTCTGGGAGGGCCGAGCCAGGAGGGTGGTGGTAAGTGATTTCCACGGTCAGCGTCGAGAGCGGGGCTATGATCCCCGACTGCGGCTTCACCGTGTAGCGGCTCTTGTGCTCCGGCTGGAGTTTGAACGCGACAGGCATGGTGTACATCACGTTGCGCAGAGTGAGCTCGCCGCAGCACTTTTGTCCCGGCTCGATTCGGATGGCGACGGTGCTCGACGGCTCCAAGCTTATGAGCCTGTCCATTTCGAATCGAATTACAGCCCAGAATTACGTCTGCGCTTCACCAAATCGACAGCGGATAAGACGTCGCGAGCGAGATGGATCGCATTGAAGGCGGTGCCGCGACGGGAGCCAAACTTGATCTGCTCGGCGAGTGGCTCCTTTTGCTTTCCTTCCCTCTCTGTGTCTTGAAGTAAGAATCCAGACAGGGGTATGCGAGGCGGGGCATTGGTTTTAAAGGAGGAAGGAGGCGGAGGCCAGCAACGAATGCCAAGCCGCCACGTGGTGGCATTAAGTACGATGCTGACTCTTTCCATGCAGCGTCCCAACGGCGCCCTTCATCCGACCCGTAAAAAATTAATTTGCTAACACTGCTATGTCTTCGACCCAAAAAAAAAAAAAAAACTCAAATGGTTGGGATTTACTATTTGTGAGTGAAAAATGAATCACTTAAAAAATATTTTCTTAAAAATACTAATTTATATCACTTGAAATAATTAATCAATAAAAAATATTAACAGTAATTTATGTCTAAATAATTTTTTTTAAAATAAAAATATTTTTTTCATTCACTCATTTTTTCTAAGCGATATATGCAATTATTTTTAGAAATACGTTTTTTAGAATATTCATTTTTAGGAAAACAAACAAGTTTTACTGGTTATAATTAGCAAACTCATTGTCGAGATATTCGTCACACTATCGGAGAAAGAGCGATACGACATGGTTCAATGTGAAACGGGGGAACGATAGGATGCTTTTGTCGATTTAGGAAGGCGATGCCCGCAATTTTTATCCGATTAAGGTCCCTTTTCTTCCCAATTTTTTTCTGTAAGCTTTCGTCATTGGCCGAAATCGGTCGCTGAAAATGACTCGGCCACGCGCACTTGAATTGAACCGGTTCATGTTAAATTTTCACTTGGTATTTTGCTGATGTTTGTCCGGTAGATTTCTCCTGCGAATTTGACCGTGTCCCCCTCCTCGGAACTGTCGATTCCTTCCGACAACGACACGGACAAGGCATAGAGACACTGTAATGTTTTTTTTTTTTCCTTTTGGGTGGATTTTAAGAATGAAAAATGATATAAATAATCATTAAACTTTGGCTCAATGCGCTATGTGGTCCATAAACTTTTAATTTGTTCAATATAGTCCCTAAATATTAACTCAATGTGTAATTTGATCCCTAAACTTTTAATTTGTTCAATGTGGTACCTGAATTTTTAACATATGTTTAATTTAGTTCTTAGATCATATAAAAAAAATTCGTTATTGTCCCCGTTCTTAAATTAATATAATAACTATATTGAATATTTTCGTATAGAGATTACATTAAATTAATTAAAAATTTATTAATCATATTAAATATTAATTTAAAGTTAAAAGTATCATATTGAATAAATTTAAAGTTAACGGACGTTAATGCTGTGTCATTTTCCTTTCTAAGAACAAACGAGATAGAGATTGGGGGGCTGCCGGTTGGCGAGGCTATGTCGCCAAACAACGTAGCGCTAAAGAGCCTCATTTCCTTCTGAATTTGCCACGTGGAGTTCTGAGGCTCGCGAAATCTGATGCTGGATTGGGGAGGTCCCACGTGCATTTTTTTCCTTGCCATTTGGACCAATGGAAAAAGATTATGGGGCCCGATGCGTCGTCGTCTGATGCGGTACCAGCCCATCGCTAGGACCCAATTTGGTCACAACGAAATCCCTTTTACCTGGACATGGCCGAGACACCAAGAGAGGATCGGACTCTTGCGACGTGTCCTATGCCTTGGTGGTTACCGAAAAATTGGTTTTATAGAGTCGTCATCTCAGGGCCATATTGATTTCGAGCCTTGTTGGAGCGCCCGAGGGTAGAATCCTCGACGTACCGGAGCCGTGCAGAAAGCACCTCCTTAAGAACGGCCAGGGAAGTAGATCAGTTGAGATACGCTTAAACTAGCTCAAGTTATCTAATGAGTTAATAGTAAGGTATAAATGACATAAATGGTCCACGAACTTTGACTTAATATGAAATGTAGTCCCATAACTTTTAATCTAATCAATATAATCTCTGAACTTTAACCCAACGTGTAATATGATCTTTAAATTTATAATTTAGCTGACAACTGCTTAGGCCATGGTCAGAAACGTTATGATCTCATTTGAGAAATGGTAAAACATTGATCTTTTCTAAAACATAGTAAACCGTGGGGGGAAGGAGTATCGAATGATAAATCCAAAGCAACAATGCTAGGAATTAAATTATCCTAGATTGCATTAAACTATGTACGAAAGTGACATCTTTATCACATATAATTGGTCTAATTTAATTGTTATTCTACGGTTATGCCAACCAGACCACCAGATAATCATTAGTGGTTGGATATTCTCAAATCGACAGATCATTGGTGCTGCTTCGGATGTCCATTTGGAATGTGCCCCACGACCCGATTGTTACTCTCTCTTTTTTATTATTATTATTGGGTCGAAGATTTGTTAGACACATTCTGTTGCCAGATGGGAAAATCTTACTCAGTCCACGGACAGCTTCAATGACAACAAGTACACTACGTTAATAAAAAAAGACAAAAGTGGAAGTTCTGGCAGCGAGTTCCACTTGGTGCCCTCATCCCCTCAGCTGAGCTTGACCAATTACAATGATGATATTCCTATAGGGATGATCGTTTCAGAAACAATCATCTCGGAGCCGGAAAATGGGTCGGAAATTCCGATTCCCAATTTATGGAATAGAGAACCGGACCAATCGGTCTGGACCAGGAACCGGTCATATCTCCTCTTCTAATTTTCTTTTTATTCGCAGACTACAAATGTTATTACATGTCTAAACTACCGTATGAGTGATGTTAACAGAACAAGCTTTTGATGAGCTAAACATGATAATCTCCACGAACAAAGCTATAATGAGTTTAGAAGCATCGAGCCGCAACTAAGACTAAGGGAGGTGAGCGTGACGGAGTGTAAGCAAGAAAAGAATGAGAATTAGAGTTCTGAAAATTTGAAATAACAAAAATTTAACAAATCAATCTAATTTGGTGGCCCGTGTAGATGGATCCACACATGGAACGGGGCACCAAATCGATATTCACTAGTTCCAAATTATAAGAATCGGTAACCGTATTTGTTCTCGCGAAAACCGCTCAGAATCAATCGATTCCCTCAGGTTTTCCTCCTCGCCTCTCGATATTTCTTAAGGTTCATTCGTTTTAAAGGAAACTGTTTTTAAGAACTTGTTTTCTCACTTTTTGGTGTGTGGATGACGGAAAACTAGTCGAAATTTTTCATTGAGTGAGAACTACTAACGTATATTTGGGGGGGTAATTCCCCTTTGAGCAAGAAATAGCAATTTCCCTAAATGACCAAACTAATGAAAATAAAATATTTTTCATGAAAATTAAATTCTCTTTATTCCGATGTTTTTAGTGAAACAATTGGATAGCGAATTTGGCCCAAACACGAGGCTTTGTCTACGTTCTTGTAGCGTTTTAGGTTCCATACCTTGCCGTCGGTTTCATGGCTATTGCCAAAATAATTCCTGTCTCAAATCTTAATGGATGGAAAATAGCTCGTCATGAACCGCATCATGCCTTTCTTTGGGGTCTCGCACAAACATGGTGGCTCCTGGCTGGTAGATTGCTTGTCCCTAGGCTAGTTGAACGGATAAATCGGGCCGAATAAAAATAAAACAAGACCCGACCCAAATTAACTTATTTGTAAACACTATAATTTTCGCTACTCATATACGGATTGACCCGACCCGACACAACCCAATATCAAATTCTCTTTAAATTGTTGCTCTGAAGAATGACCAACTCAATGGACCGGCTCATCGAGTCGATGTGGGGAGCTTCGGTGCTCGGATCTAGTCAAGCGCTGGGGCTTCCCAAGGCACATAAGCATTGTGGGGACGTGGTGAGCGCCGTCCCAACGGATAAGAAAATTGCGCATAAGCAAATGTCGGGTTATCAACTTTTGTATCGAATTACCAAACTCAATCATGTTACTCCCCAACTCTTGTTAATTAATTTTCCAATTTATTTCAAGTCACCAATTCTTGTTGGAGTAACCTACGATTTGTTTGGTCATTAAAAAATTGTCAACATTCGCAACAAATTACCAGCGTAAGTGGACAACATTTGAAGAAACCAATCAAACACTCATTGTTGTCCGTAAATGGCACATTGGACACAACATAGTGAACGGGCCTGATTTCGACATTGACAAACTTTGGATGTCACACGAGCACATCTAGATCTATCACACCATAAATCTAGAAACATAAGACTGGAAAGAGGACAACCTCGTTTACTTTTTTTTTTTTTTTCCTCGTACTTATTTTCATCAGTTCTGGGGCCAACTAAAGGAGACGAGTCCAAGAACGTTGACGTACTCTTCGCTGCGACACTGCTGATCTGCAACTCCAAAGGTCAACCATCCAAACTGTCAAACTACTAGATCGATTGAGCCATAACCATTCTGGTTACAACTAGTAAATGCTGGTCCATGATTACAATCATTGCATCAAGAAAAGAGTGGACGCAACTTGGCGAAAGTATCGTTTGATCATAAATGATGCTAGCAATGTGACGGGGTTTATTATAGTCTCTCATATCCATCGAACTCATTAGCCACAAGGAAAAAAAACGCACCTATTACCAGTCTAGATCGCAACTCGCAATGTATACTTTACCTAGTAGCTCAGTCGCTGTCGCTGTGACTGCTGCTGTTGTTGCGGCCATGCTCGTGCTTCTTCTTGTCCTTCTTTTTCTTCTCTGCCTTGTCCCTGTGATCCCCGCCGTGGATCTTGTCCTTTATCTTCTCCACCGACCCCTATTTCTTCTTCTCCTCTTCTCCATGGTGCTCCGGCAGGTGGTCGTGGCCCTCCGGCTTGTGCTCCTCGGGCTTCCGGTGGTCATGGCCATGGCCCTCTGGTTTGTGTTGTTCCTGCTTCTTGTGGCCTCCTATGTGGAGGGCCTCCTCGATCTTGTGAATGATTCCTGCCATTTCCTCCTCTTTCCTCGAGTGGTGATGTGCGAGTGCCTGGGTTTTTTGAATGTGATGATAGTTGGAAGCCACCAATGTCCTCTATTTATAGGCGATTTGTGCAAGGTTCGATTCAAACCATGTCGTGGCATCATGGGGAAGCTACGAAGCAGGGAATCTAATGCTGTACTATAAAATAAAATTATCCACCTCTTAATTCTCTCCTTGTATTGCCAACCAGTACTATTCATCTTCTCTCTGGGGAAGCGTCCACCGACCATTGGATTACGTGTACTCCGAGTTCCCAAATTCCCGTAACTTCTGTCCGAGGGAAACCAAAAAGAAAGACCAAACAAAATGATAGTGCATCATCAAGCACTGGTCTTGATTCTCATGTTTGCTCTTCTCTAAAGTCCGAAGGGGAAAAAAAAAAAGTCGGCGACGTTTCGCACATGTTTAACCACAGATTTTGCTTCGACTTTAGATCCACGCCGTTGTTGGGCATTAGAAAAGCCAGTGGAAAATCAAACCGACAAAAACTTTTAGCCTGTGTTCTGGCCCTCAATGTGCTCTCAGTTTTCAAAAGTATCAAATTCCAAGCCCAAAAACTGAAAGCCACTACTAAAATTGAAAAAATCATGGTCAAAGATAACCTTTACAGTGCCAAAAACGCCGAGAAAGTGCACGTCTTAAAATTGTGGATCGTTCAGGTATCCAACTTCATGAAGAAAAACTCCTTTTTAAACCCCACTAGAAGCGTACTTAACACTTCTTAGCGACAAGCCTCAAACGCTCACAATCCATATATGCATCAGAAAAGCAGAAGGAAACACCTAATGGATCGGCTCAACTAAAACGACAATGTAGGCAGCAGTATATAAATATCTACATCAGCCAACAACCAGAACATGTTTATTCTCACCTAAGAGTATACGTCAGTATACAAGAGAACCCTAATGCCATTGGCCGAAATAAATAAGAGGTCAACCTATACAAGCTTTTCACGATCTTCAGAGTCATCTAATTGCCCCAAGCAAATTAGCACCATCAAGCTTCGCACCTTCCAAATGCTGCAAAAGATATAAGACAGGAGGAGATCAAACGCTGAGCTGGTGAAATTGCATACACGAAAATTATCCTTCAGAGTTCAGACTACAAATGAGGTGCTCAATGGGAATCTACGTTCCAGCCGTCCTTAAAGAAGTATCCATATAGCAAGAATGCAATGCACTGTACACTATGCATTTCCCTAAAAAGGAAAACAGCAGAGTCACAGAAGAGCAGCACACTCCATTCAGTTCTTTCTAATGGATACAACATGGAGGATTTTATGTCAATCTGAGAATCATGAGGAAGGATAACCAAATAGGGAAAAACTACTATTACTCACAGTCTCTCGAAGATCTACATGGCGTAGGTATGCTCTTTGCAGGTTTGCACCCCTTAAATTTGCATTGATTAATTTAGCCCCCTGAAAATCATGAAAGACAAGGATTGAACAAAAAAGCTCGACAAAGTGAGGCCAGAAATATCCACTAATTGATTTATTTTGTTTGATAAATCAGACAAGCCGCCTTCCATGTTACGTAAGAGCTCCTCCTGTACAATGGAAGCATTATGATACACCTAAACTCTAAGCAGATCAGATTGTTGAAGATCAAAAGCAATTTTTCATCAGAAACTACAACACAAATAAAATTAATCAGGAGTGCTTGTTAAATTGCAAGGTTGTAACCATCACTTGAGGAAACTCAAATCACAATGGAAGGAACATTTACCTTTAAGTTGGCACCCTCCAAATTGGCTCCCTCTAAGTTGGCATTGGTTAAGTCAGCAGTCTGTAGGTTTGTTTATAAAGTAAAGCATCAGTTCTCTAGGCAGGGATTATCGCAATACCACGCATTTAGGCATGGATTAATGGCAATACCACGCATTTAGTAAATATAAACAGTCCTTTATACCACACAACAGTCAAAAAACAGTAAACTGAAGAATCTCAATGTTCCTAAAAAAAAAAATATATTGCTATCGATAACAGCACGATAGTTGTATAAGCTTCACATATCACAGCTAAGTTACATCAAGAGACCGTCAACTAAAGTATAACAATTCAGGTGATTTTGGGCTGTGTATGGTTGGATTCGCAAATGGGCTTTGGGCTTCTAAAGGCCTTTGACAAAGGTAAGGTGTTCTGCAAGAAATTTATAACGCCTTTGAGCCAAAGCCAACGTTTCCAAAGTCCCTTAGTTCAATAAGAGTTCTACCCAACTTCAGCTTTGAGCATTTCCAGAATGCTAATGATTATTTTCCAACCTTGCCCTCACTAAATCTTCAAAATTCCACAAACCCACGCAAGACAGCACTGAGGTCAGATCTGAACGCCCGTGCCAGATTTGGCTTGCCAGCTTCAGGCCATCAGCCTAGCACTGCCCGTCGCTGAGCTTCAACTTTCTTTTTCTTTTTTTTCAAATATAGCCAAAGTCCTTCACAATTCTAGTTTTTTCCAAACAACATTTTGTCAAAGTTGTTTCCCATGCATTTTTCAATTAAATTTTCCAAACACTATTTGCATTTTGAAGAACTCCTTCAGCCTAAAATCCTTTCCATTTCCACAAAGGTTTTCCCTAAAGGTTCTCCTAAACGCAACCAACGTGTCAGTCTTCTTCCCTCTCTCATTGAGATTTTTAGTTTCCCAGATATAATAGTTCGTCGCTCATAGTATCAAAATTTCTCGGAAGCTTGGTTGACAAAATTCCTCGAATTTTATTCAACCAGTGCAACCTGTACAGTCATCAGTGATGTCAATTAGAGGACAGCAGAGTAACGTACAAAACTGACTCGAAATAATAAGTAGGCTGGTTGTAAATGATTTGAGACTTGAAAAGCTTTCAGATAGAGAATCCAACGATTTCGAGTAAACATGCATGTGACTGACAAAGTAATTTCAATGCCTATAGGCAACAGTGATGGGCAGAAAAAACGCAAATAGCATATAGGAAGTGACTCCACCAGTTCCTGGCAGATGCTAGACAAAAGAAAACATAGGTTATAGCAGACAATTACAAAGTCCAAAGTACAAAAAGGAGCTCCCATGCAAGATGTAAGCAGATAACAAACCTGCAAATGTGCAGATCGCAAGTCAGCTCCACAGAAGCTACAACCGACCAGACAAGCATCTGCCAAGAGAATACATATATATACTTTAATCACAATATAAGCACCTGCTACAATTGATTTTAAGTAATATAGAAAGACTACTGATGCAAAAATAAAGGCAATACTCTTAAGCCTCACTAAATATCAACAATAATGCGGGTTCATATGCATTAATGGAGATGAGAACAATAGGGGAACTAGCCCCTTCATTCAAAATATCACTATCCCCAACAGATAATCTCATGTTCACTACGGCACTTTGATCATAGAGGCTCAAATCCGAGTCCATTGACTCCACTTTAACTACAGTAGCTGTGAAAACAATAATTTAACCTGTGCAAACAAAGTTCATTAAATAATGTGCTTTCTTTTTGCTGTACGATATAGAAGTATTAAGAATTGCATAAAGACGCCAACCGAATAAATTGACGCAAATAAACATGCAACTAAGTCATCATTTTTTTGTGTGCGTGTGGAGAAACTGAAGAACAAGGAGAGTAAACAACACAGAATAGGACAGGAGGCTACAGAAAGCTGTGTTTAGACTCATGCTTCTAAAGTGCAGAAAGCGTTTCTCATCTATAAGAATCTCATTCTGATTCATTTGAGACGGAATTTAGATATGTTGGAAATAATAAATCAACATGGTAAGATACCGAAAATGTAATGAGAAAAGAATTTACCAAAATATCCACACAAAAGATAGCGGAAATGACGATATTAAGGTGGATATATGGTCATACAAGAATGGATAAGATAAGAAATGAAGAAATTCGATGAAAAGTTGGAGTTCCAATGGCAGAAAAAATGAGAGAACATAAATTGAGATGGTTTGGCATATTCTTCGAAGATCTAGATGCTCCATTAAGAATAGAAGTTTGCTATCGATGGGGTATGACGCGAAAAAAGGAAGAGGTCGGACAAAACATACTTGGGGAAAAGTAGTAAAACAAGACTTGATGAAGTAGGAAATAAATTGGCATACAGTTTGTCTGAGAACATAGTGGAGAAAAGCTTTTGGAAGTGCAGAGGAGCAGAATTTCTATGTTCCTGATTGTCCTTTTAGCCCTTCTTCCCTATAATTATTTATTTATTTTTAGTCTTTTTTCCTTTCTAGTCCTTTCCCCTATAGATATTTATGTTTTTTTGTTTTTTTATAATTCTTTCTTTTCACCTCAATCGGTCTTGCTTTTATTTTATTTATTTTTAGGTTCATCGACCGCAAACCCCAACTAGGTTGGGATAAAAGTAATGTTGATCCACACAAAAGATACAATAACATTTTTAGAGGTATACAATGAAAAACACAACTACGTGTAAACATCATGAAATAAGTCACAAATGACATTTTAATCATTGCAAGATGAACCAAAGTCCAAATATGACAGTGTAGTAAGTGCAGCATCAACATCAACAACTCCTTTATCCCAAAATAGTTGGGGTTGGCGATCGATGAACCCCAAAGAATCATAAAAATAAAAATAAGTGCAACGGAGGGAAATGGAAGGAAATTTGCCTTGTAGATTAGCACTCTGAAGATTTGCACCGGCTAATAAAGCCCCACGAAGATTGGCTCCAGTAAATTCACATCTTCCCTAGGCAACAACTAAATCTCTAAGGAAAAATTAAGATTATAAATAATCCAGAGGTTGGAAAACACCTTTTAGCATCTTACTCGCGCAAGGTAGCATTGTGGAATATGGATCCTTCAGCAACCACATCCTGCATTAAATTCATGGCCAACAACAGATCATTTTTAAAGAAAAGGAAACCACGTAATTGTCAGATAGAAAGCTTGACATATTTGAATAAGTGATCTAGACGAAATTCGACCTGTGACAGACACGACATAATGGATTAATTTCCAATGAACTCACCATATTGTTGAATTTGAACATTAAGACATAAAGTTTGGCAGATGCCATAGCAAAGCATTGGTCAAGAGAGAGCCATTCTTAAAGAAGAAATGAATGCTTCACGTTTATGACAAACTATACCTACCCGGAATTTTGCACATTGCAAATTAGCTCGCATAAGGAACACATTTTTGAGACAAGCATAGCTGAAATCTACAAATGACAAGTCCTGCATATAGTTAAAGAGTAAATACACAAATTAGCTGAACAAATTGACAGGAAGAAGATTCTCATTACACACAGAAACATGCATTGCATACCAGCTTGGAAAGATCGACCCCAGAAAGATTAACCCCCCTAAATCTGACTCTTTCTGATTGTATACACTTGATAATATCAGTTCTTGTCAGTTCCGAGTCCAACTCATCCTTATCCTGTTCCCTCGTCTTACTAACGACGGAATGAATTCCATCTATTAGTCCCTGAAATTGGGAAAATATCAGGATAACTTTATTCACAAGGGCAGCCAATTTGATTAGCACTAGACATGAAGAATATTAGTGACATTTGAATAAATGTTTATCACTAATTTATAACGATGTATACATGCAGATGTTTACATTACAGGAGAGCATAACATCCAGCCTACTAATGGAACTTCAACACAAAAAAGAAACAGGACAAGAGGTGAACAAACTATATTTGCAGCTAGGATGGAAGATTCTCGGGCACATCAGGGTGATAGATTGAAAGGCGTAAACTTATGCTCCAAAGCCTATCTTGCACACAGTATGAAAACATTTGACGTGTTAAATTTACAAACTGAAAGAAGATGACACTACATCAAAGTATTAATCGTCTGTATTCACTTTCGTTTGTGCCAAATCATACTACGCAAGCCTTTTCTGCAGATTGACAATAGACCAACTATGAAGTATCATAAACTTGAATAAGAAAATACCAGGAATACTTAGGTGCACCGATATATAAAAATGTCTATGTAAGGAATACTAACCAGTAGTTGATAATATTCTGCCTCACGCAGAAGCTCCGAGTAGTCAGAGTCTGATAAAGTGGGAATGACACCATCCCTTAACCAGTTTAGAATATGTCTGAAGTGTTTCCCATCTCGATCAACAAAGACATATCCCTGGCAAGTTTGTCTGCATTAGCCAGTCCCATTCACAAACTTGTAGACATCACTAAAAGAATAACAATCTCCCGATTCCAGCTCAAAGAGCCAGCAATGGCAGTTTACTGAGAATGAAATAGACAAGATCCCAACTTGGACACAGCATTTTCATTCCATCCACAAGCATCCCATATTTTTAATTGGAAGTAGGATCGTTCTCAAGAAAGACATGTTTTTTCGCGGCTGCACAATTAATAGTGTTCAATTCTGCTAAACAATTTAAGGATCTGAGAATCCAGTTGCTGTCATGCACAAGTTTGTGTTTCCAATACGCCATGCCACTACTAAACTTTCCCATGCCAGCGTAGGAATTACAAGTCCACCCCAGTAAACTTATCCAAAATGAGAACATCAACCCAATAGGGAACACGAAAGGCCTAGATATCCAAGTTGGTAGCAACATAATATCATACATAAAAACAACCCCATAGTTCTTACACTCAACACTTCGACTGATAACCCCATGCAGCTATCACCATTATGCATGGTATGAGGCTAGAATATGCAATCAAAGTCTTAAGTTGGCAAACTTTAATAAGTATATTTGGACAAACCTGTGTGTGTAATCCACAGGTTCATACACACTCATGCATTCACACAATCAAGCAACTCATCATCAATGTATCATGGACAAGTTCAAGCGCGCATAGGTATCAGATAAAAACTTCCATCACAGCATACAGAGCCAACTGAGCTCGTGATTAATTAAATGGTAGACGTGGAGCAAGATACCCAGTATACACATCACAATTTCAAGGTCCGCGAAGGCAAAACCACAAAATAGAGACATCGATACCTTGTCGGGATCTTGGCACACCACATGGCGCCCACTGAACATAGCCGCTAGCATAGAATCAGGTTCCCGCTGAGTCAGCGTGCCCACAGTTGTGGAGAATTTTTTACCACCTGCGCGATGGCACAAAATTAGGTCCAAATTGAAAGCTATCATGCAAGTATTCATCATCCGAAAATGCAACGGCCATGAGATCCGTTAGCTTAAAACAAGTAGCAGCAGCAGCAGTCAGAAAACTATCCGCTCGTGATCACCGATCCACATAGCCACACGAGCTTCAAAGCCCCACCAACAGATCTCAGCCCAACTATCAGCAGCTCAAGCCGCTCTTTTCCACACAAAACTTAGCCCATAAGCAACTCCAACTACGAGGCGCGTCGCCAATCCGATCGCTCGGTGATCCCAGGAACGCAGTCCGAAGAATACGACTTCGCAACAGCATTCCCTCCACATACATAATCAGAACGCCTAAGATTGCAATCCAAGAACACACGAAACTTGGGAGCGGATTCCGACAAGGACTCAGCACTCGACGGCAGTGACCGAAAAAAAAAAAGACAATCGAGTCCAAAATGCGTGAAAACATGCAATCATCCATAACGATAGAGAGAGGAGGAGGAGGAGGAGAAGAAGGCGATGATCCTAACCAATGCTGAGGCGAACAATGGAGGAAGAATCAGCAGGTTGGATGCTCATTGCTCTCGCTTTTTTTCTTGCAGAGAAAGATGAAAGAGGAGAGGTGGCAATGGCATTACAGACCCGCGTGTCCGCGTATAAATGCATTTCGGCTGGGCTTTTCGGGCCCAATATTTCTGGAGCCCGGGAAGCTCATCATCGTCGGCCCATTACTGCACGTCGGAGTTCATACTTGTTGCTCGAAGTTTATTAGACAGATATCAATTAAATAACGTTGTTAAAATATTATTGTATATATCCAACTTTCATCTATTGCAATTCATGATTCTCGGATGATGGCTCCATGATTTCATCGTAAAACATTCATGATTCTATGTTTATAGATTTGTAACATTTTCCGATCTCGAGTGATGACAGAGAATAAGCGGAAAAGAAGAAGAAGAAGAAGAATGCAATACTCGTCAATGCCGCACCAACAAGCTCACCGTATAATAAAGTGTGCAAACAGTGAATTTACAATAAGAGAGGAATAAAAATGGAAGCGGACAACTAAAAGTTACATAGAGTTCGCGAATATTGTAATTAAAAACGATTAATTGTGTCTTAGGTTTTGCTTGTTTTGTCAAAAATAATCGATACAAGCGATCATTTGAAGGAACATATTTGTCAAATTATTCAAATTTTCACGAAATATGAAGCATAAATTCTAATCGATGCTCATAACCACCTAATCCCACGAAGGATCTTACATTCTAAAGATTATACGTTTAGTTTGTTTCGCAAAAAACTATCGATAGAAAGACATCATTTGAAGGAAAAAATGTCAAATCCATTCAAATGCACTTATAACTATCTTTCGTGCAAAAAAACAATAACATTTGCGAGGATTTCTCGTAACATGATCAAATTCGCAAATTTTCACGTGAGATCGAGCCAAAAACGTGACCCCGAAGCAGCTGAAGCCAGCGCGGATCGGGAAGCGGGCAAGAGCCTCCCACCGGGAGGTTGCACCGCGTGGTTGCATTTGCATGAACATCGCCACGTGGCGCACGGAGGGCGGAACGACCCGCCGTATGCAATGCGTTGGCTGTTTAAAGCAGAACGAGAAATCGGAAGCTCTCCTCACTCCTGCAACTGACAGACCGCGGAGACGAAGAGAAGAAGAGATCGCGAGCACCGAACGATGGCGACGGAGAGGAAGCATCTGTCCTCCATTGCAAGCGAAGTAGTTCAAAAATGCGCACTGTAACAATCTCTCGCCATCTCCTTTTCTTCCGTCTTTACCGAGATCATTGACATTGCCATTTCGAATGATGGACCGCGATGCGCCCGTTCGGTTCTCCGGGAACGGGGGTTATCGGCTTTGATGGCGAGCGCCGGGAAATGATTTGATGGATTATGTGTTCCATTTTCGAGTTATCCCATGATGATGATGATGATGATGATACTGTTGTGTCCTTGTCATTGTTTTTATGCCCTATCATTTTCTCTGGCCCACGTTGAGTTCTATGGTGCTCGTGGAATTTGTCGAGCTTTTTTCTAGAGTTCAGAGAGCGAGAGTAGTGCTCCTCCTGCTGTATTTTGAACTCTGGTACGTTTTGCCGCGAAATCGGGTCTCCACTCTGAGAGAAGTTTCTGAATAAGCTAACTTAAGAATTATTAGCGCGCCGCCAATTTTACTACCGCGAAGTTTAGGCTATTGGAGCATGGTGGCGTTGATATATTTTACAGCTTAACTAGCTCGGAATTCATTTTGATTTTGAAGGTTACGTATGCATATGTATCGGAGAAGGCACGCACGCTCAATTAGTAATCTGTATCGAAAGTAGATCATGGACGAGCTAATCGGACACGGGATGAAATTTAATGAAGTTGGGCCGGCGAAGAGACCTCTTCGGATTTGTTTAATAAAGAGTTGACGAGGGAGAAGAGTCTCCCCTCTTTGATTCTTGTGGGGATAGAGATGGGTCGTATCGCGATGAGGAAATTTGACATGGATTGCTTGTACGAGTCAATTTTACTTGTACCGAACTGGACACATTTTCTGGATGTTGATTAAGCCTAATGTGATATAGTCACAAGATAAGTCTTTCCAATACTTCTCGTTCCCAATCGTCACATTTTTTATCACGCAAATGCAGCTTATTTCAGCGACTTCAACTGTTTAGATCTTCTAAATTTGTTGTTGTTTGGTGAGTAAGTGTATAGTAATATTTCCAATGACAAAACTATGTCAGGCAATTAGGCACTTCTGTCAATAGGTTGGTGGAAGAGTTTGAAGCTGAATTGAAGCCCGATTCAGTCGATTATTCTAGAAAGTTCATGGAGTTTTGTAGCTTAAAGGCTCTTATCAACATGTGTCCAAGCTTAGGTGAGAAGATAAGCGAAGGATCTTTTAGCCGGTTGACATTCAACATGATGCTTGCATGGAAAACGCCCAGTTTTGCTGATGAGGAGCCTCTACTGGTGAGTACCATCTTATTCAATTAATTGTAGGTAGAGGTGTCTGGGACTCCGTGAGAACATTCGAATGCTAAGCCTCTATGCCCTGACGCTTGACCACTTGGCAATTTAATGATACCACTGCATTCTAGACTTACAAGCTGCAACTAATTCTTGTGTTCCTCTCTTAGGATTATTTTCATGTACATGTGATCTACAGGAGTCCATGGCGAAAGAGAAAGAAGAGAAGAAAAAACGAGTGGTAACATTGCCTCAAGAACATGACGAGATCCCTCTCTTCTATTCGGACCTTATGCCGCTACTTGTAAGAGGTCCCTTGCGACTATTTGATGTATTGTTATACGAGATTTCTACTAACAATATTCTTTTGAGAACTTAACAATCGAGATATCAGCTTTCATTTATGGGCAATATTTGTGTTTATCTAGGTCGACGATGGGCCTGATGTTGGAGAAGATGCATTTGTGTGGTTGGCATCCTTGTTTCCGCTAGTTGCAGACGCGGCCAATGGGAAATTTACCTTTGAAACTCTTACAGCACCTACAGGAAATCGTCTCCATTTTCCTGCATATGATAAGTATCTGCAAGAGATTGACAAGTAATGCATCCAATCTTCGCGTGAATTAGCAGAATTATCATGTGTTGATTTCGAAACCTGGCTTAGATGATTGTAGGACTTAGGAGGGGAAACAACCAAGACAGCAGAACTGGTAAATGCTGATGTAAGACTATGATGCTCAGGCAAAGGCCATGGATATTTCAGGAGTCACGTCTTTTTGTTGCTTTGAAATTACCCGAACTAGTCATGGACCTGGTCTTTCAGAAATACTTCATTTCCAACCTTCCAAGGGGACCATCGGAAATCTCAGTTTTAAATTATTTTTAATGCACCGCTCGGAGTGTATCCTAGCTACCACCAGATGCAACTGCCTGCCACAGCAAAGAGCGTGTTCTTAGTGATTGAATTTCCTGAGAAGAAATATCGAGCCAAATCAGAATCATTTAGTTCCTTCGGGCATACTGGGCCCTCTATGCTGCATGTATATCTTTTATTTATCTGCTTTTCAATCAAGGTTGCTTCAATTTTTCTTCTTTGTCTGTGGCATCTTGTGCAGATGCATTAGGTATTTGCAAAAACAGGAGGTGCCAAAGGGTGTTGACCTAGCGGATGATGAATTAATTTTGCATGTCGAGGGAACAGCAAGCACACAAAGAGTAGTTCGTCATATTGGAGGAAAGAGCTGGCCTGGTTTGTCCTGGATTTATACTTGTGCTGATCTTTTGATCTTTAACTTTAGATGTTTTGGTTTCTTGAGATGTTTTATTCTTAATATGCTTTCCTAGGTAGACTCACCTTGACAAATTATGCTCTCTACTTCGAGGCTTCGGGAGTCATCACGTATGAAGATGCAATTAAGATTGACCTTTCAAAGGACACTGAGCACACCGTGAAACCTGCTGCTACAGGGCCCTTCGGGGCTCCGCTTTTTGACAAGGCTATGGCGTACGAGTCCCCTGAACTGTAAGCTCAGTTCCCCAAGTATAGACCCTGACGTCGTTTCTAGATATTGCATTTCTCGCATTAGAGATGTATGTTACTAGCACATATTACATCAAAAGTAGAGATTCAGTATTTGTAGTGATGACATTCTTGTTAGATCACTGACTAGTCAGGTGCATGACTTTTGTTTTTTCTAGATCAGAGGGAATTGTTTTTGAGTTTCCAGAGATAACAAGCTCTACAAGACGTGACCACTGGCTAGCGCTTACAAAGGAGTTAATGTTGATGCACAAGTTTTTGTCCAGACATAAGGTGGAGAGCTCATCACAAGTGTGGGAACTACATTCGCGGACAATATTGGGGATTGTGAGGCTCCACGCAGCGAGAGAGATGCTAAGGATATCGCCGCCTCTGCCTCGAAATTTCTTGATTTTTGCTTTGTTTGATGAGTTACCCAAGGGTGACTATGTGCTTGAAGAGGTGGCTGAGAGCCTAAAGAAGGGTGGAAACAGACAACCATGCAGTGCTAGTTCGATATTGAGAACTCTTAACATGTCAATATGGAGACTCCCAGGCACGAAAGTTGAAGAAGCGGGCGAGGAATGTACCGTGGCTAGCGTCCAAGATGACAACTACTTCTCATTGCAGACAGCTATCAACAATGTTAGAGAGGAAGAAAAAGAAATTGAAATTGCAAAGGCTACCACAGAGGGGATGAAAGAGGAAGGGCTCGGTGATAGTGCCGCTGTTCTTATGGTTAGTCTGCACAATTCAAATCTCTCATGTGTCGTACAATGAAAGAATCTGCAATAAAAATGAGGAAATTAACGAGTTGCAGTCGCATCGGAACTCCTAGCGAAGGATGACCACCATGGTCTTTTACGTCAGAAGAGGAGAAAACTTTGCATCTGTATTTGCATTTATGGCAACGTGGTCCATTCTGCTTTGCTTGCAGGAACTCTTAAAGCAACTTAAGGACGCCATCCTGCCCAAATTACAAGAAATACTGACATGGCAAAGGCCAAAGACAACCCTCACTGTACTTGCAGCAGCTCTTGTGATAATTTACAAGTGAGTTGTCGTACTCCGACGCCTTATCATGTGTTGTAAGCGACACACCCAGTAATGTGCTTGGGTAACAGCTTTGAGTTTGCAGGGAGTGGATCAATAAGGCTATAGCCGCTGGCTTGTTTTGGCTTGTATTGAAGATGCTCCATGTGAGGAAAGAGAGGGAAGAATACCGAAGAGAGGAGATTGTAGTGTGCACAGAGTCCGACAAGAGCACGATGGAGAGCATAGTATCAGCTCAACGTGGACTACAAACGGTCCATGACATGGTGCAGAAATTAAACATCACACTGCTAAGACTCTGGTCGATATTTCTTTGGAGGTCTCGAAAGGTACTCTCGTTTCTTTATCTTGTGTGGGAAAACCAGTGCTTGGTGTGTTGACAGTGAAGGTGGCAACAAACTCGGACAGGACCTTTAGCGATGTCCTTCACCTGTTAAGCTTCCTTTCTTACATACGGGCTCAGAGAATCTTCTAGAATGCATATTTTCCTACAAATGAAAGTTTTAACCCCCGAGTCTGGGCATCAACATTTGAGTGACTACGTACACGTTACAGTGTCTTAAGTTCTTCTTTCCTTGTTTTACTGGGTCACAGAATTGAAGTTGCTTGAGGTATGTTATGGCATATACTCCTGTTTTGGTGCTCACTCTTCCCACCAACCAAGCAATGACGATTTCTTCCATTCCGATTGCAGCATGCTGAGATGGTGATGATGGTGTCCTGCGCAGTGGCTATTGTGATAGCGGTGATACCGCTGAAGTACCTCTTCATTGGAGCCACGTTGCACGGTTTCATCGCGACATCAAAACTAGGGAAGCGCCTGCAAGACGACCGCCCGAAGAGACGGCTCAAAGAATGGTGGGACTCCATACCGGCTACCCCCGTGCGCATCGTCGACAAAGCTGAGGACTGTTCCGCTGACGACGGCAAGCGCTCGTAGCATATAAGATAATGCGACAAGATAAGCAGTCGCATGTTCTCATCACTATTTGAAATTCCAAAGATTTGCTACCTTGGAACACTCACTTTTTTCTTTTTTCTTTTTAACGGGTTGCTTTGTGTATTGTCTTTTTGGACCTGTTAGTGTTGGGTAGGTGCAAGCATGAGCAAATCGTCCTCCTAGCGGCCCGCGATGCTTGCTATGCGTCCCTTTAGCATCAGGTGTCTTGACTCTGGGTCGGGCATTACACGGACAAAACCAACTACCTCTCTCTTTTCCCCCCTATTTTAACTACTGGTTCTTTTTTTTTTTTTTGGTCATCTTTCGTGGGCAAAAAGCACTTGATATTTAATTCGGAAAAGATTAGATGGGAAAAGTGGAGATGACAGCGCTCCGCGAGTCGCACAAAAGCGACGGACGGACCCTCATCCACCTTTTTATTTCAGGCCGAAAAATATTGCCCCCAGACTTTTGTCAAAAATTAATCAAGGTAGTTTCACCATTTCCAAACTTTTCCCATATGCAAGATGCGATTAAAACATTTCAGTAATCTTTAGAGACATCCAAAACATGTGGAGAGTTTAATCACATGTAGAGGCGTCGATATGGGTCATTAACCCAATTCTTAACTCATTTTTATGCACTTGCCTCGTATATGGGTTCACTAAATTTTAAAAAAAGGGTCATGTATGGGTCTAAACTTATAAAGCCTTTTAATGTGTTTTAGCTTAATTCATTTTTAGTATAGGCTTTTCAAGCCCACTGCCGCCACCCATCGCCGTTGCCTGCCTACGACCGCTGCCGTCCGTCGCCGCCACCGAACACTTCTCACGGTGTCCCCACACTCCGTCAAACACATCTCGCAGTGTCCTCGCCGGTGAGTAGAAGTACTCACGAGCCTTTGAGCGCTTCAATTGCGACGGAGACGGGAAAACGTCCGCTAGGAGCTCAGCACTTACTTCGCGTCCATCGGCGAGTCCTTAACCCACACCACGAACCTCGGAAGGCAATCGCCAACTTCGACCCGGACAGTGACGGCCTCTTGAGTTCGAGGACTTCGTCCGCATGGTGGAGCACAACGGTGGCGAGAGCAATCACGCGGGGACTTTTAAGCCTAATATATACAGAAAACATACACTCTGATCCATTTTCAAAGGAAACTCTCCGACCCTTCATCGTCTCATCATCAGTTCGAAGCCATGATGCGTTGGAATTCATAAAAATCGACCATTCCATTCCCATTCGATATCAAAAGCACGTATCATTCTCACACACTCTTCATAAGAATGCTCTCTCTCCCCAAGCCTCGACAACACGTGTTGCCATGTTGAAGTCCTCGAGCCGCGATGACCCCACGGCCTTTGCCGGCCTCATAAATCTCTAACACCCTTTCAAGATCCCCGTCGCTCTCGCCAACGTCTTGCTCCACCATGCGGACGTAGTCCTCGGACTCAAGCAGGCCGTCGCCATCCGGGTCAAAGCCAGGGATTGGCTTCCAAGCTTCGTGGAGGGGAAAGGACTCGCCGATGGACGAAAAGTAAGCGTTGAGCACCTCACTAGACGTCTTCCTATCTCCGTCGCGGTTGAAGTGCTCGAAGGCTCGTGAGTACTTGTGCTCACCAGTGAGGACAGTGCGAGATGTGCACGACGGGCTGATAGGCGGGCAAAAGCGGAGAAGGGCGGGAGGTGTCAATATGAGTTGGGTCGGGTATGTGTAAGGTGTGGATCAAATCGAGCATGAGTTATTGAATTTTCATCGCGTGAATATGGGTTAAAACGGGTTAAATATGTCAATAAAAGTGGGACCATATTCGGCTCAATTCGTCTCACTCATTTGACACATCTAATCACATGTATAGTAAAATTTAGACCAAATGAACAAAAAATCAGTCAACCGATCTAAAGATTACAAAGTAGGTCATTCTAGCTCAGTTTATATTAGCGTTTTGACTTACCTAGAGTGAAATCTTCAAAAAAGAAAGCATTTAGTCACCTTGAAATCAAAATAATTATTAAGATCGACAACTATTATTCTTAGAAAAACGACAAAGCTAACTTAGAAAAAATAAAGTCCATGAACATACCTCGTAAGACACTAGATTAGAAGTGAGGGTTTTGAATTTTGACTGTCTTGAAAGAGATTGAAATAGAAAATGTAGAGATCACGTGGCAAATGGGCAAGAGAAATCGCATATTTGTTTATCGTCTTTTACATTTATTCTAATATTAAGCCGTGGGTTTAAGTCACATTCATTAGCTTGAGTTAAAAACATGATCATGCCATTTAACTAGAGTTAGTAAGTAGATGTAAAGTTCCTAGGGTTAAAAAGTTATGTGAGGCATTATATCGTCAAAAGCTAGGTTCAGAGTATTCAATTAAGGGCACGTGGCAAGTAATGAGATGGGAATTGAGACACTTTTTCAACCTAAGATGGTGAAGAGTGGCATGATATGGGGTAAAAAGATTGATATATTAGGTTATTTTTTTGAGTATATGCTTTACATTGCAGTAAATAAACAGAAAAATCGGTACTCGTCTGAAATGTCGGTAAAATCAGAAAATTTAAAATTGTAACAAAAGGTACAGAACGATAGGGATTCCTAAACTCAATAAAAGTTTAATATTTAAAAGTTATTAGACGCGTGTTCAAGAGAACGTTAATAAATTATTATATTAATTTTAATTTCTCGATGACTCTCACTATCTTTATATATCAAATATTATAAGTTAGAAAAAAAAAATAGGATGTGACAATATTAAATCGTGTCAATTTGAATATGAAAAAGTTTAGGAGATAGACCATCCTCTTGTTGCGGATGGAACTAAAAAGGAAAGAAAACAATATTACATGTGGACATATTCCGATCCATCGCAACCGTTGAATAATGAAATTCGTCGACGGTTCAGATAGCGTAAAGTGCATGTGTCTCACCAAAAGAAAAAGAAGTGCATGTGTCTCACCAAAAGAAAAAGAAGTGCATGTATTCGATAATTTCTCAGAGCAGTAAATATCTCCAGCGTAGTGTATACGTTCTTTATTCACTCTCATCATCTTCTTCTTCCTCCTCTCTCTCTCCGTGCTATGGACCACACCTGAAAATGAAATTGTAGCCCTAAAACCCTCGATAAATCCCACCTCCCCACCATGACCGACGGCGGAGGAGAAGATGCCACCATGAACTCCTCCGATCAAACCGACTCTCAGAAGGCTCGAACGCTAGAAGACCTCGTCCAAGCCCTGTACACGTCGGTCTCGCGCCTCTCCGCCTCTTCGAGGACCATCCCCTCAGAAAGAGACTTCCATTTCTACCACAACTTCGACGACTTCAAAGCTCCGATAGGAGAGATTACTCAGAAATCCGGCTCCCTTCTGCAGGCGATCGGTTCGTCGGCGGTCGCCTTGGGCAAAGACGTCACCTTTCCCGAGGACCTTGAGGACGCGTACGATTGGCTGGTCAATGTGAATGACGAGGTCTTTGAGCAGTTTGATTCGTCGGCGGACGAGTTTCGGAGGGTGAGGAAGGGGGAGGAGGAGAGCGGAAAGAGGATAATGGAGGTCGACGGAGGTTTTCAGCTGGTGTATGCAAAGAAAAAGAACAAGGCGGTGCAGGGCTCGGTGATTCAAACCGCGACTGACTCGGTTAACGGGATGGGAGAATCGAGTGTAAAGGTAGCAAGTTTGAAAGAGAAAGTGGGCGGACCGAAACCGAAGGTGCCGTTCCATATCCCGACCATAAGGAGGCCGCAGGAGGAGTTCTCTATTTTGGTGAACAATGAGAGCCAGCCGTTTCAGCATGTCTGGTTGCAGCAAAGCGAGGATGGACAGAGGTTTATTCACCCATTGGTGAGTTATAGATGTCTTGTTTGAGTGGAATCTTCAAATTTGTGGAAATTTGAATGATGCATGTGTTGGTTCGTGTTTATTTGTGCTAGTTGCTCATTCGTGAAGTTCTTGGTTATCTTGGGGTGGATTCTCATGTAATTGACTTTGGGTCATGGACATCTTAGTTGGCATGTTGTTTCCTTGCTCATTGGCCAATTTCTTGTTTGTCCGGTTGTTTTGTTGAGCTGTTAAACTGCTTTCGGATTGATTTGTCTCTTGAATTTGATTCACGACGTGGGATGGGAGTGTGGACAAGCGGAATATGAGTTGGTGTTGATTTCTTTGTACTCTTTTTATGAACAGGAGGAGCTCTCCGTGTCGGACTTTATTGACAAGCCTGTTGCCAGCACAAAGCCTGTTAAACCATCGTCCATGGAGAGCACGCCATTTAAGCTTGTAGAGGAAGTTAGAGACTTGAAAGAAATGGCAACTAAATTGCGTGGTGTAGATGAATTTGCGGTATAACTTCGGCTCTATTAGTCATGCTTATTCAACTACTGATATGGTTTAATGGTAACAATTGCATGGAAGGTTTATGTAAATTGGGTTTTGATTTTCCTTTGGGACGTCTGTTTCATAACTAGGTATGATTCTAGTTTACTATAAGAGTTTGTTTACTTCTAAAACAATTTCCTGTTTATCTTTTGCACATACTTTTCTCACATCTTCTGTCTTTTGGTGCTCTAGCAACTATTGGCATTTAGAACAATATGGAGGAATATGTTACATCAAATGAAATCAAAACGAGATGAGATTTTGTTGATAGGATATAGTTTGTACCATCGTCGCCCTTCCAATTGATGGCTGTTGTTGATTTCTTTTGTCTGCAATTATCTAGGTTGACTTGGAACATAATCAGTATCGATCTTTCCAAGGCTTGACTTGCCTGATGCAAATTTCCACTAGAACTGAGGATTTTGTAGTGGACACTCTAAAGCTCCGGGTTCAAATTGGGCCACATCTGAGGGCAGTTTTCAAGGATCCTACCAAGAGAAAGGTTGAAACTTTGACTTTTCTGTTCACATTGTTTAACTTAGTTTGGTCACTTTGGTGTCTAAAAATGTACATTGTGATATTACCAGGTCATGCATGGAGCAGATCGAGATATAATGTGGCTTCAACGGGACTTTGGCATATATGTATGCAACATGTTTGATACTGGACAGGTACTGTTTCTCATTTTGCTGGTTGTTTAATTTCTTTTCAAAGATGGCGTATTTGAACTCTTTCCGGATTTTTAAGGATGCGGTCTCAAAAAGAAGACTATTCCTGATTGGATTTCTGGCCACCCTACATGCATATTTGAGTATGATAGCTGAGAATTGTTTGTCTAATTTGATTCCCATACTTATGATGGATTTTGGCTGGGATGCCTGGATGGTCAGAGAAATATTTGGGGAAAAATCAATGATGAATGCTAATCCTTCGAATGATGTTCAAACAATGTGATGCAGTTAAGTGGTTCTCCTATTTGTCAGAGATAACTAAGGGTTCTCATTCTCTTGATCCTCAGGCTTCAAGGGTTCTGAAATTGGAAAGGAATAGTTTGGAGTATCTGCTGCATCACTATTGCGAAGTTACTGCTAATAAAGAGTAGGTCTGGTTTGCTTCTCTCCTAACTGATGTACCAAGCTTGATGATAAATTCTATGCAGGTACCAGAATGCAGATTGGAGATTACGACCTCTTCCACCCGATATGATAAGGTAGCATAACGAGCCCTTAAAAGACGAATTGACAATAAATAGGAGTCTGCAAAGGTTGATCTCTGTAGAGCCAAACTTGAAGTATTTAATTTAACCTTATGTCTTATCCGGACAGATATGCAAGAGAAGACACACACTATTTGTTGCACATTCATGATGTGATGAGGAATGAATTGCTCGCCTTGTCCGGTAATTCAGATGATGCTTTAGTGGAGGTATTTTCTTTGATTACCACTTCCAACTCTAAATATTTGGTCAAGGAGATCTTATGGCCATCCACATTCAAAAACAGGCACTACCAATTAGTTCGGCAATTAAGTTATCTTGGATAGCTGGATCTCACTGCCCTTGGCATTATATATATATATTTTAGTCGCGTTGTTGGGGAGGGGTGGGGGTTATTGCTTTACCTTTTGTTTATAGGTTTGCTGCCCTGCCCTTTTGAACGAGGGCTGTGGAAGGACTTACATATCATCCTTGAGTGTTGGACTTTATGGCATATATTCCTTTTATATGTCACTGCATGTTTGTGATCCAACTTGAAAACATTTCCAGATGGAGGACTTTTGCTGGGAATAATCTGAGTTGGATTTTGTGCACTGCGTTCAACATTGGACTTGTGTTTGTGTCATATAATTATTTTCGTTCCTGATTCGGGACTGGCCAGTTGACTTGATTTAATCTTCCTCTCTGTTTGTGAGCCACTTCCACTTCTGGTTGTTGGTTAACTAGGAAGGGGATTGAATGAAAATAATTTATGGTTTCAGGTAGCGATAATGCTGCTTCATTCTAGTACTTCCCCCACTGAATTTCTTTTCTGCAAACAGGTCTACAAGCGCAGTTATGATTTATGCATGCAGCTTTATGAGAAAGATCTTTGGGCAGATACTTCATATCTTAGTATCTACGGGTTTGTTGTTATATTACTGATCTTTTGGTTATGCTTTGGCTGTCTCTATTGTCTATGGCTAGTGTCAATGACCTTGCAGTAAAAGACATGACACCTAGTTTCTCCTTTACCTATTCAGGTTGCAAGGAGCTGGTTTCAATGCTCAACAAATTGCTGTTGTTGCAGTATGTCTTGGAATATTTCTTGCTTTAACTGAACTAAGATTGCATAAATACCATCTGTAAATTCTACAACTTTCACATGCACCTGGTTTAGATGTCTTTATCAAGCGGCTTTGTAATTCTTGCACATCAAAACTTTAGATTTTACCGGATAGTTTTTAGGCATTTCAACTTATATCAATGACATAATTTAGTCTATCTAGTATGCATGTCAAGGTATTGTGTCATATCCCTCAATAACTTATCTAAGCATCTTATAGGGGCTCTATAAATGGCGAGATGACGGTGCTCGTGCTCAGGATGAAAGTACTGGTTATATACTGCCAAATAAAACTCTTCTTGAAATTGGTAATGCGACTGCACAAAAGTTCATTGATTTATCTGACCATTAAAACTTGTGCTTGTACTGATTCATCGTTGATTGTTGTTCTGTGGGAAAAGCCAAGCAGATGCCTGTGACCACTGGTAAGTTGCTGCGGTTGGTCAAATCAAGGCACCCATACGTTGAGCGTAATCTTGCTTCGGTGGTCAGCATTATTAGAAATTCAATACAAAATTCTGATGCTTATGAAGCTATGGTGGAACTACTAAAGGAGCGTCGTATGGTAAGTTCTGCATTACACAACGAGGATAATACCGTATACTAGACTTGGAAATGGAGTTACCCATAAACAGTACAAAAGTCTTATATACTTCCAAACTAATGGTCCCTTTTTAAGTTTCTCAAAGCAATGTAGGCCTGTGAAATTATTACCATACAGCAATGAGTGATGAGTTACAAATCTCTACGAAAAGAGTGGAAAAATTGCTGTTTCTCAAGAATGAAGTTTAGAGCAAGTCAGAGCTAAAGAATGCATTCATCCACTGAAAACTTGATGTTCCTCAGTGTTCTTGCTGCATTGATATATTACCAATTAAAGCTATGTGTTTGTCCTTGCACACATTATTAAGAGGCTGAGTACATGGATGAAGAATCAATCAGGAAATGAAGTGCCGGCAGCTGAATATGTTTTTTCTCTAAGTTGAAAAACATGAACTCCTTTCTGAAGCATTTATGATGAATGTAGTTGGATCCTTCGGTTTGGCTTCTGGTTAGCATGATTTTATTGCGTAGGGAATTGGTGATCATGAATCACGTCTATATCCTGGTCTTTTAAATGCGTCTTCTTCAATATGCGCAATTTTTTTTTCTTTTTTTTTTTTTTTGTAGGCATCAGAGAATGGTTTATTGGCTAATGACGGGTCTCAATATGCCCCTCCTGATACTCCATCAGAAAAAAATCAGGATACAGTTAATTTTACTGGATCCAACAGTACCATATGCCATAGTGTTGGTGACTGTGGAAACCAGGAAGTTATTTCTGAGCATACTTCCAAAGATGAGAAGGTTCTGTTAAATGTGGACCAGAGCAGAGACAGCTCTGCTAAAACGCAGTTATCGAGCTCTGGAGTTGTTGTAAGGACTCATTCTTGTCAATTTCTTATGAATTAGGTTACTATTTAAGTTCATTGTAGCATAAAAAGAGGTCATTGTCTGGAGTGTAGGGTGCTGCTGCTTCTGTTCAGGTGTTGAAGAAGCCTGGTGGTGCTTTTGGGGCTCTTATTGGAAAGTTGGGCCCAAAGAGGAAATGTATCAATGACGAAAAGGTTAACTATGGTCATGTTCCTGCTTTGGGTCTGTTTGTTTTGAAAAAAATGAATGATTTGGAATTTTTTTCCCAAAATTTGTTTTTTGGATCCCAGAATAGAAGTCAACAGAGAATATTTTCGTTATTAGCAATAATTTATGCCAAAACAGTTAAAAAGTTATGATGAAAAAAATGTTTTAGTTCATTCATTTCTGCAAGTAACACAGGAGGTCATTTTTAAAACAAGTTATTCCAAAACCAGTGGACATCAGTCAATGCTGATTTTGTTTACGACAAATGAATGTCCATAAACTGTATGTTTCTCCAGGACACGAAAGAGAAGCTGGAACAAATCAGATCTTCAGTCAACCTCCCATTCCACTCTTTCTCAGGGAGGGAGGAGCAACCGGAAGAAGTTGGAGAAGAGCCTGGCCGAGCATTCGAAGCTCAGAATATTCTAGATCTTGCTACCTCCAAGGCGGAAGATATCATAATGTTGGAAGATAATGATGATGGGGAGGAATCACCACCAGACAATTCTGACACCGAAAAGGAGACTGATTCTAGGGAACCTGATGTTAAAACTGATAAAGATGATGAGGCGATTTCTCTCACGGACCTGTCATCGAGCTTCCAGAGGTGCTTGGAATCCATCAGGCAAAACAAGAAAACTGGACGGGTGGAGAACTCTCAAGAGACGAGTGGCTTTCTACAGGTGAAGCCATTCGATTATGAAGCAGCAAGGAGAGAGGTCAGGTTTGGGGTGGATAAAAAGGATGGATCAGAAGGAGATGAAGGTCAAAAGCGTCTGTTAAATTCCAGGGGAAGAAAAAATAGCTCACCCGCGGATCAATTCCAAAAGGACGATGGAAGCCGGCTCCCACAAGGTAGACGCCGCCAAGCTTTCCCAGCAACCGGGAATCGGAGTGCAACTTTCCGGTGAGTTGGTGGCTGCATTGACCAAGTAGTGAGAAGTAAACTAGAAGTGATGTACTAACTTGGAAAAGAAAGAAAAAAGGGCAAATGATATCAAGAAAGAAACCGTTGGGAATGATTTAGTCCAAATTATTTCCCCTTGGAAATGAAGCATTGGGGTTCTGAGTGATTGATTAGTTGCTTTATGTTCTGCGTGCGGCTAACTCATCATCGTTGGCGAAGTCGGAATCCTTGAGAGGGTATATGCATCTTGAAGTTACGAGCCCCGAGAATCCTCGATCAATCCTTTTTGGGGGGCATAAATGATTTCAGACATGACCGTTTGTCGAGAATGGAGATGAGTTTACTCCCTTTGAGGACGAGTCATCGTATGGTGATTCAATCGCTTTCCTTTCGTCGAGCGGCGGCGAGGGTACTTCACCGTGCGGTACGGTACAGTAAAGTAGAGTACAGACGCTTTGCTTTTGGATGGCCTTTGATTTATATGGCCCCTAAATTTTGGTTACTCATGCATCGTTTGTTACCTTCGAGAACTCAGAGAAACTTTAGTCCTTCACAAACTGTGAAAAGGACCTTTTATCAAGGACTAAACTTGTAAAAGGTTGGAGAGGGTGTGTGATCTCTCTCGTGGACTATTAAAACGTTTCGAGAGCCTTTTAAGATGCTTTAGGAACACAATATATAAGTCCATTTAAAGTGTAAGGTACGATTATTCTTAGAATTCAGGGAGAAAAAGCGAAAGTAATCATCATGCGAAATTGATACTAGAAAGTTTTGAGGTAACGCCCCAACAACATGACAAATGGAGAACATGCACGAGCACGTGTGCGTGATTTAAATATGGTACATTGAAAAATCATTATTGAAATGAAACTATTGAAAAATCTATAACATACGGAGTTTTTATGGTATAAGTATTTTGCTAACTGTGGATTGACCTGCGTATTGTGCATTCAAAACTAGGGTTGCATAAAAGAACCGAATCGGCCGGGGGAATATAGTTCAAACCGGACTATTTTGGGTGGTTTCAAGGAAAACGGTCATATTCTCAGCCCCGTAAATTTAGAGCGATCAGTACCGGTCCGGTTCGCGATTTCAGGTATGGAACCACTCACCAGGAATATAAATAAATAAATACGTTTTAATTTTTACGTTTGAAAAGCTAAATCCTCAATTACTAATTATTTTTTATGTTTGAAAATCGTAAATCAATCTCAGCCCAGACTCACCACTAATCTCTCTCGTAGTCCACCACGCCCTCTCGAGTCTCATCGACTCGCTCGCCCTCAGCGCAGCCTTGGCAAGGACGTGAATTGCTCGTCGAAGTTTATACCAAGTCCAAGCAGACCAAACGATATGAAGTACCCTAAGCATTTTCTATCCTTTTCGAGACAAGATAGATTCACTTCAGGAAAAGCATAAGATCCCGATCAACCGTTGGTAAGTCCGCAAAATGGAAAGCACGTGAATTTTCAAAAAGTGTGAAACTAGGGCGAGTGAATTTATTTCAACGTTTGGCAGTACTTAATCATTTTTCTAGACTAATTCCGTGCAATGCCCAATTCCATCGGCACATTTGAAAATCGAAATAACGATCCGATTCTCGATTTTAAGTTTGCGGAACTCGCCCTTAGTGGGTGTTTCCCAACATGAAATAAGGAACCCACAATTTGAAAGTGCCTTGAAAATTATTTTGGCAATTCTTTTTAAAGTTTTTCAGTCAACTAAATAAATACTATTTTTTTTTTTGCCCCTAAAAAATAATTTCAGTTAACAAGTTTTCAGAAATTTTACTTTTGGAGGGAAAACAAGAGCCGGAGTCATAATCTCAGATCTTCTCATTTGCCTGGCGACATAAGGCCATTTTAGGCAGCTGACGTGTCAAAATTTCATTGGTAACTCCGCGTGGCGCGAGTCATTTCCCTTCACGGGGTGGCCAAGAAAAAAAAAATAGAAGGGTGCGTTTCTTCTTCTATGTTCTCGATCATCATCCCGTTCCCTTGGTCTGAAGAGTGAAGAGCGGAAAGTGCGATCGGAGAACTGAAAATCGAGATGACGGCCATGGGGGTTGAGGTCCCGGTCGGAGGAGGCACGTTGTCGGATCTGTATCAGAGCGCGAAGCGAGCGTTGCTGAGGACCAGAGACGGAATGGGGAGGCTGGAGAGGCTCGAATCCTCCTCCTCCGGCGGCGGCGAAGGACTCGAATTGCAAGAGCTCTCGGGCTCCATCAAGAGGGACATCGCTCAGATCCAATCCCTTTGCGTCGAGATGGAACGCCTCTGGCGCTCCATCGCCGCCAAGTCCCAGCGCGATCTGTGGAAGAGGTAATATTCTCGTTGCGAGGAGAGGACGAGTGCGATTCCATCTGAAATTCGACGTTTCGGGCATTTTTGCTTTATTGTTGTCTCGATCGCGATATTGACGTTCCGTTGATGGGGTGTTATGCAAATGTCATTTTTCTGCTTGCATGTCGGCATATATCAGGTTTAGGCCTGTACCAGCTCCCAATTGTCACTTCCTTTAGTGTGGATTCTCTGCGGATGTCACCTGTGGATTTCTTGCAATATGAGACTGAATGCTGTAACTCTGTTTGGCATTTTGCTTCTTATTAATGCTGTCTGGAAATCCGTCCAGATAGATTTCGTTGCCCGTAGCAATTTGTGCGCGACCGGTTCACAATCCACCAGCTCAGACTTCTCCTATATGCTTCTTTGTGATTGCTGTTCTTGATGCTATGGCGTACAAGATATATATTATGTGGATGCGCCTTTTTTATAATCTTTTTCAGTCGGTTGGCGGTTTATCATTTATGCATTCAGCAATTACGTTTGTGAATTTCCAAATGGACAAGACATCTAGAGATTCAAGTGTCTATCTAGTTTATCTAGCGGCTAAGACGGACAATTCGTGCACCAGTTAAGAAGTATTGAATGGCTTTCATTGTCTTGGTCGAACTAATTAGTACTATTGATTGACTGAATAACGACCCATCACTTCTTCGCTCAATTGAAGCAAGAGATAAGTCAATTTATTACTGCAGTCATCCTTTCTAAAGCTCAATGAAGTTGAATGAACTCTTTTGGATCTTTTTATTTATAGAACGGCTGCTTTGCTTGTGATATAAGTTCATTTTTTGGACCGTGCCAAATTTTGCCAACCTTGCTTTCTACTGTGTTACCCAACAAGTTGATGAGTGTCTGCATTTGCAGTTTCACTAAGAAGTCCCCATTTGTCTCCTGTTTGTTTACTAACGTCATTCTTGCTCTAATTGACTTCATTTATGATTTTCTTGCAGAAAGGTGGAACAGGTAGCTGAGGAGACTGAATCATTGAAGGAGAGTTTGGATAAGCACTACCTGAGGAACCAGAAAAGAATGATGGAAGCGAAAGAAAGAGCAGAGTTGCTGGGAAGAGCTGTACGTAATTCTTAATCAATGGCATAAACTGGATTTTGACTATAATTGCATCTTACTTCACTGTCTTAACACATCTAGTATGTCACAGAATGGAGACTCTGCACATATTTTGAGAATTTTCGATGAGGAAGCTCAAGCAATGCAGTCTGCCCGTAATTCAGCCCAGATGCTTGAAGAATCCTATGCAACTGGAGTAGCTATCCTGTCAAAATATTCTGAGCAACGGGAACACTTAAAGGTATCTCTGAGCATGTATCCCTATGCACAGATATATGGCAACTCAGCTGGCACTTGCATGCTTGTGCACCGTGCAGCTGTTACTCTGTATATGGAATAGTTATGACTGCCTTGCTTTTCTTTACTGCATTTTCTGTTCAAAAGATGTCTGTCTAATTGTGATTGTTTTTGGTGCATGTCTGTTGTGTGTTGGAGAGTCCTAGAGTCCATTAATATAGAGCAATTTATGGTAAAAGCAATTCATGTTCTCATTGGTTTCATGCATTTGCGCGCGCGCGCGCGCGCGCGAGAGAGAGAGACCTGTTGCATCTCCAGTGAGTTTTCACTTCCCGCCGTTTTCAAAATATTATTGGCGCTTATATTGATTTTATATTGCCGACCCCAACTAGTTTGGGATAAAGGTGTTGTTGATGTTGATATTGATTTTATATTGACCCAGAAAGCTCAAAGGAAAGCTCTGGATGTTCTTAACACTGTTGGACTCTCCAACTCCGTGTTGAAGTTAATTGAGAAGCGACACCGTGGCGATAGACGGATCAAATACGGGGGCATGATCTTGACCATTGTCATACTTTTTGCATTCTGGAGGTGGACAAGATGACATTCTTGAATCTGTAAGCAGAGCAAACCGTGGCTTACTGCTCACCTTTGCGGAAATTTTTCATCTGGATCTCACAGAACTAGGGAGAGAGTTGCTGAAGGCCCTGCTTTAGGGCAGGGCACAAATGCAATTATAACTTGGTGTACTGCCCAAACATGCGCAATCCTTCTCAATCGTATATAGTTTCTATGCTGAGCCAAGAAGTTGAATTGAAATGTTGGTCTCAACATCCAGCTTCGGTGGTGCATTTTTTCTTCATTTAACAGGAACTACACAATTGTCCGGCACTCACCACGAAAATAGTGAGCCTCTTGCAGCCTTCTCATTTACCATAGGAGAAAAAAAGCTGGGGAAACAGATTGGAGGTTGAGTTGGACGAGGCAGGAATTAGGGCGAAAAGGTGAATATTTTCTACCGGGAAATTAGCCGCAGATTGTTGCGGAGATCTGACCAAAAAGAAAAAGGTTATTGCAGAGCAGAGCTTAGGAAGGATCTGGTGTTAGTCGGAAGAATTTTCAAAAGATATCACTAGCGGATTTTGTTGATACCTTCTCTGCTTCATGAATATTTTGTTATCGACTGTTAGGATCATATTTGTTTCAGGATTTCATCTATCTTCTTCCCAGATAGACTTTTTCCTGAGCTTTCAGTGCATAATCTCTGCATCCTATCTTCCATACTTGAAAACTTACAAGCAAGAGGGATCGCGCAGCCTCCGTTTCCTTTCATTTTTTGGGGATTTGCACTGTTCCATCACTTGCCCCGCATGATCAATCATACGAATTGGTTAACGAAAAGGCCCTCTCTCGCCGTGTTAACATCGAGGAGAGAGAATTCGCATACGTGTCTGGACTCAAATCTGGCAGCATCTATTCACGTAAGTGAAGTCCCGCATGGATGCCGAATTTAATTTGGGAAGACCATGATCTTCCATTTCAGGACAATGCGAGATATGTATCCGATTTGAGTCTTCCCTTGACGAAAGGGGGGAAAAAAGAAAAGAAAAGGTAAATCGAAGACAACCCGTTTATGGAATTGTTGACACCAAATAATAAACACAAGTATTGAGCAGGAATCAAGGTTAATAAGTCCCGATTCGATCTTGATTCGGTAAAAATGACAAAGGATTTATTGAAAATTTGGCAAGTTGGTTGCGGTACACTAAAGGTTGCAAGAACCCGATATTCGGGAAGTGTGCAGTAAGACCGTTCGTTATCAAAATTCAGTAAGTAGCCATGAATCGGTAAATTCCCAAAAGCCATGAAGAGGGAGAGTGATCACAAACACGGAGGACAATGGATCAACCAAGCTAGTCACATCAGCGGGAAGTTATAAGCAAGGAGCGAAAGTAATGGGCACGAACTGATTATGAGAAGTTATTCAAGTGATTCAAATTTAAAATCATAGGAGCAATTGAAGATCAATTTTGGCGGACGAATGTGGGCAAAAAAGAGTGATTATCGAAGGCGCCAGCTTTCAAGATTTGAAAATGATAAACGTCTAAGCAGTTGTAAAGTGCAAGGAGGGTACAAATACCCAGAAGAAAGAGGAAGAAAGGAGATCAACAACATATCCAAAAACATACAATTTTCCTTGCAATTTATCTTTCGTTGTCATTTACATTTCCTGCGCTTCAACTTCCTACAAATCATTTTACTTATCAGTCATTTACAGCTTTATTAAGAGTATTGTAACTTAGTATAGTCCCTTCGTTGATCTCAAACCAACTATCAATTCATATATTTTCATCTCGCATCTTCTTTGTGTAATTTGTTCTCCATCGTATATTTCTTTGGGAATTGAATCACAGAACCTTCTTAATAAAAATCGAAGAACGAATTTCGATAAAAAAAAAAATTCCCAGTTGCAAAACGATGGAACAAGAATGAATGCAAAATACACGACCCATTGGATGCTTGAATCGATCTTGAGCATTTTCTATTCTGGAAAATATGTAGAATCTAGGAAACCTACGCGGTGAAGCAAAGGCAAATAGCGGGCGAGCGGAAACCGGCTTGCATGCGCGTGCCCTCCGACGCGGTTTTTGATTTATGCCCGGTAATTGCAACTTGCAACTACCAACCTTGGCACTTTCGCATCGCCTAACCTGCACGCCCATGGAGACTTGGGATTTTTACTTAGCTGGGAGTTACGTGCGGGCAAACCCACCAACAAATTTTCTCGGGATTCGACGGGCGTGTTGCGGGCGTGACTTGGACTTGAGAAATAAAGACC
This sequence comes from Rhodomyrtus tomentosa, assembly GCA_028455895.1. Lineage (NCBI taxonomy): Eukaryota > Viridiplantae > Streptophyta > Magnoliopsida > Myrtales > Myrtaceae > Rhodomyrtus > Rhodomyrtus tomentosa. The sequence continues at coordinate 34,766,787 of JAPCWY010000010.1, forward strand.
ACTTGGTCTTCTGGCCAACAAAGGGAAGAAGAGAGAGAGAGAGAGAACGGATATGTCCTTAGAAGACTTGTCCGTAGCAATGATGAAAGAATAGAGGAAAATCGATCCAGTTGGTACCCAATTGCGAACGGTATCTTCCAACCTCCCTATCGAGTAGTGATCTTGAATGTGTCATCTTGCAGCACAAGGGGAGTGCAAGAAGATAAACGATCAATCTCGATGTTATACTCAAGTATATTGGTACAGATGTCATACGAGATGTGAAAACCATTTCCAAAGAAGACTTACTATGCGTATATTGGATTAGTAACGAGTGAATCCTAAGATCAGCTCTTCAGACGGTGAAAGGGATATTTCTAAAGATATTGACTACTTGTATTAAGTAAATGAACCAAAAAATAAAAATAAAAAAAGTCCCAATGGTATACACGACCTGCTCCGTAAGGAATCAATTTCCCAAGAAATTTTGAGACTTCAAAATTTTTTGGGGAAAATTTGAGGCATTTGGTGAAAAATTTTGGGACCCCTATGGTCAATTATTGGCAAGGGTCGAGCATTTTCATAATGTCATTCATTTGTTAAGGTTAATTATTCTTTTTTTTCATCCAAAATTAGCACCACCGATTTATTTCTTTTTTCAGCTTTCCCCATGTAAGAATTGTTCATATTCTTTACGTAGATCACTAGTGAAGTTTTTTCAAGATTTCCAAAAGGCCGGCTGACCAACAGTTGCCGACATTCACACAACCTCGACTTGGTGAGGTCGAGGTCGCCCGACCCCAGTGAGGGCGGCCAACTAGGTTGCATGGCTCTCACTAGAGTTCGTCAGGGCCGCCTGAGATTGTGGGGCACCAGACGACGGCCATCAACACTAGATTTGGCTCAGCGGCTAGGAAAATAAGAAAAGTCATTTTGCAAGTATATATATTTTTTCCAAATTCCCTATTTAACCCAAAATAAATTTACGGTACACTTGTAAATTACAATTTAACAAGCACAATTTGCATTTTGAAAGATCTCTTCAACTTAAAATCCTTTGCATTTTTTCCAAAAGTCCTCCCCAAAAATTCAACCAAACGCAACCTGACTGCTCTCGTCCTAATCCAGGACTCCAACCGATATAATCCACACCCGGCCATTATTATTCATTGCATTAAGAAATCGGTCCCTTGCTAAGGTTTGTCGGCTGGAGGAAAAAGCTGCCGGGCTGTAAACAGGCGTGGTTTTTTACGAATGCCCCTCGTTATGATTAAATTTCTATTTCACCCAATTGAAAAAAGCAACGATTCTTTTCCAATTACCCAAGTTTTCCCAATCAATCAATAGCAAGATCGAATCCAAGCTTAATCGGTCAGTGGGTGGGCGTGTTCGTCCACAGTTTTTGCACCTTCCACGGGAGAATCCGAGGGATGGCGTCGCGGTAGGACCCGAACCAATCGCCTCTCGGGTCCTACACGACCCGCTGCACCCCACACCAAAAAACCAAAAGTGCCAGTTTGCCAACTTTCGCAACTCTCCGATCCGGCTTTACGTAGAACAGCTGGTGCTAGTATTGTTATATAAAAAGTCGCGGCCGCATCAGAATCGACGCCAACATCGGAACTCGGCATATAGGTTCATAGGGCCGGTAGTAATGTCGGAATTCCTGGGGCCGGAGGTTGCTAATTGAATTTGCATGTCCGCGACACTGGCAAAGGAACTGCGAATCCACCCTGTCTTGATTGCGAAACTTGAGACGATGGATCTTCCAGAGAGACCCATGGTGGTATAGCGAATCCCACCACTTATTTTGCTTTTTCATGGGCACGACTTGGACCATAGAAAAGACGGCGAGGTTGACATCAGGTTGAGTTAAAAAGGAGCAATTATGCCAAAATGGTAAGATGTTGAGCCGGTCGAGAATCGTATCATATGTCTTAATGAATTCGGCATGATCGTATTCAAAATCGACCAAGATAGAAAAGAACGACGCGCCAGAAATAGGTACAAAGTTCGCGCGATTGAGAATAGAATTCCATGAATATGACCTGGAACATCAATCGTAATGCAACTTCATTTCCCTCCGAAAATAGATTTGAAACGAAAATGAGGAGTTTTTCATTTTTCGAAATAGAAACAGAAAGAAAAAAAACTATGTCTCATCGTTGGTCCTAGGCCGTCGTTCGCTAATCACCGGTCGTCGACCCTCGGCTGTCCGTCGCTGCCGATCCTCTGTTGTCGGCTATCCGCCACCGGCTGTCCGTCGCCAATCTCTGATCATCGGACACTTTAAAAAATTTTATGCAGTTATCAATTGAATTTCTATTTTTAGACTAAAAATTTTGTCTCGTTATCAAAAATATTTTTCTGCTCAGGGTGCAACTGGCTGATTCATGAATCCAGCATTTTTTTTCTTGAGAAAGTTACGGAAAGAAGGGGGGTGGAAACGTTGGTCTCCGACCGCCATCGCCGCCATCTCCGTCGAGGTCGCATGACGTGTCCCCCCCCCCCCCCCCCCCCCCCCCCCCCCCCCGTACCCATGGAACGAGCAAAAAAGTCTCTTCCTCCCTTTCTCGTTAGTTAACAGCTTTGGCGCGGTTTCCTTTGCTTTCCAGGACGCAGTAAAGGCAAAGGCAAAACCATGGTTTTTCGCGAACCCAGATACACTGTTTTCCGCATGTCTGTGGCTGTGGAGCTCGCATAAACCCCACCCCAACCCCAACCCCAACCCCAGGATAAGAAGAAAAGGATTATTTCACGTCTTTTTTTCTTTTCTTTTTACCTAAATATTTCCGAAACCTCGTCGGTTGAGACTCACTGTGTCTGCTCTGGTCAAGTCAATGAACATGAGAGAGAGAGAGACAGAGAGACAGAGGAATGTAAAACTTGGCGCCCCCAAGTTTGAGAAGAAAACAGTCGGTTTTATTATCACCCACCCCTGGTTTTATGGGGGGGAAAACTATCTCTCTCTCTCTCTCTCTCTCTTCGATCTACGAAAGCAAAACATCCTCTGCTCCGAGATGGCCCCTGGTTTTGCTCTCTCCCCCGCGCATCGCCTATATATCTATCTTCTTCCTCTTACTGTTTAGTGTTTACTTCCCTCTCTCTCTCTCTCTCTCTCTCTCTCTCTCTCCGCCTACTTCCATCTCATCTCAAAGCCTTCCTTTCTTTTTTTTCTCCGCTTGCTCTTTCCTCCTCCATCTGATTCGTCGCCTACCCATTGATCGGCGTCGCGAGACGAGACTCGATATACGTTCGTCTGAGCAATTGGGTCGTCTTCAGTTTTGCGGGTCCACGTGTTTTAACGAAGCTATCAGAGTCTTGTTATCTGGTTCGACTCAACACGGTGCATTCCACTTATCGGTCATACTTGAACTTGGAGGAGACGTCTTCTTTATCGTCGACAATTGGTAATAGCCTTCTGCTGCTGATTGACGCGGGAAAGCTTGACTTGAAGGGTAGAGACGAAAATTCGAGGCTTCCTGAACCCCTCGCGGTTGCGCTTGACCAGCTCGCGACATTGCTTCCGAGAGAGGTTGGTAGTGATCGGAAACGGGTTTCGAATGAGGATAGGGGCGAGGTTGGTGGATCAGGGCATGAACGGGTCGTCGGTCGGGCACCTGAGTCATAGCAGGGTTGGGTACATCAGTGGGGTTATCAGGAAGAAGAGGTGCACCAGGAGGATCAAGCGACCCCGTGCCCTGCGGTTCTCGATGGCCCTGCAGGATCTGTTCCTCGCTTGCCGGGACATCTTCAAAGGCCCCGGCACGGTCCCTTCCCCGGAAGACGTCCAAAGACTGCGCCGCATCCTCGGTAAGCAACTCGGTTTTGCGACGTGTTCTCCCACAGCTTTTCTTGTGTTCAAACCCGCTTTCGTTGTTCATAATTGAGTTAGGTTCCCATGGACGATGCATTGGTTTTTTGGGCCAGGAGCTTTACGCAAAAGAGGGATGTTTACATGCTGGCATTTGCTTACGAAAATGAATTAAGAATACAACCAAGTAGTCCCATTTCCAATTGGTTATTGTTGCTTTGCGATTCCAAGGTCATTCTTACCTACATAGAGTTTGAAATGGATCTGATGCAACTTCAAGATCCGCGGATATCGGAAGGGATAGAGAAACTAATAATCTGGAAAAGCTAAGTGAGTTCTAATGGATCTGATGCAGCTAGATCATGCTAGGCTAAGTTCGGCTTCTAGCAATTTTTATTTTTATTTTTATGATTTTTTTGGGTTCATCGATCGATTGACGATCCCAATTAGTTTGGGTTAAATGTGTTGTTGATGTTGATTTTGATCAACTTCCACAGGATGCATAAATCTGATTCTTGCCTGCTTCTTGATTATCAAATTCTATCAATTTACTGCTGTAAACCGTGGCTTCGCCCTGTCGAGTTAACCTGAAAACTTTGCATCTAGACAGATTATAACTAGGAGTGCCTATAGCATTTCATGATGCGGATTTGGTTGTCGTGTCTAACTAAATCTTTATCTCGCTCTAGATAAGATGAGACCAGAGGATGTCGGATTGAGTGAGGAACTTCAATTTTTCCAGCCTAAAAGCACAACCAAAGGGACGCCGAGAGTCACCTACACCACCATATACAAGTGCGACAATTTCTCGGTAAGACTTAGATGCCGAGATTTTTGCCGCCGAGGAAGAACTTTCAGCTCTTTTAGTTTTGGGATAGGTTACACCGGACCATCTGAAACATTCTGCCGAGATTAACCATCTGGATTCCTAGTTTTCGTAATTTGAAGTTCGTTGTGGACAATTCTTGATTCAGTTGTTAGGATTGACTTGCAATAATTTTCTTGGCTTGTCTATTCGCAGTTGTGTATGTTCTTCCTTCCTTCAGCCGGTGTCATCCCCCTCCACAACCACCCAGGAATGACCGTCTTCAGCAAGCTCTTACTAGGATCAATGCACATCAAATCATACGATTGGGTCGACCCCCACCACTTATCAAATGGCTCGACAACAACATCCTCAAAACGTTAGAGTTCTCTCTTTCATTACTTCACATGAGCATACATGTCCAGTTGCGAGATGTTATTTAGCGGAGACTGCCATTGAGCAATCACGACGTCCCTGCAGTTAAATTGGCGAAAGTGAAAGCCGACGGAGTCTTCACGGCGCCGTGCGACTCTTCCGTTCTTTATCCGACCACGGGAGGCAATATCCATGCCTTCACGGCGAGAACACCGTGTGTGATACTCGACGTCCTTGGACCTCCTTATTCCCAAGAAGATGGCCGAGACTCCTCGTATTATAGGGACACTCCGTATACTGCCAATGCTGGTTCAAGTAAGTAGAATTGTTTTCCTCTGGCTCGATCTCTTTGTGGAAGCTAACAATTTCAAAGTCGTGTGCATTTTAGAGAAGTTGGTATCCAACTTCCTCATATTGCTTGCACGTTACTCCTTTACGTGTTGTGCCATGTACCTGTTTTCTAAAACTGGAAGATGCATCGATGTGGGAACAACAGTATCCAACCTGCCCGCTTCCATTTCGAACTTGTTTCGATGAATCGGGACAGTATCGCACATGCCGCGTGTGGTAAGATATTGCTATTTAAAGGCTGTATCTATCTCTTTATAGCCAAACAAACGAGTCAAACATTGTTAATCGACCCTCGAAACCGTGGAACGTGCACGAGAATGGACAAAGATACTGGGTATACCCTTTAAGGACATGCATAACATATGTTGCATGACGTTTGCCAGAGGATATTGATAGACCCGCTTTGATGTGCTTCTCATTTAAATCATAAAGTGTATTATCCATAAGTTAAACTTGGAAGATGCCGACGGTAGGATCCTGATGTTGTTCTGCACTTAAGAGACACATTCCTTTGCTTGGAATTTGAGGTTTGCATGGTTTGGTCATCGAAACATCGCCGGATGCAAATTTTGCGTGGAAACAAACTTTGCTTATTTAGGATCTTCTTAATCAATCCAGATGACGACACGATTCAGACTAAGGAGGCTAGCGAGAGGTACGGCTGGTTAGAAGAAATCGACATGCCGGAGAACTTGCATATGGATCCGATCGAGTACTTGGGTCCGCAGGTTATCGCGACCGGTTGCTAGCCATCTCATGTATTTTGGAAATGTTCACACAGAAATGTTCACACAGAAATTTTCCCCCTTTTTTCCTTTCTTTCTTTTTCTTTTGGTTTCTCCAGAGTGCATGGAAAGATGTTTCCTTTTCCGTAATGTATTTTGGAACTGAGGCCTGCGGGTGTACAGTTTACTTCGAAGTTTCTATAAGGTGTTATATAAGAGGAGTCCATTAGCTTGGGGACAAAAGTCAAAACCACAGGCACCGGCTAACAGTTTTGCTCAATTAATTATTTGAATCTTCAGCGACGAAAATTCGGCTTGACAGCTAATTAAAAGCAATCCTGTATATTATATTCAGCTATTCATAAGTGCACGTGAAGCCATACTTTGGCATTCATTCGCATTTAGATCTATCTTTGACACTTGAGATGCCCACCTGATACTAATATTAAAAGAAGAATGTTCTCCAGCAGCTGTATACTTTCATGCATCCGTCCCTAACTGTGTCTAGGGGCTGACTGGCTGAGCCGGTTGATAGATTTATTCGTACGCCAACTTGCAACTTCGGGGGACCAATTGAAGGTAAGCCAAAGCTCAAACAAGCACGACAATTTTTTCCCTCTTTGGAATTGCTCATAGCTTGAAGGGTCGGATGGTGATGTCTTCCGTAACACATAACAGAACATATACAGAGCACTATAGCAGCAAGCAGCATCGCAAATTCTTTAACCCAAAGTAGCCCCTCGTTAGAAGATGAATGCGTGTAGCTCTAATACCTGAGGCAGAGTCAAATCATGGTGCTAACCAAAGTGATGGCTTTGCATTTGCGTTTTAAGTGTGTTCTGAAGGAAGTATTCCCAAACAAGTAGAAGCCCCGCAATAGCACCGTAACCCATTGGACCTGAGCCTGATCTCTCCATAACTGAAAGTCAGCTCTTCACCTTGTTGTATGTCTTTTGAAGCGAAGAAGCAGAGGCGAGGAAGCAAAGCTCCTGTGCTCCTCACTAACACCGTGGACAAGTTGCCGCCATCACAGGAATGATTGATGAATCTCCCGACATTTCCCACTTTCGTGGCATCAATATTTATCCTCAAGCAGGCCTTTCCAGAGGGCAGATGCTCCCTCACCACCAGAAGAGCAGATGGGAAGCCTCGACTCGATGCGAGTTCATCATATTCTTTTTGCCGCGCCCTCGCCTCTTTCGTTGTCAAGAGTTCACCTAATAACGGAAATTTAGATCAGAATAAAAGTTTCCTCAAGTTCTTGATGTTAATGCTGACAGGATAAGTGATAGCCTTAAGCACGTCGTCCATCTATTGTGCAAATGTATCCTATCTCATGAATTACCTTGTTCTGCTCTACAGAACATGAAATTAAAGCAAACTTCTAGGGCAAACCATACGGATGCATCTTCCCCAGAAAACAGGTGCACACATTGGTGTAGGAATTAGAGTTCAAGTTCAAATAAAGATAACCTGCTCTCCAAAGGATGTAAAGGTTCAAAAGACCAAGAGAAACAGGCATTTCTCGTGGTAACAAGCAGAGTTAACAGAAGTTAGTGAGACTATCTTCAACTTAGTTGTAACCTCCAAGTACACTGCCTGGATAACCAGGAATAGGATGGCATATCCTCAAGGCAAAAGGTACATCAGTTGAGCATTTTGTCTCCCTTTTGCTCTCCAAAACCTATTCACCAGCTTTAGCTTAATTTTTTTTGGGCACACGCAGCCCAAGCCAACAAATCTTGCGCCGCTTTTTGAGGAATTCTTCAGTGGCAGGCGGTACTTCCTACCCAAAGAAGATGGCTAGCTGAGGGTATCACAAATGATAAACCAACCATAACTACAAAAGCTAACATGACAAAGCAACAGTAACCAGTGCATTTTGCTTCAAAAAATGCCACCGTTGCAGAAGTTTCTTCGAAGTCCTTTGAAAGACTCGATTTCGTCATACATGCTGGAATCATCAAGCACTGGCAGTATCACCCTGGACTAGAACTTCAATGCACTTCTCAATGCACAATCTTCAATCTCTTGCATAAATAGCGACCATGTGATGCGGAAATAATACAGACATGAAAGCACAAAACATTTACTCCCTAGCCATGCGTCCTAGTCCCGACATTCAGCATCAAACTAATTGCCCATATTGATATGATATTCAGTCGAAGATACTAAAACCATCAGCTATTCAAGATTCGAGCAAACTAATTAATTGATCAAGAACAGATGGAAAACCTGCATACTCGCACACAAATCGGCCCTTGTCGATCGCCTGATCGGCTAACAAGCACCATCCTTTCTTCTTATCCCTCACAATCTTCAACCTCACCTCAACACCACCCTGGCTCGCCCGATTCCCACACTCCGACCCGCACCCGCAACCCGCCCCGCACTCGCTCGCCACCGCCTCCTCCTCGCCTCCCCAACAAGCGCAATCATGCCCCTCGCATCTCTCGCAACCGCACCCCAACACCACGTCGCCCACCACATCCACCACCTCCCGACTCGGCCGACCCGGAAATGCGATCGAGCGAGCGAGCGTCCGGCTCGAACCCCACGATTGGCGAAGGAGGGAACCATTAGGCGGAGAGAGGACCCGAGAGGAGGGAGTGTAGAGGAAGTAGGCGTAGGGGCGGGAGTCGACGGCGTTTAGGAAGGGGACGGGGAGGGGCTCGAGGCCTCGGGAGGCGTCAGAGGAGCGGCGGAGGGCGACGGATAGGGACGCGCGGCGGATGGACGCGGAGGTTAGGGAGACGGCGGCGAGTTCTTGTGGGGTCAGCCATGGGAGAATCAGCTCCAAGCATTGCAGGAAGGGATTGTGGGCGGATTCGACTTCGTCCACGACTTGTTGACGACGCTTGTAGGGCGCCATGGGGGGGGAAGATGCCTTTGTTTTAACACTGCTGAGCCTCCGTATGAAACATCAAATTCTCCCGAGGACTAGTCGACCGGAGACGACTGCCTCGGTTATCATCTCGTTGCGTTAATTAACAGATACAAATTTTTTTTTTGGCTCGAACAGGTATAAATATTGATAACTAAATACAGTCGCGTATTCCGTTAGGAATGATCAGTTCTCGAATCGAGCACAATTCCATGTTAGAATTGAAATCGAATAGGCAGAATCGGTTCTCAAGTTCTTGAAATACAAAACGAAACAATCGATCCCGATTCAATTTTTGGATTGCTTCATTCATTTTATAATTTCAATAATATCATTTTCTTTACTCTTTGATAAAAGGGAAAATTATGCGTATCGAGTCGGTTTGGGCTATTCGATTCTGCACTTGAAATTGGAAACCGCCCAAAATTGATTGGCTCAATCTGATTTTCGTACATACCCTCAACCCATATGACAACCTCGAGAAAGAAAGCCATTATGGGAATCGAGATTTTTAATGAAAGCTTAAGAAATTGATTATCCGTGGATGTAACAAGTTATGCTTAGGTATCGTTCAATGAGAAGCTCTTTCATATCATTAGGATCTGCTTGGTAACGTTTATATTTCTTTATTTTTATTTCTCGAAACAAAAAAAAATCATAAAAATATTTGGTAACGGAAATAATTATGATTCTATTTTTTTGAGCACTTTTAGACAAAAAAACAAGAACAAAAAAAATTAATTTGGCAAAAAAAGAACAATTTTGAGAAGCAAAAAGTCAACATAGTCTTCTTTCACTTTTGTTACGCACTCACGAGGCATGGGCGTGATCAACCCAACCTTATTCGTATATTTTTTCAATAAAATTTTCAAAAAAAAATTAAAAAATTCGGAAAAATGATTTAAAAATTCCAAAAAATGGATAATTCATTAAAAAAATCTAAAAAGTTGAAAATTTTCAGAAAAAAATTTAAAAAAATTTCAAAAATTTAAGAGATAGGTCATTTCAGCTATCAATCCTATTTTTTTTTTTTTTGACTTTTGATTTCTAGCAAATGATGATTTACCCCTCGTGAGCAAATCGTTCTAGAAAAATCCCAAGAATTCTAAAAGAAAATCAAAAAGTAGGAAATAGTTTTATTCAATTGACCAATCATTTTTTTGGTGATTTTTACTTTTGATTTTTTTGAAACTTTGCGTGACTTGTTATTGGAGTATCATGTTACATAGGTGACCATTCGCATAGTATCCAAAGGTATAACTGAATCACCTATATGGTAAAGATGGGTTTTATTCATTCTGAACAATAAAAGATAATTACAGTTATCTCTTTTATCATCGATAAATGCATAACTTTAAGAGAAGCATGAGAAAATAATAATTTTAGCGTATTATTCTTCCAATGAACAAATTCGAGGCATCCCTATTTTGGCAAGATGTCATGGTGCAAGAGGATTGCACTTGTGGGGTTTAAGAAAAGTCATTAAATGTGATTATGTAATTATTTGATTTAAATGATAAATTGAAAAGAGAAATTATTTTCCAAAATATAAATTTTGTGCAGTTAGCAAACGTGTGTATCGAAAACAGAAAATTTGTATAGTTACCAAATACGTTTATGTATCGAGAACATAAATCTTATGCTGTCACCAATCGTGTTTATGTATCGAGAACATAAATTCTCTAAAACTCATCCAATAATAGAACAAAAAAATTGATTCTAATCAGAATCATTTTTTGGGAACATAAATGTTACCAAATAATTCCTTAATAACCTAATCAGTCGAGTATTGTCATGGGAAGCAACTGAAATGTAATAATCTGTACATTAGCAAATAAAGAGCATAAGTACCTTATATGAAAGGACGGAAAACAATTAGGGCTTTAACCACGATTAAGGTGAATTATAATTGACCTAATTGCCCAATTAGGGATAAGCCGGTCCTTAGCCAGCATACGGGCAAATCATTGATGAAGCGGAAGAGAAGCTTCGACCCGACGCGACGCGCTCGCTACGCACCGACCCGAAGATTGAAATGTTTAACAGCAGCAGGCAGGCGACGCGACGCCACAGGCCATTTTAATTCTAAGGGGGAGATGAGAGACCGCCTTTTTCACTTCTCTTGAATTCTCGGCTTCCATCGATAGAAAGGGGCAGGGCGAGGGCGAGGGCGAGGGGAGGGAGATCGAGTTTGTCCTTCCGGAGAGAGAGAGAGAGAGGTAGCGATGGGTTCGCCTCTCGTCGTCTCTCTACTTGTCCTCGTCTGCTCTCTCTCCTTGTTGCTTTTCGCTCACCCCAGTCCGATCCCAGACTCCCCGAGTTTCAAAGGTACGCGCGCTCTCTCTCTCTCTCGGTCTCGGTCTCGGTCTCGGTCTCGGTCTCGGTTGGTCCCTGGGAGTTGATCGGAATCGTGCTCGAGATGTGGGTACTCGAGGTCGACGATTCGGGATTGACGAGGATACTGCCTAATGTGGACAGTTTCGGATGTCAAATTGCAAACTTTCACTTGGTTTAGCTCTGTCTGCGGCTGTAACATATTCTAGACCGATGAACCTGTTTGGGTTTTTTAGCCGAGACGAGAGATGAGGGTTTTCCTCACTACTGTGTTTGTTTGAGCTGATTGTGCTTTCTCTTCTCTTGTTAACTAATTTGCTTGACATTTCTTTGTACCCCCGAATCATACGTCAGCATTTAGACTTTGGTGTAAATGTTCGCCACAGATAAATGTTGAGGAATTCCCCATCTTTCACTACTAGGGTGCGATTGTTGTGCGGAAAATTAATAATTCGAAAAACATTCCTTTCAAAATGATAGTTTATATTGCTTACAAAAATGAATGGTTATCGTCCATGAAATTTTTTCATTCATAGACCGTTTCAAGGATATAAGTGATTATTTTTAGGAATATGTTTTTCAAATCATTCATTTTCTGCAAACCAAATGTAGATTTAGAGTTCTTCTGAGTGGAACAAGTGCTTCCTTGGCTCATAACTCATTCACTTAAAGCTTTCGAGTAGAATATGTCAAACTAGGTATGGTAATGATCTTGGATCTTTGGCTCCCTCTTTTGATTTCTTGTTATGCGGTATTTCGACTTTAATAATGTTCCATGCTGTCCACCGCCATACTTTTTTTAACTAAATGGTTTAAACGATGAGTAGAATATTTAATGCATTAGAGTCGAATAATTAAAATCTGAGATGCATTCTTCATGTGGGTTGAATGGTCGTTCAAAAAAATCTCACTGTTTATTGCCCTGTTTCATTATCTGGATGACTGTTGGAGTTCTCCTCAACCTTCCAAAGGTGCCCTTGTGAAGTGTGACATGTGCTCGTCCTGGAGAGATATTATGTGGCAGCCATGCAAAAGTTTGGTTCTTAGAGCAAGTTAGCAGTTAGATCTCTGGTCTTTAAGTTATGTATGCATCTGACATGGTTGGAATGGTGGTGGTTTTACTAAGAACTTCTGAGTTTTGGTGGTTCTTCGAAGACTAGAAGGGCAGGATTCTTGATAGCGGTCCGAATTCGCACTCTTGTTCTTTGATTGATTTCTCACGGGTCAGCTGTCTGACACTGAATTTTTGAAGCGACGATGCTATCCTCTGTGTTTCACGCTCCTCTTGTTGGAAATGTCTTTATTTTTTCATTTTTCTTGAAAAACTCTTCCTAGTTTTGTATTCTTAGACCCTTGGTTAGATTTTGTTTTGGATGGGTATTTTTGTTTGTATATTTTAGAAACCAAGTGGAGGGTACCTTCAAAGTCTAAGCCACTTGCGAGTTTCAGGTCTTATTGACTCTCCATAAAAGGGCCAATAAGTATTTCTTGACAAAACATCAGTGGAAGCTTGTGCTGTTAGCAAAGTGCTTGCTTACTGGAGCTGATAATGTAAGGCTAACTAGCATAGATGATTTAACAAAAGAACATACTTGTTATATGGGATTTGTGGTTCGGGTAATTTGTTCTTGCTAGCAAGTCATTTTGATAATTTCTTTAGGTCGCTTATTGATGTAATCTTTACTTAATTAATATGAGTGGTTTAGTTTGCTAAAAAATTGTTGACTCTCATTTCTGACCTGCAGGGGTAAACCTAGGGCAACCATCTATTGATGTCACACCATCAGCACTTTCCAGCGTTCTATCAGGCCGTGGTGCTAAAGAAGTCGTTAGGTGTGAACGTGTTGAAGTAATTGGTCTATCCCGATTGAGACTTGGAAGTTACTCTAGTGCACTACGTGTCATTGTGCTTCCTTCTGTATCAATTCAGGAAAGATTACACAGCAAGATTCAAGTTTGCCTTCACCGGTAAGTTAAACTTTTCTCTTGACCAAAAAAAAAAAACTTTTCTATTTTTAGAGATCTTCTGGTTTATTATCCTTCTCCATGGTCACCCATTCCTTTTCTGTAATTTGGTAGACTGTTGTATTTCTGGTTGACTTATTTCATGCTTGATTTCTATGCCTCCAGGAACTCTTCTCTCGCATTGTGTGAATGTGAAAAAGATGAGTGGAAGAGTATTCAAAAAGGCGTGTGGAGTTCTGTCATATCGCCCTATGACAATAGATATGTTGATGTCAAAATCATCGGTGAAGTTGCTGGTCCTATCACGGTCTCCATTTCCGAAGGTTTGGCTACTTTTTAATTGAACCATAGTCTATAATATACCTCTGCATACATATTGCACATACATCGGGAAAAATAGCTGAGGCTTTCTTTTTTCTTTTTTTTTGGCAGAGCCTCAACAGTGGCGCCTCCTTTGTCTGGCATTGGGATTTATACTGCTACTGCTGGCTCCAGTTATTAGTGGCTGGGTTCCTTTCTACTATAGCAGTTCAATGGCCATAGGAATTTTGCTTGTCATTATTGTCCTTCTTTTTCAGGTATTCCTCCTTCTCTTAAGAAAGTTTCACCAATTAGGCTCCAGTAATAGCATTTCTCTCCCTTTTGTTAGGGCACACTATGGCAATTCAAAATGAAGCAACCGTGTTTTGTTCTTTGGTCTTTTACTTCCTGTGGCTTATTGGTTCAACACGTAAAATTCATAATGGTGTCCTCCTTCTAGGAGTTTCACAATTGCTCGTCCGCATATATTTGCAGAAGCCAGTTTGTATTGGTTGTTGCAAACACGGTTTCCTGGCGTATCTCCTTCATGCTTGACTGTAGTGTTGTGCTATATCCATTTCTTGCTGACACATCTGTTTGTGTTATCATTTGCACATACTAGCACGAATAATCACTTGCGCTGGGTCATGGCTCTAAAAGTATGATATGGACTTATATGTTAGCCAGTTAGATATCTTTGCTGTCACTTTGTCAATTGGTTGCCTTCTCAAGTGAGACATGAATGACATTCCGGATTGGAGATTGCTCATTTTCCTGTAAATTTACCATTGGCAGCTGCTGTGAGCTGTATTAACCCATAGTTTCATGTAGTTAAATTTTGAACTAGCTGCGCATCATGCTTTTCCTCAAGGAATCAGTTTGCTATGTTGCAGGGTATGAAATTATTACCAACCGGGAGAAAAAATGCCTTCTACCTCACTTTATATGGATCAATGGTGAGTGCTTTCCTGTGAGCCTTGTTGTCAAAATTTATTTTTTCATTCACTTATTGCGCCATGCGAAGGAAACTCATAATAAATTAACTGTGGCAGCTTGGAGCTGGATCTTTTCTTCTACATCAGTTCTCAATGATGGTGAATGCAATTCTTGTCAATTTTGGATTTAGTGAGGAGATGCATAACCCGGTGAGTCCTATCGGTTGTACTTTCTCGAGAGATCTGTCTTTATCTTATGTAAGTAATTAGTTGATAGGTGTCGCTCTGCGTTTGTGAGTTTCTTTTTCAGGATAAATTTGCATTTAGAAATTCACTAGCCAAAGCTGAGCAAGCTTCCTTTCCTCCATTAAATTTTGAGCACACAGAGATTAATATGTCTTCTGATCTACTGCTGTTCCTTGTTAGCATCCTCTTTCGGACAGGGTCTGTTGGAATTTATAATCAAGTTTCTTCACTATAGTTGACACTTGTTTTGCTACTTACATTTTCAAGGGAACCGTGTTGGTGAATAATGATTGCTTTATACTCACTCTTTCTTTTTACAGGTATCTGTATTTTTACTAGTAGGAATTGTTCTAGCTGGAGCTGCATTAGGCTATTGGATTGTGCTGAAGTTTGTGATTTCAGAGGATGGGAGTGTGGATGACAATGTTGCACAATTTGTGAAATGGGCAATGCGTGTTGTTGCTGCTATGTTAATCTTCCAGGTGCACACTCTTATATTTTTGGTTACTTACATATTCTTGTTTTCTATTTGTGAGCAGTCATCAAGTATCTATTAATTAGGCTGTGGGCAATACTTACTGAACTGGAAGTGTTCTCTCTGGTATGGATACATTCATTGCAGGAGTGCGTCCCAAGTATGCACATCATAGTCCTATACTAACCTCACATGTCTTGGTGAGTCCTAGGCAGGTGCTACATCAGTAGACAAGTGAGACGCCCACTTTTTAGGTTAAATTATTCTGGCATCTCCTAGATATTGATAAAAATGTGGGATTGTCCCTATGGATGGAAGTTGCTTCCCTTTGGGAAAAAGAAAGGCATTAAGCTATCCAGGCATGTCCACTGCACACTCTATGCACTCAATTATCCATGCCACACATGGTTCATGATCTTCCCTGTCATATTTGCTTGTCTTATTACCTTATTTCGCTTTTACATGACTTGACATGAGCAAGGCATTTTGCTTTCATGGATCTTCTCTTAAGACATCGGCTATAATCTGTTGGATTTTGTGTTGCAGAGTGCTTTTGACACTCTTTTGGCTGTGGGGGCGCTGGCTTGTTGTTCGGCTGTCTGCTTGTTGGTAACTTCTTCAATTTGGAGTGATGCACCGTAAGTTGACTGATCTGCCTTTCATGACCCATCTGACAATTGCATGAAAAATAATCCCTACAAAGTGGCTGTACATAGATTAACCTTTCTTTCATCTGTGACCATCCTCTTTCACTTGAAAAAAGGGAAAAAAGAAGAAGAAGCTGAATTCCCCATATATAGTGTTGCTTTCAGGATACTTGCCATTTCACTTCAATTAGATGATGAGTTGGACTGCATCCTTGTAGATCCTTGCATACAAACTTTCAGTTTCCCCAAGCGGCATCTAATAAAAGTCTCCCATGATTTGTTGCAGGTATGAGCCGTATTCTTTGAACTGGAGTCCTACACCGTGCTGGTCTCGGCAGCCATCTGCACAGTTCAATCGTGCTGAATTTCTTGCAAGATCACCGGAAAAATTTCACCAGAGAAAGATTTGGAATAGACCTAACAAATCTGCGGCTTGGTTGGACTCTCCACTTACAAGTATGGTTTGCTACTTGCATTTATCTTCCTCCCCATTGTCTGTTTCCCCATGTCCAATTTTTCCACTAAAATTATGAGCAAGTCTGCAAAATTACAATCGGATGCTTTCCTTACAATATGAGAGCTGAGCCTTTGTGACCAGCCTGAATATGTTTATCTTACTTGAACAAGGATGAAGTGATGAGCTAAAGGTTTCGTGTGGGCATCTGACTCATGTAAATATCTAGACATGACCAAGGGACCTTGGCAATCCCTTATCCAAGTTTTGGCTGGTAACTGTTGAACCTATTTGGTACTGCTAAAAAGAGGAAAACTTTTCACTGGCAGAATATGCAGCTTTGTGAGGTTTTCTTGGCCATTTTGCTTTCACATCTCAAAGCTCCAGTATGTTCTGTTTTTTCCCTAGTACTTTTCCATGCCAAGGTGGCATACTCTGCAAAGATGGATGCAACTGGCCAGGACATATCTTGGGTGGGGTAGCCCTTACCAGACGATTCTGGACGTAGTTTGTTTGCACATGCTAGGATCTGATCTATTGAATATGATGAAATGATTTTAGCAATTCAACTGGAGGTACCCGTAATATCGAGTTGCTCATGGTTGTATTTGTTTCAACACAGGTTCTGTAACCCGACCTGCTAGTCAAAGGAGAAGGAACCCTGTGGATTACTATTCAACTCTTCACAAGACACCCAACCGAAAGAAGTACACAGAGCAAGAATGGGAAGACTCGAAGGCACACTGGACCAGGCAAGCTATGTCAGAGTTGGCATCCTCTCCGGAGTTCACTGACTGGGTAATCGAGCATGCGGACCGAATACGGATCACTTCAGGCAATGGTTCAGATGAAGCTGTTGGGAGTGATTCTGACTCCACCGATGAAGCCACTTTGAGCAGCAACGGGTTCAAATTGTTCAATTTCTGGTAGCCAGATGCAGCATCTCAGCATTGAAGCATGCTTGTAAAGCGGTTCCAACGGTTAGTCTGACACTTAGCATTAGGGTAGTCGGTAGGAAAACATTCTGCGGATGTAGAATATTTGTTTGATTCCATCAACCTTGTATTTTGTAGAAAATTTGTTTCACTTTTTGTTCATTTCTCCTCTTATTGCTAATAGCGGGCTTACATTGCAGTCAACTTGTTTTGGTACACAATCAAAAGGTGGTAGTAGGATCATTGATGACACATCTCTATTCTCCTATTTCCGACAAATGTGCGAGAATGAAAATTGACACTCCATTTCTTGCACATACCAATGATGTTTAATACCGATTATCAGGTGTGAAATCGCACATTGTGCAAGTCTCTAAAAGGAGTACGGATGCTTGAGTTGAGATGTGGTTTTTGTTGGAGTTGATGAATACTTCAATGATCCTTGTTTCTCACCGGGCATGCCCACGTGAGCTTAGAGAAATTGAAGTATGATCCGACGACATGTAACTCATACGCATGGAATGCGGGGGTTTGGGAGCAGTGCCCCCGACATGGCTGTCCCGCTGGGTTAGAGGGCAGTACCCCTGAAACAACATATTTGAGCTTTTATTTAAGTTGGTTCGTTTGTTGTGGGATCAAAGGGATTTCGGATAGATTTTGGTTTTTGGTCTATTTAGTGCATATATATATTATGCTCATTTTTCACTGATAATTGTAACGATTTGTGCGGTTATAAACGAAATCATAATGAAATCTCTTTGCAGGATGTAGCCTATTCTAAGGTGAACTGGGTAAACTGTATGTCGTCTATTTTTTTTCTATCACTTATGTGTTTGTTCTGAATCGGTTTGTGATATATTTTTTCAATTGGTATCAGAGGCTTGTGTTCGAAGAATTACGGTTTATTTAAAATGTCATGAGGATCATGGATTGAGATAGAAAAATTCGATAGGATGCAGTTCGATCTGCGGAAGATGAAGATGAAGGATCTCCTTTGTGATCAAGATCTTTGATTGGCAATCGTAACGGAAAGACCCGTTGCTGCCATGCATGGTGTTGTGATAAAGGAATCGGGTAAGGAAGCAGGGAAGTATGGGGATTCAACTTCCAAACAGCTAGATCCGAAGGAGATTGAAGGCAGAGATCAGATCGATCGGAAATCAAAGGGTTTGATCTGGCTTTGTCTCGCAGACTCCATTCTGACGAATGTAATGGGCAACCCTACAGCTAGGGATTTATGGCAGAAAATGGAGTAGCCGTAGCAAAGTAAGTCATTGGTTAATAAAATGTTCTTAAGGAAAAAGCTATATAACCTTTAGGTGCATGGGGGCGATTCGTTTTCTGCACATATGTATAACAGTAACACGTTGAAAAGTTATCTCGTATCAATCGATGTTAAGTTCCAAGATGATGATAAGGCGATAACACTTCTTTGTTCACTACCGGATTCTTGAGATAACCTGACTGTGGTAATCGATGGCGGGGACAAGGAATTGTTGTATGAGAGTGTGTGTTTGACCTTGTTACCGGAAGAAACACAAAGAAATGGGTAAGGAAATTTCTGTAAAGACAAACTGATTGCTAGGAGAAGGCTAGTAGAGAATGATCTAAATCGAAGAGGGCCTAGATCCAATCTCAAGGGTGGTTGAAGAGTAGGGTGATGAGGGTACAATGCTGAGATATGAAGAGTGAGGCCATGTTAAGCGGGAATGTAAAAACACGTCAGTTTTTAAGAAAGAAGCTGAATCATCCTCGGGAAAGAAATATGATGAGACATGAGATATGTATGTAGCTGTTGCATGTATGGTGTAGTCAGATAAGAATATTTGGTTCGTCGACACCGGTGCTTCATACCACATGCCACCTCATAAGTTTTGTGAATATGAGCAATATAATGGTGGAGATGTCGTGCTTGGATATAACACTGCAATTCAGATTGTCGAGCGTGGCAGGGTGAAGCTGAGGATGAATAACGGCGTAGTGAAGACTCTTCCGGATGTGATGCACATACCCTCGATGAGTAGAAACTTGTTATCAGTTGGTACGATGGCTGATTCAGGGGTTACTTTCAACTATGACAAAAATTCGTGCAAGATGACTCGCGGTTCTATTATGACTGCATGAGAAGTTCGTCATGGGACGTTTGGGGAAACAATGATTGTTGGTGCAAGATCATTTCTAAAAAGATCAAGAAAGATGCATATGATACGTCAATGTTGTGGCATCAGAGGTTAGGGCATATTGGTGAAAAATGACTGTCCACATTAACTTCGAGTCAAATGATAGAGGGAATACCTGATTGCTCTATAGGTTTTAGGTTCTGTGAACACTGTCTTCATGGAAAACAGAACCGAGTTAGCTTCAAACGCACTAGTACGAGAGCAATATAGGTTCTCGAGCTGATGCACAACGATGTTTTGAGGCCTTTTCCGATTCCATCTATTGGAGAATCCAAGTACTATATATCGTTTATAGATGATTTTTCGAGATATAGTTGAATTTATTTTATTAAAAGTAAATCAGATGCATTCAAACAATTTCAAAAATTTAACATTTTGGTTGAAAATCAATTGGGTAGGAAAATCAAGGTACTTCGTATAGATAACGGAGGTGAATTCTGTTCGAACAAGTTAGAATAGTTCTAGGTGGACAATGGTGTTGCAAGACAGAGTACGACCCCATGCATGCCTCTACGGAATGGGATGGTCGAAAGATTAAATTAATTACTCATATAAAAGGCAAGATGCATACTGAGTTAGGAAGGTTTGAGGCCTAAATTTTAGGCAGAAGTTATTTGAAGAACCCTTCACAAATGAGGTGTTCGGGTGTGACACGTATATTTATGTACCCAAGGAGAAAATGGGTAAAATTGACAATAAGCGTGAGAAGAACATACTCGTCGGATACAAGAAAGGGGTCAAGGGCTATAAGCTGTGGAATCCATAATCAAATACCATTGTATACAACATGGATGTTATTTTTCGTGAATCACAATCTCAGGTTGGCACACAGAAAGGTGTTGTGCCTAAGAAAGTGGTAGTGCTTGAAAAAAGTTCTACAGTCGAAACAGTAAAGACGGCTCTAGAAAGTATGCCAGAGTAGTCAGATTCTGATCCGGAGCAAGGAGACTTGGTTAATGAAGCAGAGAATGCAGATTCAGATGAAGACCCGCACACAGATAGCATGTCGGTTCTCAGGATATCAACGCGCGAAAGACGGGTACCACTTTGATACTCTCTTAGTACATTGAGTACGTTTCATGCTTTAAGCATTACCGGAGATGATCCTAGTTTTGTGATAGAGGCGAGATCCATGGATGATGCGAATCAGTGGTAGCTCGCAATGATAGATGAGATGTTATCGCTTAATCATAATGAGACATGGAGCTTGTATAAATTGCCTAAGTATAGAAAAACAATTGGGTGCAAATGGGTGTTCAAGTGAAAATTGAAACCGGATGGAATCATGGAGAAGTACAAGGCAAGACTCGTAGCCAAGAGGTATTCTCAAATCAAGAGAGTTGACTATGATGATATTTTCTCTCCCATGGCAAAATTGACCTCAATACGATTTGTTCTGGCTGTAACAGCTGAATACGATTTTGAGGTGGAACATATGGATGTAAAGATGGGTTTCCTTCATGGGGACTTGGAGGATTAGATTTATACGAGGCAACTAGAAGGCTTTGAGGTAAAAGGAAAGGAAAATTTGGTATGCAAACTGAAAAAGTCCTTAGATTGGCTGAAGCAGTTACCGAGGATGTGGTACCAGAAATTTGATACGTACATACTCCAGCTTAATTTTATGCGTTCAAATTCTAACCACTTTGTTTATGTGAAAATGGCAGGCGATCAGTTTGTCATTCTCACGCTATATGTGGATGATATGTTATTGATCGGAAATAACGTGAATATGGTGAAATTTGTGAAAACTTTGTTGGCTAAGAAGTTCGAAATGAAAGATTTGGGGCCTGCGAATTTTATTTTGAGTATGCATATTATAAGGGACTGTGAGAAACGGAAGCTATGGGTAAGACAGGAGAAATATATCAAAAAAAAAAAAAACGTCGAAGAAGTTCAACATGACGGACTGCAAGCTTGTTGGTACCCATATAACTTTATTGACCAAATTATCTGCGGAGCAGTGTCCTAAGACGGATGAGGAAGCCGAGAAGATGGCCTGAGTCCCATACGCAAATGCAGTAGGTAGCTTAATGTATGCAATATTGTGTACGCATCCTGATATAGCCCGAGCAATGGGAGTCTTAATATGATATATGTCTAACCCAGGTAGAGAACATTGGAATGCAATCAAAATAATTTTCAGGTATCTTTGTGGAATTTGAAATTTTTCTTTATGTTGGTATAGGGGATAAAAATATACTTGACATCGTAGGCCGTGTAGATGCAGATTGGGGTAGAGATATTAATAATAGACGGTCCATTATTTGGTGTTGCACCAAGTTGGATGAGTAGGAATTAAAGCGTGGTAGCGCTCTCTTTTACGGAGGCTAAGTAAATGGCTCTTGCTCATGTCAGAAAAGAGATCGTATGGTTATGACAATTGTGCTTGGAGCTTGATTTTCAGCAAGGTGTTATAGAGGTGAGATGTGACAATCAATGAGCTATTTATTTATTTAAGAATCCATTATTTCACTCACGCACAAAGCACATCGATATACAATATCTTTTTATCCAAGAGAAAGTTATTCAGAAAGTGGTTCAGTTTGTAAAGGTAGACACGACAGAAAATAGCTTAGACTTTCTTACTAAAACTGTCACGGGTGAGAAGTTTGAATGATGTTCTATCGTGATTGAACTGAAGAGGAATGATATTGGAAAATCTTTCATTTGTGCGAAGTATTCACCAAGTGAGAGAATGTTGGAGTTGGTGAATACTTCAGAGATTCTTATTTCTCACACCGGGCACGTACACGTAAGCTTAGGGAAACTGAAATATGATCCAATGACATGTGACCTTGTGCACGGAATGTGGAGGTTCAGGGGCAGTGTACCTGAAACGGATGTCCCACTATCTCACTTGCCGGTGAGCGGGCGGGGGGTGCCCCGAAACAACAATTGATTTGGGCTTTTATTTAAGTTTGTCCGTTTGTTGTGAAATCAAAGAAATTTCGAGTAGGCTTAGGTTTTGGGCCCATTTAATACATGAATATTATGCTCGTTTTTTGACTGATACAAGATGTGCGGTTTTAAACGAAATCATAATGAAATCTCTCTGCAGGACGTAACCTTATTTTAGGATGAACACGGGTAAACTGTGCGTCCTCTATTTTTCTTTTGTTACCTGTATGCTCGTTCTGAATCGATTTGTGAAACATCTCTTTAGTTTTTAGGTCAGCTTATGAGATTTTAAATCTCTCAATGCAATATAAGTTGAGGCCTGTGTGTTTAGCGCCCGCTCTTTCTGAATATGCCTTCGAAATTGGCCGTAAATGAAGGAGATAAGAACATCCTTACATTCCAAGACTAAAGAAATCACTTGCAAATCACAGGCTCCTAGATTTCTGTAATCTGCGTGCCGTTCCTTTCTAATTCCTGACTATATATAACTTAGTAAATTTTTAGGTTGAGAAACAAATAAATATAACTAATTATAGGTAACTCAGTTGGTTATGACGCACTTGAGATTATGTGGTTAGGCGCACTGGTCTCAGGTTCGATTCATCAACTAAGCACCTGTAATTTAAATGGAAGGTCATGACGGTAGGTTGCTGTGTTAGTCTCCTTTGATGAGTAGTTACGATGCGCCCGTCACCCTTGGGTTGCACAAATGAATCGAAAAGTTCATGCGCGTCGCACAGACAACCCACGTATGAATCTTTCTTCACAGCCACAAATGTCTGCGTCGCCAGGTTCCCCAACTTGATCTCTCATAATTCATAATAAACAATCATTAATTACATTCTTTTTTAAAAAGATCGGGAAATAAATGAAATAATAATAATAATAATTGACAGACGGTGAGGTTGAAAGTTCGATTTGATGGATTCCACCGCCACCATAGTCTCATCTCTTGGCTACGAACGAAGATTCGCACTTTAACCTTATTTTACTCGCTTTTAATTTACTGCCACATACCGACAAGACTTTTCCTATCATTATGTTCCGAATCGAAACAAATTGTTTCCCCGGCGGCCGCCTGGGAATTGTGGTAGTGATGATGATGATGCGTCTGACCCGACCCGCCATTCCAGTCCGGTCTTCCTCGTCATCATCCTCCTTTCGACGGTGGCTCCCTCCTCCCCCTCCAATTTCCACTCTCTCTCTCTCTCTGCGTCTCCATTGCTTTCTCCCTTCCTCGTTTCGGTCCGTGTTTTGCAACGTTGGAAACCTGTCGGCGGCCGCGTCGATAACATCCTCGTTGACCCGACCGCGTACCGGGGCGGTCCGAAGCAGTTTCAAACTTCGAGGGTCCGGTCTATACTTCTGCCGCCTTGTTCTCATTGGCATGTGTACAAGAAAACGTCCACGCTTGAATGTCCACGTCAATTGGGTCTTTTTTTAAGCCTTTCAAAGCTGCCCCTTGTATATTCTTACTTTTCTTTTTGTCTTGGCGTTAATTATGGTTCTTTGTTTGGTTATAATGAAAGAAGCATCGGGTCATTCAATGCTCTTGCTCGTTTGGGCTACAAGTACAAGCCACGATATTGGACCCAACTTCGCTACTTTTCCACCTTATGGTATGCCCATTCCCCGCACAGTTGCACGTTTGAATTTTGTATTTTTGCCCTGATTGAGATCTCACGGTCTCCCCTCGTAATCTAAGGAGACGTGACGTGAGGAGGGTCCCTTTGGAACTATATAAAGTTTCCAAAAAAAGAAGAAGAAGAAGAAATGTTGCGAGAAATGGGGTGTCCGCATTGAGCGATCGATCCGAAGATTCAAATACGCATGCCCCCGAAAAGAAAAGAAAAGAAAAGAAAAAAGAGCCCGAAAATCGCAGGTAAAATTGAGCACCGGTAAGCTCCTTTTCTGATTGCCGTTCTGTTCTTGGAGCAAGAGGCTGCCTCATCAAAACCAGAGAGTTTGACATTTCAAAGCGTGTCCTGCGGGAGGCTGCTCTCGGGCTTCTGACCAAAAGGAGCTCTCTTGCACGCATTGCCAGCCTACCAAACCAGTCTTCTTGACGAACCCGGGTTGACATTTTGACGGAGACATTGCTGAGTTGCCGATTCTTCAACGCACGATTAAAAAAAAGGAGAGAGGAATGATGTCGATGCAAATATCGATTTAGAAAAAGAAAAACTTATTTACAACGCGATGGAATGTGAGTGGATGTTCAAAACATCAAACAGAACACGTTCATGAACTTTGGTACATTCGTGACTCTCTTTTTCCTTTTTCCTTTTTTTTTTTTGGCCCCCGAGCAGAATACAACTCCTTGGCGTGTTTCCTTTTTAATATGATATTGATCTCCGTGCCTGCGAATTAGAGCGCGAATTATTAGGATTCGGCGCACGACCACTACGTAGTAAAGTGCAGCGAGAAAGAAAATCGAGGCACGAGAATTTTTATCTTGATTCATCTTTAAATTAGGGTTATGTACAGTAAAAGATTTCACTAATAATTGGCACATTTCACCTTTCGTTACATCGGTGTATGTATGTATATAGCGGTAGCTATTTATTGATACAAGTCCAAATTACTAATGAAAAATTATGAGCGAAACTCACGTGCTCTCCTGTTGTCGTCGGAAGTATGAACTACACGGCCAATGCAAATAAATGCGATTCACATGTTTAGGTTAGCGGAATTGGAAGAGAGACTTTTCGGTTGGACATGGCGAACATGAATATCATTTTCTAGGATAATAACTAATCAAGCCATGATTAGAGGTGTGCCCTCTTTTGTCGCTAGTGGCCCCGGTCATAATGATGGTAGGATTTTACTTTTCTTCGTATTTTCAACATTTATCAAGGCTCTCGTGAGTTATGTATAATCACATGATCTCTCAATTAATAAGCGCTTTACGCAAAATATACGGCGATTATGCATGGATTTACAGTTGATATTATATAGTCCCTAATAGTACTATGGATAAAATATTTTCCTACTTATTATCGCGTTCCTTTGTATTTTTTTTTTAATTGATTGACACGTGATATTTGGACTCTATCAAGAAATCCAAGGGAATTTACCGGAAGAGTCAGCGTAAAAGCAGTAGAATATTAAATGAATTTTTTCCGGCACCGCCCTAGGCATTAATCACGAGCGAGCGGTCTTTATTGCCGTAGGATTAGAGGCTGCGTGCCTTAATTAATCAAGAAAAAACAGACGAGTTTTACGGATGCAGCATGCATGTCATTCCTTTCCAATCTTTAAGAAAACAATGGCAGGTCCTCTCTCAAACAGATGCCACGTGACCTAACCCCATGCCTTGCTCGAATTAGTCCGGACGCGTTAATTTCACCGAAAACTTCACTCTAATGAAAAATAATTTTTATGAAAATCATTCTACAAAAAAAACAATTAGCTTTCGTTTACTCCACGATTTAGTGATTTTTTTCTTAGGGTTATTACCACGAACTATCAAAAACCATAAATTGATATATCTATGATAAATTTATATTAAACTAATTTTTTTAATCACGAAAAATCTCGAACTAATAGATTCGTGATAAATTTACCATTAATTAAATTAGATCAATAGCATGAAAAATCTTAAATTGATACATCTACAATAAATAGAGGGTAAAAAATCCTAAATTAGTATATGCATGGACTGCTATATTTCATTAAACTCAGTAATTTGACGGTTAAATTTAACGAAAATCGATAGAGGGCAAATTTATCACATGTGTCCATTTTGGAATAAACTTATTACAAGTGCACTAGTTTGAAATTTTTCGTGATAAAAAAAAATTAGTTTGGAGTAAATTTATCACAAGTGTAACAGTTTAGAATTTTTCGTGATAGTAATCTTTTTTTTTTTCATTTTATTACCATAAGGGATTGTTATTTTCTTTCTATATGAGCTTATTATTTTCGATTCATGAAAAATGTTTTCCTTTTAAACAATTTCATCAGATTGTGCATACATGAATTGAGGATGTCGGTAAGGATAGTTTTTTTCCGATCGTGTTCTGTGTTCTGGTCACATTATAGTTCCCCAAGCTTTTTAGTCAATCGGTTGCGGTGGGGGCCGATGAAGACTGTTATGGCCAGATCAGTAAGATGTCTTGCCTCAAGGACGCGTGATTAAGGATAAAAACCCTATATATAATCTCCGTGCCACGGAAGCAGCACTTGTACGTTTAGGTAAAGCGGGAAAGATATAAATGTGAAGTGTCGTAAATTATCCTAGTATTCTCATTATTTGTAATCAAATTTCTTAAATTGAGTTTTAACTTTTTCATTTATGCTCTTTGATCTTTATCATTCTAATATAACTAAAGAGGAGAGAGAACTATTCACCGAAAAAGGATGGGGGGTGGACCCCCGATAGAATCCCTCGACGCTGATTCCTACCGCATCACGCAACCTGGTGGGGCCCTGGGGGGCTCGATCCTTCGTCTCCAACAAATTCGCGGGCAGCCCCGATTCGGCCAGCGGGGCAGCGGGCAGCTACGTGATTCGACCCGCACGCAAATAATTGGCGACCGAAAACGCCCCCTCCCTCTCCCCGCCTCCCGCCCTCCCCCTCCCCCTCCCCCTCCCCTTTCTGTTCGCTCTGTTTCTCGAAATCCATCTGCCCGCTTTCCCTTTCCGAAGCCGAACCATCTCTCCGGGAAAAAATTCGTCGAGGGCTTTGCAGGGAAACGCGGGCAGCTTCGTCCTGGTAGCTCCTTTTATTTATTTATTTATTAATCGAATGATGTCATCGTTCCGATGATGTCTGCTTTGACACGTTCCTGAGAACACGCCGAGGGGGGGAGTGCTTTGTTCTTTTGTTGACTTCGTTGTATATAAGAAGCTTCGATTCGTCACCTTGTTGTGTTGGCAATTGAGAATTCATTGAATTTGATTTGATGGGTTTTCTGGGTGGCTCCCAAAAGGCTGGTGGGAATGGATCATCGGGGGGTTGGTTAAAGGGTTTGGTGCGGAGGAAGCAGGTCGATTCGGCTCACACCACGTCGGGGGGAGGCGGTCATCATCAATTAGCCAAGGAGTTGTCTGTTCTTCACCTTATCGCCATTGGTAAAGGCTGAATTAAACTGAAGTTCTTCCTTTTCTTTTCTTTTTTTGGTTTTTGTTGGTGTGAGTGGAGTTGTAGTTTGATTTTTTGGCCTCTTTTGTGTGGTTGATGATGTTGCTGATGACAAAATTATTTGTTGACCCGTGTTATTTGTTCCTATTCGCCCTTGGAACTCGGAAGCTTTGTTTTTGACGAGATGTGCTGATCAAACTTGATATTCCCTGCTTCTTCCGGAAACTGGCCCCCTCCCCTCGTGATGAAGTTTTTGGAGTTCATTTCATGGTGCTCTTTGAGCTTGAAGTTGATTTGCTATTCGATTTACTCTTTCTGTTCATTTACAAATCGAAGGCCTGGTGGTTGTTGTTTTGCTACCAATGATTTAATTGCTAGTCTCCGTCTCTTATTTCAGTTTAAAAGTCACTGAGCTTTAGCATTGAGTGTATCTTTTGCCCCGCACATGAAGACACCTCTTAGATAATTGTTTGGCCAATTCTTTTGCATCATTGCTATTTGTTATTTAGAGTCTTAGTGGCTTACTTCAGACTTTATGGTTTGGTAAGGGGTCGGATCTACGATTGGAGCTGGAGTTTACATTCTTGTTGGGACAGTTGCTAGAGAGCATTCCGGACCGGCTCTCACCTTCTCGTTTCTGATAGCTGGAATTGCCGCAGCTCTTTCAGCCTTCTGTTATGCGGAGCTTGCAAGCCGTTGTCCATCTGCTGGGAGTGCTTATCATTATTCATACATATGTGTTGGAGAAGGGTAATACTTCGTAGAAGTTTTCTAAGAATTGTTGAGGTCGTGGACAAACTGTGATTGAGGCTGTGCTTGATTATCAATTTTTCTTTTCATTCTTCTTGAATTTTGACGACCAACATTTTTTCCTTTCAATCTCGACTGCTTGGATTTGCATGAGTTGGCTTTGACTATATTGGTTGAAATTGAAATAGACAACTAGATTCGCATCTGTCTTTTTGAGAGTTCTATTATTTGTTCAGACCATCATCACAACATGGCTTTTTGCTTGACAGTGTTGCTTGGCTGATTGGTTGGGCGCTGATACTAGAATACACAATTGGTGGCTCAGCCGTAGCTCGCGGCATATCTCCTAACCTGGTCAGGATTTTGTCATGATCTATAAGATTTCAAGGAATTCCAAGCAAATTGAGATTGGGTAGCATTATGTCCTTGTTTGTTCATAGTTTAGACTGTTTTCTGCTGAGAGGAGGTTTATTTTCTTTTAAGATTTTGTGGCGTTGGTAGCGTAATGGATTTCACTGTGGATAGTTGAGGAGTACGAGTTATTTTAGAACATGCCAGCATTGTATTTTGCCAGCTGCTGTGTACTTCCATGAGGAAGGCTTTCTTGGATTTTTTCAGTGCTTTTACGATTGACTTTGAGATCGGCTTTTTCTAGGCATTGCTCTTTGGAGGAGGGGACAGTCTTCCTTTTTTTTTAGCCCGTCAGTACATCCCTGGGCTTGACATAGTGGTAGACCCATGTGCTGCAGTCCTAGTAATCGCCGTTACTGGGCTGTTATGTGTGGGAATAAAGGAGGTAATCCCTGTTTCAGATTAATTTATTGCCAAAGTGCCTTTACTTGCTATTATTGACTGAACGTAGTCTTGCAGAGTACACTGGCTCAAGGCATCGTCACAACAGCTAATGTATGTGCTATGATTTTTGTCATAGTAGCTGGCAGTTATCTGGGTTTCAAGAGTGGATGGCCTGGCTATGAACTTCCTACTGGGTACTGAAACACTTCCCTTATTTTCTCTTGTAGACATCTTGCAAAATAAGTTCCTGTGAGTAATTAGTATATCTACAGGTACTTCCCCTTTGGGGTTGATGGGATGCTTGCAGGGTCTGCAACTGTCTTCTTTGCATATATTGGTTTTGACTCAGTTGCCAGCACAGCTGAAGAGGTGCAGATATTTGCTCCTCTATTTTTTTGCCCTCTCTTGAAATTCTACCTTTTGTTTTAATCTCATCCCTTTTGGGTCCAAAATTTGGTCATCTTATGTAACTTTATTGACAGGTGAAGAATCCACAACGGGATTTGCCTCTGGGTATAGCTGCTGCATTATCAATATGTTGTGCGCTATACATGATGGTATCTATTGTGATTGTTGGTCTTGTACCTTATTTCGCAATGGACCCTGACACTCCCATCTCCTCTGCATTTGCAAGCCATGGGATGCATTGGGCAGCGTAGGTGTATAATTTGTATCAAAGTGCTTGTGGCAGCTTCTCCCATTGTTGGGCATGTTGGATGTGCAGCCGGAATTTTGTTTACAAGGCTTGGTTATTTCATTGCAGGTACATAATCACAGCTGGAGCTGTTACCGCTCTCTGCTCTACACTGATGGGCTCCATACTTCCTCAGGTAGACAGATGATGTGCTTAAGACTCTTTCTGTGGCCCAATGCTTGCATTTGTTGCTATTACTTTACCAAGCTGTTATTATGTGAGATCAATCTGTCCACATTTCTTCTGCGATTACATTTTTTTAAATCTTCCGGATATGGTTTTTATGATCTACTCTTTACTTTGTTTGATAATTTTTTGTTTTTGGAGTAATCCGAAAATAGTCCTTGTTTTCCTCAATTGACTCATTTTTTCAGCTATAACTGATACATCGAGATTGGGAGTGTATTTAGACAGCATCTTGCGTTTTACAGTTTCTTTTATTCTGAGTGCATGGATTGGGAGAGTCATCATTCTGCCCAAAAATCTTTGCTCATTGTTTCTCCCTAACACGGGATTCTTAATGATAGTTTTTGATTCTATGAAATACTTTCAAACCATAGAAGAAAAATGTACCTAAGGTTTACTTTTGAATTTTCCCCTGTTGTTGGCATTCGTCATAATCTTATTGCTGTAGATTTGTATAGAATTATCGCATTTGGAAGAAAGACATCGTGCTTAAAAAGTTGACACTTTCTTTAGGGCAAAAGGACACTAGGAGTGCCAATATTTGTGTACGGCGCTCACTTTAGTGCCAATACATATTTTTTGATAAATTTAGTGCCATTTTTTTTGAAAAACGGTTATTTCAGTGCGAACTCCGGCAAGGTCGCCATAATTGGCACTAAACTGATCATTTTTTCTCCGATTTAGCACTAAAGTGATCGTTTTTTGGATTACTTAAGTGTTCAACATCAACATCAACAACACCTTTATCCCAAACTAGTTGGGGTCAACGGTTGATGAACCCCAAAGAATCATTTTTCGCTACACCTAGGCGCCGATGCAACGCATCGCTAAGAAAGATACGCTCCAACGAAATATCAATAGGGTTCATCTCATAGAGGTAGCTCTTTTTTTATAACCGGCTCGCTACGCTTGACGTAACCCTCCTCCTTTACCTGGCTTGGGACAGGCTATGTAAACTACATAGGCGGAGTTGATCACTTAAGTGTCCATTTAAAAAAAAAAAAAACGATTATTCAAGTGTCAACTCTGGTGTGGACACTGGAATTTCACGTCGTTGGCAGATTGTTTTTTTTCCGATTTAGCATTTAAGTGATCCCAAAAAAAATATTGGTACCAAAGTGAGCGACGTGCACAAATATTAGCACTCCTAGTGTCATTATGCTCTTTCTTTAGACAACTAGTATTCTCTGTATGATAGACTCGCCACTGGCAGGAAAACATGTTGCATGTATTTGGATGCTAACTTTATGCCATACCTACTTACTGAACTCTCCGTGCTTGGATTTTGCTTTCACATTTTTTAAATTACTTTCACTGATCTTTAACCTTCTAAATCTGTGATTTTCTTTCAGCCTCGGATTCTCATGGCAATGGCGAGAGATGGACTCCTGCCTGCTTTCTTTTCAGATATAAACAAGCGAACTCAAGTTCCTATCAAGAGCACTATCGTGACTGGTTTTGGGTCCGCAATACTGGCATTCTTCATGGATGTGTCGCAGTTGGCTGGCATGGTGAGTTTGTCCTTGCAGTCAGAATTTGTGGCTTATAAGCTCAAGTTTAGCTAAAATTGAGTATTCTTTTGCAGTGCATGATGTCCATATATATATGTACATTCTAATTGATGAATTCAATATTATAACATGGTGGTGAAATTCTAAACATCTTTTGTTAAAGTTGGTTTTGGTGTACTCTGTCGAGGAAAAAGGAGTTCGGAGACAATATCATAGTTTACAGCATGAGATGTAAGTTACTACTGGTGTCTGTAATCTGAAGAGTTTGCCTGAATTACCCTTTGAGTTGGTTTATTTATGGTAACCTTGTCTCATTATGAGGAAAGTGCTGCTCTCTGTTAGACCTATAGCATTGGTTGCTTTCCGAAAACAAGGCTAACATGGACCCTTAATGGAACTTATCACATGCTACAAAAGGATATCTTATTAATGTGGAAACATTAAATGAACTAGGTGAGAATGCCCGATTAATGGACTTATGAGTTTGGATATCCGCAAAAGAAGACACTGAAGATTGTAAATAAATTTGCATTATTAATTGGCTTTTCTGTGCTGCATCCTTGAATTTTCAGATATTTTATTGCATTTATGGGTAAAATATTCTAGAGGTTGAATTGAAATAGCATTATATGCTACTGAGATGGGCTGTTCTCTTTGCAGGTCAGTGTGGGTACTCTTCTTGCATTTACCATGGTAGCAATTTCTGTGCTGATTCTTAGATATGTCCCCCCAGATGAGGTGCCCCTTCCATCATCTCTTCAGGAGTCAATTGATGCTTATAGTGGTTCACAGGAGAGCAGTAGGATCATTTCTGAAGTTTCTGGTGGCACATCTGAGGACTGCGTTCAACCTTTATTAGGCAAAAAGGAAGCATCAATTGACTATCCTATTATTGTAGAAAAAGTGCAAGGTATTGCTATTTCATATGCAATGTTATACTCTTGCATGATGAGGTGAAGTAGGGTGATTGTACATTGAAGGTGGTTCCATCAGATGTTTTTATTTACCTCAGAACCACCAAAAATTGCCTATCTCTTCTTTCCCCACTTGTCCCAAGCCTCATCCATTAACTCTCCATCTCTTCATGCAGAGATCTTGACAGAAAAGAACAGGCGAAAAGTTGCTGGTTGGACTATAATGTTCACGTGCATTGGGGCTTTGATTCTCACTTATGCAGCTTCAAGTTTGCGACTTCCCAGGTGGGTGTATGGATAATACGCTTGCAGACACTTGTAGGATGCCACTTTTTTTCTAATTCCAAAGGAGCTCTCTTATGCTTAACTGTATAATGAAATAAGGAGTTTAAGGCGATATATGGCTCGTCCTCCAGTGTGAGACCAGATGGTGAAAACGGGGTAAAAAAAAGTTGTCTTCGCTTAAAGCCCTACGCAGAGGAGACAGCAGATTTTGTTGCTCAAATTTTATCTAGAAGAAATAATTTTAAAACAATCTTTTTCTACAATATACAGATTCTCTCTTTCTATCTGAGGTTACCTTCTTAATTCTGTACTTTCCTTCTCAGCGCTCTTCGCTTCTCCTTGTGTGGTGTTGGTGGCACTTTCCTTTTGTCTGGTCTCATTGTGCTGACTTGCATCGATCAAGATGAAAGGAGGCACAAATTTGGCCATGCAGGAGGTACGTTATCTTTCATGCTGAGTATGGTTTAGCAAGTCTGTTAGATTCTTTTCCGCGTGCTATTTACTCCTGCATGTTCTCGTCCTCTTTCGTTGCATGACAATAGCATTGGTGTGGAGCAGCAACTTGAATGGTTACTTGTCAGGCATAACCCTCGATTGCATGTATGTTATGTAAGAACTGCTTATGTTTAAATTCTAAAACTAGGAAGATGCGGATATCTAGGTTCGATTCTCATGCCGTGTGATATAACAAGGAGTGGAAAGTAAGATCTGATTAGAGGAGGAAAAATCAACTTTATCTGATATCAAAGCGAATTGCTGACATTATGACTTGCTGTATTTTCGCATAAGTTTGAAGACCTGGAAATGACTCAGGTTCAATTTGTGTTGATACCAAAAATCACAATTTGATTGTCCTCTTGCACTTCGTCTTAATAATGATAATCGTTAGCATGCACAAAATTTTGCTTTACCTGCGATAATCTTGTAACTAAAGGCCTGAGGAAATGTGCTCCATTTGGTCACTTTATTTGAATTTCTTTGGTTAAATGAAGATGCATTATCATTTCCTCAGTTAGTGGTGTTTGACTGTGTCACAATTTAGTCCCCTTTATTTTCTCTATACCTGAGCTTTTGTTGCCGAGTGGACACAGAACATAGAAAGCTGGGAACTGATTACATTATCTTATTTCAGGTTTCATTTGCCCATTTGTTCCTCTTTTGCCTATCGCCTGTATTCTGATCAACGTTTATCTGCTGATTAATCTTGGGTGAGTCCTTTAATCCCACAACATGCTTTTAGTGCAATCTCTGTCAACCTCTTGGGTGTTAAGACAACCTAACAAAGTTGTGGTTTCGCATAGTTTGTAATTTCTCATCAGAAGCAGTCTCTGTTTTGTCATTTTTCTCCTTTCTTGACCTTGATCTCATCTTTGAAACAACAGGGCTGCTACATGGGCTCGTGTTTCTGTATGGCTGATAGTTGGGGTACTCGTGTATGTGTTCTATGGACGTACTCACAGCTCTTTGCTTGATGCCGTGTATGTGCCAGCAGCTCATGCTGATGAAATCTACCGCAGTTCTGGAGACTCATTGGCTTAAATCTTTTGGGCGGAGAATATCGTTTGTGGTAAAGCTTGCGAGGTCAAATTCCTCTAGGCAGTGCATGTATCTAATGTTGTGTTCTATGCATAAAATTTAGTCAGTATTTCAATAGTCTCTGGCAGGAGTCATGTTTGTAAAGTAGATCACGCAACAGATGTTCCACACAACCAAGCCATGTAAATATACGTCTTCTTCATGAAATTTTTCTTTGTGCAATGTAAGTAGATGCGTGCTTCGTTCCCTCACATTGCTAACTCATATTACGAAAAGGAGTTTTTTATTAACATATCTTCAGTCTTCCATCGTGGACTGAAGTCATTCAAGGTATCTGGCCGTCCTCGATTGCTAATGCGTTTGGCAACATTCGACTTTTTTAGTTGTTTTAATGGCCTGACGAGAAGGATTAACACCGCCTGGTAAATGGTAGTAAAATTCAAATCATATTTCGGAAGGGTAAAGCAACGACAATCTAAGTATTCCTGCATTTATTTTCTCTATGAAAAATTATTCCTAGAACAAGAGCAGCAAGGGTTTGAATTCAAGCCTACGACAGAGGGATCTCAGAGTAGGAAACCTCGCGGAAGGGAAGAAACTAACTGCTTCCCTGTTCATTAAACCATATAGCTTGGTCCAGTAGCCTTCCGTCTACACAAATCTGAAATAACATCTGGTCATGTGGAGAAGCAACATGACAACGCAATAGCTCAATTTGCCTCAAAATGCAACGCGATACCAGCTCAGTCATGATTATGGAAGTCTGACTTGCTTACTCCTTAATGTGTGCCTCTTTAGTTACTTTTACATGTATTGACATATATCAGCAGCGAGCAATCTGAGGAGCAAATCTCCATACTCAAGAGCAAATCTTCCTTAATGTAGACATGGCATTTAGAAAACCTTTCATTGAAGTTATCTGGATAGGCTCTGTAGCCGTTCTTCCCAATGGCCAGAAGGTGATTAAGTACAATATCAATAAGACAAGATAAGATATTCATAGATATTTCCGTACGAGTTTGAACTAGTCAAAATGGTAAGATTATGATAAAAATAGAAAGCCTAAAACAAGAGAGCAGGGGCTCCTGAGAGCTAAATCTGCAC
Source organism: Rhodomyrtus tomentosa (assembly GCA_028455895.1). Classification (NCBI taxonomy): domain Eukaryota; kingdom Viridiplantae; phylum Streptophyta; class Magnoliopsida; order Myrtales; family Myrtaceae; genus Rhodomyrtus; species Rhodomyrtus tomentosa. The sequence continues at coordinate 34,801,953 of JAPCWY010000010.1, forward strand.
CTGTCTCCATCACGACTCAGCATCCTGGCAATGGTTGCCAAACTCTGCAGTGAACCCCATAGAGCCAAAATCAGTTTACACTTGTCTCCCCTCTTCCAATAGATTGCAACGTCGCAGAACCCAAGCATCCTCAGCCAAAAGTTGCAATCAGAAAAGCTTTATATATGCTCATGAACTTGGCTATAAAAGCTGCATGAGAGTAAGGTAGAGTGCGTTACGAAGAAGGCAATACGTTTGCATGTAGACCTCAAAAAACACCAATTGGCTTATAGTCACCATGAAGAGAAAAACTCCCAAAGCAAAGTAAAACAAGAAAGTGACTTAGTTTTGTTATAGTTTGTCAAAGAATAGCATACCTTCAAGATGAAATATGGCCTTCTGTCCGAGCCTCATCCTATGTTCCTGTTCATGGATGATAGGATGATGGATTACCAAAATTTGGAAGCAACAAACATTAGTATATCTTTAGTACATTATCCCAGTGATATATTCTTTAGGTGGCAATCACAAAACTAGAAGACTACAGCACCAACGTAAAGTTGAAATTGCAAAAATACTTACATAGTAGGCTGCCCAGTGGCAGACCTCATGTTTTAATTCTGCATCTAGTTTTCTCAGTAGCTCGTGCAGCAGCCTCTGCAAGGAAACAGAAGTAGATATAACATTGTGAAGATACAAATGATGCGAGAAGTGCACTTATACCTTCAGAATGATTTCTGGAGGAATGCAGTTGATGAGTAGCTCATAAAGTTTCCCTCTAACCTGGAATAGCCTAAAGAATAAGAACAGCAGGCATTTAGCGACAGCTCATGTCCATCATGACATGCATATTTCCATGAAATGCAGTGGGCAAAGATCCACACACATGCACAGAGGTACACATCATCACAACAATAGAAATCAGAAGAGAAATTATGTTGTCTGAGTCATACAATGATACTAGTCCTGATGCACAGCACCATATGCACCCAAAGTTATCAAAAGACTTCTGCATGTTTTACTCGTAATATAAGTTAAGGAAGTCTTGGAACTAATAGCTAACTTTTGATCACTAAATACACAGTAATCCAATTTAATATATTGAACAATGGCATTTGAAAGATATAAGACTACGGAATGCTAAATGGTTGACTTCGAGCAACACATGGGAAAACTGGTGAAAGTAGAATGCGAAACGCTTTTCACCTTTTTGGGCTCTGTTCCTTCATAATGTCAGATACTATCTCAGAAACATACTCCTCCCAATCCATCGGAGGTATTGCTTGGTTTATGGTGAAAGGGTACCTAAAGCCATTGTTACATCGCATTAACAGAAAGAACTGTCAGTTACTTTAGCTCAATATATGGCCAAAAGAAAAAGATCTAGCACGAATAGATGAATCAGAAGGAACTCCAAGGCACTGCAACTGAGCAACATCCTAAAGATCTTACTGCTGTACTCGACAAGTCTCAAAGGAAAGTATCGCTCTTCTTAAACTGCGATTTGATTTTTCTGCAATGCGAGCGGCAAATCCAGCGGGAAGTTGCAGACCTTCCTTCTTCGCAATAAATTCTAACACCTTAACAATCTGTCAGATCATTTAAATATATAAGAACCCATAACTTGACAATGTCTGCAGAACAATCAAGCAGATGATGTAGCTGCTGACAATTCTGCTTGAAAAATCTGCAATCTCTGAGATAGGCACTACATAAATGCAGACCCAATGTTGCATATAATAAGTTGGAAGACGTAGATGCACCTACAATTGTTGCAACGCTACCAGCGTTCTCAACTCGAAATTGCCCCACAAGATGCAAGTGTGCAACCTAAACTACAAAAATCGGTGCATTATGAAAGACCTCCTCAAACCCAATAGTCTATCATCCACGGGCTTTTAGTATCACAGTTCCTCTGTTGTCACAATAGAACATGTTCTGATGCATTATACTCTGTAATTTTGTTAAATAGAGTATCACATCATGTGCAAAAATGAGGGAAAAAAAATAGACAGGCAGCGACTAAAAGCTCTCAATCACCTGCCCGCATATGATTCATCCTACTGTCCGATTTTTGATATGAAAGGATGAGCCACACCTATTAGTTGCCGATGCAAAGAAAAAGAACAGATCCTGATAGGATCCACATCCATGTCGCAAGGTCTATAACAGTTCCCTCTTTCAGAAAAGACTCCACATTAGATACTAAGACATCGATTCTATCCACTTATCTTTTTTTTTTTTTTTGGGTAAGGTTCTATCCACTTATCTTTTGTACTGCTGAACAAAAAGGAATCATCTACATACTAAGAGCGCTAAACAAGCTCCTAACCTGATCTTCTCCTGGTGCATTTATTCGTATATTCAGACAGCGAGAACGAATGGCTTCAGTAACTTTTGATGAACTGTTGCAGCAAAGGATCAGTCGGCATGATGCACTATACTTCTCCATCGTCCTCCTCAGAGAATGTTGAGCTTCTCTTGAGAGTTTGTCAACCTCATTAAGCACCAGAACTGCCACATGATTAAAGATGTAATCTTATGACTTAGGTTTCAGCTCATTATTATAGAGCATGTTAATCTCCAAAAAGGTCATCAAATATATGTATGTACCTAACATTAGAACTAGAAATCCATACGGTTCAATAAGAACAGGCATTTTCAAGGAAATATTCCAAGTCATGCAATAGAGGAAAACACTATGATACAGTACAATTTGGGAATCACACATAGCACGTCATAGAGAAACTTCTTGAAAGTTCTATCTGCTCTAGATTTTGATCAATCCACTCAATTCATATAGTCAATTTGTGTTGCTTAATCTCAAAACACTAAAATAATGCTAGCAATGAACCATTCATGCCGAGATTGGAACTGAACAGCATTTTTTTTTTCAACCTTTAAGAAGCCATAAAATCCTCAAAGACCAACAACATGATCAAAAGCTCCTTGCACACAATCAATGTCAATGTGACACCTAAGCACCATTGTCCACCACCAATTGCAAACATCATTCTCTGTCTAGGTAAAACTTCTCTTGACCATCGACTTATACGCTGCCTAAATGGTATATATTGGGCATTTCAGTTGAACAAAATATCTGGAGTGCAATGAACTATCATGAACTTTGCCTTACAATTACAACGGATAATCCCATACAAGAAGTGCCAAGAGGATGAGAAAATCTAAGATGTGATAAAGCAATATCACCTTTGAATCCCTTCTTCCCTTTGGTGTCTATGGGTCTGTTTTTGGCCATTTCTTTGATAATCTCTTGAACAACGTATCGGTCTTGAAAGCCGGCATCACTAGGATTCATTTCAACATGATGAGTACTTGATAATGTAGTCAACTCTATATCAATAGTTCTTGTTCCAGCCTGCATTGAAAGGACAATAGAAGGTGATAAATCACTCAATGTCCAATATTGCCAACAGATGAGCCAAGACAATATTGCTACTTGCACTTCTCCTTGTAATAGAGTAGGAGTAATGGCACCATAGTGGCACCATTGCAGGAGAAAATGGGAATCTAAATGTGTTTTGACTTCTCCACTAACACAACGTCACAAGTTCCACCATTCGAATATGCATTAACAAGCAAGAGCTCACCCATGTATTACGAAAACCATATAGTTCTAACATAAATAAACTACAAGTCGATGATGGGTGCATATGAACGTGTCAAATTTATTTCAACAACGGTGGTTTAGAGGTATTATTAATGAAAAAACTGATAGGCCAGTGTTTTCACATAATGAATCTGTGAGCAAACAGACACTCCTCCAGACAATTGCTACTATTCACATTAGAAAAATGGGAACATAAAACAAAGCTGTGAGCCACTGTCAACTAAGCTACACTTATCAGTCCCTACTTTTCCAGTCCTAGCTGTAGTATGAGGCAATTCCAATCCAATGTAGCTTAAGTATGAGGCTATTCTAATCCCCACCGTTTAAAGTAAAGTCCTCCATAAGAAAACCAAACAATTGTATCGGCAGGATTTTAATTAATAATCCAAAATTCGCAGCTGAAATAGACGAGGGAAGCATAAGAAATTCATAAAAGTGTTTGCACTTACATCAACTTTCCAATTCTTACTCTCCACCTTGACCTGCAAAAGAATCACATTAAAGTTCAAGCCACCATTGCCAATAAAGATAATAGTGAAAAAAGATAATAGTGGAATGAGACCACATTTCACCACAAGGCAGAGCTTCACATCCCAACGAATCAACATGATTCCTCCCACCCGTTATCCCACCTTGTCTCTCTCTCACACAACAACAAAGCACGACATGAGGCAATCGCAAGAAATCAGGACCTTGTCAGAGCTGGACCCGAACATCTGCCTCAGAAGGGCCATGATTAGGGTTTTCTTGCCAGAGCCAGATGGGCCGTAGAAGAGCAGATGGGGACAATCCTGTTCCGATACCTTTGCCCAAGCAACAACACAGGAACGGGATGGTTAGGGACGCCGACTATGGTTCGCAGCTCTAGAACAGCAAGAGACCCAGAATTTAGCACAGGCGAGGGATTCAAAGTACCAGCTTCTTGAGATTCTGAGCGACATCTTCGTGGACGAGCACCTGGTCCAGCGCCTTCGGGCGGAACTTGTCGACCCACAACATCTCCGGAGCTCGGCTGTGTGCTGATCGACGGGAGCGACTTGAGTGGAGGAGATGGACGAGTGGAGAGCGAGGGAGCGAGAAAGTGGCGGGAAAGAGTCCGAGGAAGGGGGTCAGAGGTTTTCCTTGTACGCGAATTTTCTGGGTGAGCTCTTTTTTCCTTTATTTTATTTTATACATTATTCCGCTTTTGTCCGCTATGTAAAATTGAATCAAATTAGAATGTCCAGGAATTATTTCTTAATCGTGTACCTATAAAAGATTTTGACTGTACTTACTAAACCAAAGTACCTACAACATTGCTCGGGCAACTTCTTAGACCGATATTTGGTTCGACTTTGCAAAAATTTTAGAGAATAATAACATAGGAAAACGGACATTCTCTATAATAAAAGAAACCATGTCATTAGAGCGAGTTTCCGAAAAATCATCCTGTAGCAATTGAGTTTGAGTGAGCAAAAGTTCCAAAGTACTAAACCGGCGTTGTTGCGAAAATAATATTGAAGAAGAGAAAATTTCGCAATAAATTTGTGTTGAAAATATTTAATAGAGTTAATCAATAAGAAATTTATGTAAATTGAATCAAATTGAAATGTCGGGGAATTACTTATTATCTTATATACCCATAAAAGATTTGGACTATGCTGACTAAATCGGTATTGTTATGAAAATTTAATTGACAAAAAAGATAATTCTAGATAAATTTTCTGTTAAATTTATGAATACTAAAGTTCATTTACATAGTTTCTGATTCTGTTGTAATAAAACTGACACAAAATCAAAAAAAGAAAAGGGTCATTTGTGCCCAACGCTTATCAGTTTTCACGCACCTCTAGAGGAAATTGAGAATTTTCATTCCTTAGCTCCTCCGACCGGATGGGCCGGCTTATTAGGTTCTTGAGAAACCGGTTTGTTTCCGTCCACACCGTACACGAACCGGGACGTTTGGTTCTCCATAAACCCTCGCAAGTCGATTGAGCCATAACCTTCGCGTTCTCCGCCGCTCGTCGTCGATCCAAGAGCTCCTGAGGAAGAAGACGACGGCGAACCGAGGCTTGAGCGAAGCGTAGAAAGCCATGGGATGGAAGAGGAAGAAGGACGAAGTCGAAGGAGAAGATGGATTCGCAGGCGGCGGCGATAACCAGAGGAAAAGGAAGAAGGCGACGGCGACGGAGCCGAAAGAGAAGAGAGAGATACTGCCTTCGATGATAAAGAACAAGGAGAAGAGGTCGGCCGTCCACGCCAAGCTCAAGCAGCAGAAGAAGCTGGAGAAGCGTAAGAAGCTCAAGGATCGGGACGCCGCCGAGAAGCGCGCTCTCGAGCTTGGCGAGGAGGTCTGACAACTTTCTTTTACCCTAATCCACCAGTTGTCTTTACTTTCAAGTGTAGCGAGACATGAAAAAAGAAACAATTGATGGAATCGTTTGCTGTTGTGTCGAAGCTCTTGATCCTCAATTTGGTTTTATTTTGAGCAGCCTCCGCCTAAGAAGATCCCTCGCACGATCGAGAACACAAGAGAGTTCGATGAGACGGTTTGCCGGCCCGACGACGAGGAGGTTCGTCTCTCTATTTTCACTAACTCTGCTGATGATTACCTGTTCGATGTTTTTGGTTTGCCGGTTGAATTTTTTTGTGCATTTGTAGCTGTATGCGGGAAACGAGTGTGACGAATTCAGTTCTGTATTAAAGCGCGAGAGCACGCCGAAGATATTGATCACTACTTGCCGGTTCAATTCGACTGTATGTCCTCATTCTGCTCTTCTGCACGACCCTTGGGCGCAGCTGCTTGATTAAAGCTTGCTTCTTTGAGTAATTTGGTGTTGCATATCGCATGATTTTGCAGAGGGGGCCTGCTTTTATATCGGAATTACTGGAGGTTATCCCGAATTCTCATTACTACCGGAGAGGAACATATGACTTGAAAAAGGTCTTAAATGTTTCGTCCAATTTGTGACATTTTAGAACCAGATAGTTACTCTCTTACTTGGTTTAACTTTTCTTATTGTACTGTTATCAGATTGTGGAATATGCAAATCACAGAGAGTTCACTTCTGTCATCGTTGTTCACACAAATCGGAGGGAGCCAGGTGAGTGGTGCTTCTTGCAAAATTACAGGTCACCATTTCTTTGGTTTTCAACTTCGTCATTCTGTTTACTATTTGACTCCTTGGATACTTGTACAATCAATATTCCTTGTCTCTATGTTGTTAGTAATTGGCTCTTGCTTGTAGATGCTGTTTTAATTATCGGCCTACCGGATGGACCAACTGCTCACTTCAAGCTCTCCAAGCTTGTATTACGTAAAGATATCAAGGTTTGTAGGTTGTAGTCTTGTTTTAGTTAACTGTTCTAGTGGAAAGGAAAGAAATGATATTCTGTTCATTTGTAGGCAGCACTACTTTCATCATATATGCTTCTGTATAGAATAGCGACAGATGGTGATCTCTTCGAATGGTCGGATTATCTTATTAATTTCCTTGTCGTGTTGTTTTGCAGAATCATGGAAATCCTACTAGTCATGAACCCGAGCTTGTATTGACTAATTTTACAACTCGCTTGGGTCATCGAATTGGAAGGTGACAGTTTTTCTTTTTTATTGATTCCATTTACTATAGCCCCTAGGTTGTTACTGCATATATCCCAGTCAAACAATTGACTGTTAAGAAACCTGGTTCCAATTGTGATGTATACTGCAATAGCTCTAGTGCTGAATACCCGTTCAGGCTAGACAATGCAACTTCAGCTTTCTTCTTTCGATGATTGATGTAATAATGCATTGTAGCATAATTTTTTATTTAATAGATTGTTTACCTCTTTTCTTTCAGACTGATACAGTCATTATTTCCACAAGCACCAAATTTCTGTGGTCGGCGAGTTGTGACTTTCCATAACCAGCGAGATTTTATTTTCTTTCGCCACCATAGGTGTGTCTTGGTAGCATTGTGAATACCCAGTTTAGTCTAAATTTCCCTTGATCAGCAACTAAAGTTGTATAATATCCATGCTCAGGTACATCTTTGAAAGTAAAGAAAGTAAACAAACTGACTCAAAGGATAAAAAGATGAAGAATGACAAGGGTGAGAAGGTCTCTCAAGAGAAAGTAATTGCTCGCCTTCAGGTTTGTTAACCAATTCCATTACTTGTTGTGAGCATATTTATAAGGTGAAATGCACGTTGATGTACCCCTCGAAGTGAGGATTGCGTGCGAGCGTGTGTGAGAGAGGGGGGAAGAGAGAACGAAATGGAATGAATGCTTAATCAGTTCGCTTTCAAAGTTTATCTAACCTGTGTCTGCTTGGTCATATATAATTGTAGGAGTGTGGTCCTCGTTTTACACTCAAGTTGGTTAGCCTGCAGCATGGAACATTCGATACTAAAGGTGGCGAGTATGAATGGGTTCACAAGGTAAATAGTCTATACAAACTCATTATGCCCCTAACCAGGCACTCATGCCTGAATACTTAGAATAAGAATGTGAAAGCATTCTTCTCTCAGGATCCTCGGTGTTCACTTTCTTGTATTTCCTGTTTGACCCCAGCCCGAAATGGACACCAGCAGGAGGAGATTCTTTTTGTGATTTTGAGTTCTGTTGAGAGAGATCCTGCGGAGTTTCTACCCCAGAAATGAAGGTATTTCTGGTTGAGTGGCTGTACACTGGAAGCAACAAAGGATTTCTAGGATTTCTGTTGAGTGATTGTCCACTTTCCAATGAGTGTTGCTGGTAGATAATTCTTCCATTCTTTTCGGAAGGTTTTGTTTTGTAGTTTCTACATTTTCTATGTAAACTTCTGTTTCCTGCGGCGGGATCCTTTTTTTTCCCATTCCGATTCATTCTTTTCTAACAATCAGATTCATCATCTTCTTGAATTTTGAAAAACTTCTCATTTTTCATGCTGCAATTGCGATTGCTGAAGGCGAGCACATATCCTTCCTATTACATATATGCAAATTAAGGTTAACTCGGCCCCTGCAGCAGTAGTTCTGAGCAAAATCCTTTCCGGTGGAGAATTTCTCAGCAAATACATGGAGTCCAACACCACTGACGCTAAACCCAATGTTTCAAGCGAACGTTTCAAGATGTACGTGATCTTGCCAACGCCACTGCCCACCCTGCATATTACTCTCAGGCACAAGGCACCCACGACAAGAAAGCTACTTATTGACCAGGCCCTGTAGGTAATTAACGTCCCTCCGACGACTAAAACCTCTCTGCGACACACACAGGATTCGCACTCGCGAGAGAAAGTCGAGGACACTAGAGCGTCGAAGCCTGTGTAGTAAGGCAAAAGAACAGAGTCCAGATATAGGCTCGCATGAAGTATCCCAGACATAGTCGATGCCTGAAAAATGACGTACTTGATGTCACCGACCATACCTTCGTCAAACGCCAGGGCAGATATGAGCGCGAGATGGAATATCGCTGGCCCCATGCAGGAAACCGGGAACATGGAGTTTATTCGGTGGCCTTTGGCAAGGATCAGCAGCGTTGCCGAGAGGGAGAGTGGGCTGGATGGAAGCAAGTACCTCTTCAATTTGCAAAGGCGCGATTTGCCCTTCCCAGATACTTCCAGGATCATGATGATCAGGGTCACGAGATAAGAAGCCACTGAAAATAGGAGGACGAGGCCATCCACGACCCTGGAATAATCGCCCAGGTAGGTGCTGTCGCAGTAGTAATGGTACCGGCAATCGATGGGGTCGAGCGTTTCTTCGACTTGCCACCGTACACATTTGAAGAAAGCCGTGCGGATGTCTCCAGAGACCCGTTGGAAGTGGACTGGCGAGTATTTCGGACCGAGGAGATTCGCGTCCATTGTATTGTTGTTGGTGTCCTGCTTTTCGAGGCCTCTTGACCGATATGTATCAGCGGGCGACCATTCTTATGGGAAAATGAAGGGATTACTGGAAGTTGAAGTGTTTCAACGAAAGTTGTAGCTGGTAAGGGAAAAGACGGATCAACATATAATCCGTCCTTTTCTAAGCCGTGCAAGGAGAGTTGTCTTCAGAGGCCAGCAGACGATTGAGGTTACTTTATTGCAAAGGGACGTTTGGTATTGTGAACAAATCTGATGGGCAAGGGCTAACCAAATTCTCTGGTGGACCGAGACGTTTTAAAATTGCGGGTCAATGTACCCCAGTACGAGTTGCAAAGCAGCTTCATTCAGCCTGATTTTCTTTCCGACGGCTTCTCCACACCCATACATAAATGGTGGTCTTAAAGACAACAATAAGTAATAAGCTACTTGAATTTGTACACGTATATTATATTTGGGTTCTGGTCAGACAATCATACTTATGATCGGACGTAGAATTATTGGCATCCTGTGGAGTAACAGAAACCATATTTGCCTTACTGAGGCAGGTGACACCACGTATTCCATGAACGAGAAGACATTAAATTTTACTAAATCTGTTCTTTTCGTGAAAGTACACGAGCTTTGTTACAATCCTGGACGATAAGGTTTATGTCCCTATTAATCTCGGACAGATTACAAACCCATGAGGTTTTGAATGCTGTGCTTTATAGCGCACGACTAAGGATTTTAGACCTGAAAGCTCCGGGGAATTCGAAATTATGACAGAAAATATTTATGGCCTAACATATAACACGGAAAATAATGAGATAAGCTCGACTAAGCTCAAGAGGCGGACTTCTTATGTAGATATTTATTCAATCTTAAAGGCCCAGCAGATAGTAAGTACGCCCCCGAATCTGGAGTGGCGGTCCCCTCCAAAAAGTGAATAAGGAAAGAACAAGCTCGACTAAGCTCAAGAGGCACATAGAACCTACACGAGTTTCGCCACGAACTCTATTATCCTCGCATTGGTAAGCAAATTTACACTTCAAAAACCCGTCCATCTCAGAGCAAAATTTGGAGACTTAGCACGAAAAGCCTTCAGGAAAATCAATGGGGGATACATTTACAAGTTGGCCAAAGAAAGAAAAGACAGGAAAGATCTCTCTCCTGTGAAAGCTACTACTTTGTCGGTCGCCTCTGAGTCATTCCAAGAGCACACCATTGGCGTATAACTGGAAGAGCTCCTCGCTATGTGGCGGAATACTTTCCGGGAAGTATAATTGACTATCCAGCATTTGGGAAACAAGTGCACAGCAAATTGGTTGCTATCTAATAAAGGGAAAAAGGAATCAGCGTATCAGTAGCAGATTGAGATGACACGAAAGTAAAGCCGTGCGCCATAAAATTTTCCGTGATAATCATCCAGCTATATGAGACATCATCATTGTCAACCCCAATCAAATGTAATTGTTGCGTTATTCAGCCATGACAGGCTGCCGCACACATCGTTTTCAATAGCCATGAGCTAAAGTTGAGTTCTATCATGTGGAGAAAATGCAGAGGATAACGTTCACATTGCAAGGCTGAGACAAAAGGAGGTGTACTGAAAGCCATAAACCACTAGTTTAACATCTTACACCGCAATAATCCAAATCGGGGCATTGTTAGACACTGATAATATGCTTATGAACGCTTTGCCTACTTTTCTGCAATCTGCATCACAATGTCTTACTACCCACTGAAAACTATGAACATTTTGCCAGAGAGAAAAAAAAACATCGGGTACTGTCACGATGACTATTTCGATTTTCACCATCTAGCAGAAAATACTCAAAAGACTCCATTGGAAATGATAAAACTCAAAAGACTCGGACGCAAAAAATGTGCAAATGGAAAAGAGTGCAAATGATGCCAAACACACAAACTGAACAAGTCAGATCTGTCGATAATTTTTCTTTCTCAGTTTCACAGTATCGACATCTACAAAAATGCAGGGTTGAGCACAAAAGTCTTACCTTTTACATCCTTTCAAAGGGAAGGCTCACCCTCGTCACTGCTGTCCAGTCATTGGCTCCAACAAATTTGTCATACTCGGAAGTAAAGAAACGTCGACCTATCCAATTTTAGCCTCTCCATTTACTAAGGTACTTTCATTGTTAGCAGAGATGCTGCTACCTGCATTGCTACTACTCTTCTTTGGCCTTTCTTTGTTGATATAAGCCTTATCTTTGGCAGGGCTTACCATCCTTTTAATTGCTTTCTTTCGCGATTGGATAGTTTGCTCAGTTGAGATACTTTTAGAAGAATCTGTCACCTTTGCAAGACTGACCTTATCCTTAGTTTGTTCAATATTCTCCTCAGAAAAGTTATCCTTGGGCGTTAATACCACTTTCTTAGCTGGAATCTTAGCACTAGATGGTGTGGAAGCAGATTCTTCTCCAGCAGCTCCAGCTGTTTGCTGCGTACCAAATTCCTTCAGATCTGGGTCAGGAAGTAATGCCCGGCGACTAAGGCGGAGCTGTCCCTTGTCATTGATCTAGACCAAACTTTTGCAATTATTAGTAAGAGTTACTGAAATGACATGTAACTGACAAAAGGTCATAAACTCATCAAAGGAGATACTCTATAATCAGGTTAACATGGATGTATGTGCATTGAAATCCAAAATTTTCTCGAAGTGATCGATATACGGAAATGACGTAAACAAAGCAGCTACTCATAGGAATGTAACACCAGTACCACCACTGCAGAGCCACCAACTCACAGGTTCCTACTTCAGGGAAAGAATAGAAACATGGAGAGAAATTTCTCCTGGGAAGTGACATATGAAGTTTCAAAATACACGAGTGTTAATATCCACTAATTCTTTGTCCAGATGTGTATGAGTGTTGAAAGAATTAGTGGGAAAAGGCCAATTTTAGGATTTAGTCTTCACACTTTTCTCTAAACAAATAGGAAGCCAACGCAGGCTCAGAGAAAAGGGTCTAAATAGGCATAGCCCAAAGGGGCAGAAAAGGGGGTATAGCTAAGGAGAAGAAAGAACAGTTAAATCTTCTGGAACAGCCACTAAGAGGAAAAAGACGAGGATATTTGAATTAACTCCTCCCCCAACTTTTTGGCAAGTAAGCAGCTAGAGGAAATGAAGAGCCTGTCGGTGAAATGCCATATGCATATTCTTAGAGGATATTATACACATTGGCAACCCCTCGAACAACACAACCTGCACCTACCGACAATGCTGCTCTGTTTTATGGGAGGATGAAATGACAGCATCGGCAGATCATCACACTAGATGTTAAAACAAACGGCTACGTCTGAATCACATCATAGAAACACTTCCAACCGGTAAAACATTAAATCTCAAGCAAGTAATCTCCCAAACATGGGATAACTTCTTCCTAGGACTTAAAAAAATAAAGAACAATGGTAAAAACAAAAAATTGAGCAGATGAAACGTTGAGCAGATAGAATCGGAAAGAAATATCTGATACCTCGATAAGTTTCACATCAACACGGTCTCCAACTTTAAAAGCCTTCAGCAAAACAAACAAACTGCCATTAGCGTTTATGGACTTAGACCAGCGATGGCAATGTAAAAAGTAAGGCAAGAAGCCATACATCTTCAGCCTTGGCAAGCCAATTGGAACTTAACTCACTGATATGGCACAAACCCTGAGACAAATGTACAATGACCATAATTCAGTGCCTCTACCCATATCAATTGACATACGGTCAACGTCAACGTCAGCACCAACACCAACACCTTTATCCCAAACTAGTTGGGGTCGGCGATCAATCGACATACGGTAAGATGGAAAAATCATATAACTGCCACATATCAAGGAGCAATATGACAAAAGTTAATTAAGGGGTAAATTTCAATTTAACAAATGCTATAGGACCTAATAAAATGAAAATCATGTTATCCACGAATTGTGGACGAATTGGCTTTTACATTTTCCAAATCCTTTATCTCTCATAATTTGACTTTTATTTAATGTGAAACAATTGAAGCCTTATAAAATATGTACACGGAGAATCATATATGATTTTTTCTTAGTTTTCTGAAACTTAAGACACTCTTCAATACTCAAAAACTTTTTGAGGAACAGTAATAAGCCAGAAAAGTACTCAAAATAAGTACAGACAAAAAGTCCCTAAATAGGTAATAGTACCCAAACATTTCCTCTATGCACCAATTGATATCAAGGACTACTATATAGTCTATAGATTAGAAGCAATGGGTTGGCAAGGGTGTGCTACAGATTAGCAGCTCCTCTTAGTATATGCAATCATCCATATGCCCACGAGATGAAGTAGAAAGGATGATATACACCACATCTCCACCTCCAAGATCATTGAATATCTACAATTGGAATTCTACTACACACCTCCCTTCCTGGAGCTATCTCAACAAAAACTCCATAAGGTGCAATAGATTTGATCTCACAGTTCCTGTAAAGCAAGAATCAGAGAACAAATCACTATACAATTCTCCCAATAGTTTCTACTCTCTCTCTCTTTCTCTCTATGGAAAAGGACAGAGAGACAGAAAAAAAGGTACCTATAGATGTCACCAATTGCTGGCACCATTGTCAGATTGCTAATTATGGCTTTCGACCTCTCTATACTAGACAGATCCTTAGCAGTAATTTTCACCTGAGAAGGGGAGAGACACGAAATACATAACCAACAGTAGCATAGTTATTTATAGCCATTCAAGATGAGATCCAAGCCCGATCTTACTACTCCATCATCTTGGGTTTCAATGGCTTCTACTCCAGTCTCTTCAATGATGCTTTTCACTTTCTTCCCACCAGTACCAATGATCAGATTGATTTTTTCTGGTCTGACCTGAGGTAGAGAGCAAGTTATTCAAGCAGATTGCCAAACCCAAGACATGAAATAAGTCCATGGTATGGTATAGACAAACCTTCATCACATAAATCAGCGGAGCATGCTTTGAAAGACTCTTAGAAGGGGGAGGTGAGCAATTTGCCATTTCAGCTGGGTTGGATAAAGAACAAAGAACTTTACCATCACAAACAGTAAAGACAGCATGATAAAGGACATAGTGAGAGACTTATATCTGTCAAAACTTGAGATAAAAAACAAGAAGCAAGATGAGGTCCCCCACAGTATTGAGTTTGGGAATGGCAAGAAGAGAGCCTTCACATAAAAGACAAATGCTAACTCCCTCTCAGTCTCACTCACTCCCTCGATATCCCTACTAGCATTCCTTACTTTCAGGCAGACCAATATATTATTTCATAGCAAAAAGACATTTGATTTTGCTAAATCTGTTCCATGTGAAGTGCATGAGCTGGAACACATGCTAGATGTTTCGCTGTCTTCTAATTTCAGTGAATTTCCAAACTTATTAGGTTCTGTAGAACCATTTCCTCTACAAGTCAAGTTTTGGGCCTAAAGCTGCTAGAAGAACATTCCGGCTTCAATCATCACTACAAAAAGACGAACTCTGTCCACTTGATGCATGCAAGATAGAGCTAAGAATACGAAATCCCAGCATCACGTAGCAAAAATTTCCGTCATTGCATGGATTAAAACATCAACAAACGACAATGCATCATCAGATGATGTCACCAAGATTACCAAGTATGCGGTGGGAATAAATTAAGCACAAAAAAATCACTATTCTAGCTGACAAGCATGTAATTCGTCTCTTGCTGGGATTGCTGACCAATCACTAAACTCTGAAGTGCTTGCACAAAAATATTCACAACACCTCAATGTCAGCAATTTGTCCTTGCAGCTTGACATGAAGTGAAATTAGGACTGTCCCTACCCATTATAAATTCTCTAAGGATTACTATTGTCTGAACATAAGCCTGTTTCATGAGGCTAGGAATCTTGGGTGACAACTTTCGGCTTGATGGACTACACGGCCTTTTGCTAGGTTTTCATTCAAATGGTTTGCTTCCAACATCTAGCTTTTCAACTAATTTCACTTTTTTCCTTACCACAAAACCGTAGAGAAACTAGAAGCAAGAACGAGTCAGAAGCTAGATAACAATTTCCTCCAAGAACTATTGTCAGGGATATAAATATACCAAGAATACGCTTCCGACCATCCCTTGCTTGTAGAAGTGCATTCCTCATAATGGGCAATGTAATACCTGCTACCTATATAAAAAAAAAATGATGCATAGAATCCGTAAACATCGCTCTTGCTCCCCACTGGAAGAATGTCCAGATATAAAATGTTGGTTCTCCTAAACAAATTGTACATCCGTCCCAGGAACATGAGTGTTGACACCAGGTCGCAACAATGAGTAAAACAACACCCCCCCCTAAAAAAAAAAAATGCTTCTCCCTCAAAAGACAAGAATCATCATGGAAACACATGAATTACTCTAAACTTGCAAAGCTAATACCTTTCCACTTTTGATTCTCTGGGACCTTTTCAGGCCCAAACCTCTAGCCAAGAGAGAGATAACTTTTCTAGGTCTATTTTCACGGAAATGAAAGAATGATGAAAGTAGCAGAAACTCTTTTTTCCCTTTCTCATGGGTGGTAGGCATATATTTGTGTTTTATTGTGATTGTGCCCCCTATCTTTTTGAGAGGAGTGCAGGGTAGAAGAGGGGAACTGCACCAGGGAGTATTGACATGTAAATAACAGATACCAACAGATACCTTTATGTCCATCTGAAATGCCGTTATTCCATCTTCATTTCCAGCTACCTGGAAAAAAACCAAATGGAAATTAATCAACCAATCATGCTAACGTTTCTATAACCAACTTGATCCCCCAATATGATCCCACACGAATGCCTTCGATTAAACACAGAGCCGCTTGGACTTTTGCATGCCTTATCGATTGGTCTCCTCCGAAGCTAATCCTCAATGATCCCAAATTGGCAAAGTAGATTTTTACTTATTTCTAAGGGTGGTTTGCAGCAACAGAACTTTGGATAGTAAACGAACTAATGGGAATAAGTTCATTGAAACAAATGTAACACAAGATATCACCTTAAAGTCCATGTCTCCAGATGCATCTTCAGAGCCAGTAATGTCAGAAAGAATAAGAGGGGTGCCATCACCTCCAAATTCCTGTGTATCCAGCACCAGCCCCATCGCTATCCCTGCAATAGAGCTCTTAATTGGAACACCAGCATCTTGCAAAGCTAAGCAGCCCCCACAAATAGATGCCATGCTGTCACATTAGAAAACAATTTAAAAAGGAAAAAGTATCAGGAACCAAGCATCCACAATTAAGGGTCCATGAAGTATGAGGAAGAAAGTCTGTGAAAACTAAGCCAGCATGTTCTCAAGTGAATCTGAACTCAATATATGCACGTGACGCTTTGAGGAAGATGACAATTAAATTACCTGGAGGAACCGTTGCTTTCAGTGATGGTACTCTCAACACGAATGGTGTAAGGAAAGTCATCTTCGGAAGGCAAAATAGGTTCTAGTGCTCTCTCAGCAAGTGTTCCGTGACCTATTTCTCTTCTGCTAGGAGCTCCCATACGCCCAACTTCCCCAACAGATGAAGGAGGAAATGAATACTGAAATCAGATAAAATAATTGTTAACAACCTTTTCTAGGTTGTGGACACTTTTAAGTAGCATGCTGCTTTTCAACCCCCCCGGAAAAAAAAAAAGTAGCATGCTGTTTGTTATAAACTTAAAATGACACTGTTGAGCAATTTCATGCCAACTTCATCATCACTCATGCAGGTATGAAGTACAAAAGACACCAGAGTGCTCATCCTTCAATTTAACGTGTATGAAATTTAGCTCCCTAGTGCCAAAACCTACATAAAATCAATAATTTCAAAGATTATTGATGCATTGTGGACTCCATAAACAACATGTCTACAGAGACCTGAAGGTAGAACCTCTTCAATTCATCGTCACCCACAAGGTTGTCCACCCTTTGTGCCATTTGCTTATCACCAAGAGTAGCCACTGCTAATGACTGAAAGAAAATCGAGTACAGGATCAGATAAGTGAAAGCCAAGATAGCACATTACTATTGCAGAAATGGACGATATTATCGATGGCATCTGTATAAAAATTCAAGATAGATTGTTTTAGTGATATTGGGGAGTTGACGACAGAAAACCGAATAGTTCCACCTTAACAACAAAATATGAACAGGTCAGAATTTGGTGCACGTCTATTGCTGCATCAATAATTAGAATGAATCCTACTGAATCAAAACTAGTCAATTCGCAGTAACACAAAATTTGGAAGTACAAGCATTCAGGAGACTTACAGTGCACAGTCCCTCAAGAAGGAATATACCTCAGTCTGTGCTTATTTTTGTACTTGGCACTCGTTCAACAAATAAGCCAAAAAAAAAAAAAAGTTCCAAAATCTCGGAATGACAGTGCGTGCAAAAGTAGACAAATGAGGTTGCAGGAAACCGGCACACAAATGAGTGCCTCCAAGATATACACCCATTAGATCTATCTTTAGCAAGTTGCAGATAGAAGAGCACTTCAACCACTACAAGAGAGACTACTGGTTCATTTTCATGGCAGAAGTATGCATGTGGCCAACCTGTGTTTCACCGCGTGTAAAAAGAGCACTTCCGTGCGCCCTAGGAAGCAATCCACACCTTGAGTTAATCGGCCTTATTTCATTAGGGGTTCGACCATCACTCCTTTTTCCTCCCTGTATCAAGTCCAGAGAACAAAAGATTTGATAAGAAAAGAGAGCTTCATATGTGAAATTCTGCAATGAATTGAAGACTAGCGAACTATTTCTTTAGGGGCAAGGTATTTTTCCCAATAGGATAAGTGAATTTAACCATCTATACAGTTTATGTTATTGGAAAAAACTGTTTAATATGTCAGGAGCAGCATTTTTGTCAAATATTCAATGCTCTCCAGAAAGAGTTGTCTGCCACTTGCCATAGAGGGATACACATAGAAAAGCAGGATGGATGATCGCTACAAATATCTGGAGATAGAAGTTTGCACTCCTAAATACAAAATTGTTGGAGACAAGAACAGGAGAAGACATGGAGTCTATTAATCATACCAAAGACAAAACAAAGAAACAGAGAGAGAGACATACTCTCCAGATCTCCTAATAAAGTAACTTTTTGATAAAAAGGGAGGATTCATACCTCAACTATACGTCTCCGAAGGAACTTAGATGTAACTTCTTTAAACACCAGCTTCACGTCAACCTCAGAGAAAAACTTGAAAAAGGAAAGAAGAAACATAATCACTAATGCAAAAAATGTGATACAAACCACTAGCAAGTTATGCATTGAATGGTTTATATCTCTATCAGAGGATACCCCTTTTCATTCTTCAAGTCAAGTATTTTTTCTTGGTTTGACTTAAAATAATGAGGAGGGAATTCCCACTTCCACTGATGTCAATCTGTTTCTGTTAGCCAATGGATCTTATATTCTCAAGAAAAAGAAGACATAATTCAACTAGATGTCTCTAAACAACATAATTATACACAGACCACGAACACATCATCCCCATCTATAAAAAAACAGGGCAGACCACTCTAAGAAATTAATCATAATACTATCGAGATTAGTGCCTTTAGAGCAACTCGTCTTATGCAGAAATTACAAAAGAATATAGCATGAGATGTTCCAACCAATGACATATATCTGCGATCCATGTTAGAAGAGTACATGTGGATCATCCATCAAGTGTGGATTCAACTTCAAGCTGTGTACCTTTTACTTCAGTTTTATTGACAGAATCCTCATAAATGCAACTATTTTTCGTTATCAAGTTTCAAATTTTACGTAATTGACCGTCTTGCAGATCATAAAGCTAAAAATTATTCCGTCAAAATGGAATACATACAAACTTCCATAAAATTCCCACCACAAGAACAAGATTTAAGGTGCAAATAAATTAAATCTCTTGACTCCGTTTCTGCATTCCATATGATAGCAAAAGAGATCAAAAGCAAATAAAATTTGATTTTTTAAGGCCCAAGTAGCTTGGTTGTTCAAAAATTTGACCAAAACCAAGTTTGCTCTCCTACATCTAGGCTTGTAGATAGTAAACTACAGAATATTGCCATCCTGCATCAAGGGATTCTCAAGCATTGATATTTTGGAAGAGATATGACAAAATAGATCGAATTGCTGACAATCTCAGAAATGTTTGGCTTTGATGGCTTTGGTTGCTAACATTGGATAACCAACTGACTCCGACTGAGCATCCAGAAAAGCTACACTCTCCAACATCTAGGCTTACAGACAGTAAACTACACCATCTAGCCATCCTGCGTCAAGGGATTCTCAATCATTGATATTTTGGAAGAGATATGACAAATAGATCGAATTGCTGAAAATCTCAAAGAATGTTTGGCTTTGATGGCTTTGGTTGCTAATATTGGATAACCGACTCTGACATGAGCATCCAGAAAAGCTGCACTCTGCATTACAATACCAACCACTAAGCCTCAAAAGCCAGATTCTGCTCAATGATGAGAAAAAAATGGACTCAGAAACAGCATAACAATTAAGAGAAGTCACTGCTATTCCAATTGCAATGCAAAACCTAAGGGACAGGAGAGCATGAATTGACCAGATTTGTACCAAAGGTGTGGATTTTCGTGAGACTGGTTTTATGTGGACATCCCCTTCATCAATTTCTCCATCTACAACAACTTCTTCATCCTCATCTTCATCCACTTCCATGGCTGGAATTGTTTCAGGAGCAACAAAAGTTTCATCTTTACTGACATATCCCTTTTCTGTAAGTATAGTCAGAACATTGTCCTCTAAAGACACTAGTGACTTCCTTCTAGGTATTTTACCCTTGATCTGCAGCACCTTCAACAATTCATCCCCAGCAATATCCTGAGTATTCAGAGTACAGGCAAGTCATGTCTGATGATTCTTTAAATCCTCCAAAAGCAGCATATAGATTTGCAGAAATGGGGTTCAAAAAATGAGCATTAATACAATTCCTGGCAGAGAATGAATCTCACAAAGGAAATTATGGCACAAAAATGCATTTCTTCCCTATATCTAGTAGACAGATCTATGCTGCTATACCCATTGTTCAGAGTAAGATGATTACATGTGAAGGACCAACTTGGACTTATAAAAAATGTCATTGAGTTTATTTGTCAGCTAAGTGAGTCCACCAGTGCACAGTTGAGGAAAACAGGAGATGAACAAGGGCTCTAAGACCAATTTTTCAGGATAAAGCAAACATTTGAAAAAACGAGGTACTTAAATATCCTATACATCCCGAAACCATCAACTGGGTCAACAATGGAAGAAAGGTACTCCAGCTAGGCAGGTTATCAGATAATCTATTTTAAGATCTAACTTTGCAAGTCATTCTTTCTAGCAATCACATTTTTGTTTCAGTTTTAAGAAGACAGTACATGATACAATGTTTTAAATATTTTTTAGTAGGATGAATACTTTTTGCCTTGTATTCTATAATTGAACCATAGCTGTGAGAATGCAATAAAAATTTGATTCCAATCCATCAAAAGACTCGTCACACAAAATGAGCACGTTAATTCCAGCCTCCAGGAAAATGGCAGTAAACATCAAGCAGAGCTCTAGTGCAATTGAAGAGGTCCAAAGTAAATTTACTTCAACATGCTTATATAGCTCAGGAGGGGGTAATTTAATTGCGTCCAGCATCTTGGGCTTCCCACACTTCTTAACCAAAGCATCCACCTCTTTGCAAATTGCTTCCACAGCTTCCTGATAATGATTGACACATGGAGATATCACTGAAATGTCCGCACAAGTATTGTCTATAGAAATAATAGCTACAGTTAACAAAGAAACAAAATACAAGCTTCAGCAGAACGAGAAGTCATTGCAAATAATGATGATGATGATGATGATGACAGCAACAATAATCACTGCTTCTATTCAACAGATGGAAAATTTTCATCATATATATTTAAGACTGTCTTAGAGTTAGTCAAATCTAGAGTTGAAGAAGTTGTACACCACTTATTATATCAGAAAGACCAATAAGTTAATAGTTTTCAATCAGACGTCTCAAACTTAGAATACACAAATAATATGCCGACAACAATCAACAAACATAACAAAGAAAACTACCTGCCCAACTTCGACAGCTTGCAACAACTTCTCTTCTGAGAGAAAATTGCAGTAACCCTGCAATGCATGATCCAGTTTGTCAGAACTCAGAAGTTAGAATACAGAAAAACCAAGAGCAGGTTTTTTATCAGTCTAAAAGAAGCAATTGCTACCGCCAACTGACAAATAAGCACTTCAAGGTGCGCCTGTCCACAAGCCCATCAGTCATATAGCTCAGTGTCACATGGAATCATTCTTATATGGAATCCACATCACTTTCTTGAAATATATATATATATATATTTTTAAATCCACTAACTTCCTGTACAAGTAACTGACCTCTATCATCAATATTGCATTGTCAGTGCCAGCTAGTAGCAAGTCCAAGTCAGATTCTTCCATTTCCTTGGTTGTTGGATTGACAATGAACTTACCTCCTACCAGGCCAATGCGCACTCCTGCAATAGCCTTTGAATTCGGCACTTCCGAAAGAGCTCTGTTGTACTCAAAGAAGCACGAATGAACACGTGTGAAGATTTCCATCTTATCAAGACATTGGCAAGTGCCTAGAACATAGGGTACACAAGCAAGATCATAGAACTTACACTGCTATTCCAGCTGCTGTGACTGCTAAACTATCAGGGGCATGCAACCCATCATAGCTCAAAACCTACAATAACGAATCAATGGAAAAGGTCAAAAATGGAAAGTACAAAATATGCGCTTCAACATGCTAAGAAACATTCATTGAGGGAGTGACAAGGTGCCCATGTTTGCGGTACTTCAAGCATTTACCATCAATGATTACACCACAAATAGGTTCAACTTCAGCCGTTTAGGGCCCAGTAAACAATCCCGCTGGCAAGATCAGGTTTCACCGCTTAAGGCCATTGTATTACCCACGTTATAGGTATATGGACCATTTACTGTAGGCATTGAGGAAGAACGAAAGCATTGACATTACTCTAAAAACAAAAGGGAAACTCAAACTAGATTGTTTTCACTTATACTGATATCAACTTTGCAGGTTTTTGGCAAGATATTAATTTGCAATGTAACTAACTTCGTACATCTTATCAAAGAACAAGTGATCATTTGTTCTAAATGAGGATTGTTACAGCTAAATTATAGGCCTATTTTGATTAACCTGTACACTGAATAAAAGATTCCTGACGTCAACAAGTGTTGTGCCCACCCATGGTAAGAAAGGCTTCAAGGGAGAGGTAGCCCATTAATAAAAATAGCATTATCCAGAGATCAAAGAAATCAAACATGTCCAGAAACACTCAGCATCATGTGTCTGTAGACAGCAATTTTTTACTTCCAAATTAAGAACACATACAGCAACTGGTAATGCCAAAATGAAGAGGCATTATTCAGATGAATGGAGTTAGGTTGTATGGGTCACATCAATGAAAATGATAATAACACTGCATTCCTATTAACATCCTGAAAGAGCAGTATGGTCATCTAGTGCTACTGTTTAATTCTCTTCTCATTATAACTGGTTTATCTAAGGCTAAACTATCATCTAATAAGTAATTGGAGTGGTATGACAAACATTATTGATATATCCAGAATAATCTAACACAAATTTAAAGACTGGCTTATTGAGAAAAAGAGACTAGATTGTCCATTATCAGATCATCCTACGACAAAACAGATAATATTGTCCTGCGACAAGACAGAAAAGTATCTTTTATCGAGTTGCTAGTAGTGCACAGTACTCAGTATGATTGTGCCAGAATTTTCTTTTGTTAGCAGTACCCTATTCACACCATTTTTGTTTACATTTAAGCTAATTATGATTTTAAAGTATCTTTTCTTGTGAATAACAAGTTTACCATAAAGCATACAGATCTTTATAATAAAAATATCTGTAAGATTTGATGGGACCACTTGTCAACTACTCTCAAAGTTTAAGATGTTAGAAAAAGGCACGGTTTAATATTTATCTATTCCAACACTCCCCTTCACGCTTAGCCTGGTTTTTTGCCTAGTACTAACAGTGGACAAATTCATTGGGGAGGCAAATAGGGACCTAGAAAGATTTGAACTCTGGACCTCCTGCTCTGATACCATGTAAAATTTGGTGGGACCGCTTACCAACTGTTCTAAAAGCTTAAACTGTTAGAAAAAGGCATGGTTTGATATTTATATATTCCAACAGTATCGAGAAGGCTTGAGCCGGAAAGGACTCTGCAGCAGACCACTTGAATGGGTTGAATACAGGGAAACTATCACTATAATTAAAGCAAAGACCCAGTTTTATGATTTTGGCGGACATAATATCCACACGGGTGGCAAAAGAGGGTAAGAAGATTCACCAGCTGTCTAAAACCACAAAGGCAGTTTCTAGTGCATAATTATCACGACAGACCATAGACATAGTCCAATACATTGATGATCCCATACAGAATTTTACATTTACAACAGCATGAGACCCCATTACTAAAAAGCATCTTCTATAGTTCCTTCTAATGTATAAAAAAAGAACAATAAATTGTTAGATAAGTCGTTATCATGTTATACCATAAATGTAAAATTATAACAAATTAAGGCAGATATCTTGCAGTTGACATGGACTGAGGTTGTACCATTAAACCAGGAAACACAATTTCACAATCAAATTTTAACATGCCTAAAACCAACAACTTACCAAAAGAAGGGTCTCAAAAATGGACATAGATTATTGAGGTCATGCCTAGAAAAGTTGGTTTATGAAGTATGCATGTGAATTCCAAAGACAAAATTTCGAGATATAAAAGGCATGCAAAGAATCAAATTTCAAAATCCAACAATGGGCCTTGAGTGTGGTGAACCAAGAACCTGCCACCATCAGAAAAGCAAGCATGCAATGAACACTGAGAGAATTATCCATACCCAAGATAAAACTTGAGTTTCATGGTAGAAGCCCTTCAGCATTGTCGGACGTAAAGGCCTATCAATCAATCTACAAATAAGAACCTACAGAAAAAGAAAAATTAACAAAATAAACTCCAGTGGTATCTTGTCAATGAACACCTAAAAAGGACCATTTTCCTTCCATCTGTTTTTGTCATGTGTCAGTGTAAGAGGCAAATCATTGTTAATACACATTTTGTGATGCTTATAACTTGAGAAGGGTGCGATAATGTAATGGAATAAGGCCAAATGAAAATAGCCTGTTTTGTTTGTTCTACTGTTGTTGCAGGAATAAAACACCAAATTATCTTTCATCATAAACATGACAAATAGTAAGACATTATGAATGCACATAAACGATTAGCGTACCTCGTGATCTTTTGTCCTTCCCTCTCGTTTGAAAAACCCTCCACTGAAAGGGGCAAAGAGATTTAAATGCCACTTCACTTTCCAATGCAAAATTAAGCTTCTCAACAAAATCATGGAAAATGCGTCACAAACCTTGTCCGCCCTGCTGCCGAAAATCGTTCTTGATAAGTTACGTTAAGAGGAAAAAAATCAGAAGGCTCGCTTGGGATGTCAGCCAAACAAACAGATGTATAAATGATCTACAAGAAGACGCATGTAACATGTTAGTTCTCATCATTTAAGACAGTGATCTCTCCGCACTCCCCCAGACCTAAACACGAAATATCAAAGACATACCAATAACTTCATACAAATTGATTCAGGACCTACAGGGTCATTCCAAATGCGTGAGTAGAGAATCTAGCAACTATTTCATGACGTGAACAGGTAGAAATAAAGTTTGAAAAGTGGTATTAAATATGGCAATCCTAAAAATTCAAAGGTAGTTCTTTCCAGAAAATACAAGGATAAGCCAGATAGATGATAGAATGATTACTTCCTCAATTCCTCATTGCAAAATTTATAAGAGGGTAAAAATTTACAATCTCTTCTTTCTCTTTCCCCTTATTTGTATCATTATCCATGTTTTGATAATATTTATTAGACATCAGCTTTTTAGTACCATATACATGGCCCAATACATATCTAACAGTTTATCGACATGCTACTAGGTAGATGCGTGTTTCACCACAGGAGCTTACAGTCTCCCCATCTGTTACAGTAACAGCCCCACTAGCTTGCCTCCCCATATGACCAGTCTCAACTAGAATCTGCACAAATAAGGCGACATAATGAATAAAAAATATCGAGCATGAATTTATAATTGAAAGTTCATGCTATTAGACACAAAAATGCCACAAAATATATGGTATTCTCTGGTAGTAATAGCCCATTATTTTCTTTCACTTGAACAACACTCTGAGATTACAGTGGGAGACAGATAAAAAAAATTGAAACAGGATTAGAATGTCGATGAGTTAATTACCACTAAACTTCATTTGCACTGAGAGAATTACACTTGCGTATGTTTGTGAATTTTTAGATAGGGACCCTTCTGAGACAACGGCAGAAGACTTTTCGTTATCATAACTTCTATGAAAGACATAATGCATGACATATCACTCTTGAAATGCAAACTGACAGTTTTTACACTGCTTTGCAGTAGGTATCACTAGATGCTATGCCATAATTTGCCTGTAGGCACAAAATTCAGCTATAAAAATATAGAGCTATCAATTAATTACTAAATTCCAGATTTAGGTACGTGGAGATGCATCATGTGTGAACTGAACAATGATAGGTTGAACAAACAACGCCTTGCACACCCCTATGTCAAACCGATTTAGACTACAGACTTATTGATTATGTTTCTAGTCAAAATCACTCCTCCAACACCTTTCTAGTCCACTGCTTCTCAAATTCTAATATTAACAAACCAGTCAGGCATTGCAGCTTCAGAATCCCCTAATTTTGCCTTGGTGAATGGTCCCGGAGAAAACAATGACAAAGAAAGAAGCTATATCAAATATTTCTTCGGTCACTCAATCCCATAATACCAATTGAATATATTGAAGAATGAACTTCCACATCCAAGAAGAGTTGAAAGACAGACGACCATAAAAAACGGCAAGATATCAAATTTCCACCAGCGGCAACTTCGAACAGGAAAAAAATGAAGGCGAAAAAAACCGAATCGAATTCATTCCAACCATCAACCTTCTCACCATCAATCTGCAGCTAAAGAAAAACGAAAAAAGAAGAAGAAAAAACAATGAATGCCACAGCTAGTAGTGGCTAGAAGCCTGCTACTCAACCTACTAATCATTCAAATTGCCGAAGAATAAATGAAAAAGCAAGAAGCTCAAAACAGAACATGGAAGCGCCAAAGCAAAGAAAAAAACTCACGTGTCTCTCGCCGACAGGGATTCTGACAGAGAACGGCTCATGGAATTCCGGAGAAGCATCAAACGAAGGATTCGAGCTGCCGACCTCAGCTCCTGCGACGGCTCGGACCCGCAACCCATTGGAAGAGCTGGTGGCCGGAAGCAGCAGCGACAAGGAGCTGAACTTGGAGCTTTTCACGCGGAGAGAGCTAGAGAAGTGCGGGATTGTAGACTGATGACGGCCACTGATGACGCGAAGGAATGGCAAGTGAGTGGAGCGAGGTCTAGCGCTGATGCTGCCTGAATCGACGAGCATTTTTCTCTTTTTCAGCTATGGAGGTGGGAGCGAGCGAGAGAAGGGGGGGGGGGGGAGAGGTTTATCCGTTTTTCTCTCTCTGACGCGGGAGGACGATGCAGCCGGTGCGAGGTTTAACCCGGTGATCCGTATTTTTCGGATCCGGGTTTGGGCGTGTCCGGATACAAACGTCAGCCCAAATATTCAACAACAAGACTTACGGAAAGGCGATCTTTCGTTAGCTGAATCGCAGAATCAATCTCTTTTTTTTTTTTTCTTCTTCTTTCTCGGCATCTTGCCTCTCTTTTATATTGACTGACGATCAAAAATCTTAAACCCGTCACGACGTATGGTTCGCACGAGTACCTTAGGCTCGAACGCGGGGCGAGATCTCAGCTAGAATCGAAAGTTCATTTTTCCCCGACAATTTCTCACGGAGCCTGATCGTAGAAAATGGACATAGAGCGGGGCGCCGCATGAAGCTCGTTCTCGAGTCTGAAGTAGCAATAGCAACGGCAATAGGGAATCGAATGAGAAATGACAAGTCACTTCGAAGTGGGTCGATTAAGATCCCCTTACTAAACTCGAGTTTCGGTACCAGGTATGACCAGATTAGGTACGAGCACGGAATTGGAATCAAGATCATTATGAGCACGTGGTTCATTCGCTAATCTTTCGGCAAGCGATCATTTGGGACTTCGCATGTTCCCATCTCGATGTATGGTTCTTCGGCTATCGAAATGATTTGTTAGAACAACCACACTTATATCTGTGAAGGATGATCAGCAACGTATCAGTAAGTTGCATAAAACGAGGGTAGATTAATGCGGGAAACCTAGTTAGCCATGTTAGGCGTAAATGTCGCAAACGAACTTGTTAACATAGAGACAAAATATTCATATTTTTCTTGAGCTAAATCACAGGGAAAAGTGTCAAAAAAAAAATTCTTAGAGCTATTGCATTTGTACTAATTCAATCCTAAACTTTTTATATGAGTGTCAATTCAGTCTTAAACTTTTTATCGGCGCCAATTTAATCCTTATTTTTTTATATTTGTGATTATTTAATTCTAAATCTTTTTTGGCGGGAAATTGTTGATGTGAATGTCGCTTGTCTTACATGGCACGGCTAGTGCTGAGGTGGCATTTTTTAAATACCATTTAAATATTTTCAATGATATTTGAGTATATTTGTATTTATTTTTGGATTGTGGGCAGTCAAGGGTTGCCAACCGACCCTGTCGACCCTAGGCGAGGTCCGGCGACCTTCACTGGCACTGGACGAGGGTGTCGTGATCCTCATCGACCCCCGATCAAAAAAAAATTGCAAGAAAAAAAAAGTCAAAAAATTATTATAAATACTTAAAAATATATATTAAAAAATATCACGTCAGCGCTAGCCGTATCAGGATTGACTCACTAGCAAAAATGCAAAAAAATTAGGACTCTATTAGCACAAACACAAAAGGTTTAGGGCTAAATTGACATCAATAAAAGGTTTAGAAATGAATTGGCATTAATATAAAAGAATAATAACTGAATTGACACCAATAAATTGTTTAAAACTGAATTGACATTAGCGAAATAGTTTTAGAAATTTTTTGACACGTTTTCCTAAATTAGATCTCATCCCGTGCAGATCTTGATACAGTGAGCTTTCAGGTTTTATATGGAAACCTCTCTTGGGCTCCCTGTTTCGTTTGTCTTCCCTCCATTCCATCCACTTTGTTTTTCCTCTCTTTGCTTGCTGCTAGGAAGTTTCCCGGTGGAGAAGTGTACCTTTGGAGCTTTGTAATCCACGTACAGAACTCAAATTAATGTTGCTACTGGAGATGAGAAGCCGGAAAAAAGAAAAAGAATATGTAATTCATTAGGCTATACGATTACGCTACGATCTGAGATATACGTTAAAAAGACGTATAAAATGATCGTAGCCCTACACTAACTTCGAAGGATACAAATAGTGACATGACCCCTTTACAACCATGGCGAACAATGTGCTTTTGTGAGGGGCGTCTCCTCCATCAACGTTAGTTCAGACGGGATGCAACACTGGTCACAAAAGTACATGGCATGTTCGTACGTAGCTCAGCTAATGTGGCTCGAGCTACACGAGCCTGATTTCCCCTTAATTAATTCAATTACTCTATGCTACTTAGAGTCTGATTTCGCCTTATATATGTACTCCTGTGTGTCCCCTTGCCCATTTCAAATGTTTGATATTTTGAATTACATGTACTTCATCGTATCCCCCTACTCATTTATCAGCCAGAGGACAAAAGCCCTTCTTCATTCCCCGCCATAAGTCCCTCGAGAATTCATGGACATGCGTCCACAACACCAGCATCTCTGACCTGTGCAAGATCCAAAACCTCCCTCAACCTCCCACTCACCTGAAAGTTAATGGCACTTCCAAGAAGGCTCGCCACCCAGTCTCGTCATCATCATCCCAACAAGCTCTCGATCTTCCTCAACACATCCTTCCTCTTCCTCATCTCATTCGTCCTCGTGATCCAGTTTCGGTTCCACCCTGCATCCGATGGCGGAAGCCCTCCCGCCGCCTCTCGGCGTCAGCTGGTTCTCGGCAACTTTACCGGCGACGGCTGCGCAAGGATCCACGATTACGCGGATTACAAAGCCAAGTGTGTGTACGTCGAATCCCACGATTCTTGCAGACACAGAGGGTACATCAACTATCTCCAAATCTTCTACTGCACCTGTGGTGAATTTCCACTTCTGGGTCATGTTCTGTTCTTGCTGTGGCTCGCCGTTTTGTTCTATCTACTGGGTAACACGGCGGCTTGTTACTTCTGTCCCTCCCTGGAGGGCTTATCGAGAATCTTGAAGCTGTCTCCGACAATAGCCGGAGTGACCCTTCTTTCCCTTGGTAATGGAGCCCCTGATGTTTTCGCCAGTATCGTGTCATTCACGAGAACCGGGGACGGCGACGTCGGCCTGAACAGTATCCTGGGCGGCGCATTCTTTGTGTCCAGTGTGGTTGTTGGGATAATCAGCATATTGATGAGCCCCGATCATGAGATAACAGTGGACAAGCCAAGCTTTATCAGGGATGTCCTGTTCTTCGTCTTCTCGCTCTCTTCTCTCCTTGTGATTATAGCCATCGGCAGAATCGGCTTCTGGAGCTCCATCCTTTTTGTTTCAATCTATCTTGTTTATGTCTGCACCGTCTGCTTCATGCAACTCTTCTACCAAAAGCAGAGAAACAAGCTCTTTTCGGCTTCTGTAATCTCGAATAGCTTTTCCACGCAAAGCGATTATCTTGAAGAGACGGGGATACCACTGCTCGGTTACGTCGATGATGAGAAACCCGTTTTGGTGGAAAATGGTGGTCAGAGAGATGAGGATGAATTTTCACCTCATTTCTTGATTCCTGATTCACCCACTTGCGGCCACTTGATGAAGCTACTGCAAGTCCTGGAGCTGCCACTCCAATTGCCAAGAAAACTGACCATCCCGGTTGTTGACGAGGAGAGATGGTCCAAGCCTTTTGCCATTATCTCGGTGACTTTGGCCCCGATTCTCTTATCAGCATTGTGGAATTCGCAGAGGAACAATGTCGGATTCAGAAGCAGCGCGGTCACTTATTTAACTGCAGGACTGATCGGCCTTGTTCTCGGCAATCTGGCATTCGTGACCACCGAGAAGTCCAACCCCCCAAGGAAATGCCTCTTGCCGTGGCTAGCCGCTGGTTTCTTGATGAGCATCGCCTGGACATACATAATCGCGGAAGAGCTGGTCTCTCTGTTGGTCTCGGTCGGGATCGTCTTCGGGATAAGCCCTTCCATTCTAGGCCTGACCGTCCTGGCCTGGGGCAATTCGCT
Source organism: Rhodomyrtus tomentosa (assembly GCA_028455895.1). Lineage (NCBI taxonomy): Eukaryota > Viridiplantae > Streptophyta > Magnoliopsida > Myrtales > Myrtaceae > Rhodomyrtus > Rhodomyrtus tomentosa. The sequence goes on from JAPCWY010000010.1 coordinate 34,832,721, forward strand.
TGGAGACCTGATCGCCAATGTGGCCATGGCAGTGAATGGTGGCGCGGATGGGGTCCAGATCGCGATTTCGGGGTGCTACGCAGGGCCGATGTTCAATACGCTGATGGGTCTAGGCTTGCCCTTGGTGTTCCAGTCATGGTCTAAGTACCCGAATTCTTACGAGATTCCTGGAGACAATTCTCTGTACGAGACTCTGGGGTTTCTGATGTGTGGCTTGCTCTGGGCGCTTGCGGTGGTGCCAAGGAAGAACATGAGGTTGGATAGGTTCCTGGGCTGGGGCCTTTTGGCAATTTACACGTGCTTTCTGTTTCAAAGGCTAGCTAAGATTCTTGGCCTGTTGTCACTGTGATTGCTTCTTGTCAGATTTGAGTGTCCTCCATGAAGTTGGAGGCACTTGAGCAATCAAAAGTTTGTAGTACACTGGGTAATTCCTTGTAATCTGTACTGGCATACTTTGTCGGCAATTATATTTAGCTAAGGCGCCTATAAGTACTTTCAGAGTTCAGACGTACGATCATGAACCAATCGTGGGGGAGCGCCCGCCATGCGTCACTTCTCCAAGAACTGGAGCATCTATGATGACGACCACGGTAAGATGGAAAGAGACTCAAAGTGAAAATTACAAGTAAAGTTAAAAGTGAATTTATTTTCTCAAATAAGAATTTACGATAAATATTGTTCTAAATAAAAGTTTGAAATATCCTTATTGTAGCAAGAGAACCTTAAATAAGCGTGGTTTCAAATGAAGTCATTAAGTGGCTAGAAAAGTCTCAAATAAGGGCCTAACATTCATGATGGTGTCTTTTACTTTTTTGATTTTTTTTCTTTTTTTTTCCTTTATCTGTTTTTACTTTCATTTTCACCGGTGGCCGATAGTGAGCCACTCCCTGTTCCTGGGAAGCAACCCCTGCCCAATCTAGCGAGGCCTAGGCTCTATCCAACAAGGGACGGCCTCGCCTGACCCAAGCATGGATGCGCTTGGGTGAGCATCGACCTCACTTGTGACCCTCGCTAGATCTGGGCGAGGGTTATCTTGACGAGCTATGGCCAACGAGAGCCTGGGCAAGGCGAACCTTGCTCGTAGCCGGCCCTTGCCGATGAGGATCCCTCACCTAACCCTCTCTAGACACCGCCAGCACCGACCGCGGGCCATGGTAAAAAGAAAAGTAAAAACAAAATCATAAATAAATAAAATATGAAGATAATCTTGAATACCCTAAAGGTTATGCCCTTATTGGAGATTGTCATGACCACGGACCTTTATTTGAAACAAAATTCATTTCTGAAATATTTTACTTGAGAAAATGTTCACTTTAAACTTTTATTTAAAAATTTTCTAGACTAGAAGAAAAACATTTCTCTCGTAAAAACACACTCTCCTTCGAATGACAAGATGTGTATATATATTTTGGACGGGAATGACGAGCTTCTTCTTTTTTTGTTTTGGCGTCGAAATGACAAGATAGTTTGAGGTTTGAAAAAATTCAAACTAAAGATGCCATTCACTGCCCGATTCTCTAAGCAACCACAATATACAACGCAACATAGCATGCAACAAAGCTGCCCAAAAAGACACTGGTCCACCGCTCTGCCAAATCTGCACCTTTAATTACTTGGGCTGCGTTTAGTTGATCGGATAAAACTCAGGATAAAATATGTTTTATCCTATCTTGTGTTTGGTAGTTGTCTAAGATATGATATAGAGGGGATATAGGAGGATATATGGGAATAAATAATCCTAAGAAAGGGGAAAGGATAGAGCGGGGTAGGATTTCTATTATCCATTGCTCAAGCCACCCCCTCTTCGCCACTCCTTATCCACCCCTTCGCAACACCTAACCGCCTCTCCAATGGTGGATCGCCTCTCTGACAGCGGGCCGCCACTCCGGTTAGGGAGACCGCCTCTCCGGTGATGACGGACAAATTCTTCAACGGACGTCTAGTGTGACATTTCGAATTCCGACCCTCTCTTGGCTATTGAATGGAATGATATCAATCGGTGTATTTCAGTTGTAACTCACTCGGAGTTGACCACTCTTGAGTTAACTGACCAAAAGGGAAAGACTGATGCGGAGTCAGGTACGTGGACATAGGGATTTTGAATGAGAAATGACACTTTGACCACAAGGATTGTCGAGGGAATATTTCGGGCCAGCAGAGATCAATCTAAGGACGATCATGGAATGTCTTGCTAACGTTATACATTGGGACGCGGGTGATTCCGCTTAACCAATGTATAATTTACGAGAATTTCTTAAATCGATTCCGATGATCAATATCGAAGAAACGAATGATAAATCATTACAATTACATGACAATCAAAGTTGCCACGACTTAAGAATAATCCCAAGTTTGATACGCGAAGCGCCTGCAAGAGTCGCCCTTCAGTTTGAGATAAATTGGAATTACAGTCGACGAGATTTCGACATGAAATTAGACCTCGAGATTTGGGTATTGGACATTGAGGAATTCCAATATTGAAATTGAAATGGACGTCGTCTCATCGAGGGTGGTTTATGCTGAAAAATGGAATTTCGGACGAAAAATGCTAAATGACCATTTTGCCCCTCAACCTTTGGCCCTGCCTTAAGAAATTTAGAGGGTCACTTAGGTCATTTAACCCTCTATATGGCTGCCAAAAATAGTGTATGGATGTGATCAAAGGGAGTCAAAGTCAATGGAGCAACCAATGGAAGCTTGCCAACTATCACAATTAGAGAGGTTAAGCATTAATTAAACCTCACCTACCAATCTTGTCATTTGACCAAAGTATATTATTGAGGTGAAAAAGCTCTCTCTCTCTTCATTTTTGGCCAGCCACCATCTCCCATCATCATCCTCCTCTTCCTTTTGCTCTCGGCCAAGAAAAGTACTCGCGGACAGGAAAACACCAGCTCACTGTTTTGGCCATAACTTCGTCGTCCGACTTCGGATTGAGGTAAAACTACCGCCATCTTAAAGTTTATCGTCTTACCGTTTTAGAAAGGTATTATCAACTTAATTTGGCCCAGTCATTTGTCCCGTAAGTCTATTTGAGTGGACAAAGGTCAGATTCCGACCCGGTTTTGAAGAGGCTGCGTTTTTGGGAGCTTCCGGACTCCAAATGACATCAAATTTTCGGTGAGGTATTCATAACATCTAGTACTTGAATTGGTTGATCTTTGATTGCAGTTTTAGTTGAATTTTAATGGGTGTACATGGCTTATTTGTGGATATTTTTACTGAGCATATTTTACCCGTTTGAGGACCGTGTAGAATCCGAGCTGTTCAGAGGTATTTGGAGTATCGTTCTACTTCAAATCTCTTGATGAGCTCTCTAAACTTATAAAGTAAGGTCTTAGTAAGTTTGTTTGTGAAGAATTGAGGTTAGGGATTGAATTATGACTTAATTGAGTGGTTGGAAACCGAAATCGGTTCTGTTTTGAGAAAGAACTATCGTTGGTTGGTTCTATTTAGGGCTGATAAAGGAGTAACTAAACTTTGATTGGACTTATAATACCCTATATGATGTGATGTGAAGTGGTAATGAGAAGTGTTTGAAGTGGATTTGGGGTTTAGAAGTGAATTATGGCAAAATTGGTGTATAAATCTCTAATTTGAGTATTGCCATGTATATGACCGTGTGAACCGAACACATTAAGGGTTCGAGGGGAGCGTTGTCATGTGCTCAATTGTTAGAAAAATTGTCTTGAATTGCCTATAAGATGACTAAAGAAGGATTGGGTTAATGAAAGTGAGTATTCCATGATTTTTTATTCAAGATTGGTGAACTTTTCTAGGTTAACGAGGAATTCTTATAGATTATATACTTGTGGCATTGAGAAGAGTCACTTTGTGTGACATTGTGCTAATTGATCAAGGTAAGTGGTTCCTAAACCCTTACTTAAACTTTAGGACGCTACTGGATAGTTGTCTTATGTAGCGTGATTATGCGATAAAAGCATGGTGATTGATAGTGTGATATTGAATTAGCTGTGGGTCCTGTTCTTGATATTGAATTGGCTGAAATGCCCTGGTAGTGAATTGGTCATAGGCCCTGGTGATGACATCGCGGTCGTGGGCCCTAGCGATGATTTGGCTTGGAGCCCTATGACAATAATATCGCGGCTTGGAGCCCTACAAATACATTGCGGTCGTGGGCCCTGGCGATGATTTGAAGCTCTATGAAATTATATCGCGGCTTGGATCCCTAGCGATACATCGCGGCCGTAGGCCCTGGCGATATTAAATGGTGTCACAGTGAAGACAATATGTTTGTTTTAGGCTAATGTGTGAAGCATGGGTCCTATAGCATGTAATGTGTTCGTTAATGATTTGATATGCCAATTATTCTGTGATTTTACGATGAATATATGATGAGGATACCAATTGGCCTGTGACCCTTGTGATATCAGTTGGCAAGAGTGTCAGGAAAGTACATCGCGGTTGAGAGCTCAGGCAATGAGGAAACGAGACGTTATGGTGATGACTTTGTGAAATCATATGCTTGTTTTGGTATATGTTAAAAGCTTGACCCCATGAGGTTAAGTGCGTAGAACTGTGACCTGTGTTTATGCCTATTTTACTGAGATAGTTGATTGATGAATGCCTGCTTCTGGTGTGGTTGAGTTGGTCTGGAGGGACTGGTGTTCAAGTCTAGGTTTAAGTTTTACTTATTGAAATTTATATCTCACCCCAGTAGGGACTTAACTTTTTTAGGTCTTAGGTGAAGGAAACCAGGACTTGCCATGGGATGGCATTGGAAGAAGTCGTTGGAGTTAGATTTGTAACTGACCTTATTATTTATGAGAAGTGTATACCCATTTTTTTCCCTGATGCATCTCATTATGGAATTGTATGGAGCAGTTTTATGGCTTCCACGATTTTGTTTCTATGTTAAGTTGCTATACGATTAGCCGAGGGTTCTTGGGAGATAATTGAAGATCAACGGCCTGGTGGGATGTACGTGTGCTCGATGGGTTTGGAGCGTGACATCCCCATTTAAGTGGTATCAAAGCAAGGTCAGCTCGATCAAATGTGAATGAGGTTTGGAGTGATAAGGAGCGATGACTTGAGGACAATTATGTAGTGAGACCTTTAGGATTAAGCATTAATCACTGTATCTTAAGGACTATAAGCTTGAACTTGTGAGGTGTTCTAATTATCCTAGTGTCGGTTTAATGGATGATCTTGAGTGATTTTATGGATGTGACTCACATGGAAGTGAGTAGAGATTGAAGAGTCATAAGCTTGGATTTGTATGACATTCTGATTTCCAGTCAATTTCAGTCTCATTAATGAAAAATAAATCTAGAGATGTATTTCAGTCGTATCTCGCTCGAATCTGATAAATTTGAGTAGGCTGACCAAAATGCAAAAGGTTAACGCGAGACAAAGTACGTGTACCTAGGGAACTCGAATAAGAAATGACGTTTTGACCATAAGGATTATCGAGTAGATATTTAGAATCACAAAAAGGCCGATCTAAAAACGATTAAGGAATGCTTTGCAAGTATCATACGATTGGAGTGCGGGTGATGCCACTTAACCAACATATGATTTGTAAAATTTTCCTAAATCGGACAGTGACCATCGGGACCATGGGGACTAGTGATAGACCCTCACAATTACATGACAGCCAAAGCCGCCACGAATTGACGAGCCCTAAATGTGATATGAATCACATAGTTGATACGCGTAATGTCTGCAAAAGCCACCCGTCGGTTCGGGATAGGCTGGAACCACGTCTAATAGAGAAAACCATCAGAAACGAGTCTTGAAAAATTTGAAATGGAAAATCAAGAATTTCAACGTTATTCGAATTGGCCGTCGCCCTATCGAAAAATTTTGGAGTGAGAAAAACGACGTTCTGAACGTCGGGGGTAAAATTACCCCTTTATCCCTCAAGCTTAAAGCCTTGCCCATGCATTTGAAGAAAGGCAATTTGGTCTTTAAACCCCCTCAAGGCTGCCGAATACAAGGAGGAATAAGAGCCATTAGATCAAGCTTGAATGACAAGAGGGGACAAGTGTCAATAGATGGCTTAAAGAGAAGTCTTGTCCAACTTTATGCACCTACCATTCTTCCTTTTGACCATGAAAGTTGTATATAGCAAATCTCACTCTCTCCTCACTCATGACCGGCCATTTTCCCCTCCAAAGCACCGAAGACCTTCTTCTTATTCTTCCTTCATTCTGCTGCTCGGCGACCAATTCTGGACTTCCTGTTCACCGCCCACGACGTCACCTTCCGACCACCACTTGGATGCTAGCCAGCTATACCAACCTAGATCTACGTCTTGCTGACCTCCTCGAAGTGGAAGCACAGCATTTGGGCCACCGAGGAGCTCCGACCAAGAGTTTTCCCTAAAGCCGATAGAATCGAGCTCAACCTGAGATAGGTTCATTTTTGGAGACTGAAATGTTGGAGTTTTGAGGTCAAATTTTATGGAGGTCTAGAGGACATCTGTATGAATTTGTGGTAAAAATTTTAGAGTGATTTGATGAAGTTTTGACCTCAAACGGGTCTTGTAAACTTGGACAGAAAACTGTCGGAAAACTGATCGTGGAGATCCAACGACTTTCAACGGGATTCCGGCGACCATTCGACCTCAAACTCACGATGAGCCTCATAAACCCTTAGATAGACATGTTAAAAGGTAGGATAGTGAGTAGATGATGGAATTGAAGTTAATTTAGGATCGATAGTGCACGGCTTGCACAGAACCGAGAAGAACCGGTTTGGTTCTGTGCAACACCAGTTCTGTTGGGGGTAAAAGTAGATAATTTTGAGTCCCAAATTGATGTTTGAGACATGTTAAGATGACAAAAATTGTGTTACGGAGGATTATGATTCATGGATTGAGGAATTGGATAAGGAAATTGATGAATTGCTTGAATATTCTAGGTTGCGCGGTGAATTGAACCTTTGGATTGTTTGGCCGAGACTTTGAGGCACTTGCAAAAAGAAATTTGTGTTATTAAACGCAAGGTAAGGGAATCCTAAATTTATGATAGGAAGATTGGACTCAATTGGGTGAGTCGAGGATTAATTTGATCGATTTATGAGAATCTTCCAAAGGGATAGCTCTTAATATGTCCTAAGTGGTTATAGGAGGTCTATGTGTGACATTGCTTGTGTTTAAATCATATGTCATGTTGAATGTCATTGATTATCTTGCATGCCATAAGTATTCAATTGTGCATGAGTTGCACCTGTTGTTTTATCTGTGAATTGAATTGAGAAGCATGGCATGAACATGACATGGCGATGCCCTGAGGCGTATGAGACGCGGGGCGGGAGATGGATATCCTGATGCGATGTAACCGCGGGGTGGAGTTGATGTTGTGTGGTGCCCTGATGCGATCTAATCGCAGGGTTGAGATGGCCACGGTCCTAATGCGATCTATTCACGGGACGGAGGTATGAAGTGATGATATTGGCCTGGAGATTCATTGGAACCTAATGCATTTACATGGGTTGCTAATGACGGTCTGATGCGTTTATGAGGATCGAGTATGATGCGATCTAATTGCGAGCTGGAGAATGAGGCAGGCAGGAAGAGGTGGTTGTGGTGAAATGACAGGATGCGGTGTGCATGATCATCTGAGTGTGACATGGTGTCATAGTTGCATGCCCATCATCTGTGTGTCACTATCTTTACTTGTATGTACCTGAGTGATTATGAGTTTGGAAATTTGGGATAGATGACTGTCTGAGCGGACGGTCAGCCTAACCTAGGGTTAGGACTCTTTTACTGAGATGTGTATCTCACCCCGTTGGGGATTAACATTTTCTTCAGGTTCCAAGCGATGGAGCATTAGTAAGTTCAACAATTGGCATTCCTGGGAGTAATAAGTGAATGAGTACAAGGTATTTTGTGAACTTAGGGATTGTATTCTATTTTGCGATTGTAAAATGGAACCACTATTATTTGTCCCTAGTCATTTGTTTTATTGTACGGAGTGGAGATGACTGAAGCTTCCGCTTGTAAATTGGATTATATGTATTGTGGGCCGAAAGATCCTAGAAAACTTTCATAAAGGAATGGCTTGGTGGGATGTTCACGTGCTCGCCGGGTTCGGGGCATGACAATTTGAGGTTGCTAGAGAATAGCTTATGAATGAAGGGTCAATTGGGGTATATGATTGTGATCGTGATTTGTCGATGACCCAACTTGGGGAATATGAGTTATAAAGAGATGGTTGGTATTAGTGTATTCGGGTTTGAATTGCGTTGTTTCTTGATGGTTTAGTTATCGAAAACTATTAACAGTCTTGGGTGATATGAGACGAGATGCATACAAGGAAGTGAGGAGGAAATATTTAGATTAAAGGTCAGTTGTGATTGAATGTATAAGGATTTGACTTGAATAGCGACTAAACTTGAGGTATATAGTTGAATATAGGCAATTGATCTGTGAGAGGCGATGATCCTTGTGAAGCTAGAGGTTTTCTATGGATAAGACTTGATGTGAAAACGATTATGGTATGACAAATAGTGAGAACAGCCAAGTTGTGCATGTGATTGTGGTTATGAAATGTAAGTTGATGAGGGTGCATGCATGAACTTATCGCTATTGGACTTAATAAACTGTCGCTTGGTATGGACAAGTGGATGGGTACCTATAAACTGTAATGAAGCATGGTATGAGACGTGTGGAACGGGGCTTCCTCCATAGATGTATGACTTGGGACAATCTATAACAACCAGGTCTGATAAGGGCGGGGAGTGATTGCCGAGACAGAGAAGTCCAGACAAGGAGCGGCTCCTAACAAGCTTCTAAGATAGCGAGGAGGCAGGGATGACCCAAGTCATAAATTGAGGGGGAAAGTCTAGATATCAAGTTGAGTCCAATTGTGGTTAAGAGATTATGGCACGGGATTGATTCTCGAAAAGAATGATCGAAAGTGGCATGACATGTGTAATAGCGTCTATGAGTGGTATGGTTAAAAGTTTCGTGCTTGGCAGTGGATGCCCTTTAAGAAAGAAAAGTGATATTTGTAATGGGCTTGTTAGGCATATTTTATGATTGACATCATATGATTGGCTTGGCCAAGGTATAATTGAGAGGTTAGACGACCTGTGGGGTTTATACCCATTAAACTGATGTCTGTTGAGAATGAGATGGCCTGTCACGTTTATGACAGAGTGGCAAATACCTCATGCTTATGGTATGAGTGATTGACTTATAGAAGTGATGCCTTGAGTATTTACTGGGTGTTGACTTAGTTGAGTTTAGCCTAGTTGAAGCTTGCCTGGCATTTTTCTATTAAGTGAGAAGTTGCTTCGTTGAGGCTGGCTTGATGAATGGTTGCTACTTAAGGACGATTTGGAATCTTTGTATAATGAGCAACTAGTTGAGAATTGTTTGAAAACTACTAATGGTTGATGGTGAAAGATAATGAGATGAGCAGTCTGGGACTGCTGGACTTGAGTAGATGACTTAAGTCTTTGATTCCTAGAGGAATCATAGTGGTTCAAGTGATATGAGAACCTAATGACGTTGAACGACTACAGTATGGTCGTAGAAGAGCATTGAGCTGGATTATGTAAAGTATGGGAAGATCCAAGAATTGAGATGGCTCATGAAAATTGAGTAAAGATGAGTGACTGGAGTATGAGTACTATAAGAGAATATGGCTCGATTTATTAATCATGCGAGATCCAAGTGTGATAAGGGGTCGTGAGAGTTTTAAATGAAAATGAGAAAATTTGTTGATTGGGCAGGCTCGTGAGGAGCTGTCATGATTGCCTAAGTCACTATGGTGACAGATGCTAGTGCTAATGAGTTAAATGATGAAAGTCATGAGAAAAGGTGACTCTGAGTAAATCCTTTCTAAATTGAATGCGTGGGAAGAACCACGAGAGTTTTGAAAAGCTTGTGAAGCTATGTATAAGGTTGAGATTGACTGAGTTTGATAGAGGGATATGATTTGAAATTGTCTCCCTCTGGATTGGAGATCTTGATAAAAAAAACCTTTGAGGTTTCGGGTACACTGAAGAAAGAAAGTGACCCGGCAATTACTAGCCCTAAGAGGCTATTGATAATTGGTGAAAGGTCAACAAAGGAAGGGTTTCCTCGAAGGCATGAAATCTGCCTGGACTACTTCTGTTGAGTTGTTCGATGGAAAGTATCCTCCTGGGATTGCTTGAGAGAAAAAGTTGTTTGGATCCTAATACTTTTGCAAGGATCAGAGGATGATCGACCAGTGTGAGACAGAGTTTTTAAGGTCGTTTAAACACATGGTAAATGTGGTCAAGGACCCTTGAATAAGATAAGTAAATCCCTGAGTGGATTGAAATTTGAAAGCCTTATGGCTGATTGTTATTTCTGATTTTGAGAATGATAATGGGACTCAGTAAAAGAAGAGAACTCCTGCTTATGGATTACGAGCAAAGAGATGTTCATTATGGAATATGGAACGTGCCTTCAGGAAATGGTTGATTACCTGGGCGTAAGACCCATGGTAGCAAATGGGCAGTCCATCTTTTTTGTTATGGAAGGAGTCAAGGAAAATCGGCATGCTAGCTGCCTAGATTTAATGATTTCCTGAGATTGATTGAGGATGAATCTAGACCACTGGAAATGGTATTGTGTGCTATCACCCTAAAGGATAGGGCGTTATTCTTAAAGGGCGATTGGACCATGAGATGATCGTTAAGAAAAGGGAAAGTGAATGGACTTGATAGTCCTGACTGTTCATAGTTCTAGTGAATGATTTAGTAAGCAAAAAGAGCACATAGAGAATATTTGCAAAGTGATTTGAGATAATCGAATAGAGCATTCGATATGTGAACTAGTGGAGACTAAGGACTAACGGATATTGTCACTTGAGGTGATGAATTATGGGAAGAAGAATGCCGAATATGGTGGCATCTGCGTTCTGAAGTAAAATATCGCCGTTGGCGCAGACCCCATGATTGACGTCCTATAAAATAGGAAGGAAAATGTGGATTCGAAGTGAGAGAATGTCACCGGAATGTATAGTTTCCTTCGTAGAATAAGAGATCTTTGTGAAAAGAAGAGAAAACTAATTGTCTCAGTATTGAGACTAAGCGTCTGAAATGATAAAGAAGACGCAAAACTTGAATGATTCTTGGAAGTGAAGTACGAGAGACTGTTCTGTAGACAATGTTGAATTTCAAGATGATGTCGATGTTCGGTGGAATGGATGGAATTGGGATAAAGTCTCATTGACTGATTATGGAAACTAACGGTTAAGATAAGAGTGCCTCCTCAAGGAAGAGTAACAAAAATGAACAAAATGTTGTGTGGTCCTAAAGGAGACCCGTAGCAACAGAGAATTTTAGCTCTCAAGTGAAAAGTGAGGAATAGTTTGGAAGGTTCGACACCCAGTAGAAAGAAACTGATGATAGTCTGATTGAGAGACGATGATTGGACCTATTTAAGGAGTCGTGAGAAACATGAATAGCTTTGAGAGTATCCTATGAACTCTAAGGAGATGCTTGATGTATGTTAAATGTAAGGCGCACGAGCTGCGGACCTGATAAGGTAAGATTTCTTGGCCGTGAAATCTCTGGAAAATGAAATTCCTGTGGAGCCTTTGAGCATTGGAATAAGTGATGAATTGATTAGAGTTGATGCGAGTTGCGGGAAGTTGAAATTTCCTGAGTGGGTGAATTGTTACAGACGGATCGTTGAAAGATTCCCCACAAGAGCTATTCCATTAGTGAAATGAACTAAGGACGAGACGTGATACGAATGGATGAACGAGCATGAAAAGAGTTTTCGAGAACTTGAGTTAAGCTATAACTACGTTGTATATGGCGTTTCCGGTTGGAAATTGAAAAGCTTATGCAGGTCGTTGTGACGCGACGCAGAATGAAACTTGAGTCATAACGAGGCAATCGGAAGTGGACATGACATATATCGTGATGGTAAGGCTATATGAATTGGAATGTTTAGAGCATGATTGGAGTTGGACTACGAGTATCCTCGCGATAAAACTGGGGAATATTGTTTGGGTGAAAGAATGTTTCAAGGCTATACCTATTACAAGAGTATAATGTAGCGATTTTTCGAGAGAAATTGAACAAGAGGCAACGCTGATGCGTGAAATTGCTTGTGGCTATAAAAGCGTTGCTTGGATAAAAAAAGACCTCGAGGTTATGTGAACTATAAGAGGTTGAGAGTAGGGACTGCCTAAAGAAAATTGAGGGCAAGTCATGTGGAGCGAAGAGATCACCCAAGTGTTGTTATTGCGATATCCATATCGCTAAGGAATGGTGAATTATTTAGCGGATGCTTATAATTGAAATTTGAGCATTATGTAATTGGTAATGGAGGGACAAATCTTCCCTTGAGAATAAAAGATTCAACTTCTAAATTAAGATTTTATCAATGGACTAGGCTGATGGCCACTTGAAACGTCAAATCTGGTGGTCAGAAAAGGAACGAGATATTGCCATGATCGGACCCTGATATCTAAAGGGTATGGAAATGATTAGAACATGCAGAACTAAGGTGTTTCTTGGGATGGCACAAAGGTGTGCCAAGATTGCCTTAACACTATCAATGATGTGGATCGAAGGTTGATTTAGTATAACGTATGGTCGAGCATTAGACAAGCCGACAAGAGAGAGAGAGAGAGAGAGAGACATGATCTTGAAGGTTAATGGACGATCGTTGGAGATCTTCGAATGAAATCGAGAAGGCTATAGTTCGATTTGGAAAATCAAGGGTAAGCTAATGGAACTTGTGCGTCCCCGACGGCACAACGTGACGTTTGAAAATGATAATTTTGCCAATTGATAGAGGCACTCAAGGGGTGCGATTTCATGACGGTCGAGCAATGATTGTGATAGAAAACGATCTTGAATGTACTGGGACGTTTTGGGAAAAGCCTTCCAATGGGAAATTTCAAAAGCAAGGTTGCAGTGTGATGCACATGTTATCCTTGGATTAATAGGCAAATTGAATGGAAGATTCGAGTACTCGAAGGTGTATCACCGACAGATATTATGAATGTCGGAAGAGAATAGAGAAAAATAAGTACATGTTAAGGACTGAGGAAAATAAGTCCTGGAGGAATATGGCTTTTGTTAAAAAGACAAGTGGGAACATCAAGTAATGGGAGGATCTACTTTGGAGAGTGAGGATGCGATGAGGCGTCGATACCCCATGAGATTGGATAATTGAAAAGTGGCAAATTTCGAGGATGAAATTTCTTTAAGGGGAAGAATTGTGACATTTCGAATTCCGATCCTCTCGAGGTTATTGAATGGAATGATATCGATCGGTGTATTTCAGTTGTAACTCGCTCGGAGTTGGCCACTCTTGAGTTAACTGACCAAAAGGGAAAGACTGACGCGAAGTCAGATACGTGGACCTAGGGAGTTTGAATGAGAAATGACATTTTGACCATAAGTATTGTCGAGGGAATATTCCAGGCCAGTAGAGATCAATCTAAAGACGATCATGGAATGTCTTGCTAGCGTTATACGTTAGGACGCGAGTGATTCCGCTTAGCCAATGTATAATTTACGAGAATTTTCTAAATCGGATTCCGATGATCAGGATCGAAGGAACAAACGATAAACCCTCACAATAACATGACAATCAAAGTCGCCACGGCTTAAGAATAATCCCAAGGTCGATACGCGTAGCGCCTGCAAGAGTCGCCCGTTAGTTTGAGATAAACTAGAATTACAGTCGACGAGAGTTCGACATGAAATTAGACCTCGAGATTTGGGTATTGGAAATTGAGGAATTCCAATATTGAAATTGAAATGGACGTCGCCTCATCGAGGGTGGTTTATGCTAGAAAAATGGAATTTCCAACGAAAAATGCCAAATGACCATTTTACCCCTCGAACTTTGGCCTTGCCTTAAGATATTTAGAGGGTCATTTTAGTCATTTAACCCTCTATATGGCTGCCTAAAATAGTGTATGGATGTGGTCAAAGGGAGTCAAAGTCAATGGAGTAACCAATGGAAGTTTGCCAAGTGTCACCATTATAGAGTTTAAGCATTAATTAAACATTACCTATCAATCTTGTCATTTGACCAAAGTGTATTATTGAGGTGGAAAAGCTCTCTCTCTTCATTTTGGGCCGACCACCATCTTCCACCATCATCTTCCTCTTCCTTTTATTCTCGACCAAGAAGAGTACTCGCGAACAAGGAAAAATCGGGTCACTATTTTGGCCATAACTTCATCGTACGACTTCGGATTGAGGTAAAACCATCTCCATCTTAAAGCTTATCGTCTTATCGTTCTATAAAGGTATTATGAGCTTAATTTAGCCCAGCCGTTTGTCCCCTAGGTTTGTTTGAGTGGACAAAGGTCATATTCTAACCCGGTTTTGGAGAGGCTACGTTTTTGAGAGCTTCCGGACTCCAAATGACCTCAAATTTTCGGTGAGGTCTTCATAACATATAGTACTTGAATTATCTGAGCTTTGATTTCAATTTTAGTTGAATTTTGATAAGTGTACATGACTGAATGTTTTTATCGAGCATATTCTGCCCCCTTTGAGGATCATGTGGATCCGGGCTGTTCAGAGGTCTTTGGAGTGTCGTTCTGCTTCAAATCTCTTGGTGAGCTCTCTAAACTTATAAAGTAAGGTCTTAGTAAGTTTGTTTGTGAAGAAGGCTAGGGATTGAAGTATGGCTTGATTGAGCGGTTGGAAATCGAAATCGATTCTGTTTTGAGGATGAACTATTGCTGGCCAGTTCTGTTTAGGTCTGATAAATGAGTAATTGAATTTCGATTGGACTTATAATACCCTATATGATGTGATGTGAAGTGTTAATGAGAAGTACGTGAAGTGAATTTGGGGTTTAGAAGTGAATTATGACAAAATTGGTGCATGAACCTCTAATTTGAGTATTGCCATGTATATGACCATGTAAACAGAACACATTAAGGGCTCGAGGGGAGCGTTGTCATGTGCACAATTGTTAGAAAATGTGTATTGAATTGCCTATAATATGACTAAGGAAGGATTAGGTTAATGGAAGCGAGCATTCCATAGTTTTTAATTTAAGATTGGTAAACTTTTCTAGGTTGACGAGGAATTCTTGGGGATTATATACTTGTGGCAATGAGAGGAGTCACTTTGTGTGACATTGTGCTAATTGATCAAGGTAAGTGGTTCCTAAACCCTTACTTGAACCCTAGGACGCTACTGGATAGTTGTTTTGTGTAGCATGATTGTGTGATAAAAGCATGGTGATTGATAACTGTGAGCCCTGTTCTTGATATTGAATTGGCTGAGATGCCCTGATAGTGAATTGGTCGTGGGCCCTGGTGATGACATCGCGGCCATAGGCCCTGGCGATGATTTGGCTTGGAGCCCTATGAAATTATATCGCGGCTTGGAGCCCTGGCGATGATTAAATGGTTTGTCACATTGAAGATAATATGTTTGTTTTAGGCTAATGTGTGAAGCATGGGTTCTATAGCATGTGATGTGTTCGTTAATGATTTGATATGTCAATTATTCTGTGATTTTACTATGAATATATGATGAGGATACCAATTGGCATTTGGCTCTTGTGATATCAGTTGGCAAGAGTGTCAGGAAAGTATATCGCGGCTGAGAGCCCAGGCGATGAGGAAACGAGACGTTATGGTGATGACTTTGTGAAATCATATGCTTGTGTTTGATATATGTTAGAAGCATGAACCCATGATGTTAAGTGTGTATAACTGTGACCTTTGTTTATGCCTATCTTACTGAGATAATTGATTGATGAATGCCTGCTTCTATTGTGGTTGAGTTGGCCTAAGGGGACTTATATTCAGGTCTAGGTTTAGGTTTCATTTATTGAGATTTATATCTCACCCCAGTGGGAGTTTAACTTTTTCAGGTCTTAGGCGAAGGAAACCCGGACTTTCCATAGGATGGCATTTGAAGAAGTCGTTGGAGTTAGATTTGTAACTGACCTTATTATTTATGAGAAGTTTATACCCATTTTTTCCCTGAGGCATCTCATTATGGAATTGTACGGAACAGTTTTATGGCTTCCGCGATTTTGTTTCTATGTTAAGTTGCTATACGATTAGCCGATGGTTCTTGGGAGATAATTGAAGATCAACGGCCTGGTGGGATGTACGTGTGCTCGACGGGTTTAGGGCGTGACATCTAGCAAACCAGCTTTTGCATCACGTCCCACAAGACCTCCTCGTGGTCAGTCCGCAAGTTGACTCCTATCACTGACAATGATCTTTGCCATTGCTGCCACCACAGACGTAACGACGAACTCGAGTAGCCATCTGGATGAACTGTTGTCCATGTCGTAGTCACTTGCACTCACTGATCCGGCCAGCCGTGCTTTTGCTTCTGAATCACTCCATCAATTTTCGTCAACTGATTCGTTAAGGTAAAGAAGCATTCGGAGGAGTCCTGTCAACTAAATATACGATAGATTTTAAGTGAGGACCTACTTGAATGTAAAGAAATTGGCTACCGAATTCTTCAGTTCGCATCTTCACCAAAGCATGCTAGATCATCAAGTGAGAAAAGCCATCTTCCTGTGTGATCCAGGCGAGGATCCATGTCCAGTGAGCATATGCTCATATCGGCATCCTCAGAGTGCATCCACGAATTGGAAAGCTTATTTCACTTTGTAGAATAGGTCAATGATGAAGCTACTATCGAGAACCATCATCTGAATGGTACAAGTTAAGAATCATTATAATTGATATCCAGTTTTTATCAAATAATAGATAGGATAGGAAATAAATATATCCAAATTTTAATCCGCAGCTCACCAAACAGGAGACAAGATTTGATCAAATTCCTGGATTTATTGTCTTGTCCTATCTGGTCCTATTCTGATTAGAAATCCGGACGACCAAACGCAGCCTTTGGGTTTATTTGATATCGTACTCTGTTTCTATTTCTCGAAATGAAAAAAAATAAAAAACATATTTGGTAACGTAAATGATTCTGATTCTACTTCCCGAGAATACTTTTGGATCAAAAATAAAAAAACAAAAGAATGTTGTTTCTAAAAAAAAAAAAAGAACACTTTTTAGAATCAAAGAGGCAACGATAGTATTCTTTCATTTTCATTGGACGCTACAAAGCGTGGGCCAAGTCAACCCAACCCGGCCCAAATAATTTTTTTAATAAAAATTTTGGAAAATTAATAAAAAAAATTAAAATAACAGAAAAATGGTTAAAAAATAAAAATGGAAAATTCATAAAAAAAATAAAATTGGAAAAAAGAAAAAAGCCCAAAAAAATATCAAAATTTAGAAGATGGGTCATTTCAACTGGCCAATCCTATTTTTATGATTTTGCCTTTCGATTTCTCTCAAATAATAATTTTGCCACTCATGGGGAAATTGTTCCAAAAAATCTCGAAAACTCCAAAAAAATCTCAAAAAGTAGTAAATGGGTCGGTTCAACTTGACAATCCTATTTTTGATGATTTTGTCTTTATTTTCCAAATCCTTGCCTAATTTGTTCCAGAATATCATACTGCATGAGTAACCATCCGCATGGTATCCAAAGATAAAACTAAGTTGCCTATGTGGCAAAGATTGATTTTATTCATTCTAAGCAATAAAATATATTAGAGCCACATCTTTCATGCTTGGCATATGCATAGCCTCAAGATAAGTATGAAACAATAACAATTTTAGCGTATTATATTTCCAAGGAACAAATTCGAAGCATCCATATTTTGGCCAAAAAGATATCATGATGCGAAAGGATCGCATTTCTGAAGTTTGAGGAAATTCATCAAATGTGATTATGTAATTATTTGATTAAATCACAAATTGAGAAGAAAAATTATTTTCTACAACAAAAATTTTGTACAAGTACCAGATGCGTTTCTATTTCAGAAACAGAAATTTTATGTAGTTACCAAAAGCATTTTCATTCTCTAAAACTTATCCAGAGAATAAAATAAAAAAATTAATTTTAATCGGAATCACTTTTTTACAACATAAACGTTACCAAAAATGCACTTAGTGAATTATACATTATACTGAAGTGAAGTGTGACCAATTTTTGCACTTGTTTATTGGTGCAAGTGCCGACCGCAATAAGGATATGGCTCGTTGACCAGTCAAATTCGGATTAAATACACACCACCTAAAGATACCGTTGTCATTTCACTGTATCCACATCTGGCAGCCGCCTCCTTTGATCACATTGATCTCGTGGAGTTTGCATAAGATAAGCCCTTAAAAATCTCTCTCCCCTTTTCTAATCATATTGATATCGGGAAGATTGCACAAGATAAGCCTTTGAATATCCAGTCTTAAGATGATTTTGTGATGAATGATATTTTCTTTGTAATCTCTTCCGATCTAGAGTTATATTTAGATTTAGATGTTCTTCTAACCCGACGTAAACATAGATCTGAAATTTATAATGCGTTTTATGTACTCTTTCAATTTATTGATGTTATTGTGGTCTCTATGCGATGATGGTGCTGGGACGTCAAATTTGGGGGCGCATTGCCTTTTGCCAAAGCTATAACTACTAGAGGGACATCTCCCAACGTGTGCTTATTATTAACGATGATGCAAAATTCGGTGATTGACCGTCGATTGTGCTTTTGATGATTTGACAGATCCGTCCTTGTGAAACAAGGAGCGACCGAGTTTCTGCAGATTATATCAAGTTGATTTACTTTCGAATTTACTTACTTTGTGGGATTTGCATCGTTATGTAACTCGCTTTCATATGAAATGAATAATTTCTTTCCGACAATGCACGCACTCCTCTCCTCAAGACAAGTCATTTTCCAAACTCTCACGGTCAATCGGTCGTGATCCATTTCGATGGGCCCTGGCGGCGAGACATCATCGTCTAACTGAACCTAGTCAGGCATTTATGAAGAACAAAACAACCCCCGTAAATGATTCTCCCCGACCGACAGCAAAACGGTCCACGGCTCACTGACCCTGATCCAAACTCGTGCTCATCTGATGAGCTCGGGCGACTGAATCCTTCCCATTCCACCTCATGAAGGGTTCTTCTGGTGGAGTTCCCACTCGGGCCGCGCAACTTTTTCATGACGCAGAGAAAAAAAGGATTGTAAGAAGAGCTCTTGCAAATTGCAATCTCGTGCGGTGGCCACCCGGTGAAGCTCTCATCTAGATCCACCGATAGCTCGATATTGTGGCACACCGTTAGGATCTTATCCTTTAGTTTCGATAAGGGGAATCATTAATTTCATCCGGGTGCATATAGACCGAGTAGTGTGGTTCGCTCCCGTCGGTCCGGTCATGTCTTGTGCAGTTTTGGGACCGTTTACAGGCAAAGCGACTCGGTTTTGGTGAATCACGTGGAATCACTTGACTGCTCAGTGCGTTATGATCCGAAACTATACGAGGAAAGAAGGAGAAATTAAACCCAAAAATCCAATTCAAAAACCATAATGTGTTGGTTTTTAGTAGGAAACATTTCGAGATATTCGAGAAAGAGGAGGAACGGGTGGCCCTATTCCCCAGAGGGAGGGGTCAGAGAGGTAGGCAAAAGAAGCCATCTTTAATCAATCAAGTTGGTCCAAACAGGATCGTGCAAGTGGCCGAACTGATGTTGGACCCCATCCTCTGCCCATGAGAATTATCTAGGAAGCGTCAAAAGTTTGTCCCATGAAAAGGAAAGAAGAAAAGCCAATTCCTCGTGAGCATCTATCGAGGTATTCTCCTCGGAGATAAGAAGGGTGTCGGAGAACATAAGATTTATCTTTCAGGGGACTACTGTTCGAGAATGAGTTTTGATTAGCCCAAAGACGTAATAAATCGACCCGCTTCGCAAGTCGATTGTTCCGTGTTAGTTCGTTCGATCCATTTTGCATTATGCAGTTATTTTTCGCTCAATTGTCTGTGTCGGATTAGATGATTAATGAGGACACTTCCCCAGATTAAGCCTAAACCAAGACGGATGTAGTTGGGCCATCAGCTAACTTGGAGAGATTGGAGTTCCTCGCGTCTGCATTAGTTGTTCCATCACATCGTTGCGTTGATCCCCACCGCACAGCTCGCATGCACGGAAATTCAGGGGACCACTGAGAATGAAACGAGACAAGGACATGCAATTGAATCGTGCGTCTTAAATGCACCGAATGGCCGAACTATTTCCATTAAATCTGTCGATTTCCAGTGTAAAAAAAAAAAAAGACTCATGGTTATTTTAGTCAACAACAATATCAATAACTTTAACTCAAATTAATTAAGGTCGGCGGTCGATGAACGTAAAAAAATCATAAAAAACTGGTTATCTTAGTCAGTTCAAGGAAATAACATCTTAACAGACCCCTAATCAGTAATTACCCTTTTCATAACCGTGCAAGACGTACGCTAATTGCAAGAAAATCATGTGGCTATTGCGGACATTCAACGAGGAGAATGCCCGAGAGAAAAGCTCCGCACGAAATCTCCGAAACGAGTTACGGAGGTCAAGCTTGGTCTAGTAACGTGATCAAGCAAAAGATGGAAGCACGAAATCTCCGAAACGAGGCCTGATGAATTGGTCGACAAGAAAGCAGAAATCTTGGCAGCAAAGAAACAAAGAAACAGAAATCAAGTGTTGACAGATTGCTTCTTTGTTTCCAGGTAGCATCCAATGGGTCGCTCCTCGCTGAAAGAACGTGTCCAGCTGAGTCCCTAATACAATCAAACGATGGGAAATGCATTAGGCATCAGTCCTCAGCTCTAAGCACTAGTAGATAGAAGACAGCGAAGCAGGAAACCAAGCAAATTCACTGTCTCCTTTAACTGGAAAAGAAACAAAATTGCTGATCGCCAACTGATTCAAGACGTTTGTGGTCACAATGCAAATAGGAACAACGACACTGAGACGGTAGAGTCCCTGTTATAAGTTGTTTGCAAAACATCAGTGAAACAAAAATCACCGTGCTCATGCAGATGAAGTTTACCGTCATCTTACATCCCGGCAACTGCTTCTCAAGTGATTATCAAGATTGCAAGGGGAGACGTAAGAATATAGAACATGGAACTGGATTCATGCAGACATATTCATTGCTACATTCATGAACCTATATTTACTGAAGCACGTATATCACTATGACAAAAAAAGGGTTAGTGTCAAAGGACAACCGATGGTTTCCTGTAAAAAAATCCAGGATTACTGAGTGGAGTTTTCAGTTGTTTGTTTCATTGTTTGTGTGCGTTCATGTGTGCAACAAGAGAGAGAGAGAGACAGAGAGACAGAGAGAGACCATGCATTAGACAAAAAAGATGGTCACTCTGTGTATTCACGTGTTTCTAAAAATACAGGCAAATTGCTTTCTGTACATAACTCCCTTGAAATTAATCTTGTAATGGGCTCAGGACCGAATACTCAAGAGTGGAAATAGAAAACGGTAGACTTAAAGAGTTACAACTGTTTGTATCACCCTAAGAGATAAAGCAAATATATACACAATTAGCAGACCGCCACCGAGGACCCTGTCAAGCTTCATATCCCTTCTAGGAAGAATCACAAGTGCCCAAATCAACCCGGTCACCGCAAAGCCCAGAGTTTCCAGAAGATGTGAATCTCTGGGGATGACAACAGATGCTGGATAATTATGCCAGGAAGCACCAACTAGAGACAACCCCAAGCCAAATACCATGTTGAAGATAGGTCCAGCATAACACCCGGACAATGCAACCTGCATCCCCTCGGTTCCACCATTCACAGCCATTGTTGCATTGGTCATCAGATCTCCAAGTGAATTGCCCCAAGCCAGGACAGTCAATCCTAATATAGAAGGACTCACCCCGACTATATATCCAAGTGAAACAAGCAAACCCACCAATTCTTGTGCTGTAATGTAACTCCAAGTTACGCTCATCACAAAGCCTCCAGCGAGCCAAGGGAAAAGACAGTGCTTTGGTGGGTTTGATGACTCAGTAGTGTAAAACGAGACGACTCCCAGAGAAATTGCAATCAGAAATCCAACCCCATAGACTGCTAGCCTAGCATTGAAAGAGACATTTTCTTCTTGAAAGCTCCAAAGGGCAGTCAAGAAAACTGGAGCTAATGTGACGGAAGCAACTGCATAAGGCTTGGACCATCTCTCTTCACTAGCGACAGGTATTGTCAATCTCCTAGGCAAATAAAGAGGGAACTCTAGAATAAGGAGCAACAAGCGACATAAACCCAATGGTTGACAGTCCAAGGAACTTCCAATTTCCAATTTTCCAGGTTCCAATTTACACCCACCTTCTAGAGCTTCCTCCACGCAAACAGGTTGTTCTTTTCCCAAGCCATGTAGAATCGGGATCCTCAAATCATCGCTTCCATTATTCGAAGACGAATTGCCGTCAATGTCAGAATTCTTCTGCCAGCGGGCATGAGAAACATAGACAATGACCACATACGCGACGTACATCGACAGGAAACCCAATGCACCCCATAGATTGATCTCCCCATTGATTAAGATCACGAGCAAGAATAAGAGAACCAGCATAAGAAAGCAAACGTCCCTCACGAACGCAGACTTGTTCAGACGAACGTGTCTTTTGTGCACGAGAAAGCTTATGATCCCCACGACGACGCAGGTCACAAAAGAAGTGCCCCCTAAGACCGTGTTGAGCCCAACGCTCTGAGTCCCACTACCCGTGAAGGAGACGAGGCTAGCAAAGACATCCGGCGCACCGTTGCCGAGCGAAAGTAGAGTGACTCCGGCGATCGTCGGAGACAACTTTAAAAGCCTAGACAAGCTCTCGAGGGAGGAGCAAAAGTACTCAGAAGCCGTGTTCCCCAATAAGTAAAACAGCACAACTAGCCACAGTATCAAGAAACTGTAACCCAGTATCGGCAAGTCCGAAAACGTACAGTAGAAAATGTATAGATAATTGATATATCCCTCAGAGGAACATGGGTTCTTCGACTTCACGTACCGACACTTGGCCTTGTAGTCCTCTAAACTGTGCAAGGCCTTGCAAGCATGCTGATCACCATTGAGGTTGTTGAACACATGTCTGGTCTTGGGAACAGCCAGTTCCGAAGGAGAGCCCGACCACACGACCAACAAAATGAAAGCCATCAAGAGACACGACACCTTCACAACAATCGGCGGACTCCTCTGTCCCCACCAAACACAACTCCACCAGTCCATGGCCAAAAGAGAAAATCACGAAAAGGGAGCTCAAAACTGAAGCTAAACTCTCCGACCCACCAAGAATATCATCTCGAGCGCGACATAAAACGCGATTCCGCCGGGCAAAAACAGCTCGAAATCAACGGAATCCGTAGAAGAAGAAGAAGAAGAAGAACGGGAAGAAGGCCCATTGGGCGAAACCTGACATCCGGGCGCTCTGTTCCTGGAGATTCGACGGCATGAACGTTCGATTCCTCTCTCTCTCTCTCTCGATCGAGGAGCGGAAGCGGAATGGAGCGAAGAGGCACGAGCTAAAGCGACGAGATCGAGTGTGAACTCTTCTCCGATAAGCTTTCGAATCGGAGCGGGGGCCATTGGCATTTTATAATGTCCAAAGCGAGCGCACAGTGGTGACGATCCCACAGTACACTTGTCTCGTTCGTCGCGCCTGTTGTCCTTCTCCTCCCGCTCCCCCCACTCGTCACTTTATGTCCCCTTTTCTGTTTTAGAAAACGAAAAACCAGTGCGTGGTACATGCGCGCGCGAAAAGTTAAATATATATTCACACACGTATATGAGCATCCCCTAAATAAAATTTGCTCGGAATTTGATTTTAATTAAGAAAATAAGTTTTTTTGGTCGAAAAGAAAAAGGGTGACGTGGCAGTTAGTTGGGTGGTTGTTCTCAATGGCGAGAGCGCGACTTTTCGGACGGGGAGGGGACGCGTGGCCAATGAGCTGCCGTCACGTGTCCTCCTGACTGGGAGGGCTTGGCTTTCCCGCCTTTTTTCCGGATGTAGTGGCGACATCGGTAGATCGTACTAAAGGGGAGGACAAAATGGCAATAATGCCCAGCGCTCATCAATACTCGCTGAGCCACATTGATTAGGAAAAAAAAAAAAAATTAACACTTGTCGATACACTGATTAGTGATTACTCTCTAATTAGCAATGGCCACTTGGTAATGCCAGCGCACACACTGGATAATTCTCAAGCCTGGTTTGTTTCAATTTTTTCTTTTTCTTTTTTTTCTCTTTTTTGTTCTTTCATAAGATTATTAAGGAAAAAAAGCATTAAAAATAATAATAACAATTTATGCTTACCGTGATATATCTATTCTGATTTTTTTTTGTGGCATTTAAAATTTCGAACTATGCCCACTCCTAAGTTTTTCCTTGTGGAAATAAAAAACCTCAAACTTGTAATATTTGCCCTCTATTAATGTTCCATTAGATGATATTCTAGCCAAAATGATGCCATTCGCTTGCCTTACGTAGTCCATAGGGGCGATCGATTCCGAAATGGGCCGGTTCCCGTCCTAAACCCAGGAATCGAACCGTTTGTCTAATCTGTTATGATTTTCTTTTCTGCATAAATTTTGTGAAATATCACTTCAAATAAAGTTGCTTGTGATGTCTTCATTGCCATATTTGCTCCACTGGTATTGATATGGGCGTTGTGTGCGAAGTTACAACTACATCACGAGGCGCATATTAACATGCTTAAAAAAAAATCCGAGGAGGGACTAAGGACTTACAAGAGAACGAGTAACCAGTGAGGTGAGCGAGCGAGGATACGAGAGGGGCGATGAGTACCGTGAGTGGCGATCAAGGCTACAAGAGGAGCGACGAGCACCGTGAGCGATGAGCGAGGCTACAAAAGCGAGAGAGAGAGAGAGCCACGAGACTTGAGTGAAAAAATTAAAAAAAGGGTAAATGACGATTGGGTTTTGATGTCCCTAGGTGAGCATGATCGAGAGTGAATTGAATTAGAGTATTCTTATTAGGGTTTTGATCTCTCTAGTTTGTTTTCTTTAGTGAAGTGTGAATTGGGTGTGAGAGTGTCCACGACCAGTTAGTGATTAAGGTTTTTATTTTTCTAAAGGTAAGAATTTAAAAGTACATCAGTCCGGACGTATAAAATCAAGAACCGGACCAATATTCATTGGTTTCAATTTTCATGAACTAGGAACTGGATTGTTTTTTGGTTCATTCTGGTTATTTTTCTCACCCCCAGTTGTCTACGTAGGCAGATTTTCTACATTGCTCATTGATAGAATTTTTGCGAACATTCAATGTGTCGCACACGTACAAGTTTGAGTTCTCATATCATAGAGAGATTTTATAGATGTGGGGAATTTTACCTAAGTAACTGAGCGTGAGAGCCAAATGAATTACAATATTCATGTTTGATTCGGGAATGGATTACCGAACTATGGAAGCATTGAAATGAATAAAAAATAATAATCCAATTTCATTAAGCAATTTATTAGATAATCGAAAGCATAGGATCTCGAATATTATTCGAAGTTTAGGAGAATCACGCCCGGGGAGAGGGGGGCATTGAATAGCCGGAAAAAGCCCGGGCTCATTTACGGAAAGTGTTTGGAGTTTCTCGAAGATTTATTTTTCCATTTATTAATAAATTAAAATCTTTGAAAATAAAAATATTCACGAGAATTCTAATCAGGCGGAACACATAATAAGAGTTTCAATCAGTAAACAAAGACTGCGACCATACAACCCATGAAACACATACTATTGGTAATAACGTAAAAAATAGCGGAATTTGATATTCTAGCGATATAATTGCTCGAGTCAACGTATATCCCCTATCGTTAGATACAGACACACCCTCTTGATGACAGTCTCGTTTATGCAACTTCCGCACCGTTTATTTTGCGAAGAAAAAAAAAATATGAAATAGATTTTCTTAAAAATAAATTTATGTATCGCTTGAAATAATTAGTCGATAAAATAATATTTTAATTACCAACAATAATTTGTGTCTAAACATTTATGTAAATAATGACAATAACATTCATATATTCATTTTTGTTAATGATATAAGCAATCATTTTTTAGGAAATATTTTTCAAACCACTTATTATTCGCGAAACAAACGGAGCCATTTGTTGGATGGTGAAGGAATTTGATTTTTTCAAAGAAAAATACAAAATATAAAAAAGAAATAAAAAAATATGCAGGCAAAAGCCCATTTGTAATTTTTTTTTCCAAGCACTACTTGTTAAGAAGTACGTGCTAGCTGTGTTAGAGAAGCTCCACATCGTATAATTGGTGCAGTGTTGAGAAATCAATATGTCTTAATTGGCCTATAATTTATTGATTTAAGATTTTGAGTAAATATGAATCTAACTGGATATATTGATATGCTTAAACTTGGGTTTTCTCTTGGCGATCTCTCCGAGTGAAGTTGTCGAAATTCTACCGTGCACTCTTAATAAATAACAATGTTCCCTTCACGTGTGAGCTCCGATGTTAGGTTTGCTCCCCTCTAATTCAAGCATACTTCCGCATCAACTTATCTCAAGTTGAATCTTCAAGTCATTGCAATGCACTCGAAACTATGCAACGCAACCGGCTAACATCAACTGCTAACTTAGGATTGCAAAGCCAACTATTCGTGGTCTTTTTTTTACCAAAACTTGTTCTACCAGACCAATTATCAATGGTATCTTATCGCTAAACCAACTGTGATGGCAATTTTCACCCTAAACAAACGTCGATCATAAGATTTCTTTCTTCTTTTAGATATCATCAAAGACCGGAATCAATTGGAGACCCATGACCATGGCCAGTTTGCATTGCAATGACTTGGAGATTTGATTTGAGATAACAAATCGAGATAGTGATCATGACCAATTGGTAGCGTAGAGCTCATACGTGAAGAGTAGATTGCCATGATGCACATGTGAGTTGTGTTAAAAAAATCATACATTGGATAATTGATACAATGTTGAGCATTTAATATGTTTTAGATGGCTCATAACTCATTGGCTTAAACTTTTGAGTAAAAATAGATCCAACTAGATATATTAATTGACTCAGATTTCGGCTCCCTCTTGATGATCTCCCG
The DNA here is from genome assembly GCA_028455895.1 of Rhodomyrtus tomentosa. Classification (NCBI taxonomy): domain Eukaryota; kingdom Viridiplantae; phylum Streptophyta; class Magnoliopsida; order Myrtales; family Myrtaceae; genus Rhodomyrtus; species Rhodomyrtus tomentosa. The sequence continues at coordinate 34,859,622 of JAPCWY010000010.1, forward strand.
AGTTAAGTGTATCGAAATTCTGTTGCACACTCCTAACGCTTCTTAATCCAAAGTTGCATTTCAAAGGATTTTTTTACCAAACACCATTTGAATTTCTCCAAAATCACTTAGGGTAAAGATATTTTCATTTGCTAAAAGCTTGTTTTCAAAACCGAACCAAATGCACCCTACATGGCAATTTATAACATCGAAAAACTCTTATATCTGTCTTCTTCTCAGTTGATTACCAAATCGGGCAGACTATGATTCACACCAGCCTTATGTTGTTCTGTTGGAGCAAACACAATCGATAAAAAGAATCTGTTAATGTTGGATTTACGAGTTGTTTTTTTTTTCTTCGAAAACATTGACGATATTATCTTGAGTTCTTAAATAAAATACCCGATGACGGGGTATCCAAACCCAGTAAATTCAAAGGAGTTGGGGGAGCCAGGCTACCCAAAAAGAGTGCAGAGAATTCATGCTATGAGTACGAAACTTAGCTATCGAATAAGTAGACACACGAAATTTACCAAAATGGGCCAAGTTGATATTTCGAAAGAGCTCATCAAGAATTTGGCTTCTTCTCTTACGGGAGACGGCTGCATTTTGTGTGCGTTTATTACGCGAAAAATGAATGATTTGAAAAATATTTTCTATAAAATGATTACTTATATCGTTTTCAAAAAGCGAATGTAAGAAAAATATTTTTATTATTCACAATAATATTTAGAGGTAAATTATTATCAATAATCAAAATATTTTTTTGTTAGCTAATTATTTCAAGCGATTACTTTTAGGAGAAATGTACTTCAAATCACTCAATTTTTGCGAAACATACGTAACATTCATGACTTTCATATATAAAAAGTTTTGAATTTCTTTTATTATGTGGCTGGGTAGATGGTGGGACGCTAGCCAACGGCCATTGTCACGTGCTCGAGGGCCGACAACCGTTTCGCCAATGATCAGACCACGGTGTTGTTCGAGACAAATCAAAATACACGAGGTGCTGCAAGAAAACGTGCTCGCTTCAGGAGACAAAGCTACTTAGCTTATTGTCGTCTAGAAAAGTTTATGCAATTGGGAGTCGGACCGAGGGGTTGGAAAAATCATACGAAATCCGATACCGCAAATGGACCGGCCTTGTCAACATTGAACCGGTCTGGACCGTCAAACTGCATAAACTCGTCCATGCATAGACAAAAACCAAAAAACCTTACCTTAAATAAAACCTCGATAGATTGGGACCTAAGTCACATTTCGTCATCTCATAATAAGAAGCTGGTGCGACTACATCTGTCCGTATCTATCACCCATCATTGGAGGTCGGGGAAACTTCTCATTCCCACATCGGAAATTTCCCTTCCAGTTTTGTCCCTGTAAGCTTGGGAGTCCTGCATATTCATCCACAGCCAGAGGCCCAAAATGGTAAATTCAAATCCACTGAAATTCCCCAACGAATGTAAAATAGAAGTCTCCACCCACAACTTTTACAGTCGGTGACATTTCGAGGGTGGTCCTTCCCTTCAAAGTAAGGAACCTCGTGGAGAGCAGAGATCTGAAAATTCTTAGCTCTCAAACGAACACTACTCATCAACCTTTCTTCTTCATCTTCACTCACCATTGAAGTCCCTCTCTCCCCCCCTCTTTCTCCAAAGCTGCCATTGCAGACTTCTTGAAGTTAAGATAATGAGGATCAAGGTGCTCATCGCCTGCTTCATGCTGGCTTCGATCGCCTTCTCTCTCCTCTTCATCTCCACTAAACTCACCATACCCATCACCAGATTCAAGCCCGCCATCGCCTTCAACCTCCGGAAGACCAACTCCTCGTACCCGGTTACATTCGCCTACCTGATCTCGGCGTCCAAAGGCGATGTCCCGAAGCTCAAGCGTCTCTTGAAGGCACTCTACCATCCTGGGAACTACTACCTTATCCACATGGAGTCTGGCGCGCCGGAGCCGGAGCGACAAGAGGTTGCGAAGTTCGTGTCCGGAGAGCCAGTGTTTGGCTTGGTGGGCAATGTCTGGGTGGTGGGCAAGCCCAACCTGGTCACCTACCGAGGCCCGACCATGCTGGGGACGACCCTGCATGCCATGGCCATGCTCTTGAGGACTAGTCGGTGGGACTGGTTCATCAACCTTAGCGCCTCCGATTACCCTCTGGTGACTCAAGATGGTATGGTGAGTGAAAGTCATTTTGGGGTCCAATTTGTGAGAAAGTTTCGGTTTTTATCGTGTCCGACCGATTAGCTGTCTTGCCCTCTCTTTGTCGCTGTATCCGGAGACTTGACTAATGACCCATGCTGTTGTTGGTTCAGATCTGATGCACGCCTTCTCTGAGTTGCCAAAAGATGTCAATTTCATACAACACACCAGTCGTTTGGGTTGGAAATTGTAAGCATCACATGTTCTCCTCTGCAATTGGATCACGACCTCAGTTTCGTTTATTTTCTTTTCCTCTCTCTTACTTTGTGGGCTTCGATGAAATGTAATCAATTTGGCTGCGATTTCTGTTGCAGCAATAAGAGGGGCAAACCCATCATAATAGATCCCGGACTTTACAGTTCTAATAAATCAGAATTGTGGTGGGTCATTAAACAGAGGACTCTGCCAACTGCCTTCAGGCTTTACACAGGTTTTTACCCTGGACCCTCCTCTTTTGTTTTCTTTTCCGTGCTTGCTGTTAGATAATTTCTCTCCTTTTCAGTCTCTTTTGATAATGTTATCCCCAGCACGTGAACACATATGGCGACAGGAAGCACACCGTGAATATCATAAGATAATGAGGTGCGTAAAAAAAAAAAAAGATAATGGGTGGGTTGCGGTGACTGGTGAGTTTCTTATGGCTTTTCATCATCTCCGAGTGGCTTATTTTGACCAGATGTCTGTTGTTTAAATTAATCCTGCACTTAGTGCAACGCACACGGGTGCAACGCAACAAATGTCGATAGATCATGCAATCTGTTCACCAAAAACTTACATAGGGAACAGGGGTCGAACTGTTTCTCCTCCTGTTTTGGCCAAATTGCTGGATCCTTTTCCCTATCGCTCCTCCTCTAATCCACGATGCCAAAGTCCGATTCACTTCTTCTCATGGCTAATTTGGTAGCTATGCGAAAGGAAAATCTCTGGGTAGACTCCTTTTTTTTTACAATGTGGTCGGCTCGGTCCATTATAGTTCGAAGGGTATGAGGGGTCAGCGGTTTCTTTATAATGAGAGCTTAATGTAGGAGCTACCTGCTTCTGATACATGACCGGTCGCCAGGTGTCTGCGAGGGGAAATGCGGTTTACTCTTTAGCCGAGACGGCGTGACTCGTTATACGAGGAACGTTAGTGTGAGAAGATGAGAGCTGGGATCTTATCGGACATGAACTACTTATATGTCGAAGAAACCATGATGATTGTGTTCCAATTATGCGCACAATGATAACAGAACAGGTGTTAATTTGATGCCATCATCCACACATTGTTAAAAGAGCTTTCATAATCAAATTGGCCTCAAAATTGTGTCACGGGTAGTTCAACTGCATTCTTTAGCAGCACTCGTGCATACGGGCAGTCCTATTTTGCCTTACGATCCACGTGGTTCGAGTTACTTCTGTTGTCTGATATGTCGACATCACTTGCCTTTGAGAAACCAGGTTCTGCTTGGATGGTACTATCCCGGTCTTTCTCCGAGTACTGCATCGCTGGCTGGGAAAACCTGCCGAGGACCCTCCTCCTTTACTATGCCAACTTCGTTTCCTCCCCTGAGGGCTACTTCCAAACCCTTGTCTGCAACTCTGAGGAATACAAGAACACCACCGCCAACCACGACCTCCACTACATCACCTGGGACACTCCTCCGAAGCAGCACCCTCGGTCGCTCGGCCTCAGAGACTATCGGAAGATGGTCCTTAGCAACCGGCCCTTCGCCAGGAAGTTCAGGCAGGATGACCCCGTCCTCAACAAGATCGACCGCGAGCTGCTCAAGAAACGGCGAAGTGACTTTGCCTACGGAGGTTGGTGTTCCAGGACGACGAACGGTGGAAAGCCAAGGAGGACTTGCTTGAATCTGCAGATCATGGACTACGGCGTCCTTCGACCAGGGTCGGGCGCTAGGAGATTGAAAACCCTGTTGTCGAGGATCTTATCGGTTAGGAATTTCAATAAGCGGCAATGTAAATGAGAATAACCCTTCTTCCCCTCCATTGATACAAAGGAGGAGTGAGTTTATACAATGGACACGGCGGAGAGCGGAAATCGAGAATGTCTAGGCTACTCATTCTCGGTCGGATTCGTTCTCGTCTTGGTTCATGAGTAATGGTTGGCGCTGTGCTTCACACGCTAGAGTTTGAGGAAGGAGCGGCCAATGATTCATGTAACTTAGAAACGTTTTTCCTATCAATCTTGAAGAGGGGAAGGCTTGTCTAAGTGGCAACGCCATGACAGTCAAGCTGAGAGGTGAATGCGATGCGCCCTGCAGGAATTTATGTTGTACGCACATCGCCATTATCAACTATGGTGTTGAGTTAATTTTGCGAAAAATAATTACTTTAATTGTTTTTTGAGAAGTCAATTGTATAAAGTTTCTCGTGTGGATAAAAGTCTAGTTAATTATAGCATCTGGGTTGGAATAATAATATGTTTCGTATAATTTGAATTCCATATACAACGCAATCAACATGTTTTACCAAATTTCTATTGTTCGTGTTAAAAAATTACTTTCACGAACCAAACACATTAAAAAAAGGATTAATATTACAAAAAATTTCAAACTAGTACATTTGTGATAAATTTTATCTTACGTTATTTTTTTAATCACGAAAAGCCCTAAATTGTATATATATGATAAATTTATCTCAAATTATTTTTTTGATAACTTAAAAATCTTAAGTGGATACGTTTAAGATAAATTTACCTCAAATTAATTTTTTAATCATGCAAAATTTCAAATTTATACATTTATTGACAAATTTACCCTCGATTACTTTGAGTTAATACAACGAAAAATATCAAATTAATACATATGTGATAAACAAAGAGTAAAAATGTCAAATAGGTATATTTGTGAATTGACATATATTATCTCACTTAACATTTTGACCGTTATATTTAACAAAAAATAACAGAGGGTAAATTTATCACAGATGTATTAGTTTGTGGTAAATTTATTATAAATGTATCAGTTTAAAGTTTTTGTGATAAAAAAATTATTTGAGGTAAATTTATTATAGATGTATCAATATGAAATTTTTTTGTGATATTAACCAAAAAAATAAGGGTTAATACTATAAGAAACCTCAAATTGGTATATTTGAGACAAATTTACTATAAACTATTTTTTTAATCATAAAAAATCTTAAAATAGTATACTTATGATAATTTTATCCCAAACTGATACATTTATAATAAATTTATCTTCTGTTAGTTTTTGTCAAATTTAACCATTAAAATGCTAAGTTTATGATAAGTGTGAGTTGACAGATGTACTAGTTTGTGATTTTTACTCTCTGTTTATTGCATGAGTATCAAATTGAAATTTTTCATGGTACTAACACAATGTAAAGGAGGCCCGAGGGTTCATTTGTCATAAGTATATTAGTTTGAGATTTTTTTTTGTCAAAAAATTAATTTAGTGTAAATTTATCGTGGGCATACCAGTTTAGCATTTTTGATGGTCAAAAAAATCATTTAGGTTAAAATTGTCATAAATGTACTAGTTTAAAATTTTTTGTGGTTGAAAAAATAATTTAGGTTAAATTTATATTAGTTTGTGATTTTTTATGATATTAACCCAAAAAATAAATAATAGGTAAAATTGTTATGTCCGGCTTGGATTTTACTGCAGAGCCGTAAACGAGGCCCGGGAATCTCGACGCGGTAAAATTATTAGATGAGTCCGAATTATGTGAGCTTAGCTTATACCAAACGTTGGTTGAGACGGTCTCACGTAGGACCAACATAATCTAACGGTCCATCTGAGATGGGCTTATATGGTCCGGATGCAGGAAAATTCTTCCCGTGGCAACTGTCATGGCGGACCCAAATTAAAACCGGGTACGGGCAGCGACTAGACCCGAGATTTCAAGCCCACATCCTATAATCCGATGTGTCCACCACTCTCTCTCTCTCTCTCTCTCTCGTCGTCAGGTTTCGGAGCTCCAGTGGCAGGGATTTTAGAGCCAGTCCTCGACACCAATTGCTAGTTGCCACCTGAAAGCCGAAGTCAGCTCTCCTCGTGTTCTTTGGATCGCGACCAGTGGGCCTGTCCGTCTCTGTGAGCGCGCGCGTGCATGTGTGTTCTTGGCTTAAGCGTGGTTATTTGGATTCGTCCGAGTTCAATTCCGTCAGGGGGGTACAGCTTACGAATTTCTGTGGACTGAGGTTTCTGCCGGTTCTTTTGTTTCTCCGCATTACGCAGAGTATGTTGTTGCAAAATTTGTATCCGGTAGAGTTTCGTTTGGATTGGGTGTATGACTGAGTTTTCTTAAACATTGTCTTCCGCGAGACGTTGACAGAGGATTCGAAGGTTTTTTTTGGCGATATAGTTACGGAAAAAAAGAGTCTTTATGTGATGTTACTAGTTGTCGTTGCAGATTAATTCCTGTGGAGGCGATTGAGGAGTCTCCGGTAGAGTGCCCTTTTGCGCGAGGATGAAGAGATGGTGCAGTCACTGCGCGAAGTTCGTGGCGGTGGACCGGCCGCACGATGGTGCCTTGTGAGTATTGTCGCCTTTTTGGCGTCTCCGTGAAAAAACCTAGAAAGCGTCGGCAAGGACAGGTGGGAGTGACGAACTAGATCAGCTAACTGGTCCCTGTTTTGATCTTTCAGAGGCTGTACTGAATGCGGAAAGGTGTTGGAAGATTTCAATTTTTCGTTCGAACCCACTTTCATGAAAGATGGAGCTGGGCAGGTTTGTTTTCATTTGTTACTCATGCTAGTGCTATCATTTCTTTGCGGAGGTGTTGGGCAGAACTTATTTTTAAAACTTGCAATCTGAAAAGAAACTTTTCTTGATGTGTTATGGCATTTTTCCTTTTGTGGAGCATGTGATTTTATTCGGTGGCACAATAACTTCAAAATTTAGTGGTAACCATCTAACAAAAGTGCCACAAGGCCTAGTGGTATAGGGATCATATGTCCCCCACAAGGTCACGATTTCTATGCATGTCGGATTGAACATCTGAACGGCTTGTATTGTGTTGCCATACCTTGTTGGAGAGACTAGGAGAGAGTTTTCTTGGCATTTTGGCGGTGTGTTGATGGGCTTGTCAACCTCAAACATTTGGGTCACGGGGTACAAAATGGTCATGGCTCAATCCGAATTTCATAGCGTGTGTGAGAACTTCATGGCAATGCCTAGAGGTGGTCATTGGTGCCCCCTTCTCATCCTTTTAACTTATTAGAAGAAAACCATATGATAGAAGCAGTCCTTTTCTTTTGTTTATAATTAGACCAGCATTAGAGGTTAATTATGGATATGGGCATAGATTGGGTCCTATGGAATAATTCTGCAGTGAATTTGGTTGTGCTAAAAGATCCCTACCTCCACTTCTAGTTAGAAGTCAGAATCCATAGACAACGATCATATTTCTCTATGCTCATGCAAACGCCCTTGATTGGGGCTGTGATGATTGTGATGCGGTCAAGATTCTTAGCCTGAGGGTATGAAGTTGGAGGCTCGAATCTCGAAGCTGCTTTGCATGCCGAAAGCATCTAAATGGGCTTAAGGGGTGCATGTCAATCTTTCTTTCTCTTATTAGTCTATGTAAGAACAAAATATATGTCTGAAACAAGTTGAGAAGATGTGGTGGGTTAATCTATTGAAATTATGTTGGATCCAACTTCTTTTCTTGCTAGCACTTAGTTTAGAATACAGATGCCTTCTGCTGCCATTATCCTAACGATCTCCACTTCTTTGTAGAGCCATCTGTCAGGAAATTTTGTGAGGACAGTTCAGAGCGAGTATTCTGTTTCTCGCGAAAGAACATTGGACAGAGGTACTCTTTTTCTGAGTTTTATTTTGTTCTATCTGCCGACATTTTGCCGATACTGCATGTTATATTGTGAATTTCATTCACCAAAGATTTATCTTCGGGCATAATTCCAAATTTTGCTTAACGGATGTAGCTGGTGGTTTTCTTATTGCATATTAGATATAACTTTAGCAAAGGCCGTTTAAACGTAGAGGCTTTTATTGCAGATATTGCTGCATATGATCATTTATTTAAGTTCGTGCAACTTTTTTCCTTAGAATTCCCCGGACAAAGTAGATATAACTTCTTCAATGTGTAATTCTTTAGTGGAGTAGCTGATGGAGCTAGCAATTGCATCATATTGTTTTTAGATTGTTTGATCATGTGAATACAATAGTCTTAATTACTTGCAAGTTGTACCCTTGTTCGCCCATCTATCATTCTCTGGAAGATGATTAGAGAAGCCTAGACGATAGTCTTTATTTTCTCAAAATAACTGAACTGTCAACGAACGCAGCACTGGGATGGTTTTACAGGTTGCTTGCGGCTCGTAAAGCATAAGACTATTCATGTAAGGACAAGTTGATCTCTGTAGCCAATTGGACCATCAGCAATGCATCCTCATGAATTGTAGTAGAAGCAGAACTAAGTTTTGTGCTTTGTTCTCATAAAATTAGGTGGTCAATTGTGGCCAAAAGTTTGACAACTTTTAACTGCATAAGATGTTTGTGAGATTGTTGTTCATCTGACTGAATGCTTCCTGGACTGAATAAATGATCAATTCATAAAGCAGAATCCTAGATCTCAATTAATTCATCTGAGGCTATGCATCTGCTCTGCTTTAGTCAGCATCAGCATCAACATCAGCTTCGGCATACATCAATATCAACATCACCTTTATCCCAAACCAGTTGGGGTCGGCGGTCGACGAACCCAAAAATAAATAAAATAAAAAGCAAGGCCAATTGGGGAAAAAGAAATAATTATATAAAAATAAATAGATAAAAATAAAAAAATATATAAATGTATATAGGAAAAAAGGACTAAAATTGCCCCTCCACAATGCTAATAGCTTTTCTCCACTTTGTGCTAAGCTAGGCCGTACGCCAATCTGTTTTTCACTTCATTAAATCTTGTTTTACTGATTTCCCTCAAGTAAGTTTTGGCCGACCTCTTTCTTTTTTCATGTTATGCTCTCGATAACAAACTTCAGTTTTTACCGGGTATGTTACACAGACACGCGACACAACACGACACGACACGCCGGCACGTGATTTCTAAAAAAATAGAGAATTCTGACACACTGAGACACGTTGTATATTTAATATATATTTTTATATATATATGATAAATAATCATTTCCTTGAAGTCATAAACAAATAAATAATAAAAAGCCCTTATAAATTTACATAATAATTCTCTTGATTTTTTTTTTTTTTAAAGTTTCATGACCAACATAGCCATAGTGGACTCTTCGTGTGACTGTGAGGGATGACCTACTAAGAGAGAGAATAATGCTCTATGAAGGAACTGTCTGCGTGGGCACATGATTGGTTCCTTGTCCCACATCGGGAAAGTAATAGAGAAAGGAAGGGAAATCTTCTTATAAAATGGGGGCTCAGGTGCATGAAGCTACAAATTTGGGCGTGATGGGCCATCAAAAAGGTCTATCAAGATCCATTATGGAAAGCTTTTGACGATGGGCTCAAGGCACACTGGGGACATTGGGCAGATTCTGAATTTTAAGGGCAAGATTTGTGTGAATTAACTTTGATAGTGTGTCCGTGAAACTTAGCTTACCGGAGCATCTAGGGATCTTCGAAGAATATGCCCAAACCATCTTAATCTATATTCTTTCATCTTTTCTGCATCTAAAATATTTTTTGTATGAAACCTGAATGGGCAAGGTTGTTCATCCATCAGGAGGTTTATTACCTTCAATGGAGTTCATGTCATAAAGATGACATAAGAGCATCACCATGCAACTAATAAGGGACTGTAATTCGTCTCTATTATGTGCTGATTAGTTGTTTTGATTTGTTGTTAGTTCTATTCTCTTGAGTACTCCAGAATCCTGATAGTGCATTTTTTGCTGCTCTTTCATATTTGCATGTAAGCCCAGGGACAAATCAAATGAACAGTTATTCTGCAACTTCAACCTTCTCCTTTCTGTTCGTTCTTTCATTCTTTGGTGGTATTAGTTGTCAGCATGTGTTACAGTGTATGTTGGAGCCGTTTCTTTGTATAGCTGGCGTATGTGCATCGTGAGCCATGGTGACTACCTTTTACTTTTTTGTTTTTGCAGCTAATGAGGATATGAAAAATTTGTGCTATGGTCTAGGGATGGATCAGCCTGACGGTATCGTTAAGACATCTCTGGCATTCTACCGAGTATGCTTTGTCTGAGTTACTAGTGTTTCTGTTTTATATCTGCTTGTCTAAACTGGACATTGTGTTTTCTTCAAAATCTTTTCATGTACCTTCTGAAGATTGCACTGGAAAAGAATTTTACCAGGGGCCGCAGAACAGAGCAAGTGCAGGCGGCTTGTATTTACATTGCCTGTCGGTGAGGGATCTTCCAAGCTACTGGTTTCTAATCCTTGAAGTAATTTTTATTTCATGAAAATATGTGCGCGTACATAATTATCGGTCCAAATAAGGGTTGCTTACTTTTATCATGCCATTTAATTATTGGTTCAAACTTTTGTGAAGGTTATTTTGCATGATTGTCCTATGATATTTGAGACGTAATGTGAAAATATTGAGAGGCATCCTTCTGCAAGTTAAAGGAAGTTAATGTTTTTTTTTTTTTGGTAAGGAACGGAAGTTAATGTTTATGTCCTTTTATCTTGAAATTGAGATTCCAAGATATAGCATTTCCAATATGCATTATACTTGATTGAGGTTGATGCATCTAGAGATTCTAAAGAATAAACTTCTGGCTGATCTTTAAAGGTTTATTTGGCCATACATATTCCTATCAGTTTTTGTGTACTAGTAGTTTTGAGCATCCGTTATCTGCATTAAATTTTCTTTGCTAATGCTGCTTAATTTTTTTTTTCCAGGGAAAGCAAATTGCCGTATCTTCTAATTGATTTCTCAAACTTATTGAAGATAAATGTGTGAGGAAGCCTTTTCTGCTAATAGTGCACGAATTTAGTCTGTCTGGTTTATGATAAATTCTTCTTCCATTTTATTTTTTTTGGCAGTTATGTGCTAGGTGCTGTATTTTTGCAGCTCTGCAAAGTTCTCTGGCTTCATGAACATCCTATCGTACAAAAGCCTCTTGATCCTTCTCTTTTCATTCATAAATATACAGCTAGTAAGTACTTGCCATCAATGCTGATGATTTAACGTCACTATACGAACTATGTATGGCATCATGCTTTTTAAAGCCAATATTGATTTTCAGGAGGAACTATTTAACTCTTGTTTTCTATTTTCTCAGTTTAATTCTGCAAAAAAGTCTCTAAAACATTTCACCCTGAGCTTTTGCAATAAGGAAGTTTTAGACGATATTTAATTCCTGAAGTAAATCTTATGGCCTGTTATAATGAAAAAGATGCGATTAGATGACTTCAAAATTTTTGATTGCCTGGACTGTATTGTGATGAAGATCTCTCTCTTTCTCTGTTCCTTTTGACTTCATAATTTGGGTTATCTAATTGGCTAAATCTCTTTGTAGGTTTATCTGGGGGAAGGAATAATGATGTAGCCAGAACTGCCTTACGCATTATAGCCAGCATGAAGAGGGACTGGATGCAGGTGTCTTTCTTCTTTTCATATTACATGAAAAAATTTGGTGTTGTATGCATGGTATGATGGCATGTAAAATCGCGACTGAAATTATAATTTGACTTCTGGCAGACAGGGAGGAAACCCAGTGGACTCTGGGGAGCTGCTGTCTATGTATCTGCAGTTGCGCATGGATTGAAGTGTTCGAAATCAGATGTCGTACGAAAGCCTGGTTCTCCCTCTTTTTTCTCATTAGCACTGGTCTTAAGTATAGTTTATTTTTTAGGTACTAGATATGTTTCATTGTCTTCCCTTTATCATGTGGATGCGCACACACGGAGAGGGGGAGAGAGATATAAATTCTTGGTGTTAAAACTGAATGCACTTGCTCAACTTGTTCAATGAGTTTTACTTACAAGTGTGTTTGGATATGGAAGAATAGTGGAAGTCATATAACTACGAACAACTATGTATTAGCAATTATGTGTTAGCTGGCCACAAACATTATTATAAATACACATTTTGGTTATCACGGTCTAGATTATCCCAGAAGATTAGCAGAAATGATGTTTTTTGACTTTTCAACTGAGTGAAGCTCTCATATGTAATTCTTCTCTTCTGGTTATGCCATTTCTTGTGAGGAGTTACTGTTGATGACTGGTTGTCTATGTATGGCTGCTATTTTCTTTATAATTGATTGCATGGCAAATAGAAAGTTATGCTTCTGTGGTCTAGCGAACTGCTGCCTCATTTTCGAAAGTGTTGTTATAGCCGTTCCTCATTCTTCTTTAGCTTGTGTCTTTGTTCTGCAATTTACATTTTGCTATGCCAGTTATGTTAGCATTATTGCAAAATCTAATGCAAAGTGGGTTTATTGATGGGCTAACATTTGGTGTACGTGAGAGATTCACTTTCAGATCTTTTATTTCTTAAAAAGATTTTTAAGAGGAAGATTGTGGTCAGATCCTATTTGTCAAAAGTAATACATTATAGTTGTTGCGCTTGCTTGACGTGCTGCTATCTTTTTTTCATGCTGGAATTCTTCATCAGTTAAGGTTGGTGCATATTTGTGAAGCAACGTTGACAAAGCGATTGGTTGAATTTGAGAATACAGAGTCTGGCAGCTTAACGGTATGCTTCTACTTCTGTATTATCAAGTGAAATGTAGTTAGTCTTCCTCTCCCCCCACCCCCCAATTCCTGCCTCTCTCTCTCTCTCTCTGCCTTGAGGGGAAAAGGGGGGGGGGGGTGACAGTGTGGCTGTGCTTCTGGGTTTTGAGGGGAGGGAGAGTTGTGCAGGAATTTGAGACAAAAAGTCTACAAAACAGTGTGCCTGTGCTTCTGGGTTTTGAGTGGAGGGAGAGTTGTGCAGGACTCTGTGAGTGCTAATACTAGTGACAGAAAATCTTCAAAACATAAACTACTTCTGACTTCCGACTGACATTGGTTGTGAGCAAATTGTATGCTCCTTTCTGGCAAGTTTAAAATGTTCTTTTCTCTTATTTCGTCACAGATAGTTCTGTATAGATTTGTTTGTGCCCATTGTGATTGCTGTCAACAGACATCACCTGACTAACACAGCATAACGTGAACTGATATGAGGCTTATTTTACTTGCCATGGCGTGGCAAAACTGATATTGCACTAGCCAAGGTTTAGCTCTAGGGATAGGAGATAGGGAGTCATTTAATTGAAGTAATCGAGCAACAACAATATAAGCTTGGTTTAGCCCTCCTCAGTAGTTCAAGGTTAGTTTATTCAAACTATTTTTTTTTTCCGTGCATTCTAAATTTTCCCAAGTTGAGTACATAGTCAAGGTCAAGAGATGAAGTTTACACAAGTTGTGCTGGATAATTGGCTTATTGTTTTGCCAGGCTTGTTCAATTATCTAAAGCATGAACTCTCACTGGCTGAACAACCGACAAAGAAGCTTTCATTAATTACCTTCATTAACTTATGGTTTGTGCGACTGCTCAGAGTGTCGTGCACATACGGACTGGCTACTTGTTTAATCCAGAAGTGTGGACACCATTGTGATTTTGAAATACCTGAATATACAAGGAAAATTTAACAACTAATTTTGCTCTTCTACCCATTGTGCCTTTATTACGTTATTATAATAGGATTTCCTATTTTCTTATTATTTGTAGATTGAGGAGTTAAATACAAAGGCAAAGCTCGAAGAGAAAAGTTCGGCAAAACTACCGATGGGGTTGAATATATCTAGCTCAAGAGAACTGCTTTGTGAACACAAGGATACGGATTCACCTCATTTTGCCATTGGACTTTGTCAATCTTGTTACAATGAAGTGAGTCGTGCATTCTTTTTTTTTTTTAACTCTCACACTTCTCTGTTGAAGTTTTTGCCCAACCACTTATGTTTTTATGCTTTGTTGTAGTTTGTGGAATTTTCGGGTGGTCTTGAAGGAGGCTTAGATCCTCCAGCTTTCCAACGTGCTGAGAAGGAAAGATTGGTTAAGTCATCTCTTGGAGAAACAACAAGTGAAACAACTTTGGTTAGTATACTTGAATCAATGCATCAGTACCAATGCTGCAGAGATAAATGAACACTGCAATGTATTGATATTGCTTCCTAAAGCTAGTCATCTGCATTATTGAAAAAAAGTCTGTATTTCGGTGATCATTAATCATGTCAAATGCGTTTGAAGTTCTTCGTTCAAAGCTTCAGTTTCCAACAACATGGCAGGCAGTCTAATTTACCCTAAAGTATGAGTAAATGTATTGTTTTGTCCTAAGAATTCTTGCATAACCTTACTTCCAAGCTCCCCAAAATTACTTCCAAAGTAATGCACCAGAGATATCCTTTCTTTCCATCCGAATCAATGAACATAATATTCAACGAAACTTGCAATTTCTTTATATTTTCAAGTAGTTTATTTCAAACAAGCCTATAGATGGTTGATGCTGGAATATGTGACTCGGTGATACTCTCACCAAACTCGCTAAAAATTTTAGAATATCATGATTTTTGGAAAGATGATCTGCAATTTGGCATGATATGGATAGAAGCCTTTGCTTTAGAGACTCAGGGGAAGGTATTTGGAGGGTGACGTGCATAAAAATGAAATGATTTCCAAAGGAAAGGAAACTAGGTTATCCTAGAGAGACATTCCTCTCTTTTCAGTAAAGGAGAAGAAAGGAGTGAAGATATGAGAATAATTGTTTCCCAGTCGTGTGATATTTGTCTATTATATCAAGGGGACAAATTCCCCATGTAGAATGTAAAAGAGGATCAAATATCAAAGAGAGATTTTTAATACGATCAGTGCATTAGATATTTTCAGACTTCGAAATCGTAGATATGTTATTCGCTTAGCCGTCACAGTTATGCTGCTTGTACAAAGTGACAGTGGAACATTATTGGGGTTTACCAACTACCAATTTGTTACCCCATTGTTTGCTTGTTGGCTTTATTGAAACTCTTTAATTTGTTTCTGGAATCAAATATTTTATTACACAAATCTTTTTAAGAAAAATGAAAGCAAGGTATATAAGAAAGTTAAAAATTGTCGGAAGGACTTTGGAGTCAATTTGTTTGGCGAGTGTGGTTTACCATTTACTTTAGTCATCTTATGACTGCACACTGTTTATAGAGTGTTCATTTTGCTTGGAGTGTGTATTTCTGATGTTCATTCCTTTTCTTTTAGCATGAGAATGAGCCTGACACTGTAGCAGCACGTGGAGTCGAGAAGTCACGGTCAGCCGAGCCTGAAAAAACTGGTAATGGTTCATTATTTGTTTTAAGAAACTTATTCATTCCCTAGTCGCAATTATGTTTGCTTCTAAGGTAAAAAGGTTCAAACAACGGGGGTGATGTGCAGATCAACCGACTGATATGAATGAAGGTTTTCGAGTGGATGAAGCAAACGATAGGAGTGCTGAAGCTGGTGATGAATCGGACACACTTTCTGATATTGATGATATTGAGGTGTGCCTCACTTGTACTTACGTGTCCTACCTTTGTTCTTGGAAATTCAGACCACAAGTATGATTGGCCTACTGATACAACCTTAGAAAATTTTAACAATCAACATCAACATCAATAGCACCTTTGTCCCTGTTGGAATATATAAATATTAAACCACACCTTCTTCTAACAGCTTAAGCATTTAGAGCAGTCGGTTGTGGTCTCACAAAATCTCACATGGTATCAGAGGAGGAGGTCCTGAGTTCAAATCTTTCCAAGCCCCTATTTGCCTCTCGAATGAATTTGTCCACGCTTAGTACTAGGCAAGAGACCAGACTAAGCGTGAGGGAAAGTGTTGGAATATATAAATATTAAATCATGCCTTCTTCTAACAGCTTAAGCTTTTAGAGCGGTTGGTAAGTGGTCCCATCAAATCTTACAGTCCCAAATCTTAGAAAATTAACAATCGACAGGCTTAAATCTGTCCATTAATATGTAGGGAAGTTGCTAAATTTCCTGGTACCTGGTGACGAAAATTCTTTCGATAAGGTCATTCTAGTCAACTCTTATCTTGGTAGTTATGTAAAGTTCCACCTACTTTCTAGCAGGGATATGCGTATATGCAGTGGGGGGCAATTGCTTCTGCTGGACTTCCTTTTTCACCAAAGGGCATAAGTACTTATTTTAAACAGCATTAATTTATCCTGTAATTCTGTTGAACTTTGAACTCAAGTCTAGTTTCCGTAAGCTGACATCTGTTTGCTTTCTGTTTGGTAGTTCTTGTGGCTATTTGCATGCATATTCACAAACTTACGAGTGATGCTATACGAATGTAGATCCTACCGCTCTAGTTATGCAGTGATATTGATGTTTCAAAGTATGCCATTCTTACTTATTGCATCAACTGGCAATTTTTTTGTGGCTCTACCACAACTTTCTAGTTTGTTGATCTGTTGTAATATGTGTCTGGGATTTATTTGTTATGATATGTTCAGGTTGATGGCTATCTTCACAACGAGGAGGAGAAGCATTATAAAAAGATCATTTGGGAAGAAATGAACCGGGAGTACCTTGAGGTGATTTGGTCTTTTATTCAAGCTAAATGATGTTATCTAACTTCTCTTAAGCGGACAAAGTTTGGCACTGGAAAAAACTTGCAGTCAAAATTTGGACCATGACCATCACCTGTCGTAATTTTATGATAATTGTATTTCTGGATATTTGGATGGATGTTCTCAAAATTTTATATTTTCAATTGGAATTGGTCATCATCTTTCTCTTTCACTCAGGATTGCAGGGGCTGTCTATTCCATGTTGTGAGTAATTATAATTTTTTTCCTGGTAATTTCCTTGCATTATAGCTTTTTTGGTGTACTTGCAGGAACAAGCTGCTAAGGAAGCAGCCGCAGCAGCCGCAAAGGAAGCTTATGCAGCCAATTTCAAGAACACAGAGGACGTCCAAGCTGCACAGGACCTGGCTGCAGCTGCTGCTGCAGCTGTGGCTAAATCCAGAAAGGTTAATTTGCCAGTCAAATCCAGACACAATGATGCTTTCTTTTGTCAACATCTTTATGTTGACTGTTGGTCTTGTGAATGTAGTTGGTTACCAGTACCAAGAGAGTCAGAGCTTGTCAGGATAATCTAGGATCTCTTCCTAATCCTTTAATGATAGGAAGTAGAAAACTCACTCAGGTTTCATGGAAAAAAAAAATAATGGACTTGCTAATTTCTTAGTAGAAGAAATATCAACTGAAAATGCTTTCTTTTGTTAACCACAGTCTGAGCCATCTCAATTCTCCTCAAGCTCCACGAGATTTTTCGGAAATGAAGTATGGATAGGTCAATCCTCGAAGTTTGATCTATTCTCTTTTAGCTAAGCCTGTAAGAAAATCATGGTTTATATCATGGGATTAATTTTCAGGGAATGTGCTTCATAAGGTGCCCTGCCTGTAATTGAATTGAGGACTTTGGGCTCTATGTATTTTGATCTGAAACAATCTGGTGCAGTTTCATACATTGAAAATCTTCGCATAAATCTGATTTTCTCTCACGATTGGAGCCTGTTAAACTGCCACTTCACGCACTTTGATATTATCGAGAATCCACTGGTAGTGGAAGCTCTAGAGTCTCCTCCCTTTCCTTCCCTCGCCCTTATTGTAGACTGAGCACTTGGCCACCGTGGTTTGCATTGTTTAACTTTCTTTGGGCACTTGGAGTTTGATTCTACTCTTTCTTTGCTCTTTCTGATCATAGTTTCCATTGCTCATGAATAGGCCTCCTTATATGAGTAGTTCTGTTGCCAAAATGAAATTTGCAGGAAAGGCAACAAAAACGAGCTGCCGAAGCAAAAATGTCCACTCCTGCGCAGACTGCTGCAGAAGCTGCCCGGCAAATGCTAATTAAGAAGGTTGGTTTGCTAGAGGGTACTTTTTTGTTGTAAATTGGGAGGTTAGCTCTCTAGTTTTTATCCTCTAATGATGGATGCTGTGAGGATATGGCTTGTGTTTCTGTGAAAACTGGGGCAATGGGAGGTAATATAACCAGATCAGAATTTGCAAGGTCTAGATTTCGGTGGTTTGAGCTAAATATGTCCTTCATGGCCAAATGCTCAGTGCGTTGGCACTCCTTAACTGGGCATCACAACTTTTGTTGTGCAGAATGCCCTTTGAACCTCCATCTTTCTGCATATTTTGAATAACCTCAAAAAATATCTTATGAAGAATGGAGTGCATTAGCCTGTTGTGATTGAATGATACATTCTTTCAGGTCGAATTTTTATTTCATCTAATTCTTTCCTTACATAGAATGGCTGGGAGGGTGACTGGTATGACAGCACTCCGTGGTATGTTGATGAGATTGGTGACAATTATTTGAAGGGATTGAATCGATGGCTAATCTCGAGACTTTTCTTTGATTTTTCTGTGAAAGTTGGTAGTAATGCTATTGTAATATAGGTGGGTTGAGTTGATCTTTCATGTGATGTTCAATATTTGTTACTAGTAGTTGGCATGGAATGCTGGAGCCACGTCTGGAGCTCTGTTTTACCTCATACTAGATTACAGACCCGGTGGGTTTCTTTGGGAAGTGTAGGAATATATGGGCATTTGATTTAGTTGTCATTCCCTGAAATTAAAATATTCACTGCTTCCACTGTGCTCATGCATGTATGCATGCAGCGGAGACGGAATAGGTACTGCTGTTGCATTTTTTCATTTGTCCCTTTTCTTTTGACAGTGTTACAGATAGTTGCTAGCTTGATATTCATGCACCGGCGCACAGTATAGTTATCCGATTATAAGAATGCTGCAGAAATTTGTTATGGTTAGAGAAGCCGCATATATTGACTCTAAATAAGATTGGCAAATGTGTTCTAATGCTATTACTTCTGATATTTAATATCACTTGTGTTTTTTGTGCACACGTAAACTTACCCTCTAAATTGGGTGTAGAGACTGCTCCATGATTTATTCTTCTAATACTTGCTAACATTGCAGAGACTTAGTTCCAAGATAAACTACGATGTACTGGAGAAACTCTTTGATGAACCTGTAAGTTTATCTATTCTCAACTCCTCTTTTGGCTTTTTGATGGGTAGAATGATAGGTTGCTAGTTTACATGCTTAGTGTGGAACTGGACTATGTTTGACTTGAGGTTTACCAATGAGAATTTTAGTGGACCTTCACACAGAGACATGCCATGCATGGATTAAAGATGTTTACATTTTTTTCCCGTTGTAGATTTTGGGTTATTTGCTCGATGATTCTTGAATGTCTTTCAAATATTTATATTGTTTGCCATAGGGACATAAATCTCCTGTGTAATCTGTTGGCTTTACTTCTATTTTTTACCTTGGTTGTGAGTATGAAGACCTTTCTTATCCCCGTTTTTTTTTTTTTTGGTCGAACTTTCTTATCTCCGTTAGTAGTGGTTTATTTTTACGTTGGATGTGTATATGAAGGACCTTCCTTTTCTCTGCTCGTCCTTAGCAATCTTCACAATGCTTTATCATCTGTGTTGCGCCATAAGCAGTAAAATATTGTCAGTTGTCCAAGTTGAAACTCGAATATCAGTCGGACAAGAGAATGCTCGGACTTTGTCAAATACTATATTGGTATAGGAAACCGGCTTTAGTTCCTTCTACCTTTCTAGATTTAAATCGCGAGTTCACCTTTCTACTGTGTGTAGATAGTAATGAAAGAACAACCTTGATTTACTATCAGCATCCTGTACTCTCAAATGCTAAAATAGTATGCGGCTTTCCAGTTCTAAGGACTCCCTATGCGTTGTTATTCTTAATTAATTAATTAATTAATTATTTTTTTTTGGGTTGGGGGGGGGGGGGGGGGGGGGAAGGAGGGGTGCGATTTTGTTCAAGCAGACAATTATGATGTAAAAGCTTCTAAACCTAATCTAATCAATGTTCAACGTTGTTGTTGGTGTCTATTTTGTCATCTAAGCAGGCGATGGCAGAGAATCCCAAGAAAGGACGAACAGAATTGGATACCAACAATGATGACAAGATGCCTCATGTGAGTAGCAAAGAGGTTGAAGCCGAGGATATCGAAACGAACGACGAGGTGGGATTGGATGAGGAACAGGAGGAGGACGACACTAGAGGAGAGGATGGCAATTTGTGTTACGGAAACGAAGAGGAAATGTACGATTACGATGACGGAAATTACGATGACGATGGCTATTGATGCTATCCGGAAGCTAATGTTCTTTTGATATTTAAAGGCCTCATCTGTTAGAGGGTGAGGGTTGCGAGTCTAGGCAGATCTCTCTTTTGTACAGCATCACTTGGTCTTTCACCAATTTTGAGTTTCCCCCATTTGGGAAAAAAGGGGACAGTTCTAGTTGGTTTCCTTACCGGAGATTTCACTCCATTATTATGCTTTTCTCGTAAAAGTGTACTAACAATTCTTCAAGGCAAAGCCATGGCTTCCGTGAGGGAGCGCCTTGTACCGCCAAGTTCTTGTACAATCAACTTGGTAGTATTATTCGACCAAAAAAAAAAAAAAAACAAATGGTTGTATAATCGTTCGACCAAAAAACAAAAAAACTTGATAGTATTAAATCATTTTCGCATCCCCATTGTCCTCGGCATAAAGTAGGACTTGCCCCCAACCCCCGCGCGCGTGCACATACTCCCGCTTAGGGTTTCCACCGCCGCCGCCGCCGCAAATTCTGAGGGAGATCTCTCTCTCCCTCCCCTGTGCCCCACCTTCTCTACTTTTTAACCTCCCTCTCTCGTTTCCAAGATTTCGTTTTGATTTTCACCGGATTTAAGCGCTGAACAAGTTCAAGCCATGTTTTTTCTTTGCTTAGATTTTCTATTCTTATTTAGATTTAAGCTTAGATTCATGAATTTCACTATTTCGAACTAGATCCAAATATAAATATGAGAGTTCCTTACAAGTACGCGATCTGCGTTCTTTCAATATATCGTTCTTGGTATCACTACTTGACGATGATGGTGGGGACATTGAACCTAGACTGGCATCGCAAGCCATTACAATTGGTGCAGGAGTTTTGGGTGCGTGCTCATCATTGAATCTGGTAATCGACCGCCAAAATGTTATGGTAACAAATCTATTTTTGGAAGATTGGAGTGTGCTTCTAGTTGCAGTTTTTCTGCAGTTGTTTGAGAGCTTGAAAACATTTTATGTAACTCTCTTATCCTGAATAATGAATGAAACATTTCTTTTAAAAAAATTGTTGGTATCTTCCGACAAAAAAGAAAGAAAGATAGTATCTATTTCTCTTTCTTAACTCTAATTCAAGTGTTTACTAATTCTAATAATATCATGAAAAATCTCAAATTGGTATAGTTGTTACAAATTTATCCTAAATTATTTTCGAGAAAATTTCAAATAATAATTTGAAATGGACTTTGTTTCCCAAAGGCATTCTTGTCATTTATTTTTTGACCTTTTTCTTTTTTCTCGTCTTTTTTCCCATTTCTTTGTTTTTCTTTGTTGCGGCCAGCGATGGCCCAACAACTCTCGTGCAAATTGGGCTAGAGCGACCGCCTAGCCTTTTCCATTGACTAGTATGGCCGGTCACTTATGAAAAAGCGGGAAAAAAAATTAAAAAAAGAGAGAAAACATGAACAAAAAAGTAAATGACGAAAATAACCTTGATCAGGTCTTTCTTTGAAATAATGAGTGTACTTCAGAGTTCATACCCTTATTGAAAACAAGGTCCATTTAACCCCTTATCTGAAAATTTTTCTCTTAATTTTTTACCATGAAAAACTCCAAAACTGATATACATGCGATAAAATTGTCCCAAACTAATATTTTATTGACCATAAATAATCCCAAAATGGCATATTTATGATGAATTTATTTTTCGTTAGTTTTCATTATATTGTTAATACCATAGAAATCTTAAATTAGTATACCTATAGGCTATAACAAATGGAGTGTAACAATCCCAAACTAATACATCAATCAACTGCTACATGTCATCCAACTTAACAATTTGACTGCAACATTTAAAGAAATTAATGGAGGATAAATTTATCACAGGTATACCAGTTCGAGAGTATTTAGTGGTCAAAAAATTAATTTGTGATAAATTTGTCACATGTATATTGGTTTGGAAATTTTTGGTGTTAACCTCTATATTTTATAAATAAATGCTGGCATTGATGCTTATAGTTGGTTTATGTCGTGTATAAATTATTGTGAAGTAAGTGGAGCGAGTTTATGAATGATGAATACCAAGATCCATATCTCATTGAAGATTGGATGAGCTTGACAAGGTGGTGTCAAGATTCTATTGCAAAAAGGAGATTGCCAAAAACCCACTATTCTTTTCTACGTGTAAAGACTCTTTGATTTAGTATTTGTCTAAACATGACTACGTGCACGTTCTTTAAATTAGAGTTTATGAAGCAAGGGTTCCCTCCATGATGCTTAGTTTATTTAGTGATAGTGGGTTCAGTACAAACCCATGCCCTATGGGAACTTATTCAGATGCAAAAAGAGAAGATTGTAATCCCTCAGAGATCTCAAGGGTTTCCCACTTTCTAAGGGCTCACATGGACCTTCCTCCATTAATGAGGCTTAATTAGATAAAGGCAATGATTTTTTTCTGTTTAGTGTTGGTACTTGTGCCGGAGAATTATCAAAAAAAGTCTCAAACACATTAAAATTATGCCAATTAAATTCTAATTTTTTTTTAGTATTATTAACTTGGTCCTAAAATTTTTGTATTTGTGCCAATTTAGTTTTTCCGGTCTATTTTGATTGGTCGACGCTGATATTTTTTAAATAAATATTTTAAAAATGTTCAAAATTTTTATTTTTTTGTCTTTTTTATTTCTTTCTTTATTTTTTTCTCTACTTAGGGCTTGGATGCCCTTGCTGGCCCTCGCGCTTTGATGCCCTTGCTCATTGCTGACAAGGGTCGTCCTAAGTGAAGGAAAAAAAGAAAAGAAAATAAAAGAAAAATTTATAAAAAATAAAAAAAATATTAAAATAAAATCCATGTTAGCACCAATTGACCAAATTTTGGTAGATGAACTGAATTGGTATAAATATAAAATATTTAGAATTAAATTAACACAATTGTAATATGTTTGAGATTTTTTTTTGGTAATTTTCCCATACTTGTGCTGAAAACATCTGATTAAAGTGCATACATGAACCAGCTTAATCATTCTTGGCGCGTGAATCTGACTCGAAAGTAGATGAACTTGTTGGGGGTCTAAATCGAATGTTGTCACGTCATTAAGTAGATGTTTATAGGAATTAACTTCTCTCGGGTCATTGGACAAGCACCAAATATGTGGGTGACTAGTTTCTTCACATCAGTCTGAATCCAATCCTGTGTAATGGTGATTGGACCGATCTATCAACATAACCGCTTCTTGTGTGGAGACTCTAGACCTTAGAATTCATGGAGACAACCAGAACATTATTACACGCAGCGAGCTTAGATGAAAGATTCTCAGATTTGTCAAACTCCTAATTGATGCCCATGTTCTACGTATCCTCGTAAGTACAAGAAATCAACTTTCATTCATGGGGCAGCAAAAAATGACTGCAAGCAATCTAATTGTTCTCTTGATTAGCAACGCAAGTGTACATATCGAACAAGTAATAAAGTGATGAATAAAAGTATCGTTCCTACGGAGATTGCAGACAAATCAATCAAATTACTTACTAAACATGAACAATTCTCAAATTTATCTAATTAATTAAATATCCAATTAAGCACTCGGAAACTCTAAAGAAAAATAAATTAGCCAATGCAACAAATTAAAATAGAAATTAAAAATTTCGAATATATAGAAGCAACAAACAACGGGTTTTTATCAAGAATAAAAAATGTTAGAACATCCGATTTCACTTAACTAATCAAGATAAATTAATCAATTTAATCATGCAATTAAATTGAATTCATAGTGTGATGATAGAACTTCCTAATGTAAATCACTATCCTTGGTCCGATATAGCAACCTTAATTAGATTTAACAATCCATACTTGATCAATGAGAATTTAAGTAAATCCAAACGCATTAAGATCTATGAACGTTCTCGGATTCAATAAACCACCATCAACTTACCTACAACCAAAACCACGCAAAAAGCATAAGATATCTCTATCTATAATGAATTCATGGGTATATATCTTAAAACACTTGCACGTAATCTCCTTTCGATATCATATATACAACAAATATCATTTAAGCAGTGATCAAGCACTTAAAAGGATTAATAACATGATATATAACTCATACATATGAATTCTAGAATTGCATAAACGAGTATGAAAAATTAATCTATCATAGTTAAGTTACATCGTAGCTCTAACAAGAAATAGTCTAGAACATAATAAAAATTAAACTAAAAATAACGATTAAACTAAACATGATGAAGAACTAGAACAAGTGCACCAAGAATAATCGAGGATTGACTTTGAATTCACATTCGTCTTCTTCCCTTGGCATCCAGCATTGAAAGGAAGAAAAAATAGTAGAAAAACTGAACATCGTCTTCAAGAACGTATTCCCTCCCAAAAAATCACGTTACTTTCCTTTTCTTTGCCTTCAGATGGATATCTTTTTGATTTTTAGAAAAAAGAAATCTTAATCACATTCCTAATTTAGCTTTGGATTTTGAATATTTCTCCAAGATAGGCTTGATTCTCCTTGATTTCAAATTCGCATATATGAAGATTGTGTTACCTACAAAATCAATTAAAATCAATAAGTAGATATCAAATGCAATTAAAACAAAATAAATATCAAGTCTAAAATAGTAAATAAAATCTATATAAAATAGACTTATCAAATACCCCCAAACCTAACATTTTGCTAGTACTCGAGCAAAATCACAACTAAAAATAATTTTTTTATCAGTCATAGTTGCTCAATTCTCAACGAAAAACATCAGAATCAATGACAAGTTAAGTCTAACCCTAAACATGCAATCCGTGTGTGTGTGAAATCCTCAATTTCTCAACTCACATGTAACCTAGATAAATTCACGTTGATATAGAAACTCCTAAACTCAAAATCTACGAAACCAAATCTCATAAGTTTGTCGTTCTTTACTCTCTCCACTAATGTTGACCATAAGCTCAACCAAGAATCAATAGGTCTTAAAAAGCTTGTAATGTGGCTTGGTTAAGGGTTTAACAAAAATATGTTTAAGCCCAATTTACCCTACAGACACATCAATTTTATAGCTAAGTTGATTCTCTAGATTCAACAATAATCAACATTTTTTTTTTCAACTTCTTTCTTTTTCATTGCTTCTTGTTTCACGCTTTATAACGAATTTTCTTCTTGAGTCCCTCCTTATATAGTGCAATTCCAATCCATTGAGTATCCAAAAGGCTCACTCAAGTTGAAAGTTGGATATAGGGATCCGTATAAGCAGTTCTGAAGAAGCAATATACATATATTTCTTTTTTTTTTTGCACACTTTTCTCTTCCTTTTTCTTTTTCAATTTTTTTTTTCAAACATGTCAAGAATCCAGAGTTCATGATATCACAAAGAATTAAATGTGTCCATAGGGTATGGGGAAAATTGATATCAATAAGCTCATGCTACATTGCAAGGGTATCCAAAGAAATTAGGCAATATCAGGCTCAATGGGGTGACTAAGGATAAATAAATAAGGTTGGCTTGAAAGGCTCAAACGATCCAATGAATGCCTAAATCATTTTCTTAATTGAGTTTAGCCTAGAATTTCGCCTCGAGAGAAAATCAGACAAATTCTAAGATCTGGGTGAGTTCTAAGAGAATTACATACTTCACATAAATCTTCTCTAGGTACATATGACTCAAAAACAAGGATTAGTGCTCAAAATATGGACTACATGTTCAAAATCGAGACTAACTCACACATCATTCCCGATTTTGAAATTTTTTTCCTCGAAAATTGCATCGAAATTTCAAATTAAGCAAAGATTTCACGAAAAAATTTCAGAGTTAACTTCCACCCCAAACTAAATTGCAGCAGTGTCCTTAATGCTGAAGAGCAAAGAAAAAATAATAATAATAAGGACAGAGAAACTCCCCTAGAATATGATGAAGGCAAGTCATAGAGGGTAGTTAGGGTAGAAAGCTTGAAGAAAACTTGAAGAAAAGTACCTACAAAAATAAATCAAGTAATTAGGAAAAATTATTATTAGGAGGATTCATTTTTTTTTTTTGTGAATAGAACAAAACAAAGCTAAAATTTAAAAAATTAAAATGCTTGGGTTGCCTCCCAAGAAGCGCTTACTTTATAGTTTGCAACCAAACTCTTCCAACTCTTTAAGCAGATGAAAGTAAGGCAATGGTGGCTGCCTGTGAGTTGAAACCACGTCCAAAATAGGGCTTGAGACGTTGCCCATTCACTTTAAAGGTTCCATCCTTGTCATAAGTAACTTCAATTGTTCAATAAGGTATAACCTTAGTGACGGTAAAAGGTCCAGGCCATCTTGACTTCAACTTACCTGGAAACAGATTAAAACGTGAGTTATATAATAAAACTTTTTGACCTATATGAAACTCCCTTCTTAAGATGTGTCTATCATGCCATCTCTTCTTTCTCTCCTTATAGATCTTGGCATTCTCATATGCTTCGTTGCGGAACTCATCCAACTCATTCAATTGCAAGAATCTCTTCTCACCAGCTGCTTGTTTATCAAAGTTGAGAAAATGCAATGCCGAATATGCTTTATGCTCCAACTCAACAGGCAAATGACATGCTTTTCCATAAACAAGCCAAAAAGGTGACATACCAATAGGAGTTTTATAAGAAGTTTTATAAGCCCACAATGCATCATCAAGTTTAATTGCCTAATCCTTCCTATTATGATTCACTATCTTTTCCATATATTCTCTTTATCTCCCTATTAGAAATTTCAGCTTGACCACTGGTTTGAGGGTGAAAAGCAGCGGCTACTTTATGTGTCACACCATATTTATGCAAAAGTGATTCAACTTGCTTATTCAAAAAGTGTGTGCCTTGATCACTTATAATCGCCCTAGGTATACCAAACCTCGTGAAGATATTCTTTTTCAAAAATTTAATCACCACTCTAGCATCATTGGAAGGCAAAGCTACGGCTTCAACCCATTTAGAAACGTATTCCACAGCAACCAAGCTATAAGTATTACTATAAGAAGATTGAAAGGGTCCCATGAAGTCCATACCTAAACATCAAACAATTCACAGATTAAAATATTATTTAAAGGCATTTCATGTCCCCTAGATATATTACCAGTTTTTTGACACCTATCACGTGCAACGACATAAGAATATGCATATCTAAATAGTGTAGGCCAATAAAAACCAGACTGTAAATCCTTAGCTGCAGTTTTTGTGGCACCAAAGTGACCTTCTGCCTGTCCATCATGGCAATGAAAAAGAATGTTAGATATTTCTTCATTAGGAACACATCACCTAATGACTCGATCAGCACATACCTTAAACAAGAAAGGATCCTCACAAAGATAATGTTTAACATCAGAAAAAAATTTCTTCTTTTGTTGATAAGTCAATTCGGGAGGGATAACCTTACTTACAAAGAAATTAACATAGTCAGCATACTGGGGAATTTTGATTTTGACAAAGAAGAGTGCCTCATCAGGAAATTCATCCAAGATTGGTCTTTCTTCCACAGGGGCATTCGGCAATCTAGAGAGATGGTCAGTCACTAATTTTATGTCCCTTTCTTATCTTTGATTTCCAAGTTGAACTCCTGCAGTAGTAAGATCCACCTGATCAACCTAGGTTTTAAATCTTTCTTTTCAAGTAAATACTTAAGAGCAGAGTGGTCAGTGTAAATGATGACCTTATAACCAATCAAATAAGAGCAGAATTTATCAAAAGCAAACACTACCGTTGAAAGCTCTTTTTCAGTTGTGGTATAATTCAATTGAGCTCCAGACATGGTGCGACTTGCATAGTATATTGTTCGAAAAATTCCATCCTTTCTTTGTCCAAGTACAGCTCCACAAGCCGAGTCACTAGCATCGCACATCAACTCAAAAGGAAAATCCCAATTAGGTGCAATCATGATAGGTGTCGAAACTAACTTCTCCTCTAATATGTTGAATGCTTGCAAACAATCATCAGAAAAGTCAAATTTAGCAAATGGGTCTCTCAATCTTAGAAAAATCTTTAATGAAACGCCTATAGAATCCTGCATGTTCCAAAAATCCTCAAACAAGCTTAACTGAGGTAGAAGGCGGCAGTTTTGAAATAACTTCAATTTTAGCTCGATCCACCTCAATTCCTATGACAGAGATCTTATGGCCTAGCACAATCCCTTCCCGCACCATAAAGTGACACTTCTCCCAATTCAAGACAAGGTTAGTCTCCTCACACCTTTGTAACACTAAAGCTAAATTATTCAAGCATGAATCGAAAGATGAGCCAAAAATAGAAAAATCATCCATAAAGATCTCAATAAATTTTTCGATCACGTCAGAAAAAATAGCCATCATACATCTTTGAAAAGTAGCATGTACATTACAAAGACCAAAAGGCATCCTCAAAGGCAAAAGTACCATAAGCACAAGTAAAAGTAGTCTTTTCTTGATCTTCAGGTGCAATATAGATTTGATTATAACCAGAATATCCATCTAAAAAATAGTAAAAATCATGCCCTCCAAGTCTCTCCAACATTTGATCAATAAAAGGCAAAGAAAAGTGATACTTACGGGTGGCATTATTCATTTTTCTATAATCCATGCAAACACGCCACCCAATAACTGTCCTAGTAGGAATCAATTCATTATCATCATTAGGTTGAACAGTCATACCTCTTTTTTTTTTTGAACAACTTGCACAGGACTTACCCAAGCACTGTCAGAGATAGGATAAATAATCCCTGTATTAAGTAGTTTAATTACCTCGGCCTTCACCACCTCCTGCATTTTTGGATTGAGCCTCCTTTGAGGTTGGATGACCGATTTGAATTGCTCTTCCATCAATATTTTATGCATGCATATTGAGGGGCTTATTCCTTTAATAACTGCAAGCCCATCCTATTGCTCTTTTATGGTCTCTCAGAACTCGGAGTAGTTTCTCCTCCATCACACCTGTTAAAGAAGAAGAAATAATTACTGGAAGAGAAGAAACTCCATTAAGAAAAATATATTTAAGATGAGATGGTAAAGGTTTGAGTTCTAAAATTGATGGCTCTTCAATAGAGAGTTTCCTCTTCTTCAAATTAGACCCTAATTTTTCAAATTTCGGTGGTCTAAATCTCGAAAGAGGTGGATTTATTTTCAAAAATTTCGTGCAGTGCTCGACTTCTTCAACTTCGGCTTCTCTCTTGCTTGGCCGAACTAAGCATGCCTCCAACGAGTCTTTAATTGTGGCTTTACAAAAAGTCAATTCCACAAGCTTATCAACTGCATCAACTCTTAAACAATCATTTGGCTCAGCAGCATATTTCATGGCTTTGAACACATCGAAGGTGACTCGATCATCTTGAACTTTGAGAAATAATTTTCCTTGTTGCACATTAATTAAAGCTCTTCATATTGCTACAAAAGGTCGGCCTAGGATGATTGGAACCTTGAAATCTTCCTCCATCTCTAAGACAATGAAATCTGGAGGAAAAATAAAATAATCAACTTTAACTAAAACATCCTCCACTATTCCTCTTGGGTATTTGATCGATCAATTTGCTAACTGAAGATATACGGTGGTAGCTTTTGCTTCTCCCACACCTAATTTCCTAAAAACAGAGCAAGGCATTAGATTAATACTTGCAACTAAATCGCACAATGCCTTATCAAAATAAGAATTACCAATAGTATAAAGAATAGTGAAACTCCCTGGATCTTTCAACTTTGGTGGTAATTTATTCTGCAAAATAGCTGAACACTCCTCATTAAGCTTCACAGTCTCATAATCTTCTAATTTCCTTTTGTTTGTCAAAATTTCCTTAAAAAAATTCGCATACCTAGGCATCTGGGCTAAGGCATCGACAAAAGGAATATCAATGTGCAATTTCTTAAAAACATCTGCTTATCTATTTTGTATTTTTGAAGTTTTTTCGGGTATGGAACTGGCGGCACATATGGCTTCGGATTGTCAGGAAATAACTTGCGTTGAGATGGATCAGCTTTTGAGGTTCTGATTTCAGGGGCTTCAGCTTCTTTGTTTTTTTTGTTGCTTCATTACATAAATTTTTATCAACTTCTTTTCCACTCCTCAATGTGATTGCTTTTGCATTCTCAACTGGATTCTTCTCAGTATTGCTCGGAAGGGTATCATACGATCCTTCAGACAAATGATTCGCTAATTGGCCAACCTGCTTCTCTAGATTTCGAATGGATGCCTCCTGATTTTGGAACCTCACATCAGTACTTTTAATGAAGTCTTGAGTTGTTTGAGCTAGTTTGGTTTTGTTGTTTCTCCTCACGAGGTCTAAATGATGGTTGTTGTCTCATCCCTTGTTGATTTTGGCTGCTCCAAGAGAAATTCGAGTGATTTTGCCATCCAGGATTTTAGGTGTTTGTCGCGACTTGTCCGAGCGGTATTCTCGGCGGGCTAATGGACGTCCTGTCTAGTCGGATGTGGGCCTCTCCCAAGGCTCGTTGCTCAAGTCGCAACGACAATATACGTAGTCGACCTTCGGCGTGGTCTGGTGACATGTGATGCGTGTACATGTCAAGGAGTCGCCACCAATCGTTCTGTGGAGGGTACGATTGAAAATCCTATCGAATAGTTGGGAGCATTCTATTCAATTCTGCGAAAATCAGAGAAATGAGATCGGAGACTTTATTATGCCAACTGTCAGAGTTGATGCCCTTTCAGCACCTAAATTGAATGATTTATCTAACCTAAGATTTCATGCAAATGAGTGAGGCGCGAACCCTGAAACTAGGAGTTCATATAGATAAGAGTGACTACCCTACCACTCACAATCAGTAAAAATAGATGCGCAAATCAAGGATCCAATACGTGCGGATAAATCACATGAATACAATGTGACATCCTTAGAAGGTCCTATTAGCCTAGAGATATGTCAATCAAGGCTCAGGAGTATTTTATGACATGATTTGCCCTTGAGGGGCAAAATCGTAATTTTGAAGAATTTTGGGACTATTTGCCCAACAAGGGTAAATTCGTTATTTCATATGAAATATGGATTCAAAATATGACGGAAATAGGATTGGTCATCAAATCAATCCATTTCTTATTTTTCAGGAATTTCCAGAATTTTTCTAGCATTTTAGAAGCGATTTACCCTTTGAGGGGTAAAATCATCATTTCAAAAAGTGATGAGAAGTGAAAATCCCAAACAGAATGATTGATCGACCTCTTGACCCAAATCCTAATTTTGAACAATTTTCACGGCTCGATCGGAATAAGAAAGACGATTTACCTTTTGAGGGTAAAATCGTCACTTTTAGAAAAAGGACGAGATTCAAAAACCCAAGCATAAGAATTGGTCACCTAACCGACTCTAATTCTTATCTTGGCGTTATCGACCTATCTTATATACCAAGCAGATATGATTTACCCCTAAAGGGTAATATCGTCAATTTTCAGATGAACATATAAGAAATCCCAAATATAGGATTGACCAGTTGTTTATGGTCAACCCTCAATTTTTGAAAATTTCTGGAATGCCTAGGAATTTTTCACAATTTTCCTACAATTTTTTTTTGGATTTTCTAGAATTTTCTAACATTTTTTTAAGGATTTTCTAGGATTTTTCTGAATTTTTTTTTTAAAAAATGATTCGAGCCGGGTCGACCCAGACCAGGATCGAGACTCATGCGATCCACCGCACTGAAACGACGCCGTTTCGTATTTTATTTTTCGATTTATTCGTATTTAATTCGACGGCTCCTAATGAACCATGTGGCTACTCCACGGTTACTGGATTGGCTTACTAAAACCTACGGCTCAAATCAAAAGCTAATTATCTCTCAGTCGTTAGAGCTGATTACTTAGATCTACGGTCAAGATTGAATGACTCGGCTAATCCTCGACTGTTCGATCAGATTTATTATTATTATTTTTGTGAAAATTCGATTTTTATTCACAGTTATAAAATTGATCGAACGATCACCAAGCCAACATGTGACACAACCTAGATCATTCGATCTTCTAACATATTTAAACTGAACTCTTACGGTTCAGCTGACATGGTCGCCACGTGGCATGCCACATCAGCACTTTTGACCGATTGATCGCTACGTCATCATCTTCTTCCTCGAGCATCCTTCTTCTGCGATGGACAGCTGAGAGACTCCAGCGATAATCTGACGGTGAATTCTCGACGGAATCGAGCAAGACCAATGCCAATCTACTCTTATTAACGTTTCGCATCACATATCTCAGAATTAACACATTTCATGCACGGAATCAAACGCAGGCAAGCTTGAACCAGTATGGATATAGTTACTCCAATCATGCGATTCATGGCATCTCAGGTAAATTCATCAACACAGAGGTATCATAAGAGGTTCGGAACACTTACCTCGAGCTTCGATTGAGCTCACACGACCTAGATTTGACCAGGCGATATTGAACAATGTTCGACAATGGAGGTTGATTTTGGAGACTAGATTCGAAGTATTCAAGCAAAATCAATGCAAAATGAAGATGCGATGATGGTCAATGATACTTGAAGATAAAAATGCCCACATAAACTCAAAGAATGATGACTGGATGTAAAATCTGCCATTAGAGCACAGTGAGAAAACTCAAAGGTTGAACTCACCTTTTCCGAGATTATAGGCGGCCTGATTGGAGGCGATCGACTCCTGCTGCTCCAGGCGAGCTTCCGGTGGTCTTCGTTGGCTTCGGTTTGGCCATAAACAGCCTAACCAGTGTCGAGGGATTTCGAGCTCTAGCTCTCAACAATGGAGGTTGGAGAGCGAGCTCTCTCTCTCAACCACATCCTCTCTCGATTCTGTTCTCTCCTTGAAACATAATGAACCGACCTCCCTACCGAAAGCCCTCCCAAAAGGCTATATCCAATTTCGATTTCCCGCTCAATCTGTGGATGCTCGCCAACTTGGATTCACGTGTTGTCACGTGCTAAATGGCATGCCGACGGCAACAGAATTGGTTGGGAAATCGTTCAATCTCTGTTAGGAGCTCCGGCAAGTCCCATTTAGCACGAATATGACACGGATTTGAGCCAAGTTTGAGAAATGTTGACTTTTACAGGTCCGTGTGATTGACCAGCCGATTATTCACTCCTCCGGCGACGTTGAACAGCGATGTCGGTGTCAATCGACTGGCAAGAGTGAGGGCGACAATACGCCCATAATTACTCGTCCGATTATCAGTGAATTGGTCTTCAATTTGAGGATCAAAATCGGTCTGAGGACTGTTCATCCATGCGGATGTCTGGGGAAGAAGAAGACACTGTAGCAAATCGGTTCCACCGGTCCGATCGGGTGGTCTGACCGGTCAGAACCGGTCCTGACTTGATTTTTCGAAATTAATCGCAATTTGATGGGGAATGTTTGCCATTAAACCTCAAAATCGAACTTATGACATGAATATTATCTAAAAATGTGATTTTGCCCAATAGTTCATGTCAATTTCTATAAAAGCCCCAGATTTGTCCTTAATTACAATTCGAAAAATTATGAAATTGAAGGCTCAAATGATCAAATTGGACTAAATCACCCATACCAATTGATTCAAAATGGTGAAATACAGTGGGTAGTGGCTTCAATTTGTAAAGGTAACCCTTGAATTGAAAGTAATTTCAATTATGCCCAAATTCAAGGACTAAAT
This sequence comes from Rhodomyrtus tomentosa, assembly GCA_028455895.1. NCBI lineage: Eukaryota > Viridiplantae > Streptophyta > Magnoliopsida > Myrtales > Myrtaceae > Rhodomyrtus > Rhodomyrtus tomentosa. The sequence continues at coordinate 34,893,459 of JAPCWY010000010.1, forward strand.
TACAATAAAGTATGCAATTTTGCCCAATTCATGCAATTGAGCAATTTGTGCGAATGATTGAGCTAAATTGCAATGAAGGACAATTAGATTGAATGTCAAGACCCTAAAAATGCTGAAATTGCAAATTAAAAGACTAAATTTATATTTTTTAAACCAAATTCAATCATACGTGTAACAAAGTAACACATAAAATTGAACTTGAATTTGAACTTTTTATGAGGTAAAAAATATAAGGGAATTAAAATAAAAATATTGACTACTTTTCTATATTTTTGTGACATCAAATGCTATTTTTTTTGAATTTTTAAGTATTTTTCTATTTTCTAAAAACACTAAAAAATGTGAAAATTTATTTTTTGGTCAAAATTGGTTCCTTGAACTTGGCCAAGGCCACCAAAGTTGATTTTGTAATTTTATAAATTTTTATGAATTTTTTAAAAATAAAATTGAAAAAGATTGGTCGTAAATCATGTGTCAACAGTGTTTGAGTAAGGATTGTTCTGGGGAGACCTGCTAAAATTTTCAACAAAGTTAGTATGTTCAGAAGGATGTGCAAAAAAGGATTAACTACCTGACATTCGGTGCTAGCATGGCTTCCATTGTAAAATTCATAGATCGGACTTTGAATCTTTAAAACTGAGTCGATCTTTTTGTTTAAAGCACCGAACTGTATGGCAATGGCATTATTATCACCGACTTCATAAATTCCACTTGGCTTTCTAGCGGATAGCCTCTCAGTCGGCCATTAGTAGCTATTAGACGCCATCTTCTCTAAAAGATCAAAAGCTTCTTTTGGTGATTTGTTGTTCAACGTCCGTCCACCTGCAGCATCAATGGTAGACCTCAAATTCGGCATCACTCCATTATAAAAAGTATGCACTTGCATCCAAACTGGTAGAACATGATGCAGACAACGCCTTAGTAATTCTTTAAATCTCTCCCATGCTTCATTCAAAGATTCACCATCTATCTGCATAAAAGTAGAAATATCGTTACGCATCTTGACAGATTTAGTGGGAGGAAAGTACTTACTAAAAAATTTTTGAGCCAAGTCATCCCACGTCGTGATAGATCTTGTAGGAAGGGAAGTTAACCATGATTTAGCTTTGTCACACAAGGAAAAAGGGAATAATCTCAACTTGATGGCATCATCAGTAACACCATTATATTTTATGGTGTCGCAAATTTCAAGAAAATCTTCTAAATGGATATTAGGATCATCATTTAGCAATCCACCAAATTGGACTACTTTTTGAAGCATCTGAATCAGGGAAGGCTTAATTTCAAAGTTGTTAGCTTGTGTGATTGACCTCCTAATGCTCGATGTTGATCCTTGGACCATAGGCATATCATAATCCTTTAAAGTTCTCCTTTGTTCTCTATTTTCGTCAGTCATGATCTTGTTGTTTTGCTCTTGTCTTCGCCGTAAGAAAGTGTGCTCAATTTTAGGATCAAACTTCTCAAGTTCTCCCTGTTGGCTTCGAGTGACGGGAGTTTGCAGTCGACGCTGAACCCTTGTCCTCTCTATTTCTTTTCTACATATTTTTTTCTGCAAAATAAAAAAAATCAGATAAAATAAAATAAAATAAAGTTAGACTAAACCAAAAATTGCTCGATATTAATAGTAATTGTCAATTATCAAATAATCCCCGGCAACGGCGCCAAAAACTTGTTCTCTTGATTAGCAACGCAAGTGTACGTATCGAACAAGTAATAAAGTGATGAATAAAATTATCGTTCCCATGAGGATTGTAGACAAATCAATCAAATTACTTACTAAACTCGAACAATTCTCAAATTTATCTAACCAATTAAAGATCCAATAAAGCACTTGAAAATTCTAAAGAAAAATAATTAGCCAATGCAACAAACTAAAATAGAAATTAAAAATTTCTAATATAAAGAAGGAACAAATAACGGATTTCTATCAAGAATGAAAAATGTTAGAACATCCGATTTCACTTAACCAATCAAGATTAATTAACCAATCTCATCATGCAATTAAATTGAATTCATAGTGTGATGGTAGAACTTCCTAATGTAAATCACTATCCTTATTCCGGTATAGCAACCATAATTAGATTTAGCAACCCACACTTGATCCATGTGAATTTAAGTAAATCCAAACGTATTAAGATCTATGAACGTTCCCGGATTCAATAAACCACCATCGATTTAACTACTATCAAAACCACACAAAAAGCATAAGATATCTCTATCTATGATGAATTCATGGCTATATATCATAAAACACTTGCACGTAATCTCCTTTCGATCTCATACATACAACAAATATAATTTAAGCGGTGATCAAGCACTTAAAATCATTAAGAACATGATATATAACTCACACATATGAATTCTAGAATTGCATAAACGAGTATGAAAAATTAATCTATCATAGTTAAGTTACATCATAGCTCTAACAAGAAATAGTTTAGAAAATAATAAAAATTAAACTAAAAACAATGATTAAACTAAATATGATGAAGAACTAGAACAAGTGCACCAAGAATGATTGATGATTGACTTTGAATTTGCCTTCTTTTTATTCATTTGGCATCCGGCATTGAAAGGAAGAAAAAATGATAGAAAAACTGAACATCGTTTTCAATAACGTATCCCTTCCCAAAAATCACGTTACTCTCCTTTTCTTTGATTTCAATTATCTTTTTGATTTTTACAAAAAGAAGTTTGAATCATTAGCTTTGGATTTTGAATATTTTCCAAAGATATGCTTGATTCTCCTTGATTTCAAATTCCCATATCTGAAGATTGTGTTACCTACAAAATCAAGTAAAATCAATAAGTAGATATCAAATTCAATTAAAACAAAATAAATATTAAGTCTTAAATAGTAAATAAACTCTATATAAAATAGAGTTATCACTAATCAATGAATATAATCCTCTCTCTGACTCGATTGTCCAATTTTCTACAAAAGCTGTCCCTAAAGATGGCCATTCAAAAACTGTTGCTCTCTGCACGATTGTATGATATAACAGGAGTGCCCTTTTGGGTCGGAGCAACTAGCAAGTCTACTACAGGATTGAGAACTTGATAGCCAATAATTCACGAGTGACATAAAATATATCCTAATGAATCGCTGAATTGGTACAAATAATGAATTGTTAGTGTCACTCCGTGGACTTTCTTTGTGATATGTTTGATGGGAAAAGTGTAAAAAAAAAATTCTAAATTTATTGCATTAATACCAATTCAGCTCTAAATTTTTTTTTTGTGCCAATTCATTCCTAAACTTTTTACTTTGGTGCCAATTTAGTTTAAATATTTTATTAGTACCAATTTGGTCCTAAATCTTTTCTATTAGTATTAATATAGTCCTAAATATGTTGCATTTATACCAATTGAGTCAGTTCAATTAATTTTGATTAGAAATTGCTGGCATAAATATTAATTATTTTACATGGCTTGACTGATGCTAACATGGATATTTTTAAATATCTTTTGATATTTTAAATAATTTTTTAATTTTTTTTAAAAAATTATTTAAAATATTAGAATAATATTAAAAAATATTCAAGTTAGCGCTAGCCGTGCCATGTAAGATAATTGATATGCATGTCCAAGATTTTGATCAAAATTAATTGGATTAACTCAATTGGCATAAATATAAAATATTTAAGATCGAATTGATATAAATACAAAAGATTTATGACTAAATTAGCGCCAATAAAAAGTTTAGGAGTTAATTGACACTAATGCAAAAGGTTTAAGACTGAGTTGACATTAAAAAAAGGTTTAAGACTGAATCGACACTAATGCAATAAGTTTAGGACTTTTTTGATAATTCTCCCTATGTTTGATTGAAAGTTTTGGAGATGGGGACTAGCCAGCACCGTGTTGACCCTTTTTTTCAACTATTATTGGACTGACAGTCGAGATTAATTTCTGTGTAGTTAGTTCAGATTTTGTTGGAATAGTCACTTGGATATAATTTCGGTAAAAACTAATAGAACATCTATTAATAATTTAGAGATGACATTGAACAAATTAAAAACTTAGGGATGGCATTGGCCATTTGTTCAAAATTCGGAGACAAATTCCACAAATTAAAAATTCAGAGACGATATTTAATATTAAATCAAAATTTAGGATCATTCGTGCTATTATTTTTGAAAGAAAGAAGTCACCATGCATTGTATCCAACTGCTTGGAAAGAGGGCCCCATTGTACAGCTTCATTTGCAATCAAGGGCCCTAAAAAACAATGTCGTTAGTGCACGGATTAATGTTGGGTTTGAGGTTAGGGTTTCTTGGTGGAGAGAGATTAAAAAAAAATCAAATCTCGAGAATATGTCGAATAGTCAATCACGAATTAAAGTGAAAAAGTTTGGAGGAAAGGGGTCAAGTTATGAAAGTTGAAGATGAAGGCTTTGCTTGTGGATAAAGATGTGTGGCACGTGATTGAATAACATAAACCTCAGGTGACTACCAAGGAGAAGGCAAAGGAGGGGGAGTCGTCTACTTCCAATCAATTGAAGGTGTGACATTCTGATTTTTAATCAACTTCAGAATCTGTAATGAGAAGTTTATTTATATCAAGCGATGTATTTCAGTTGTATTCCGCTCAAATTTGATCAATTTGAGTAGCCTGACCAAAGGGGAAAGGCTAACGCGAGACGAGATACGTGGACCTAGGCGACTCGAATAGGAAATGGCGCTTTGATCATAAGGATTGTCGAGGGGATATTTAGGACTGCAAAAAGGCCGATCTAAGAGCGATTAAGGATTACCATGCGAGCGTCGTACGATTGGAGCGCGAGTGATGCCGCTTAACCAACGTACGATTTGCAAAATTATCCTAAATCGGATTGTGACGATCGAGACCACAGGGACTAGCGATAAGCCCTCGTAATTACATGACAACCAAGGCCACCATGAATTGACGAGGTCTAAATGTGGTGAGAATCACGGGGTCGATACGCGTATAGTCTGCAGAAGCCGCCCGTCAGTTCGGAATAGGCTGGAATCACGTCTGGTAGAAGGAACGATCAGAATTGAGTCCTGAAAAGTTTGAAAAAGGAAAATGAAGAATTCTAACGTCAATTGGATTGGCCGTCGCCCTATCGAAGAAGTCAGAATCGAGAAAAATGACGTTCCGAACGTCGGGGGTAAAATGACCATAATGCCCCTCAAGCTTAAGACTTTGTCTTTATAATTGAAGGAAGGGCAAAATGGACATTTCTCTCCCCCTTGCCTGCCGAAAATTGAAGGACAAAAGGATGGCCATTGGATCTTCTTGGTTAGAGTAATATACAAGTGTCAGGCATCCAAGGGTGGTAGATCAACTCACATTAAATGCCCACCTACCAATCACTTCAAATTAATCAATTTTTTTGGGGGATAATAAGCTCTCTTTCTGCTCCCTCTCACTCTACCATTCGGCCATTTTTGCTCCCCCAAAGACCAGACCAAGCTTCTTCTTCTTCTTCTCCAGTTTCTATTTTCACCGACCCCGCCGGACGTCGCCGTTCGGTCCGTACGACCGCCACCTCCGGCCATCCCCTGCTTCCAGCTGACCACCCAGACGTAGCCCCACGTCTTGCCGACGTCCTTCAACTTGAATCAAGTCATTTGGAGCTCTGAGAAAATCGGGGCATGCATTCTCCCACAGGTCGATGGATTCTGCTCCAGTTTGAGGTAGGTTCAGTTCTGAACCCTTTTGACAGCCGAAAACTTGGAATCTTTGGTTCAAATTTTGTGAAGATCAAGTAGACATATAGATGGTTATGTGGTAAAAATTTGGGATTTATTTGAAAAGTTTTTGACCATGAACCACCCTTGTATATTATGCCCAGAATCTGCCGGTATTATATGTTTGAGTGATCCGGCGACTTCCGACTACTTTCCGGCAACCACGCGACTTGAAACTCACGATGAGACTTCCAAACTCTTAGGTAGACATTATAAGAGGTAAAATGGTGTATATTTGATGGATTTGAGATAGATTAAGGCCGGTTGAACCCGGCATGAACAGAACCGAATGGAACCGGTTCAATGCCGGGCCAAACCGGTTCTGTGGAGGGCTGAATAGGCTGGGATTATGTTGTAATTTGGTGTGTATGATATGTTAAGATGATGAGGAGTATGTTATGAGTGATTTGTATGGATGAATTGAGGAATTAGACTTGAAATTTTGACAAATCGATTGGTTAAACTAGGTTGCGCGACAAGTCGGCTTTGGGACTTGGATTGGCTGAACCATAGGAGACTCAAGGAGGGGAAATTTGCGTTGTTAAGGGAAGGTGAGGAATTTCCTAAACCGAGGCTAGGGGAATTGGACTCGATTGGGTAAGTCAAGGGCCGAACGGAACGATTTATGAGAAAACCCTCACACGTAATAGCTTGATGCGCCCTTGGACGTTAAAGAATGATTGTTTGACCTAGCCTATGTGTGAATTTTCTGAGTGCCTGAGTACTATTTGAATTGAATTGCATGCCACGAAATTTATTAAACATATTATCATGTGCATTGGCCATTGGTTATGAAAATTGATTTTTTAAAAATCAAGTTAATTGATATGATGCGGCATGAGACATGATTGTGGCATTGCATGGCATGGCCCGGAGGCGTATGAGACGCGGGGCGGAGGTTGAGACCCTGATGCGACGAGGTCGAGGGGTGGATTATGAAAAGGTGGCGCCTTGATGCGAAGGAGTCGCGGGGTTGAGATAGTCACAGTCCTGGTGCGATATAATCGCGGGACAGAATACGAGCTCATAGACTCTGCCTGAAAATTAAACCGGGGCCTGATGCGTTTACGCCGGCCGAGGCTGATGCGATCTAATCGCGGGCTAGAGAATGAGACAGACAGAGGTTGATTGATGTGGTGAAGTAACAGGCCGAGCATATACGTGCAACTGTGTGTGACATGAGAATATAAATGCATGCATGTCCTCTATGCATTATTATTTATTGAATTATGAATGTCATACCTGCATGAGCCTATGAGTTGGATAGGTTGAGTGACTTGACCGCCTGAATGGACGGTCAACCTGACTTAGGGTTAGGTTTTTCTTATTGAGATGTGTATCTCATCCCTTTTGGGAAAATTTTACTTTACAGATCCTAGGCAGTAGCTATGTGGCCTATCAGGTTCGAGGACCCGCAGGAGATGACGGCGTATTACGATGAGTTCCTCGATAGGCAGGGATATATATATATATATATATATATATATATATATATATATATATATATATAAGGAAATGTACAGTAGTTTGGGTAGATGAGGGCAAACCTGACTGGAAGCCTCATCAGTTTGAGGCTTGGTTTAGACAGGACGGGGATAGGAAGGTCGGGCCGCTGAAGCCCCATGAGGTTCCAGAGGGTGTCATACCTCCTTGGTGTCAGACGATAGCAGACTAGGAGTTTCCCGAGGGCTCAGTGGTTGGTTCAAGGAATGGCCTGGAGCAAACGCCGACAGTTGAGTTTTCCGTGCCACCGCCAGAGGATGAGGTCATTGTGGTGGAGCCGTCCGAGAGAGATCCATCCGAGCTGGACCAGGAGGCGATCGTGGAGGGAGACCAGACTGAGCAGTTGCAGGAAGCGACCATGGAAGACTCTGTGGAGGTTCCGTCAGAGATTTTCTCCGAGTACGAGCCGTCAGAGGAGAGCGAGGACACCGGAGATTCCAGTAGTTCTTCCTAGGCGACTCCGGATGATGACCTGACTTTTTGACTAGCGACGTGATCCCCCTTCTCTAGTGGATTTTGTGGACATCTTTTGACATGTTTACCCGCCGCCTTGCTGTATAGCGGTCTGTAGTAGATGTGACCAGTTGATGTTGATGTATGACTTTATGATGCTATCCAGTCCTGCTTAGTCTTGGGATATATATAAATATATATATATATATGGTCCGGGGAGTTTTTGGAAAACGCTTCCGCGTGCTTAATGTAAATTATTTCATTTCTCGATCTTCCTTTATATATAAGTGGATCCTTGGGACCGCCGAGAGATTATTGTTGTTTTGCTTGCAGGGATGATTGCGTGCTCGCGATGAGGTGCGGGACGTGACAGAAGGAGTGGATCAGTAATGATTGAAAGACGGGAAGCCTGATTTGATTATGTTTCGCTGATAACGTCCTTGTGAATGTGACTTATGAGAAGATAGTGAAAGATCACTAGACGAAACTGTGAAGCTTTTATCAGAGCGAATCACTCATGAACAAGTTATTTTTGCAAAAGTGATTGTACAATCTTCAAATGAGTGAAGGTGATTCTTTTTCTGCACACTTGAACGATTTTAATACTACTTATGGATAACTTGCATCCATTGATGTTAATATGGATGATGAATATAAAACATGCACCTTGTTGTGTTCACAATCGGATTCATGGGAACATATAATTCTTTTGATCGGCATTGGTGTTAGTGTTGAACGTTGTATCTGCATTATTATCTCAGGAGATGAGGAGAGCAAGTTCTAATAATACAATGAATGAGGTTTTTTTCATAAGAAGAAAAAACATTGAAAATCAAAGAGACAATACCTTGGACACTAGAGGGTTTTCATGATTTAAGCGCGTAATTTTTTTTTAGTACTTTGGGCTTGAGTTCATGAGTAACTGCTGCTATATGTGCTCTTTTCCACTTATAATTAAGTGATATAATAAGAGATGCGAGATGCTAATTATAGTGGAATCATTTGCTGAACGTAGTTCTAGTTTAAGGATGATACATGATAAATTCTCGTGTCTTGATTTCTTTTTCTCGCTTTATATTTTACGTCGATTTAACAATTAAGCTAATGGTAGGAAAAGGACACGGGGCAACAGTAAATGAAGTAGAGAGTTAGGCCAGTGGGAACTCAAGCCCATCTTATACAAAGGGAAAGTTGCCTTTCTGGTTGAAGAGATGACTTCTCTTCCTTATGGGTTGAAAATTCAATTAAAACTACATTATATACAAAAAATGAAGAATCCCCATATATATTCCTCTCTCTCTCTCTCTTTCCCCCCTTATAAAGAGTCCCATCTCACCACAGGCAATTTTTTTCTCACGTGCCCAATTTGCTTTTCACAACCATCACCAAAAGGATTACCAGTTCGCAAATCTCAGGAGACATGGCACAGCAGCACAAGTCCACCATTGCTATGAGGCTCCTGGTGCTCTTCCTGGCCTTCTCTTGCCTTCTCTCATCTCTTGCAGTCCCTTCAACTAGTAAGCCTTGGATTGTGGGAATTGGGAGATGTTCCTGAGTTGTTACCCCTTCTGTTCTTTGTGGATTGGGCATCCCTTGATGCTTTCGAATTGTTCTTCTGTTTCGCAGGGAGGCTCAAGTCAAGCGGTGGAGAGGATGATGATGATAAAGTATCAACTCCAGACTTGTTAGCTCAGGTCTTCTTCTTCTTCTTCTCTCTCTCTCCCTCCCTCCCTCCCTCTCACCTGCCTCGTTCATTAACAAATCAATCTTGCAAAGAACTTACTTGTCAAATGCAGAGAAAAAGCTCAGTGTTTCAGCTCAAACAAACCATTCATCCTTCAGTTTACTGTTTCGATCTGAGACCTAGTGGCTTGCTATGAACTTGGTGAATCCTTGCCCTTTCTTCTAAGCATCTCTCTGTTTTTTATTGAATTCTGCACGCCCAATTTAGGCCTCTGCACAATTTCTACAAAACTCTGGAGATACTTGTCAGATGAATGAATAGAGAGAACGGAAACTTGCATGCTCCCATAGTCCCACTCAATACGACCTCGACGGTTGGGTGTCTCGCCTTATGTACTCGGACAACTCTGTGTGCATCCGAGAGATTTGTTTGAATTGAAAGATTTAGATACCTCATATCATAAGTATAATTAGACGATTATCTAAGCCTTGGCGCATTTGGATTCGGCACAGAAAAAACTCTTAGATCAAAAGATTTTGTCTATTTTTTCTTTCTTAACTATATTTGAGCACATTGGTTAAGACCCTATGCGTTGATTTATGGTGGGTGTCAGAAGAAGAATAAAAATGAATCGGCTGAGCGCGATTCATGGTAGGCGTTTGAAAAAAATTGAAGACTAAAAAGAGAACCACAAGCCTCCTGATTGCCATGCGTGCATTTAGTTGCGTCAGAAGATTTCTATGCATGTTTCAACTTTGTGGACTTTTGAGCTTTTTTTCTGGGCTTGAGTGCTTAAAAGATTTCACGCATGTCCTCGTTAAATATAGTTTTCGAAAAATGTGTCTTCATCAAATGTATCTCATACGTTCGACTTTTATATAAAGACTAGAGGGTGAGTATTGTAATATGTACCCAATAAGAAATTTTCTCCCTCCGATCTTTATTTTGTGCCATTGTTTTAAATTTCCCAAAGTCATCGTTACTGTTTTGATTCCAAAATAAAAGGGTCAAACTTTTCATGGGGCTATGTGTCATTCTTTGTAAATTCTAGGCATTGGAAATTGTTATAGCAGGAAATTATATAAAAAGTCTTAAACATGTTGCTGTTTAGCCAATTCAACCTTAAATATTTTGACATTTTATCAGTTGAGTCCATTTGATTAATTTTAACAGGAAATTGCTAACATGAATGTCAAAAATCCCACATAGGATGACCGATACTGACTTGACAATTATTTTATATCAATTTTTCCTTTTTTCCTTTTATTTTTTTTCTATCAACTCACTAACCCTCGCTGGGCTATCGGTCACTGGCAAAGGTTGGCACGACGAGAGTTGGCCTACCCTTGCCGACCATAGGCGAGGGCCAATAAGGACCTTACGGCCTTGTTAAGTGGTTGATGAGGGTCGACCAGTCCTCGCCTGTGACTAGCGAGAGTCGAACATCCACTATTGATAGGCTTGGCAGAAAGAGAGAAAAATTAAAATAAAAATGAAGAATAAAAAACAAAAAAGAAAATCTATTAAAAAATTATAAAAACTATCTACTTCAGCGCCGGTTGTGCCACATAGGATATCTAGCTTCACGTCAATGATTTTCGAGTAAAATTGATCGGATGAACTTAATTGACAAAATGCCAAAAGGTTTAGACTTAATTGCCAAAATGGAAAGATTTATGACTAAATTGGTTGAAGTGCAATATGTTTCGTATTTTTTGGATAATTTTTCCGAGCTAATCCTAAAGCAAAAATGAAAGAAGAAAAATTAAAGTTATCACAAAAATTCATTCCATCTTTGTTCGTGATAAACATAATTGATCGCAAAGTGTCTGTGCCTAAAGAGGAAAATGAAAAATATTTTCTCTGGTAATTGACTTGAAAATGAAATGAAAAATATTTTCTCTTATTTGCCAAAGAAAGTGTAGTTTGATTTTTGCATTATCAATTGGACGGATATTGTTGATGTGAATGTCGACTATCCTATGCTATACAGCCGGCACTAAGGTGAACAATTTTGTAATTTTGAAAAAAATCAAAATTTTAAATAATCTATATTTTTATTTTATTCGTTAAAGTTGTTTTATTCTTTTCTTTATTCTTTCTTTTTCTTTTTCCTTCTTCCTCCACCATGAATGGTTGATGGCAGCCATAAGCGTGCTTCAACCTGCCATATCCAGGCAAGCTGGGCGAGATTGAGCTTGTCAGCAATGATGGAGGATGAAGGAAAAAAGAAAAAGAAAGAAAAAAAGGAAAATAATTAATAAAGAAAAGAAAAAAAATATTTAAAAAGAGAAGATAAATAAAAAATATTTAAAAAAATGTAAAGAAGTGTAGGGAGGAAAGATGACAAAAAACTTCCTCTTTTCAAGAAGAGGAAATCCTCTTCCTTGCTTTTGAAGGTATTTTTTTTTTGACAAATTTATTTTCTCTAGACCAAATGCCCGTTTTTTTTTTGTAAAATGTTATTTTTCGTTAAACAAATGAAGACTAAGTTCGAGTTGACCTCAAACTCGAGCTCTAGCTCGAGATCGACATGCAATTATGAAGATGCAGTGATACTCGAAAGAATTTGGAAGAATTCAAGCACTCAATTGAGCTCACAAGCTACTTTGTTTATGAGTATATTTGTGCATAGTGACACTATGATTCATAAGGAGGGACATCCAAGCTGGACATGGATCTAGGGTCGGCCGAAGCATTGCATCAAGCCACTGTTTCTGTTGCCATTGAAGCCACTTTCTTCCTATCAGAAGGCCGTTGTGCACGCCATGATAAATTTAGATTGGTGGGCTGGAAATCGTGGTCTCTTCTGTGGACCACGTCCAAAGAGTGGCGTTTCAACTTGTACATTGAGAACGTGTGAATGCTCAATGCGTGTGTTGCAGATGTTGCTTCTGTTGTACAGACTTTCAGCTAAGCAAATGAAATATACATTCAAATCCGACTTTGGTGACTTGAAAATGTATTCAGTATTCTCACTTCTGAAGATACTTCCGTTGTTAGACATAATTGAGATGAACGTGTGAGTTAGTGTTAGGGAAGTCTCACATAGGAGAATTGGTATTGTATGAAGCAGATAATATGTCCAAATTAGATTACAACTCATTGACTTAAGTTTTTGAATGAAGGTGGGCTCAATTTGATATGTTGACGGATTCGGACTTGCGCTCCCCCTTCACTGTCGTCCCCCATTCTACTTGAACACAACCAGTCTTTGACTCGGAACTGCTTTCCGGGAACTCTATTATCTTTAGCATGAAATAACACTCCTAAGGCAATGGGGCAGGGGATCCCTGTATTTTGGGTCATCAAATCATCTCCCTTAAATAGGGGATGATCTGATGGTGTAGGGTGCAGGGCACCCCTGCCCTTAGGCAGGGATCCTGACCCTAAGGCAATGGACTTTATTTATTGCTTTTCTTTTGGACATTGCATTTGCATCTGATATTTGACCCTTATTTTCTAAGGAATTAAGGAAACGGCAACTGCTCACCTGGTTAATGCCTGCATCACTATCTAACCTAGTTGATTAATGCTCCATATGTGCACTGCTTTGGTTCTCCACGAAGCAACGAATACCGAAGGTGCTGCCGTCCAATGCCTGAGCGCCACGTGCATAGTTTACTTGCTTTCTATATACACGAAATCAATATTTCCCTCGCATCTTCTGGTCAGTTTGGTTTTTTTCAGCATGTTGCTGTGTGCTTCAATCATTGTTTAACTTCAGCTTGTCAATGAAGACGACAGGCGTATTCCTCTGGCTGAAGGAAATGGTCAGAATGTCAAACGCTTTGGTTTAGACGAATGCAAGCGTTGATCAATTACTAAAAGCGTGTGGAATTCTGCAAATATCACCAGGGAGAAGAGAGAAATTTGCAAGAGAGTCTATTGGACCTTTTCTCAGAAATTTAGGTATCTAATCTTGTAATCCGAGCCGTCCATTTTTGGACAGACGGCCCAGATCTCTGATTTTTAGGAGGTAATTTTTGAAATTTATATATATATTTTTGTTAGTTATAATCCGAGACATCCATTCATAACACGAACGACCCGGATTGCAAGGTTAGAGCCTAACCTTCTAAGAAAAGTTTAGACGATCTCTTTCCGGAATTCACTAGTAGTTTCACGGATTAACTGGTGCGATCTTTGTTTTATAATCATGCGTTCATACTTTAATCCACGATGCTTCAGACTTAGGCCAACGTCTAATCTAAGTTTTTAGAGTAGTTGGTCGTGATTTTACAAAATCGCACAAGCTCGAAGAGATATATATATATATATATATATATATATATATATATATATATATGTAAGCTGCGATTTTAATCCGTATGCATCAATCCAAGAATCGCACGTATAGATACACGAATCTCTAATACATATAGCTAAATAATTAACGCACCTTGTTTCGGGTTCATTATTTTTGACGCGGAATTACGAGAATCCGATGTTCAAGAGCTTCTTCTCTATAAACCTCTTTATCACTGGCTTCAATGAAACAACCACTCACGTATCGCTTCAGACGATTTTATATGTGAGTTTATGTAGACATTAAGGTTTAGAGGAGGTACTTGAACTCTATTTATAGATAATGAAGCCTATCCCCTCATTAAAGATTAGGTTTATCTCAGTGCACACTATCCAGCCTCATATCTGACTAGAATTAGGAAACTGTATATATCTGTCTTTATTAGACCAATTAATTTATAATAACAATTAATAAGCCCACAACAAAAATTTTATAATATATTCTAACATTATCCCACTTGGGTTATATTAATTGAAATTATACTGTATATGCGTATCTTTATATTGGTCTAGAGATAATTCCCAATAGTCAATCCGATCACATAAATTCTTAAGCACCGAATCATGCCAGTAACTACATCAGAAGACACAGAGCCACCCATGATCACGAATACTCTTAACTTTACTGATATGAATTTGATACGATAGTATGGCAATTGAATAACTTCTTAAATAACAGAGACACCTTATATATTTTCCTCATTGTCAGTCACCATTCTCTCACCTTATGTGTTATGAAATCGGATGTATCACTAGAAAACATCTTTACGGTTCTAACGAACCAACATATATCTTATCTTTATAGTTAACTATACTTTACGTGTAACAAGACATATGCTTTTGGCCAAAAATAAATGCCCCAACCATCACTAAAGGTTCACCCGATTCCTTGAGATTTTCACCCGATATATGTATTCAACATCGTCGTAATCATAAATGCTTTATTGCATGCAATAGAGTTGATACATACCTAAATATTACAAAATGTAATAAACACGGATGTAAATTTTATTAGAGCAAATGCGGAAAACAGATCCCACTGAACACCAACATCTCATGATTCTTACGCAGTCCATCAATTAACATGTCATATCAGCATCTCATGATGCTTTTATGTTTGCGACATGTCATCTAAATGTGTATGGACAAAGATATTTAGTTAGTGAGTCTGCACCCTTATCATCTGTGTAATAAACTTTACTGTAGTGTCACCCTTACATTTATTATCTTTATGGTCAAAAACTAAACCAACAAATGTTTAGATCCCTGAGACTTTTGCTGCTGTTAATAAACAATACCGCAGAGTTATAGTCACAATACAACTGTATGGGTCTATCCACAAAATTAAATACGGTCAACTCTTTAATGAGATTCCGGAGCCAAATAACATGAGTAGCAGCTAAAAAGCATACTACAAACTCGCTTTCTTGATCGAAGATTACATAGATTTATGTTTACGCTTTTCTATAGCACTGCACTTCTCTTTAGATATTTAAATGTCTGAAATTGTCAATTCACATCATCTTGACAGCTAACAAAGACTGAATCTGAATGCCTTACTAGCTGCAGATCTTGAATATATTTGCAAATTAACATGTAGTATTTTGTCCTTTTTAAGTACCTTGAAACTGATGCTTTTAATTGCACCACGATATGGTACATTCTTTATTTGGGTTTTCTTCATAACTTTATGAAGACACTATGACAAATTCACTCTATTACTCCTAATGACAAGAGTAATTTCTGACTTGCAACACTTTATACTGAATACAATCAATGTGCGTCCTTTAGAATTAACCCAATATGTGGCGATAACGATTCATATAGATCTCAATGCTTAGGATAAAATACTTTTTATTAAGATCAATCATGTCAAAATGCTTTGACAATATCTGCTTCACCTTATGTAGTAATTCAAGAAAACCACTTTCAATCAAGATATCGTCTATATAATACATTAACATCAACAACACCCTTATCCCAAACTAGTTGGGGTCGACGGTCGATGAACCTCAAAGAATCATAAAAATAAAAGCAGAATCAAGGGAGGGAAAAGAGATAAATGTATAAAAATAAATAAGTATATATCTATTTAATACATAAGGAAAATAAATTCTTCCCACTGATCTTGTAGTATATGATAATTTATTTTGTTCTTGACAGAACATAATATAACAACAATACCATGAAACTTCAAGCAACAATTGTCGAAAAGCTAATTTAAACCTATAAAATGGACTTTTCAGTCTCGAATACACATGAATATGTTCAAACTTTATTCCACGGTATTATATGAGATTCCTCTTTCTTTATGCACAAGTTTATCTAAATCATCTGCTGCAAAACTTTCGGGTTACATAAAAAAGACTTTCAAATTAAGATCTCCAATCAAAAAAATGTTTCAATATCTGTATGGTAAAGCTCCTTATTATAATGAGCTATTAATACTTTAATCACTCTGAAAATCTTTATGAGAGACTAAATAAAAATTATTTTAAGTTTACTCATTCTTTACGAGTGAAAGATTTGGCGACCAATTTGTTTTTAAGCTTCTTAAATAAAGCACCGATTAAAAAGTAATCAAATATAATAACTTAAAAACTTTTATTTAGAGTCCTTTTAAGTTTTGTGCACCCAATTGCAACAGATTGACTTGTGACCTTGAGGCACGCCAATAAGCTTTCAAACGTCGTATGTTTCATAATCTGTATTTCATCTACTATGCACTCAACCATAGTTCTAATTATGAACAAGAAATAGCAACTGTATAAATTACTAGATCAATTACATAGTTGATTTTGCAGTCATGCCCTTATGGATAGACTATTTTGTGTGATGATACAACTGATCATTTCTGCCGAATAGATCTATTAGGAGGAGTTGCTTTAACATTTTTTTTTTTTGCGTTTGTGGGATTTGATAAAATTCGGCAGGAATTGTCTTAATAACAAAAGCCTGAACCCCAACAGAATCAAACCGTAACTTAGAATGCTCCATGGTCATCTGTATAGACAGAAAAAATGACACAATGATCCCTACCACACTAGTAACTTTAATAGTCTGTGAGCAACTATCCTTATTCAGTTATATCAAGCTCCGACAATTTAACTATATGCAATTCCACAATTCTTATTCCTCTTTTGGGATAATAAATCAATACCCCTTTAGATGAACAGGGTAAGGTACGAAATAAAACTGAGTGGTTTTGGAATTTAACTTATCCAATGTTGGATTATGTAACTTTATTTCTGCACGAACATCTCAAACCTTAATATGATTCAAACTAGATTAATGTTCAATCTATGTCTTAAAAGAAGTCAATAAAATAGTTTTGGTAAAAACATAATGGGTTATTTTCAAAGTTTTACCCCATAAAAGTCATATAAATTGATTTTACAAATCATACTCTTCATCATGTCCATATGGTGTGATTTTGACTTTCGGTCACACCTTTATGTTCAAGAACATTAAGAATAACAAACTAAATCACAATCTAGTATCACTTTAAGTATTGATAAAATAGCTCTTTAAGCTATCCGGCATTGCCATGTCAACCATGATACTCATCACTTTGATCAAATCTGACATTTTGTTTTTAAGTTTATTGACTATATTAAAAAAAAGTTGAACTTGTCACGAAAATTAAACATTTCTTTAATCAAGGACAAACATATATAGACTATCATATATATGATCCACTTATACCAGTATAAATGAACTTCAATAGGTTAAAACTATCGACTTATATGATCCACTTATACCAGTATTGTCACGAAAAAACTCTACACAATATTGTCATATATGATCCACTTATACCAGTATAAATGAACTTCAATAGGTTAAAACTATCGACTATAGTTTCATCATTTATCTGAGTTATCTTACCTTTGCATTAATCTACGCATGTGTCTAGGTCACTTTTAAGAGTAAGCAGAATGCTTGCTTTTATCAGTCTTTCACTTTTTCTTTAATGATGTGATCAAGAAATTTATTCCATAATGCATGATTGTTCCTTAGGCAGAGATCTTTTGCAAACAACATTTCAGCTGTATAAGCGATGTATAATTCATTGGGAGATAAACATAATCTGTACAATCCATTGGACATATAGTAATACCTAAGTTTATTTTAATTAAAAGAAATAGTAATTATTTTATTTGAAATTTCAAAAGAGTAACTATACATGGCCAAACTTGATACAGAAAATAAATTTCGTCTTTAAGGAGAGTACATAAAACATGTTTCTTAATGTTACATTAAAACCAAAAACCAAAAATCAAAAAGACATTCCCATTAATTTAACATAAGCTTTATAGTTGTTTCTATAGTGAGCTTGATTCATCATGATTTGATATCTTTCAGTTTATGAATTCTTATATAGTAAACGCATGATAATATGTTGCACCGCTATCTAGCCATCGTAAACCAGATGAGACTTTTTATATAATAAATTCACAAACCAACACCAAAGAGTCATTGTTTTACGCTCATATTTTGATAACCAAGTTTTTGTATCAACTGTTGTCTTTCTTTATGTAACCGTTCTTCTTATAAAATAAGTACGGTTACCATCCTTCTCAAATAATGATTTCAATGGACCAAAATAGTCAGTATGACCGGTGATTTATGTATTTCTTTATGAGTATAATTTCAAAACCGCTTAATATGCAATTCCACCAACTTTAAAACGTAATCTTTAATCTTAATAGAATCATCACACCTAATGTTGAGGAGTTATTATAGATATATAGCACTCTTAGTAATATATGAAATATAATTTCAAAGCCTCCAAGACTTCCTTCATTTATTTAACAGTGTAGTTAACTGACAAATCAATTTTCAAGTGTTATTTAATAGATCGCTTTATATCAAACAAGTGAATCCAATCGCTCTTTATCCAATAAGCACATAATGCTTTTGAAAGTTCTCACTAATGAAACTGACAACTACGGGGTCTTTTTTGATAAGAACAATACAAATATTTGCTAATCCTTTGCAAACAGAAAACCCTCATTCAATTATAAAAAATGGAACCCGTATGAATCTCAATTCTCACTGTTAACAGAGTTGCCGTTCACAAAAACGGTGACTGAAAAACTACCAAATATTTTTAATTAGCATAATGTGAAATTTCACTTGAGAGATACATACATCATTATATAATCACCTTTGGGCAGAAAACATGACATGCAGTTGTATACTCTCTACATTACAATGGGCACGAGAATTTATTTCAATCTTCGTTAATAACCACATTTTGGTATATGACATCACTTAGACTAATCAATCCTCAACCATATGCTATACATGTAATCCTCCATACAAGAATACACAATTATCTCGTTTGAGAGTATAACTACGCATTAAAACAGGAGACATCCCAATATTATTTAACATGTTCTTTATTAAACTCAACCAAGCGTGCTGCTTTGGCGGTCGCAACCCAGCTGAATTTACCTGAAATTGGGATATAACTTTATATTTCACATTTACTGTATGCATGTAATTTCAGAAATTAGGAGAAATCACTATCAAAATTACACGCTTTGCTAATTTTTATCGATACCTCAACAATTCATGTCAAACCATCAACATGTAATTGATAAACCATGCTCCACGTAACTGTATGTGGTACTTACATGTAAGCTTACACTTATATTTCACAAAATCATATAGAAATACCTGAAAATATTCAAAAATATCCCATAAAATACATGTATTTGGAGTTCCATAGGTATTTTCCATCTATAAAAGTACCATCTTATAGAGCATGAGAATACAAACACGTTGATACCTAAAATTCGCCGATCCCAATTCTCACGTGTCCTCACCGTGCCTTATTCTCTTTGCAACTTGTTGTCCCCAAAGCCATAATGTATATAATTTCGAAGATGTCAACGTAACAAGATAAACCATATACTAATTGGATTTGATGAACAAATGTCTATAGAGTGGACTTTTCTCTTCGGATCCACCATCCAACACGCAATTTCATTATTATTATTATTAGCTAATCGAAATGGTATTGAATAGTACTACCCGCTTGTTTCAAATTTCGGGTAACGACGAGATCAATTCCAATCTTTGTGCATCCTTACAATGCATAGCACAAGCCAAAGAAAATTTTAATTGCATATACAGGGAGAAAAATCAGCCCCATGAGCCAGAATGTGGACTATTCTTTTTATTATTATTATTTTAAGAAACGACGTCCACATAAATACGAAGGGATCCAAATCTGTTTCGAGAAACTCCAAAAAGAAAAAAAAATGCAACATGTGCAACCGCCATACTTGTATTCTATTTGGTTTGCACAACCCAAAAATTATTCCGAGGGTCTACAAGAAGATCAAAAAATACGATGTCATCCAAAGCACAATCGGGAAAAACAAATTCGAAACCAACAAAAATCTTGATTCAAGTTCTGAAACGTACAGACTCTGATGCCACATGTAAGCTGCGATTTTAATCCGTATACAGCGACCCAAGAATCGCACGTATAGATGCACGAATACCTAATCCACAGAGTTAAAGAATTAACGCACTTTGTTTCGGATTTGTTATTTTTTATACGGAATTGCGAGAATCCGATACTCAAGAACTTCTTCTTTATGAACCCATTTATCACTGGCTTTAATGGGACAGCCACTCATGTATCGCTTTAGACGATTCTATATGTGAGGTTATATAGACATTACGATTTAGAGAAGGAACTTGAGCTCTATTTATAGAGAGTAAAACCTATCCCTTCATTAAAGATTATGTTTATCTCGGCCACACTATCCAGCCTTATATCTGACTAGAATTAGGAAACTGTATATATATTTTTTATTAGACCAATTAATTTACAATAACAATTAATAAAGCCCACAACAAATGTATTTTATAATATATTCTAATAAGAGAGAGAGATGGGTCCTGGAGATAAGGTCCGATGGTGGCGACTCTGTGGAGGGGCCGACCACGACTTCGGCATCGGCAACCGTGAGATGGGGAGCAGAGCGGAGAGGCGACAAGCTGAGCCGAGGGGGAAGAGACAGGAGAGGGACAGAGATAGGTTGTGTCCTTAGTTTGATTAGCTAATCCCTCGAGAAAATCATGGCTTATATGACATAAAACACTCTGGTGCAGTTTCATACAATGAAAATCTTCGCATAAATCTGATTTTGATTGATTCTGGTCTGCATTGCTTAACTTTCATTGGGCACTTCAAGTTTGGGTCTACAAAGACGAAATGAAATTAGCACGAAAGGCAACAAATTAGACAAGGTTGGTTTGCTAGAGAGTACTCTTTCGTTGTAAAGTGGGAGGTTAGCCGTCTAGTTTTTATCCTCTAACGATGGATGCTGCTGCGAGGATCTGGCTCGCGTTTCTGTGAAAATTGGAGCAGTGGGAAGTAATATAACCAGATCAGAATTTGCAAGGTCCAGGTTTCGGTGGCTTGAGCAAAATATATCCTTTAAATGCTGAAGAACACTGGGTGACCGAAGTCCAGGTTCTACGTTGTCGGTGCTAGATTAGCTGCAATAAATGGATTAGAGAATATTGAAATGAGGACTTATAGACATTATGGAAGCGAAGGAAATCTTAGGGGGTGCATGACAACCATTCTACTTCTCTGTTTATATTCCAAACCTATTTTGTGAACATGTTTGGAATTAAAACTCGTTTGTTAACTAAATTTTATTTTTCTATTTCTGAAACAAAACTTTGTCCCATAAATAGATTTGAAAGGGAAATCAGAGACAAAAAATTTTAGCTTCTCAGAGAAACAGAGAACAGAAATAATAACCCCTCACTTTTTCTCAAGTATCTATCGCCGCTGACCACCATCCGCCGCCGCTTGTCGTTGCTCTTCGCCTCATCTTCCGCCACCACCACCCACCGCTCGCTACCGACGATCCCGCTGCCACCAACCACTGTCTGTTGCCAACCATCGCCACCCTCTGCCGTCGACCGCCGCCAACCACTCCTCATCGCTGACCTTCGCCATCGGTTGCCGCCACCCTCCGTCGACCTCCACTTACCGTTGTCGCCTACTGTCGTGACCACAGCTGGCCATCGTAAACCACCATCCTCGATCGCCCGCCGCCAGCCCGCCATCTCTATCGCCCACTTCTGCCATCGCCCATCATCACCGGTGGCCACCGAAGTAAAAAAAAAATTATTAATTTTTATTTTCAAATAGTAAACAATAATTTCTAGAAGTAGAAATTTTCAATTGTTATCAAACGAATTTCTATTCTAAGATTAGAAATTCTATATTGTTATCAAACGCATTTTTTTCCTAAAAAACTCATCCAAAAATAGAAATAGAAAAATCTATTTCTGGCCAATAATCTATTTTCGAAATAGAATAGCTGTCATGCACAAAACTGAATTATACCTTGCCAAACTCATAAATTCACGTTGTCACTTCGTAAGGGCCTGCATGGCAATGATTCTTGTTCTCTGATCCTATTCTCCGAAGCAAAAAAAGAATGAGGATCATATTTGGTAAAGTAAATAATTAATAAGAACAAAAAAAAATAGTTCTGGAAAAAAGAATCACTTTGGAGAATTACTAAATAGAATGAACTCTCACATTTCTCATTTTTTTTCTTTAAGTTCTCTCATCACTTTTCCCTTGAATTAAAATGGAATGAGGTCTCATTTTCAAAGAAAAATATATAATATAATAACAAATAAAAAATAAGAAAAATTTCGAAAAATTTCAGAAAAATCCCTAAAAATAGAAGAAGCTCATGTTAGGCTAGTTTGAGATCATTTTCATAAATTTGGGCCTAGAATTCATAGGTTTTGTTTTAAAAAAATCATAAACACCTTTGAATTAAACTTGCACCAAATTTCTCTAAGTCCTTAGGACTTCATTAGAATTTTATGATGTGATTTATCAATACCATAATTCCTTGATTCACTTCATTTTATTGATTGTGATTTGCCTATGTTTAGGTACTTTAGACTTAGTCTAGTTTAAAAAATTTTCACAAAAGTCAAAAACAACCTACGTGAATACTTAGTGTTGTCTTACCTCGTAGATTTACAAGTGAATTGAAACTATGCATGAAACGCATTTGGAAAACACTTAACTTTGGTCTAAAAGGGCATCGGTGGAGACACCGATGTAACTAAGTCCCTGAATCCTAGATTTCTCGGGTTGTGTAGAATCAAACAATTTCTCTCAATCATTTGATAAAGTTTCTGGTCTACCTTCTTCAAAGACTAATAGTGACTCCATTTGTATGTACACATAAATCATACTAAGATCACATTCGATATTTCCTCATTGTGATTTGGTATAGGCCTATGAGGGCCCAAGCTGATTTGAAATCACATGCTAACTCAATATGGTCTCTCCTTTTTTGAACTTAAAATGACTCGTTATGACATGAAAATTAAACAGAATAGCACAAAAAATGTCATACGCAATATGTTATATAAGAGAATCCATATGAATTACTTTTCAATTAAATCGAAATGTGGATGAAATTTCACAAAGTAACTACATAATTATTTGACTCAAATTACAAAAATTGGGAAGAGAAATTATTTTCTAGAACAAAAACTTTATTCAGTTACCAAATACGTTTCTGTTCTAGGACCAGAAATTTTATGCAGTTACCAAACATGTTCTGATTTTCTAAAACTCATCCAGGAACAGAATCAGAAAAATGAGTGCTAATTAAAATCACTATTTCGGGTCAGATTTATTGCCATGTAGACCCTAAGTAAACTTCCTTCGTGGCCAAATGCTCGCCGTGTTGGCACTCCTTAATTGGGCATCACAATTTTTTTTATTTTTTGTGCAGAATGCCCCTCGCACCTCCATCTATTTTGGATAACCTAAAAAAAACCTTGCAGGTTTAATTTTTATTTCATTTAATTCTTTCCTTACATAGAATGGCTGGGACGGGTGACTGGGATGACAGCGCTCTGTGGTATATTAATGAGATTGGCGATAATTATTTCAAGGGATTGAATCAATGGCTAATCTCGAGACTTTCCTTTGATTTTTCTCTGAAAGTAGGTAGCAGTGGTGTTGTAATTTAGGTGGGTCGAGTTGATCTTTCATGTGATGTTCAATACTTGTTACTAGTAGTTGGCATGGAATGCTGGAGGCATGTCTTGAGCTCTGTTTTACATCTTGTTAGATTATAGATAGTTGCTAGTTTGATGTCATGACCGGCACTCAGTATAGTTATTTAATTGTAAGAATGCTGTAGAAATATTTTATGGTTAGAGAAGCTGCATATATCAATTCTAAATTAGATTGGCAAATGTGATTCTAATGCTATTCGTTCAGATATTTAATATCACTTGTGTTTGTGCATACGTAATTGAACTTACCCTCTCAGTTGTGTCTACAGACTGCCGCATGATTTGTTCTTCTAATACTGACTAAAAATATTCTCATTGCAGAGGCTTAGTTCCAAGATAAACTTCGACGTACCGGAGAAATTCTTTGATGAACGTGCAAGTTTATCTATTCTCAACTCTAATCTTCTGGTTTTTCAATGTTGTAGAATGATCTAGTTTACATGCTTAGTGTGGAACTGGAATATGTTTGAGTTGAGTTTTCCAACGAGAATTTTAGCCGACCTTCACATAGATACATGCCATGCATTGTATTTCGGAGCAAGCGATTGAACAATAAATAGACACGATAAAAAAATAAATCGAATACCAGATGTACGTGATTCGATCGTAGAGACTTACATCCACGGGGAGAACATTAACAAATTTCATTATAGAACAAGCGATACATAGAGATTACAAATCATATCCAAGTTGCTCAAACAATCTTAGTGTTTTCCAAACCCTAATTACATCTAATAATCCACAAGTATTTATCTCGCAATTTTTTTTTACAAAATAATTTTACAATCTCGTAAAAGAATTAAATAAAATCTTAACATAAGAATATCACGGCTATAAATACTTGCCAATCTTCACCGTAGACAATTACATACGGCACCACAAACCCCCGATGAAGTCGCCTCCGTATGGTAATAGTGCTTTCGTTGAAGTCCTCATGGCATCGCTTTCATCTTGTCTGCTAAGACCATCACAACAATCCAAAATATATTTTATATGTGCCGGTAGGCCGAAAAGTCCCAATTGAATTCGGTCAAGGAAGTCAACTTCCTTTTCCCCCCTTCTTAGACGACTATAATAACATAAGAAAAGGATATGTATCCGTGGATTTCGAAACATATTTCGTCCAAAACAAATCCGGAGAATCCGAATGGTAATATGACAATATTTGGGTTTCAACTTTTATGCTTAACCACAAAGCAATTATGATCGGGCTCAAATTCGAGACATAATTTCAACAATCTCCATGTTAGCTCGATTTTTGAGCCAAGTCACAATTGCTTCGCTAGAATCTGAATACTATCGCTACTCTCCCACAGCCCCAATAGACTTAGCTGCCATAGATGTCTTTCAAGTTCAAGCCACGTTTGACCTTTGTCATAATCGAGGATCTCATGAGAACACCAACTGCACATACACCTTTAATTGCTCCACAAGGAAATTCTAATACAAACTCCTCTATCACAAATAAAGTAAAATCATCGCTGCATCCATCTTTAGAAGATTGAATACGTACTTTGTCTATATCAGCAATTACAACCACCATTGGCTTTATAGGCTTCACCTCTCTATAAGTACCATCTACATCGATTACTTCGCTAGTATCCGTTATCTCAAGAGCTTTTGATTGCAACTCTATCTCAAACTGAACACCGTCCAGGTCCATATGAACACTGTTATAATCACTCCAAGCTTGAAGTACTAGAGACTTGTCAAATGTAACTTCTGATAATAGGCAAATTTAATTCCAAGCACCACAACTGATAACCTAGCTCATCTTGTGCATACCCTAGGAATATGCACTTTTTTGCCCTTCCATCGAGCTTACCATCACTAACTCGAACACAACATGGTCAACCAAATGTTCTAAGAACACAATAATCAACAAAATTACCTGGTCACACTTCTTCAAGAGTCTGACATCCAATTGCAGTCGATGAAGATATATTCACCAAGTAGCTCGCCGAACTAAGTGCATCCGCCAAGAATCTCCTAGCCATACCAACACTGGAGACTATTTTATGGGTCGTTTCTAGTAATATTCTGCTCATCAACTCTGCAACATATTGTGGTTCATTCGACTGAATAAGGTGTCTCACTATGCCTTCCTACATGCAGAATTCGTTTAATGGCTCATAGCAAAACTCCATGCTTTTGTCAGTCTGCACATGCTTGATTGTTGTGCCAATCTCCTTTTCGATCAAAGCTCTCAACTGCCTAATTTTGACAATAGCATCAAACTTGTGCCTAAGCACAAACACCCAGGTCCTCTTCGAGTAGTCATACACAACTATTAGTATAAATCTGGCACTCTTACTCAAAGGAAATCGCGACAATCTGCAAACATCAAAATGAAATAATTATGTAATTTTCGTGGTATCTCTAATAGTCGTACTAAACTGCACTTTCTACCGTTGATCTAAATCGCAGCACTGCATACATTCAGTTCATTAGTCACATAACCACATAATAAATTCCTTTCACTTAGAACCTTCAGGTTTCTCTCGCTAATGTGCTCCAAAACTCATATGCCACAATTCAGATTCTCGAACAGATGTATCTGACGTCTCTGTGGCGAATTCCGTCATTGTCTCACCATGAAGCTCATACAAGGCATTGTACCATGAAGCTCATACAAGGCATTGTGCTTGATTCCTTTCATTATCGCCAAGGCACGTTGAATAATTTTTAGTACTTCACATTCTGACGAATATCGACACCTAGATGAATCCAGAGCACTCAAGGAAATTAGATTTTTCTTCAACTCTGTAATATGCCTCACTCTAGTCAATGTCCTCACAATACTATTATACGTTCTAATTCTGACATCCCCAACATCTACATCATCGCATTCAACATTGTTTCTCAATTGCACTTTACTACTAACCTTGCATTTATAAGTAGTAAACCAGTTCCTATTTGGTATAGCATGAAACGAACAATCAAAATACATAATCCATCCATCAAACGATGAATCATCAGTGACAGATAAGACAACGTCAACATTATTCGAGTTACTCTCAGCTATAGCTGTAACATCGTCCAAAGATTGAACTATAATTCCCTTGCACTTCTCGTTTTTCAGCTTAAGGCAATCTTTCTAAGATGCCTCTTACAATTCCATTAGACAGCCCCATCAGTCTTAGACTGACTATGTCTATTCATGTTCATACTACTACTGCTAACATGAGTTCTAGCTCTTCCTCTATTTTCATCTACTAAAGCAGTAGATACAGATGCAACAAATTCTCTTCTGTGGATGTTCTCACTTAGAATTAAATCTCAAATCTCATCGAACGTTAAATTTGTTGACCTAGAGGAATTACTAACAACAATAACAATAGTATTCCAACTATCAGGCAATAAGGATAATAGAATCAAAGCACATGCCTCATCTTCAAAGTCAATATCAACTGTATTCAATTGACTAACGATCACAATGAATTTATTGATATGATTAGCAACTGATACACCTTCACTCGTCTTCAAGTTAGACAGATGTTACATCAAATAGACCTTATTGATTACAGAGGGTTTCTCGTAAATATCTGATAGGGCTTTCATCAGTCCTACAGTAGTCTTCTCTTTCACGATATTAAACGCGATGTTACGACCCAACATCGGCTAAAGAACACCAATCACTCTTCTATCTAGCAATTACTAATCACCTTGCTTTATTGTATTTGACTTCTCCTCGATAAGAGTAAATGCAATTTCATTTGATACATATAATCCTTAATCTGTATCTTTCAAAAACCAAAATATTTCCCATTAAATCTGTTAATTTTTACTTTAGCTTCTTCGATCGCCATCGAATCGCTTCAACTCAAGCAAGCCTAACTTTGATACTAATTGTTGAGCAGAACAAACGATCAAATAATAAATAGATAGAACAAGAAAATAAATCGTACTCTAGATGTACGTGATTCGATCGTAGAGATCTACGTCCACGGGGAGAGCGATAACAAATTACATTATAGAACAAGCGATACACGGAGATTACAGCTCAAATATTTTCCTATGCTCCAATTACATCTAATAATTCACAAGTGTCTAATTCTCAATTTCTCGCGAAATAATCTCTCAATCTCGCGAAAGAATGAAATAAAATCTTAACATATGAATTTCACGGCTATAAACACTTGCTAATCTTCAGCAGGATGCAATTACATACGGCACCACAAACCCACAAACCCACGATGAATTCGCCTCTGTATAGTAACAAAGCTTTCATTGAAGCACTCGGGGCAGCGCTTTCATCTTGTCTGCTAAGACCATCACAACAATCCAAAATATATTTATATGTGCATGGAGTTCGGCAGGCCGAGAAGTCCCAATTGAGTTCGGTCAAGGAAGTCAACTCCCTTTCCCCCCCCTTCTTAGCCGACTATAGTAACTCAAGAAAAGGATATAAACACACGTGGATTTCAAAACAGATTTCATCCAAAACAAATCCACAGAATCCGAATAATAATCTGACAATATTTAGATTTCAAATTTTATGCTTATTCACAAAGCAATTCTAATCACGCTCAAATTCGAGAGATAATTTCAACACATAGAATAAAGCTGTTTACATTTTTACCCATTGTCGATCTTGGTTACTTGCTCGATGATTCTTCATTGTCTTTCAAATAATTTTATTGTTTGCCGTAGAGACATAAATCTCCTGCGTGATCTGTTTGCTTTAGTTTGGTTTTTTTTTTTACCTTGGTTGAGTATGAAGGACATTTGTTATCTCCGTTAGTAGTGGATTTTTTATTTTTTTTACCTTGGATGTGTATGAAGGACCTTCCTTTTATCTGCTCTTATCCTTAGCAATCTTAACAATGATTTTTATCATCTGTATTGCATCATAAGCAGTACAATATTGTGAATTGTCCAAGTCGGCAAATTCGAATACAATTCGGACAAGAGAATGCTCGGACTTTGTCAAATACGGTCTTGATATAGGAAACCGGCTTCAGTTCCTTCTACCTTTCATAAAAGGATCTAATTAGGGGCATTTTTGTTATTTATTTTTTGATTCTTTTCTTTTCTTTTTCCTTTTTCTCATTCTTTTTTTTTCTTTATTGTGGATAGTGAGGGCTCGGCGACTCTTGATGGCCGCAAGCGAGGTGACCCTCACCCAAATTTGGCGAGGCCGGCCTTGCTTGTGGCCAGAGAGGGCAGCCCTCGCCAGATCGGGTGAGGACATAACTTGCCCAAGTGATGATGACCCACCTAGCCCTCGTCGGTGATTGGTATGGCGGCCATTGGTGAAAATAAAGGGAAAAAAGAGAAAAAAAACAATATATTTTTTAAAAAGTAAATGACAAAATACGCCGATCAGGCCATTTTTAAAAATAATAAGAATAATTTATGTTGTTATTTGAAATAAGGTCCATTTCAGACCCTTATTTGGGGAAATAAAGATACTTCAGACTCTTTCCCAAAGTACTTTTTTGACCTCCAAAAAGTTTAAACTAGTATACCTGTGATACATTCACCCAAAACTATTTTTAAACATAAAAATCCTAAACTAGTATACCTGTGAGAAATTTACTCTTCGTTAAATTTTCCTAAATTGGGTTAATACCACAAAATATCTCAAATTGGCACACATATGACATACAGAGGGTAAAAACTTCAAACCGGTACATCAGTCAATTGCCACATGTCATCCAATTTAGCAATTTGATTAGAACATGTCACGAAATCTAACAGAGGTTAAATTTGTCATATATGTATCGGTTTAAGGTTTTTGGATGTTAAAATATTAATTTGTGATAAATATATAATAGGTGTACCAGTTTGAGGATTTTCGTGGTACCAATACTATATTATATAACTAAATGTTGGAATTGATGTCTATAGTTGTTTCATGTCGTGTATACATTATTGTGAAGCAAGTGGAGCCAGTTAGATATAATAAACACCTAGATCCATATCTCATTGAAGATTGGATGAGCTTGATGAGTTGGTGTCAAGTGTCTATTGCAAAAGGAGATTGCCATCAACTTTCAACGTGTAAAGACTCTCTTTGATTTAGTATTTCTCAAAACATGATTACACATTCTCTAAATTAGAGTTTATGAAGTGAGGCCTCTCCCCATGATGCTTAGTTTATTTAGTGTTAGTGGGTTCAGTACAAACCCATGCACCGTGGGAACTTATTCAGAAGCAACTAAGATCGTGATCCCTGAAAGATCTTGAAGGTGTCCCACTTTCTAAGGGCTCACGTGGACCTTCCTCCATGAATGAGTGCCTAATTAGATAAAGGCAATGATTTGCTGTTTTCTAGTGTTAGTACTGTGCGGTGAAAAAATCAGACACAAATGAGTATGCTAACCATCGAAATCATTTTTGCCACGCCCGGCTCTGACTCGTAAGTAGATTAAGTTGTTCAGACCTAAATCGAAAGTTGTCTCGTCATTAAGTAGTTGTTTATATTGAGTAATTTATCTCAAGTCATTAGATAGACATCAAATATGTGGGTAACTAAGTTCTCCATATCAATCTGAATTCTGTGTAATTGTGATTGGACTGGTCTATTAACACGAGCGGCTCTTGTCTAGACACTCTGGACCTGAAAATTCATGGAGACAACCAGAACATTATTACAAGCGGGAAGCTTAGTTGAACTATTCTAAGTTTTGCCAAACTCCTAATTGATGCCCCTCTTTCTGCTTATCCTAGTAAGTAGTAAATTGTCACAACTCCATTGGGCAAGAAATCAACATCTTAAGATGCCTTCCCCTTAATTGACTTTCATTCATGGGGAAGCAAATTTTGCCTTTTGAGGTGGACAAAAGGACAGCAATCAATCTAATCAATGAATACAATTCCCCCGCTCACTCTGTTGCCCAAGCCTTTTCCAATCTGTGGTCCAATTTTCTACAAAATCTGTCCTTAAAGACGCCTGGCCATTTTATGATATCTAACCTAAGTGCCCTTGTGGGTTCGTAGCAACTAGCAAGTCCCACTACAGGATCAAGAAATTCATAGCGAATACATGCAAAGAGTTAACATAATGCTCGGACACACACACCCACACACAAACACAAACACAAAAACATCAGTCAGAGACACGTTTCATCGAGACGCCTTTCTCACGTTTTTCAATATATATTGCACAGAGTGCGTAACCACAGATTTTAGAAGCCATAGAAAGAAATTACGAAATCAAAGTGCTCACGAGGGTTTCACACACGTAACAAGACTAAGTCCCGCAAGCGAAGTTGATCAGAATGCATGTTGTTTGCGTTGATGAATATTTCGAGCGATATTATTTCTCACACCGGGCACGCTCACGTGAATTTAGAGAAATTAAAATATGATCAAACGATATGTGATCCCTGCGTATGGAATGCTGGGATTCGGGGGCACTCTGGGATTAAAGGGGTTTTGTTTAAGTTGATCCGTTTGTTGTGGGATTAAAGGAATTTCGTGTAGGCTTATGTTTTGGGCCCATTTAGTGCATATAAATTATGCTAGTTTTTTATTGTAAATTTAACGAGTTATGCGGCTGTAAATAGAATCATATTGAAATATCTTTGCAGGACGTAATCATATTCTAGAGTGAATTTAGATAAACCGCGTGTCGTCTATTTCTCTTTTATTATCTGTGTATTTGTTCTGAATCGGTTTGCGATACATCCTTTTACATATAACATCTCGCATCCGAGGGAGACTCACGTTTTCATTTGTCGTTTAGATAAAAGTATCAGATTACAGGGCCAATCATCAAACACTTGGGAGAGAATAACCGAAAAATTTCTAAACTTATTACAATTATGTTAATTAATTTCTAAACCTTTTGTTTTTGCCAATTTAGTCATAACCTTTTTATTCTGCTAATTTAGTACTAAATCTTTTATATTTATGTCAATTTAGCCCTGCTGGTCAATTTTTGCTTCAAATCACTGATGTGATGCAACTGATGCTATGGTGACTAATTTTTAATAATATTATATTATTTTTTGTATTTTATTTTTTCTTTTCTTTCCCACGTTTTTCCGTGGTTCACAGATTACATATTGCATTAGAAAGTAGGTTAAATCCACGGGCTTAATGATTAAACTAAACACACTCACTCCATCTTGACTTTTCTAGATTCCAGGACACATCATGCAATGATGCAATGATGAAACCAAACTCATGCTCAGTATTTTTGGCCCAAAAGTTTCATTTGAGGGAAAATATTAAAATATTTTGGTCAACAAGTTGAGGACGAGGTCCAACGCTGCATGATATCCACGAGTGACATAATTGAAGTCAGGAATTGCAGAAAGCAAAAAAAAAAAAAAAATGAGGAGGAGGAGGAGGAGGAGGAGGCGACAAAGCGTGATTTTGGGCGGTGGGAACATTGAACCCATGTGACGTGCCGTGCCTGCTCGTCAATTTATGTCTGAAACGACCAGCGTTTTGGTCTCTTGGAGGCGTGCCTCTTACCACGATTTGAGTTTTCCGGTAGGGCCAAAAGTACAAAAGTCTCGAGAGACAGTGACTTAGCACTAAGTGGTTGTAGTGTGTAATGGTGTGAATGTTAGTGGCACTCGGTGGACTTTCTCCTTTATATGTTTGATTTGCAAAGTTTCGGAGATGGGAACTAGCCAGCACATGTGCTGACCCCCCTTTTTATCAACTATTATTGTACTGATAATCGAGATTAATTACTGTGTAATTACTTTAGATTTAGTTGGTTTTTCGTTAAAAAAAACTAATTGAAGACTTATCAGTAATTCATTGGCAACATTGAATAAATTAAAAGTCTAGGGATGACATTGTCTATTTGGTCAAAGTTCGAAGACCATATTGCATAAATTAAAAGTTCGAAGTTGATATTGCGCGTTGAATCAAAATTCAAGAACCTTCCGTGCTATTATCCGTGATATTATCTTTGAAAGAAAAAGGTCCCCATGTGTTCTAACTCCCTGAAAAGAGGGCCGCATTGTCCAGCTCAATTTGCAATCAAAGGCCCAAAAAAAAAAAATAATGTTGTTGGTGAACGGATTAAGCTAATGATACGAAAAGGACACATGGAAAACAGTAAACGAAGTTGGAGAGTTAGGCCAGTGGGAACTCAAGCCGTTCTCATGCGAAGGGAAAGTTGACTTTCTGGTTGGAGAGATGACTTCTCTTCCTTATGGATTGAAAATTCAATCAAAACTACATTATATACCAAAATCCCCATTTATATTCCTCTCTCTCTCTCTCTCTCTCTCTCTCTCTCTCTCTCCTCTTATAAAGAGTCCCCTCTCACCACAGGCAACTTTTTCTCACATGCCCAATTTGGTTTTCAGGACATCAACAAAAGGATTACCGGTTCGCAAATCTCAGGAGACATGGCACAGCAGCACAAGTCCACCATTGCTATGAGGCTCCTGGTGCTCTTCCTGGCCTTCTCTTGCCTTCTCTCATCTCTTGCAGTCCCTTCAACTAGTAAGCCTTGGATTTTGGGAATTGGGAGATGTTCCTGAGTTGTTACCCCTTCTGTTCTTTGTGTATTGGGCATCCCTTGATGCTTTCGAATTGTTCTTCTGTTTCGCAGGGAGTCTCCTGTCAAGCAGTGGAGAGGATGATGATGATGATGAAGTATCAGCTCCAGACTTGTTAGCTCAGGTCTTCTGCTCCTCCTCCTCTCTCTCTCTCTTCCCCCCCGTCTTAAAGTTCATTAACAAATCAAGCTTCCAAGGAATTTACTTGTCAAGTACAGGAAAAACAAAAGAAAAAAACAAAAAACCTCAGGATTTCAGCTCAAACAGACCATTCATCCTTCTGTTTGTTGCTCTCCTCTGTTTCGATCTGAGGCCTAATGGCTTGCTATGAACTTGGTGAAGCGTTGCTCTTTTTCTGAGCACCTCTCCGTTTTAATTGAATCCAGCACACCCAATTTAGGCCTTTGCACAATTTCTACAAACCTCCAGAGATGTTTGTCAGATGAATGTATAAAGACTATGGAAACATGCATGCTCCCGCTGTGCCGCTCAATATGACCTTAGGTACTCGGACAAGTCTGCCTGCATCAGAGAGATTCGTTCGAAATCGAAAGATTTAGATACCTTGTATCATAAGTATAATTAGATGATTATCTAAGCCTCGGAGCATTTAGATTCGGTACCTAAGAAACTCTTAGATTGAAAAATTGTAGCTCTCTCTCTCTCTCTCTCGAAGTTCTAGATGCACCAATATAACACTCATATTGCCAAAACTGCAGGATGAAACAATGGGAACGAGTGAAGGAGAAGAGATGGCGTCTATGGAGAGGAGGATGGAGATGGAAAGCAATGACTATCCTGGAACAGGAGCCAACAACCACCATGACCCTAAAACTCCTGGAAAATCCTAAAGTGTCTCTTTCTATATTATGTATGTAACTACTATATATGCATATTCACATGTATAATATAATATCGTCTAATGAAGAGAAAGGGTCAAAGAGGGAGTTGGGATTTTCTCTTTTCTTGATTTTTGTTCATGTGTTTTTCTTTTTTCCCTCCCTTATCTTCCTTGAAGTGAAAGCTTCTCTGTATTGGTGTTGGCATATGAGAATGCCTCGTCATTTTGCCGAAAAACAGATGTTGTAGGTGGTGGTCTTAATTTGACTTAATCGAAAATGGTGGGGACGCCCCCACTTTCCCCTCTCCCGACTCGGGCGCAATGCGGAGTTGACTATTCACGTCTCTTGGGTGTGTCCAAAAAAAGGGTCAACTTTCGATGGGCCTGTGTGATGTTTTTTGCAAATTCTACGACGTTGGAAATTGGGACAGCGGGAAATTATCTAAAAAGTCCTAAAAATTTTACTCTTTGGCTAATTCATTCTTAAATTTTTTGACACTTCATCAAACCAGCCGAAAATTGTTGATGCGAAATCCCACATATGACGGACAATGCTGACTTGACAACTTTTTATGCAATTTTTAACCATTTTTTCTTTTCTTTTTCTATCAACTTACCAACCCTCGTCGAGCCACTGGTCACAGATAAGGGCCGGCAATGGTGAGGACCTTATAGCCTCGCTAAGTGGCCGACGAGGGTTGACTGGCCCTTGCCTATGATTAGTAATGATCGATCACCCACCCTCGCCAGGCTTGGGAGAAACAAAGAAAAAATTAAAATAAAAAAAGAATAATAAATTATAAATTTTTAAACAAATTATGAAGAATTTATCCACTTCAGTGCAAGTTATGTCACATAGGATATCCGGCTCCGCTTTAGCGATTTTCGAGTAAAATTGGCAGAAAGGACACAACTGGTATAGTGTCAGAATGTTTAGATTTAATTAAAATGGAAATGTTTAGGACTGAATGGTCAAATTGCAACATGTATAAGACTTTTGGATAATTATTTTGAACTAATCATAAAACAAAAATGAAAGGAGGAAAAAAGAAAAGAAAAAATTAAAGTTACCACACAAATGTGCCCATGATAGACATAATCAATCACTAATTAACAAAACGAAAAAGCACTTGTGCCTAGAGAGGAAAATGACAAACATTTTCCGGTGGTTAATAGAGACCTAAAAATTGAAAATTATTTTCCGCCATTTGGTAAAGAAAATTTAATTTGATTTTTCACGCTACCGTTTGGACGGATATTGTTGATGTGGATGCCAACCGTACTATGTGATACGATCAGCGTCAACGTAAATAATTTTTTCAATTTTGAAAAAAGTCAAATTTTTAAATAATTATTTTTCTTCTTCGGTTAGTTTAAGTTATTTTATTCTTTCCTCTCTCTTTTTTTTTCATGTTCCTCCACTGTGATCGCTTCGTAACAGCCTAGGGGTGCTCTAGCTCGCCAGATCCAGGCAAGGCTGGATGTTGAGACATAAATTTTGACTTTTAGAAATTCATTCATTTATTTATAAAATGGGAGTTAATCATAATTCTTGCAAAAATAAATGTACATGCATAACATATTTATTTTTTCTGTCATTACATCAGCGGTCGGTTAAGGGTGAGACGGTTGAGCTTAATTAGATAGGCTGCTAAACCAGAATTGATTTGGAATTTTAAACCACAAAGAGCGATGGATGAAATTTACATGGGTGGGCTCATTCAAATTCAGCTCGGCCCATTTTAATTTCTTAAGAGCTTGGTCTTTAATTAAATTAAAGCACGGTTAGGCCCTAAATTTGCACAAATAATCTCATTAATTAAAGATTTTTGGCTAACCCCTTTTATTCACCCACGGGCCGAAAATTGAGATATACTAGCCCAAATTGGATTCATCAATACCACTACAGCCATTTTATCGCCTGAAATCTTTTAAGTCAACGGGTAAGATTAAATCTTGGAACATTATCCTAATATCCCCCGTATAAATCTAGATAGCCTTAGAGTAAAGGAGATCACAAACAAATTCTGCACATGACACACTCTCTCTGGCCTCTCTCTCTCGTCACTCTCGGCCTCTCTCTCTCTCTATAGCTCCTGCTCGCCTCTCTTCCCCCTCAGTCCTCGGCAAACCTCCACCGCCACACCACTCCACCCCACCTCGTCCTCTAGCCGCCGCGCACAGCCTGTCCGTCCATCCCGCCGCCACTGCAGTGTGTTGCCGCGTCACCGGAGCGTTTTTAGCTTTGTTCCTGTGCAAGATTTGTTGTTGTTCGGCATTGGATTCGCTGCTGTTCGGTCCAGAATCCGCCGCTGGATGGAGATATCCAAGCCGCTGTTTGGAGGGCGTTTTTCCTTATCTCGTGGGGCTGTTTTACCGTTGTTTGGGACCAAAAATAGCATTGTGCAGAGGTGATTCTCTTGCAACTTCATAGTTGCGAAGCATAAACATTTGGGCTCAATTCAAGGTAATCTCCATACGAGTTGATTCGATGACATTCCGAGTTGAAAAGCATGCTGTTTTGCTATGGTTCATATGCTGTTTTCATGTCGCTCGGTCCCAAGATACGTTTTTTTTTTTTGTATGTGCTACATCATTAAATTTTGCAGAAATTTTAGGGAGCTTAAAAGGCAAATTTTCGAATGTTCTAGTCCTCAAGTAAAAGTTGTCTTTGCATTTGTTTGATGCTGTTATCGAAGCAAAGTACAATTTTTTTTTCGAAAATTCAAGACAAATTTTTTTATCTAAATGTCAAAATCTAATTTTTGTCACAAAATTATGGATTTAGTCGATCCGACCATTTAGGTCTGATTTGTTATCTTCAGAAAGTCGATCTCAAATTTGGATTGTCTAAATTTTTGAAAAAAAATGGAAACAGAGGATGACGGCCGTGTTTCTTTCCTTATTTTGGCGTGAATATTATTGATGGATTGATATCTTCATTGATTTTTGCTATATTCTGAAAATTCCTGAATATTTTAGGAAGATAACGTTTAATTAAATTTTAAGTAAATAAATCAAGATAACAAAATCTTCAAGATATCCTTGTTTGGCCGAAATTTTAAAAAAGAAAAGAACCATAAAAAATCATATCCATGCATATCTTGTCATTAGTTTAGGATATCATATCTTGATTCATGCATTATCCATTGCATATCTTGCATATTATATTTTCGAGTATCCCCTCATATACTCCATATTTTCGAAATTCCCTAGCATATCTTTAAGACCTATTTTATGCGTGGCCGAAAAATAAAAAAGAAAAAGACAAAAAAAAAATCTTTTCATTCATGCATCTCATGTCATCATATTTTTGGAATTTATATTCATGCATCATATAGTATGTCATTCATGCATTGCATCTAAAAAGTGAAAATCTCAAAAAGAAACTCCATTTTCTAATGGAAAATCTATGTTTCATGAAATTAAGGTACCGAAAGGGCATTAGTTTTAATTAACAAGTGTAATCAAGTCTTCGAATTCACAATTTCTACGAAATCTATGTCTCATGAAATTAAGGTACCGAAAGGGCATTAATTTTAATTAACAAGTGTAATCAAGTCTTCGAATTCACAATTTCTGGGTCGTAGAAGTAAAATAGTCCTCCTGCTATTTTACTTAGGTTACTAATCAAACTACCAAGAATGATTAATGCCGACTCCAAATTCTAAATCACTTTTAATTAATATAAGTTGCGATTTGGTAGGGCTTGGGAGAGTCCGTATTAGGTTAGTCGTTAAAATTAACCTAATAATCCATTAGCCCAGAATTTTTATTTTAGGTTGCGACACTCGATGAGCCTGGCCCGCGTTTGTGGCTGGTCACCGGCAACTCGCCAAGGAAGAAGAAAAAAAGAAAGAAAAAAGAAAAAACATAAAAATAAAGATAATTCATAAATAAAAGAAAGAAAATAAAAACAATAAGAATGTAAATGATTGTAGGGAGGAAAGATGAGGAAAAATTTCCTCTTTTCAAGAAGGGAAATTCATCTTCTTTACTTTCGAAGGTATCTTTTTCATTGGTGGAAAATATTTTCATTGACCACCAATTTATTTCATGTGGAACAAATGCCGAAAAATTAAATTTTTTTTTGCGAAAGTTATTTTTCGTAAAATAAATGGAGCCTAAGTTCGAGTTGACCTCAAAGTCGAGCTCTAGCTCGGGATGCACTTGCACTTCTGAAGATGCATTGATACCCAAATTTCTTTTTGGAAGAATTTAACCACTCGATTGAGCTCACAAAGCTACTTTGTTTGTGAGTGTATTTTGTGCATCGTGACACTATGATTGATAAGGAGGGACACCCAAGCTGGATATTGATCTTGGGTCGGTCGAAGCGTTTGTTAGTGATCTGCCCTAAGAACTAATTAAAGTTGGTACTCTATCATTAGTTGTGGATCATATTATGTCGAAAAATCGACCATCACTATACTTAGGTAGTCGTAATGTCTTACCAGAGATCGCTCATGACTTGTGGGCTAAAAGAGTTTTGAGTACACTGCTAATGTTTAGCAACCTACAGGGTCGCACACAATAGCGAACTGATTTAATATTTTCTCTACACCTTGATCTGCTTAAGAAGTAAATCTTAATTTATTTTCATATTATGAATATCTGCACGATTGTGCGCGTTATGAGATAACGAGTAAATGCACGGTCGAGTGGACAGTTTAGAATACATCATGGGCCTAGATCGTTAAGTCGTAGCGCCCAAATCACGAAACATGAGTTATGAGTAAAAATCTAGGGATGCCTCAATCCTTATCAGAGTATTATCCCAAAAGAGAAAAATAGAGAACTGTTCTCCATTGGTAGGTCTCCAAGAGAGTCTCAAAGAGAAAAATGTGATTTGCAAGATGAACTTCAAGATCTGAAAGCTAGCACTTAGAGCATTAGAAATCTCAGTTCGTGTGTATGGACACCAGTAGGGGCACAACACTTGGGTGCTAATCCAGACATAACCGACTATCTATTTGTCACCGATTGCAAAATGTACGTTTTGCTTCTTTTCTGATTTCGATATACACATGGATCCTATTCTAGGGTTTCGTTCTGCTACGTTTTAAGAATCTATGAAACCCAACAACATTGCATCAAGTCTGTGTTTCTGTGTCTATTAGAGCTACTTTGTTCCTATATTAGAAGGCCGTTGAGCACGCCATGAGCTCGACGGGGCGAGGTGGTTAAAATATTCAAGAGCTTGAGTTTTTATAGCAGGTTATAGCAGTTTAACAAAATCTCATGTGGTGTTCAAAGCTACCTAAGTTCAATTAAATATTTTTCTGACGCTTTAGACTAGACCAATCTGCTGTAATAATTCCATAAACACCTAGCGAAGATATGGAAAACAAATGAAGCAGCCTTAGGCTAAAGTCCAATCTTTATGAGGTGAGAGGGAATGAAAGTTTTAGGTATTTAGAGCAGTAGGTCGTGATCTTACAAAATATTACACGCTCAAAAAGAGAAAGAGAGAGAGAGAGAGAGAGAAAAAATAGAGATACATGGGTCTTGGAGATGAGGTTCGACGGTGTTGACTCTATAGAGGGGATGACTACGACTTTGGTAGCGGTAGTGACGGCGTTTGTGGTGTTAGGATGTACATATGTGTTGTGTTGGAAAAGTCTCACATCGAAAAATTGATATGGTGTTGAGCAGTTAATATACACAAGTTGGTTCATAACTCGATGGCTTAAATTTTTGAGTAAAATTAGATCTAATTGGATATGTTAACGGGTTCGGACATGAACTCCTCGGGTGAAACGATTTTCGGATCAAATACACTAATTTGAACTTAGACTCTTATTGGTGATATTTTCGAATAAAGGTGTCGGAATCTTGTTACTCGTTCTTAACACGTGGGATGGGCAGCAGAGCTGTGACAAGCTGAGCTGAGAGGAAAGAGAGGAACAGGGATAGAGATAGGTTAAGTCTTTAGTCTGATTAGGTGTAGAAAGGAGTCCGGACAGTTAGACAAGTGTCAAAATCTGGGGCAAGGCTGTAAGATTGTCGTTTATATTTATAAATTCACATCTTGCCTCGCAGTCGTATTCAGTTCAGAGTTTCGTGTCCCCGAATCACGAAACTATTCCGCGTTGACTGAAAATAAAAAAGGCCAAAAAAAAATACGCATGCCTTTGACCGAGAGGCTAGGTTCTTCTTCTTCCCTTCGCACAGAGACGAATTTCATAGCTGTAGCATTTAATGGCATCGGATTCGGACTAGTTTGATTCCACGAACATAGTGGACTACGACTAGAGAGGCTTAGACCACCTTTCCCTAAACACGCGAAGTAGACTGAGGCTGCTTTCCAAAATTCCAATTAAACGGAAAAAGTACACTACAATTATTGTAAGTTGTACGTGAGGTTTATTTTAATACTAAAAATTTTAAAATAATTAAATACGTGCTAAAGGGAGAACGATCATTTAAATATCAAATCTAAAAAATCTTGAATGTGGCAATTTAAAAAAAAATACAAAAACTTTGGCTGCGTGAACTTACACATGGATAATTAACAAAAATAATAAATTAAATAAAAATAAGCTAAAAATTTGGGGAAAAAACACAAAAACACAATGGACTTTTTTTTTTGTTCAAGCAACGAGGACTTGTACACCCCCCTTCCCTCCCCCCCACCGCCGCCCCACCATCACCAACAACGGTTGGCGAGGTTAGGGGATAGCTAGCGGGAGTTGCCAAGCCCCGACCAGTGGCCGGGCATCTCCGTCGACCTCAAGTTGAGGGCTCAACCTCGCTGGGTGAGACCAGCCATTTTCTCTTCATCGCTGGTGATGAGTTAAATCTCATCCCCGTATCAAACCAAAAACTGCAATATATATACATACATATATATATATATGTCACTCCTCTGCGGATCTCCCCATTCTGGAGATAAAGAGGGTCCCTTTCTCTTTTTTATTTTTCCTGATTGCTGCGCTTTTACATCCCCATATATTTTGATTCCTCCTTTTTGCTTGCACCGAGACCTCGCTTACGGTCGGCGGGTCGCCGCCATCGGCCGGGGCTTGCACAACCCTCGCATCCCAAACCAAGCCTTCCCTTTTTTTTAATCTTATTTTCTTGTTTATTTTTTTCTTACTTTTCTAGCTAATTTGTAAGTTAAACTCCATATGAAAGTCCACGTAGATTTTCGGTGAGCCACGTCGGCTCATATAATAACACAAAAAGGTCACATGGCATTTCCGGCAAGCAGATCAGAGTTAACACATACGTAATCATTTTTTTAAAAAATGTTTGGCACTTAAATAATATATTTGAAGTTTTTGACACTAAAGTGAACGCCGTACATAATTTATGACACTTGTAATGTAATTCCTCCCCAATTAAACCTAGCTAAACTGCAATAATTCATGTGAAGTCATCGTCCTAACTCTTTGGGAAGACTATGAATGAAATCTTATTTACTGGAATAATATTATCGTATCATCCGAACTACAGTGTTTTTGCCACGAGGGAGCCGTGAGCATTTATGACTGAGAAAACAAATTCACATTAATTTTTCCTTTGGCCCACTTGAGTGAAGATTTTGTCAACGCCAAAGTTCCGAGTCTTTGCCATCCTCGGACAAAAGAACAAACACCAAACGCGCATGCACGCATTTGTGCGCATGCATGGTCTTTGGCAGAAGCAGCGTAAGCGTGCAACGTTCCATTCAAAAACTCCGTCGCATTCAACATCGCCAGCTCCGGGTGACATCGTGGGTGCGGGGTGCTGGAGACTGGTCTCTATTCACCAACCCAGCCTTACATGACACAGCTTCTAAACCCTATAAATTGCAGTGCGATTTCGTCCAAATGCTGTACAATCCTAAGTAGGCTCACGA
Source organism: Rhodomyrtus tomentosa (assembly GCA_028455895.1). Classification (NCBI taxonomy): domain Eukaryota; kingdom Viridiplantae; phylum Streptophyta; class Magnoliopsida; order Myrtales; family Myrtaceae; genus Rhodomyrtus; species Rhodomyrtus tomentosa. Next base: position 34,935,382 of record JAPCWY010000010.1, read on the forward strand.
TCTCTCTCTCTCTCTCTCTTTCTCTCTCTCTCTCTCTCTCTCTCTCCTTTGCTGATTGACTTGGAAAACAATGACGAAGATAGCTACTTTTCTTGGGTTTGTTTTCCTTCTTCCTCTGGTTCTATGCGATCTGAAGGTCGGCTTCTACGACTCTGCTTGCCCACGAGCTGAATCCATCGTGCTCCAGGTCGTGCAGAGTCGATTCCAAGCTGATCGACCCGTCACGGGTGCCTTGCTCCGCTTGCATTTCCACGACTGTTTCGTCAGAGTAAGCTTCGTGCATGTATGTGTCTGTAATCGCACGCTCAATGCTAGGACGTAACCTTCTGAAGATGGGTCAGTAAATCCGATTTGTCTAGCACTGTAACGGACTAGCGAATCAATACTTAAACGAGTCGGTCATGTTCAAACGTTTGCTAAGAGTCTACACGTCAATCTCCAATTGGACTAATACTCCTACTTTCCTTCCTTCCGTTTAAGGTTGCGATGCATCCATACTTATAGACTCCACAGACAATATTCCATCGGAGAAGTCCGCTGGGCCGAATCTAACTGTGCGAGGCTTTGAAATCATCGATGAAGCGAAGAAGAACGTGGAAGCCGCATGCCCTTCGATGGTCTCCTGCGTCGACATCATAACTTTGGCGACACAAGACGCGGTCTTCTTTGCAGGAGGGCCTAGCTACGACGTCGCGACGGGAAGGCGAGACGGCATCGCCTCGGCCCATGACTAAGTTAGCTTGCCAGGACCGACGTTCTCGGTGCCTCAGGCCCAGCAAGCCTTCGCTGCCAAAGGGTTCACTCTTACCGAGATGGTCACGCTCTTGGGTGGACATACCGTTGGGGTCGCTCACTGCGGCTTCTTCAAAGACCGTCTCTCAGACTTCCGAGGTACTGGAGCTCCGGACCCGTCCATGGACCCAAGCTTGGTCGTGAAGCTCAACGACACCTGCGGTGCTTTGCCAAGTGGTGACCCGACGGTGTCCTTGGACCAGAGCACATCGTCCTTCGTTGACAACAAGTTCTATAGCGAGATTCTTGCCAAGAGAGGGACACTGCAAATTGATCGGGAGCTGGCCGTCGACAAATCGAGCGTGCCGATCGTTGCTAAGTTCGCCTCACATGCCAGAGGGATTTGCTATTCCAAGCAAGGAATACCTTGTTTGATTGTTAAAGAAATCTTTATATGAACTGAAACAGTCTCCTAGGCAGTGGTATAAGCGCTTTGATGCTTTCATGGCTAGTCAGGACTATTTTAAGATTCGGATGTATAGCTTTGTTTATTTTAGGAGACTGGATGATGAGTCTTTGACATATCTGCTGTATTATGTTGATGATATATTGATAGAAGCTAAGAATATATCTGATATTGATGTACTGAAAAGACAGTTGAGTGCTGAATTTAAGATGAAAGATTTAGGTGCTGCAAAAAAAATTTGCATGACAGGAATGCAGAATTATCACGTATGTCTCAAAAGAAATATATTGAGAAAATTGTAACACGTTTTAATATGTAGTCAGCGAAGTCTATAATTATACTATTAGCGAAGCACTTTAAATTTTCAATTAAGTTATCACCACAGACTGAGGAGGAGGAGGAGCATATGTCCCGTGTTCCATATTCTAGTGCAGTGGATAGTATTATGTATGCTATGGTATGCATTAGGCTTGACATTTCACAAGTTGTCAGTGTAGTTAGTTGTTTTATGAGTGTCCCGGTAAAACTCATTGAGAAGTGTGAAATTGATCCTTAGATATTTGAAGGGGACAACAGACGTTGGCATAATGTATCGGAGGGACAATAATGGATGTGAAACCACAAATTATGTGGATTCTAATCATGCAGGTGACTTGGATGAATGCATGTCTTTAGCAGGATATGTATTTACGCTTGTAGGTGGTGCAGTTAGTTGGAAGTTGTCCTTACAGGACCACGTTGCCTTGTCGTCGACTGAGGCAAAGTACATGACACCGACCTTTGTAGCGAAAGAGGCGATATGGTTACAAGGTTTGCTCTTGGATTTTAGGTTAGATCATAATAGTGTTGATATACACTATGACAACCAATGTGCGATATTTCTAACATATAATCCGGTTTATCACGAGCGGACGAAACATATCAATATCAAGTATCACTTCATCCGAGATGTATTAGCAAAGGTAAGGTTGTTGTAAAAAAAATTACTACAACAGAGAATCCGACAGACATGATTACTAAGCATGTTACTTTAGCGAAGCTTAAGCTCTGCTTTAGCACGATTGACGTCTGTAGAGAGTGATCGATTTTCGGGGCGATGGGACAGCAGCATGAATGATAAGACTAATGACTTAGCTTCAAACATTGAGTCAAGGCAGAGAATTGTCAAATTATGCCTCGAATTTGAGACTTCGCGTGAAACTGATTTGGAATTGGCCGATGCAATTCAGAACTATAAATCAGATCTTTCTATTTTGTTGAAGAATTGCTACTGTGGTTTTATTAAAGACCTGCGGGGACGTCACTCTCAAAGGCCAAAGTGGGCCAGGTCAAAGTTTCTTGTTCAGACTTGCCTTGGCAATAAAATAAAGCAAGTGGGCCCAGAAGGTTGTAAAAGAAAAGAAACAAAAAGGTGTTTTTTCTTTTCTTGTTTCACATTGGCAGAATATGCACCAAAAGGAAAAGAGTCCCCTCTTTTCTGAGATTAGAGCCACGCCGCACGAGAAGGACGATCGCACGGAATACTGACGAAGCCAAAACAATAGTCTTCGTGGAGAGCGACGGACAGACGATGAGTCCTCTCGATCGTGCGGAGAAGTCCGAACACAGAAGATTTGCGTGAGTCGTGAGTTTTAGTTTTATTTATTATATCCGATTGAAAGTTATTTTATCTGTAAACACTTAGGGTTTGGGTATAATTTAAGTGCAGAGAATATGAGCGTATTGAGCGATTGTAATTCGATTCTCCGATATAATGGATTGTTCTTGCTGACTCTTCCCGTGAATGTAGGTATCGATATTGGACCGAATCACGGTAAATCCGATGTCTTTTATCATTCCTCGTTTTTTTCTCTAGGTTTTTACGTTAACGTATTTGCAAGATCCTGATAGTTTCCGCGTAATATTACAACATAGTCAAATCAGGGATGTGAGAATGAACTGTAAAAGATATGTGTGGGTTGTAATTAGTGAGATTGAAGGATAGTAAGTAATTAGCAAAAGTGGAGAATAAACCTTTAGGATTCTTTCATTCCTCTGTGTCTTTAGGCCATAGTAAAAGATATGAAGAAGATAAACAAAAAATTGAGGAATAATATTGCTTCCCCCAAATCTTTCTGTGTTAACAAGGGTGTTGGAATAAATAAATATTAAATAACGCATTCTTCTAATAGTTTAAGCTTTTACATCAGTTGGATGTGGTTCTACCAAATCTTACATGGTATCAGAGTATGAGGTCTTGAGTTCAAATATTTCAAGGCCTCTATTTGACTCCCCAATGAATTTGTTCACACTTAGTACTAGGCAACAGACCAAACTATTACAAAGGTAACACCTAGCAATATCATCTTGTCAGTCCTATCATGTAGGATCACAGTTGTTGGCATTAATGATTTCCTATCAAAATTAATCGGAAAAACTATATTGACAAACTATCAATAGGTGACTAAGTTGGCCAAATTAAAATGTATATGACTGAATTGGCACAAGTGAAATAAGTTTAGGATGTTTTTTGATAATTTTTTCCATTATGTAAACTCACATGAAGTCCTCAACCCAACTTCGATTTTGAATTCGAAAATAGCACGAAAAAAATCTTAAACTTATTGCATTAATGCGATTTCAATCTTGAACCTTTTAATTATGTCAATTTAGTCATTTATCTTTTGTATTTGTGTCAATTGAGTCTATTTAGTCAATTTTAACTAAGAATTAGTGAGGTAGATGCTAGTCATAGCACATGGCACGACCAATAGAGTGAATTTTTTTTTTTATAAATATTTTAAATTTTTTCAATTTTATTTATCTTTTTTTTTTAGGCAGGCAACTCTCGCTAGCATTGGGCAAGGTATCGCAGCTGTCGCCCACTCTGGGCGAGGCCGTGACGATGCCACCAAATCTGAGCCAGGCGAGGGGTTTGGGCGAACGCTACTTGAATATTGGTGAAGGTTCTTCGATAGTGTCGACAGTCAATGTCTGCTTGAAGAAGCCGACCAATTTTCTTCACGCATGGTGCATAAATTTTTCCACATGGATACACATTAGAGTTCAAGATATACTGCGAGAAGGAGCAAGACTTTTCAGACCACCCTCCCCAAAAAAGAGAAAGAGAAAGAGAAAGAGAAAGACTTCCATTTCAACTTTTATACACTTTTGCTTTAAAATAAGAAGGAAGAAATCGATGAACGTGCAAATTGCTCGAAGTTGGCCACTTGCGAGCTCAGAAAATAACCGAAATTCTATGGGCATGACCTCATATAAATCTTATAGGACACGGGCTTCGTGCGGTCCAGCTCGATTTCTTACAAGATATATGGCTAAATAACGTCCATCGCCACGAAACGACAGAACCCTAGAGAATGATTTTCTTGTTCCCACATGAAAAATTTGGTCAACCTTCTCTCCGGATAATAGGCTAGTAGCTTAATGACGCGTATGTTGCATGCAAATCCATGCATTTTGTGACATCGTCCTGCAGAAAAGCTTTAGCCAGTCCAACGTATGGTTCAAAATCCATGTGCTGCAATCGTCACCTTTGACTTCGCCGCCTCCATCGTTTCCTCGCCCTTTCGCGCAGCCCACCTCCTAAAATCGTTCTCTCGAACACCCTATAAATATGGAGGGCCTCGTTGTCCTGAGTAAAACCATCGTCCGACAGAAGTGAGAACACAGTGTATTTTCACTTCCATACTCATCCGCTAGTATTAGTAGCTTTAGGGACACTGATGGGGTGCCAAAGGGAGAACGTCGTCCTTGTGCTTCTCTTCGCTCTCCCTCTTGCGCTGGCCGATTTGAGGGTCGGCTTCTACAGCTCCGCCTGTCCGCAAGCGGAATCCATCGTGCAGCAAGTCGTTCAGAAGAGATTCGAAACCGACCGATCGATCACGGCCGCCTTGCTTCGCATGCATTTTCACGATTGCTTCGTGAGGGTAAGTTACCGGCCATGTGACGAACTCTATCATTACATGTCGAATGGCATGCGTGTGAAATTTGTCGACTACAGCATCAGTTGATATACCATGCCGAGTTAATTTAAGTATAGTTAGCATTGTTCTTGATCAAATCGAGGTTCATCAGCTAAAACTTGTTAGAGCTTACGAAATAAGGTGTCAAGTTAAATAGAGGTTTAAGAACAATGATGCTGTGGTACGAAGATTGAAGACAGATGCTAAAACAATTTCGAAAGACTATGGTGATACTTATAGTATATATTCTACAATGTAATGTGATATAGAGAGTGTAAATCTCATTATTACTTACATTTTCTTTATAGGGCTGTGATGCATCCATCCTCATCGACTCCACTGCCAAGAATCCGTCGGAGAAGTCCGCTGGGCCGAACTTCTCCGTGCGAGGATTTGACATAATCGACGAAGCCAAGAAGAGCCTCGAAGCTGCGTGCCCGTCAACTGTGTCTTGCGCTGACATTATCACGCTGGCGACTCGAGACTCTGTGTTCCTCGCCGGAGGCCCCAGCTACGATGTCCCGACGGGGAGGCGGGACGGTCTGGTTTCAAACCCGAACGAAGTGAACTTGCCGGGACCCACATTCTCGGTGTCCGAGGCGCAACAAACTTTCACGGCAAAAGGCTTCACGCTTACCGAAATGGTGACTCTCCTGGGCGCCCACTCCGTTGGAGTGGCTCACTGCAGCTTGTTCCAAGACCGACTTTCGGATTTCCAAGGCACGGGAGCTCCGGACCCGACGATGGACTCAAGCCTGGTCGCGAAGCTGAAGGGCATCTGCGGGAACTCGAGAGGCAACGACCCGACCGCGTTTTTGGACCAGAGCACTTCGTTCGTGCTGGACAACCAGTTCTACAGGCAAATTATGCAGAGGAAAGGGGTGATGCAGATCGACCAGGAGCTCGCCGTCGACAAGTCTAGCGCCGGCATCGTTTCTCGGTTGGCGTCGGATGCTGACGGGTTCAAGAAGAGCTTCGCGAGTGCGATGGTGAAGCTGGGAAGTGTTCAGGTTCTCACAGGGAACGCCGGAGAGATCAGGAGGAACTGCAGGGTCTTCAATCAGCCCAGGTAAAGAGATAGACGTACCTGTTGGGGGGGAGATAATTTCTTCACTTGATTAAATCCAAACATTTTCAAAATCCAAATTGTGGAGAATTCCTTTTATGTCAGCTACATTATTTTCCTTTTATGTTCTAAGGAATACGCTAAAAGAAATGAGTTTGGATTGGTTTCGCATCAATTAGTGCGAAGACCCAATAAGTTAGTTTCCACTGATTTTATCCTTGCTCGATAAATATCGATAAGAAGATGTGCAAAGGAAGCCAGAAAAGCCATTAAACCGATATCGCACACTCAATCATGTCAGTTTTGCTTTCAATGTGTGTTCAAAAAATTATTTTAAGGAAGAATATTTGATTGGTTAGTGACACCATATCAAATTGACATGCGACAAAAAAGTCATACATAAAAAAGAAAAATTTAAAAAAATATTTTCAATTTTTTGAGATATCTTAACTAGATAAATTATCACTGTAAAGGCCAAGCCCCTCCGAAGAAAGGCCGATGGTTGCCGAGCCTGATCTAAGAAATCCCACCCCGGTTCGACCCATCGCAAGTCGCTTAGGCCCAACCCGTTATCTGACTGAGCCAACACTTGCAGGACTCATAATTCGGTGAAGCAACATTTGCATTAGATGTGGTCCGACCCCTCTTGGTCTTGTGTTGCATTCTCACGATCAATTGTGATGGGCTCGATTCGCAATTGCGAAATGACGCTGACTTGTTAAAGATTCGATAGAAGACAAACAAGAAATACATCCGAAAAATCGAGTTCTGAGTTACCGGGCTTTGGTTTCAAGTGCGTGTCGACATCATTCAGACAATAATTACTTTGAACTCGTACTTTTCTCAACGCTCGACCGTTACCCTTCCAATATTTTGATATGTGCGCGTGCCAAGTTTAATGGTGACTCAACCACGCTATAAGAATCACCGGGGGTTGCCCCAATGGCTTAGGGACTTCGATTCCCTACTTTCTCAAGAGGGTTTGGGGGTGGGGATGAGTGAGTGAGGGATGGTTTGGCGACCTGCACACGACATATAGTGCAAGACTTGTAAAATAGAATATGATAAAATAGAACAAAAAACAAAGAAGAAGAGAGAGAAAAAAAAAAAAACACACCGGTATAAGGCGATAGGGCTAGAGGATGGAACGTAACATTTGGCGATAAGGCGGTAGGCCTAGAGGATGGAACGTAACATTTGGCTCGCAAAATTCACCGACCTCAAACCTTTGTACAGATAGAAATTAAACCAAAAAAAAAAAAGTGATTAGTCAAATTCGACACATCTTAACTAGTATGATGGATGGATTGTGACGGTTTCTCATTCACTCCTAACCAGTTTCGAGAGAAGATAGCGATAAATAGGAAATCAATTCCAAGGCAATACTGAAATTTAATTGATGATAATTTGAATATTACAAAGAGAGACATCCCTATATATATAGATAAGACTCCAAAAGGAATGCAGATAATTAAAGATAACATTAATCGACTCAAATCTAATCTTATCTAAAATGAATCAAATTGAAATTTCAAAAATTACGCGAAAATTCAAAACTGCCAAAATAGAAAAAACTGCTGAAAAGTGGTCTAAACGACTTTGAAACACTAAAATCCATCATATCTCATAGCAAAGCGGTGACTTTGAATCAGATGGCCGTTTTGCTTCAACAGACCAATTTTGAGTGCAATCCGAGATCGTTTGACCCAAGATCAGAATTATCGATAAAGTCGCGCGAGCTTCAGGAGATCCAATTTGTCAAGATAATCACATGCCAACTGTTCTACATCAGATTATGAGATTTCGAAACTCTATGTACAAAGCTACAAGATGACAACAAAAATCGAGCGATCAATCGTGTCTAACGCATTAGGTGGTTTGCGATGTTGGCCAACCCCTCCCAACTTTTCCCACGAGAGAGAATTGATTCATTAATACCTACCATCAAAGTCTTCTCTATCTCTCTCCCTCTTGCCTCCTAAATCGTAACCCAAAATTGTGTCATCTGGAATAATTTCTTCAATGTTTAACTAGCGCAACTCGCCTCTCATCTCTGAAGAACATCATCAAGGAGACACTTCTTGTGATCACCATCATTTCGTTTAGAACTCAAAGAAACTTCTTATGGACCCAAATAAGCCCTTAAACTATTTCGTCTGAAGCGTCTCCGAACCTCGGGGTCCCTCCGACTTAAAAACACATAGAGGGTATGCTCACTTTCAGGGAAGAAAATTATACGATGGGCAACAAGGAGTGCAGGGCATGCAGGCACTGGCACATTAAAATAAAAAAATCATCTATAGAGTCTGCCGTCACTGTATACCAAACGGGCAGGCGACAGAGGCATACGTAGGAGAGCAATCTTCTTTTGGTCGCCATTATTTTGCTTTTAACCCGAAGAAACTTCTGCGAAGAAGTTGAGCGCTCTTCACGAGGGGGTTGTCTGCAACACTTGACTTTTTAATCCCAATCAAAATTTTAACAATAAGCTGATAAAGGCGTTCACGTTACGAAATCATCGTGGGGATTAAAGCATGGGATTTGTCATTGGGCCGTTGCTGATGATGTCTGCGGGAATGGAGGGCAAAAGCTGCGCTGTGTCAGGCTCGAGTTGAAAGAAAGCGAGACAAGGTACCTTCGTCGCCATTGATTGGAGTCGTCGATGGATATGGATTAATTAAACACGGAAGGAACAAGGGAATTCTTTTGCAGATGTTCAGGAAACATTCGACATGGATTGTGGCTTCATGTTCTAAGAGGTTAGTTCACGTCAAGGATTTAGGTGGAGTTCGAGAAAGGAACCAATTGTCAAGCATATCGAAAGTTGTAAGTCGGACATCATTAAGCACATCAAATAGATAATTGAAGGCATAAACATTATGATGTTGCACTGGCAAGAAATAGGCAGAACGAAGATGGAAGAGGGAGAGAGCTGGATTCCTTACTTGTTGATGCTATGTCAAACAATCATTTTGTCAAGAAAAGCTTAGCCTGTAAAGGAAAACACACGGTCACACCGTCAAGTAGGAATCATTTCATGTTAGGATCATGAACCAAATTTCAACGCCAGTATTAAGTTGGTTCGCGAGGTTAACAGGGATTTTAGGAGCGTCTGATTATCCCGGTATTAGTTGTCTAGGGGTCTATTTGTCTACTTATTGGGTCTGAAACATAATTTGGGGCCGACTCACTTTTCTAAATAAATTTAATGATTTGTAATATTAGACAAAGATTTTTAGTGTCGGCATTGTGCCTTGATAAAATACCATGCCTATCTTCAACACTATTATGATGTTTATGGTAGACTTTGTTGAAAAATTACCAAAATTTTTTTTAAATCTATTATAATTGTGTCAATTTGCTCCCAAATAGTTTTTTTTTTTTTGCTAAGTTGGTCTTAAACTTTTTTTTTTTGCCAGTTCAGTCCTAAACCTTTTGCGATTGTGTCAATTCAATCAATTCGGTCAATTTTGACAGGAAATCGATGACGTGGATGCTGACTGTCCTACGTGGCACATCCAACGCTGACATGAATAAATTTTAATTAATATTTTTATATTTTATTTTCTTTTGTGTACTTTTTCTCCTCTATGCTTAGGCCGACGAGGGGGTCACGGACCTCACCGGCCCTAGGCGAAGGTCATGACGGCCTCTCCCGATCTAGGTGAGGTCTAGATGAGGGCCATAATGGCCTCTTCCAATCTAGACGAGACTTGGCCTTGCCTATGTCTTGTCCTCTGGCCAGCAACCCTAGCTGGTATTAAGTTCGAAGGGAAAAAAATAAATAAAAGAAAAAGGAAAAAATTATAAAAAAAAATTCAAGAAATTACTAAAGTATTTAAAAAATTGGCTACGTTTGTGATTTCCGGCAACATTGGCTAGTGGACTGAATTGATACAAATGCAAAAGAGTTAGAACTGAATTGACACAATTGCAACAGGTTTAGACTTTTTTATTATGTGATGCACTTAAGAAAGCTGTTAGTCTAACAATCTGAAAACTCTGTCATTTATTTTTTACCGCACAATCTCTAAATCAATAATTGTTTTTTGCAAAATACACGATGATAGGGAGTGGATCTACGGTTAAGATTGTATCGTTCCCCATAATATTGTCAGGAAAGAATTTCCTAGCAAATAAAGCCCAGATCCCACGGGTTTGGGGCGAGAATGAAGCAAATTCTTGTCCAACATGTAGAGCGATAATGGATATGGTAGTTTTTCTCGTATTAGTTTTACACAATTGGTAAAATAAAATTCATCATTTTTTCCTTATATTCCAATAGGCTCATGATAATTCACCAATAATTTATTCCTTTTCTTTGGGGTAAAGTAAGAAATATTTACTTTTCACAATGCAACTTACAAAGGGGTAGTCAAACACAAATATCTCATATCCATTACGATACAATGATGTGTCATAGCGGGTGCAAAGGTGTTACAGCTAATCAAATGTAAAGCCCACAACATAAGTGCAAATAGACAACCTAAATCACTAAACGGCCACACACACACAAAAAAACCGAAAAGAGAAAAGAAACAGCAACAAACAAAATAAAAGGGATTGGGGATTACTTCCCTAAATGCTCGATTAAGGTTAATTTTCAGAAGGCTTATGATACTCTAGATTGAGGATTTCTTGAGCTCACTTTGCAAGCTTTTGGATTTCCTGCTATGTTCATCAAAGCTAATTATGGCTTGTGTCTCTTCCCCTATGTTCTCGGTTTCTATCAACGGGGACCTTCATGGTTTCTTCGCCAGTAATAGAGGGATTCGTTCACTTTAGCAATGGAAGTCTTCGCTGGGATCCTGAAGACCCAAACAAACCTACCCGGGTTCAAGTTCTATTGGCGATGCAAAGCTATGCGGTTATCACACATCTTTTATGCAGATGACGTCCTTTTATATGCCGAGGCTGACATGACTTCCATTACCCTATTGAAGGAGGGAATTGACAGATTTTCTGGATGGTCTGGTTTATCACTGAATGTTACCAAGAGTGAAATCTACCTATCTGATGGTTCTACGGCTTTGCGAGACCAAATTTGGGACCTTATGGGCTTTCCTGAAGGTACGTTACCATTTCGTTACCTTAGGGTCCCAATTGTTGCCTCTGGGCTTAGTAAGGCCAATTGTGCATTTATGGTGAATTCGATTACGGCTCATGCTAGATCTTGTCCCAAAGGTTTTTGTCATTTGCGGGCCGACTCCAGCTTATTAAGTCTGTTTTACACACCATTCATGTCTTTTGGGTCGTGGTTTTCATTTTACCCTTGTCGATTTTACCAAAATAGCGTTGATTTTGAGACAATTCCTTTGGAAAGGCTCGGACTTGGGTCGCGGGGGTGTTAAAGTACTGTGGGCTGATGTGTGTCTCCCTAAAATTGAAGGTGGCCTAGGTATCAAGAGATTGATTGATTGTAATCGAGCAGCCATGCTTAAGCATATTTGAGTTCTCTTCACGGATAAGGAGTCGTTATGGTGTCAATGGATTCACTCGACTTTCTTAAAAAATAAGAACTTTTGGGTCGTTGCCAAACTTACCTTTTGCTCCTAGGTTTGGAAAAAAGTTCTTGATCTTCGGCTAGTACATTTTAAACAATTTCGTTGGCGTATTGGTAATGGGTATTCGATCTACTTTTGGTATGATTTTTGGCACCAAAGGAGTCCTCTATACAAACTCTTCTTCAATGGTGACATTTATCAATATGGCATTCCAAGGGAGGCTTCGATACGTGATTTCTTCTCAGGTTTTTGGTGTGATTTAGATGTCCTAGATACCTTCAACTCTTGGCCGGTTGCAACTCCCATTCTAGATGCAGCTAGCTGATCGACTCATTTGGGAGGGGTCACTCTTTGGGCGTTTTCTCTGTTACTTCGGCCTGGGAAGCTATTAGAAACAGGAGACAAGTTTTACCTTAGCATGATTTCATTTGGGACCACAGCCTAACACCAAGGTATGCCTTCCTCTTGTGGTTGATCACGCTTAATCGGCTCCCAACTCAGATTTTGTTGTTGAATTATCGCCGCATCTCCGAAGGTGTTCATGCATTATGTCGCTATAAGCCTGACTCCATCAACCATTTATTTTTTGGTTATTCCAAGACGGGTTCGCTTACTCTGTTTTGGGCTACCAAATGTAACTTGAACTGGCGGAATCGTCCTTGGCAAGAGTTTATCCTTTGGGTTGTGCATAATATTGGCGGGCAAAGTTTCCCTAATAGTATTGCTCGATTCTCCCTTGGGGCTCTATGCCATCTTATTTGGATTGAGAGGAATCACATCCTCTTTAGAAGCAAGACTCTATCTGTCCCGACCATTCTTAAAAATCTCGTCAAGGTCGTGAGGGACAAAGGCCTCACCTTAGATATCATTGAAGACAATCCCCGCAATAGGCAAATTCAACGTAATTGGGGCATCTCTCCTAGTATTTTTGTGCATGATCCCGTAGCTGCTTAGTTTTATCTTTCTGCCTTCTTTCACTGGCCATTGTTTTGGCCATGAGCTTTGTGTTGTGCGCAGTAGCCATTGCTTACTCCTTTTGTGGCCTTTATGCCTTTGCACCTGTGAAAACATCTTGTTATAGCCACGGGTACGAGATTTTTGTGTTTCGACCCTCTTACTGTGTATGCTGCACTTGGGAAGTTAATATATACTTACTTTACCAAAATAAAAATAAAATAAAAGGGTAATGAGCCCACTAAAAAAAAAATAGACGTCAAGATGCCCCAACTAAACTGCATCCGCCTATTCTGAAGGGTGTCCTCCACTTGATCAAAAGTGAGGGCCTTGTCTCTAACAACTTTCTCGAGATGCTTCAATAGTGTCTACCCAAAGAAAAAGAAAGAGCTATCTCTGAATAAAATATGATTGCGCTCTATCCAAATAATATAACAGATAGCTCCAAAGGAGAATCATGCGATCCGCTGATAGAAGTGTTAGCCACTAGTATGTTGAATGGCCCATCGAAAATTATCCTGCCAAGACTGGTTCGCTAATGTAAATTACACCTCTCGGCCCAAGCCAAGGCAAGAGTGCCAGTGGCATTACACAAGAAGAATAAATGATCAATCGAGTCCGATCTATAAATACAAAAATCACAAACGCCATCCGGTATTTTACGATAGTTTAGCAGGACTATCTAGGTCGGGAGCCGATTGAGGGTGACTAACCATAGGAGGAAGCCATGCCTTGGAGCAATGCAAGGATCCCATGTGAAGGAGTGCCAAGGAACGATAGTCCAATTATGTCGAATGACCTCCCAAGCCAAAGAAGTAGAGAAGGATCCCGATTGATGGCCCAACCATAAGAAATTATCCTCTTGTCCCACGTTGAGCACTGAAGCACCCTCAGGCCAGGAAGTGACGGTGGCTAACACATAGGATGGTTGCCACACCAAAGAAGCAAAGTCCAAAATCGAGGCCTTCCTAGGGATACTTGATCTATAAATGTCTATATTGGAGAAGAATTTGTAAAAAGACCCTTTGTCATGCCAATGATCGAACCAAAACGAGGGAGACACCCATTCCCAATCTGCCACCGAAACTGGAGTTGAAAATCCGAACGAAGGTTAAAAATATTCTTCCAGGCCCAAGAGCAGAACATAGGCTTAGTGGCAATCCAAAAAAAATTTGTTCTTTAAGAACGTCGAATGTACCCACTTGCACCACAAGGACTCTTTATTCGAAAATAAGATTTAAATATGTTTAAGCATGGAAGCACGGTTGTAGTCAAAGAGCCTACGAATGCCCAATCCACCCTGCTCCTTAAGAACACCGACGTCACTCCAAGGGACCTTGGCACCGCGAGTACTGAACCTCGGGCCTTTCCAAAGAAAATGACGTAGTATCAATTCAATTTGAGAAAGGACTGATATGGAGAGAGTAAAAACAATGGCCCAAAACACGTGAATGGGGTGGAGGAGCAACTAGATAAGTTCAATGCGGGCCCGCAAAAGATAAAAAACGGTGCGACCACGATTGGGCTCTAGCAATTCTAAACCAAAATATGTATATTATTGGTATAAGGATCAGATATGCTTGAAGTGAATCTCTCTTATCCGAAAGGAAAATAAGCGGAAAACGAAAATAAGAATAAAGCCCTTAACCAAAATATCAAAGAAAGATCGAGAGAGTGGCAAAAGAGAATAGTAATGGCCATTGCGAACGGAGACCACTATGGTGGGTCACATTGTTCTTAGGCTGATCCATAGTTACAACAATACGTTTTAGGCTTCTTGATCACAAATCAATTCCAGAGTTTCCTCTCCTTTCCCTTGCGGAAGTCGCTGCCTACTTTGCAATCTGAGAGAGAGAGAAGGGGTAACCAGTTCGCCATTCGTCCAATCGACAGCCCAACTCCTTTAAGATTAGATTACTCTCCTCCCCCGATTTAGATTTAAGTCAAGCTTTGAGGTTTTTACTCTTTCGAGCTAGATCTAGATAAAGATTTGGAAATTCTGTACAGATATTTAATTTGTTTCTTACAATATTTTGATGTATATCTCAGCACAACAATGGTGATGAGGACGTTGAATCCAAATGCGCACTGCAAGCCCATTGCACAATGAGTGGGAGATCTCAGCATGTGCTCATCATTGAATCTTGTGATTGGCCTCTGAATATTTACGATGACAGTTCTGTTTTTGAGGATAAAAGTATGCTTATAGCTACAGATGGTGCTTTATTATTTCTGGCTTTTGCTTTTGTTGTGCAATTATTATTTGGGTTTTCTTAGGCTTGAAAGTCTTCAATGCACTTCCAGAGCCCTCGATTACTATTTTAATATATGGATGGCATCTTTCTTTCGAAAAGAAGAACAAGAAAAGAACACAAATCAATTCCACCAAATCTGACTTTCTTCAGGCGTAGTTTAATGAACATAATACATGGCATTAACATTGGAGATAACAAGTCTGAGCGATATCCTCTTCGTGCAATGAAACCGGATCATCATAGCTAGCTCTAAAGTGCCCAAGGTTAATCATTCACCGCATATAATGCAGAAAAGGGAGAATTGTCTTTATGCTGAAGTTAACGTGGAGCAAAACTAAAAAGCCTACAAATCTGTGATTAATGGGCCACTACACTGATTATTCCCGGGAATAATGCAAGGTTTTAAAGTGCGCAGTCAGAATCAGGAGCAGACGATGTATGATTACAATGATTACTAATATATGCTCAGTAAATTATATATTTATAGTAGAGGAGTATATGTTCTATGAACCACCAACGAAAGGGCTAAACACCTACATGGCAGGAATCATGTACCCTTGATTTCATATTAGAGTGCATGGACAATTACAAGATATTTACTCCAAAGTCCAAAGCATTAGTAATAGGAATCTCCCTCTAAGAATATGCTGGAAATAAATTGATATGTTACACTGAAGTTCATGAAAAGGTTTAGGCTATGCACCTTTAAAACTTCCACCACATATTACTTTGAAGAATCCGTCAAGGAAAAGGAAAAAAAATAAGGAAAAGGAAAAAAAAATCACCAAAAAAGTCATTAATCTATTACACTTACGTCAATTCACTTCTAAAATATTTTAATTTGGCCAATTAAATCCTAAACCTTGTGATAATTTGTCAACTTAGTCTTTTCGGCCAATTTTAATTGGAAATCGCTTATTAGCGGTCTAATCAATGACGGTCATCCTACGAGACACGGCGTGTGCTGATGTGGATAATTTTTTAAATTCTTAATAATTTTTCTGATATTTTTTAAATATTAATCTTTTTCTTCTTCTTTTCCATCTCTAGTCCAACAAAGTTGCCGACCAACCCTCCCTTGCATAGGCAAGGGCCAAAATTGCGGCCCATAGTGGCCACGAGTGAGGGCTGGCCAGTAAAGGCCGCATTGTCCACCCCTAGACCAAGTGAGGGTTGCCGACCTTGGCCCAAATTTAGGTTAGGGCGTCACATCCCTCTCCGGCTAGGGGTGTCCAACTGGACCGAGTTTACCCGGAACCCAAATCGGTCCATCCGAAAAATAGGATGAGAAATTGGTTCGTGCCGAAACCGTTCCAAGAACCAATTTCAATTTTTGGGAAAAGGTATGGTTCTCGGTTCTAGGTGAAGACTCACCCAACCCATTTTAGAAACGATTTTTAGTTACTTGAAAAAAAAAATCCTAGTATCCAGTCGAGCGTCGCTTGCCCTTTGGTTGCCTCACAGCCCTCACCCCATCTCAGTCCTCTGTTTCTTCTCATCTTGTTGTTCTCTCTCTCTCTCTCTCACCACACCAATGCAGATATACAAAGCGAGGTTAGTTCGATTTCATTCGTCTCTCTATACATCTTAAGCCGTTGTGGGTGATTGACGCATTCTTCAGGTTTATCTGTGCCAAGTTTGCTTTAGGTTTTGCTCCCGAGTCCCGAGTTCCCAATGTTAGCATGGAGATTCCCTTTTGTGTTAGCTGAAGTTTTCTCTAATACTTGGAAGTGACAGAAAACCTGATTCATGCTGAGAAGTCCCCATCGAATGGGGGATCTCGTTGAAGAAATAAAATGAAAATTTTCATCCAACAAGAGTCGAGTTTGTGCCCGTGGTGTTTGAGTTTTTCTGGTGATGGTTCTTGTGCGCTTAATGTGGTGTCTTCTAGCATGTTACTTGGATCCTACAATATCAGTTCTTTTTTAATGGGTCATGTGATAGGAAGACTTGCACTTTGTTAATTTAGCATTTTGGAGCATCATTATTGCTTTTGGTGGATTGTAACTTTTATTTTTCATGTCAGGATTTGTTGCTTTTGGCGGATCATGCTATTGCCTATTACTATATTTTGGATTGTTGCTTTTGATTGATTGTAATTTTTATTACTCATTTTATTGATACTCATATTATTTTGATGTAAAAAAAGGAAAACAAGTTCTCGGGTAGATACGAAACCAGATCAAAAAATATGGTCGATTTCAAAATAGGCTCTAAGACAAACAAGGTCAGTTCTCGATTTTAAAAACTGGAAACCGGTTATAACTAGGTCGATTTCATGGTCTAGGTCTGGATCTGGCCCACACGGCTCATGCTCACCCCTATAGGCGGCTACAAGCAAGGGTCGCGGCCCTTGCCTAAATCATGCGAGGATCGCCTGCCCAAGGTTAGAAAAAAATTATAAAAGATACAAAGAGTTAAAAATTATGAAATCTTCCACATTAACGCTGGCCATGTCAGTGGGACCGCCGATGTTGAGTAGACCGCCACGTCAGCAATTTTCAATAAAATTTGGCGAGAAAGACTAAATTAGCAAATCATCAAAAGATTTAAGACTAAATTGACCAAATAGAAATATTTATGATTGAATTGACATTAACACAATAAGTTTATGATTTTTTTTTGGTAATTCTATAGAAAAAAAAATGCATTATATGACACAAAATCTCTCCACATAAAAGATTAATTTTTTGAATTTCACATTCAGGACCGAAAAATATTTTCCGTTGACTAAGTCATTTTCGACAAACCAAACGGTCAAAAGTCCGGAAAACTAATTTCTGGAAGCTATTTTCACTCAAACCAACGTACTCTTAAATACTTCATTCAAAATATTCGTCTCCTTATAGCAAAATTAGTTGAGCACATACTGATCAGCTAGGGTCTACTGCTATTCGAAAGATTGTATCTCTCATTGAGAGACTGCTTAAACTCCGCACCTTCCATATTTTGAAGGACAAACAAAATAGAAAGAGAAAGGCGAATTCAAAACTTGAGAGAGAGAGAGAGAGAGAGAGAGAGAATTTTCCCGAACTTCTTCACTTGCTGATTATATTCTTTTTTTATTCTCTTTGTATCGCATTGGCTTAGCAGTTGGTGGGGTTAAGTCAAGACAAGGTCAAGAATTGTTGCCCCATGTCGATCCCATCAGCCTCCCACCTTCCATCATTACCACATTCGGATGGCGATGCAACAATTTCAACAGTTCAGGCAGGGGCGACAAGAGAGACATGGCGGCCTAATCGGCCACTCCATTGGGGGACATCTTTTGTTCAGGAGGCATGCTTGCTTGCTTGCTTTTACATTTTCCACGGAAGATGGAAAAAGATGCCCCAGATTTTTGCCAACATGCACGCACAATAATCAACCTCTCTGAAAAAGTTTAATTATCTTCTTGGAGATTTATATATATATATATATATTTCGCAAAAAATTGAGTGATTTAGAGAACATTTTCTAACAAGCTATCGCTTATGTTCCTGAGAAAATAAATAGACAAATATGTTAATTATTTACGCATATAACATAAATTTTTATCGTTAATGAAACTATTTTTTATTCACTAATTATTTTAAGCGATTCATGCAATCATTTTTAAGAAAATATTATTTAAATTACTCATTTTTCATAAAACAAAAGTAGATTTAATGTGAACATATAGGGTTAAGTAAACTCCAGCCATTTTGACGGGAAATGCTGAAGGTTGGGAGTTTCGATATCGATTCTTGGGTGAAATGAAATGACATACTGCGTTTAGCAAACCCTAAAGTCAAAAAGATTCATTGACTCTGCTCCATCCAATATGATTTCCTGAATGAAATGTCAATAAATCTAGCTGGCCAATTGGAAAAAAAATTCCCCTCAATACATAATTAAAATCCTTAGCTCTCTAGGATTTTCTAAACCCTACTGATAGATTCAAAAGAATAAGTGCAGCAACTCTCTCTCTCTCTCACTATTACTACCCGTAGTTTTTCTTTCTTTCTTTTTGTATCTCATTTATTTTGATGACCTCCTTTTATTTTCTCCCAGTTAATTTCATGACTTATGCAGTGCCTATTTATTTAGAAAATTAGTAAGATTTCCGACAAATTCTGGATTTATGTCTCATCATAAACATAAACTTCCTCCTCTACTCTTCACGAGATTTAGCTTCTTTTTCCGGATAATTTTTTCTTAAGTTTTTCTAGCGAAAAATGGCATGTCAATATATTGGCATGCATCATTTTTATCTCTCAATCTTTTACTTTCACACAAAGTGACTTTATTGGGGCTATCCCAATGGTTTTGATAAAAGAAAAGAAAATGAGATACTTTACCTTATGGATGGAGATTTTGGGCATCGCTAATTTAGAAATCACCGATCATTCATTCAATCTCACAAATTACGTGTAAATTAATCCGTGCCAGATTACTTATACAAAGCTAAAATGCTTAACTATTTAGATTCATAAGATTTTGAAGTCGTTTTCTAGACTTTTAAACAATCGGACCTCGATGCACGTGTCTCGGGGATCATAAAAATGAAAATTTGAGAGACCCTACAAAAGTCCTTCTTCTTAAGATGAAGGACGAACACAAATCAGACGACCAAGAAAGTGGGATGAGATGGTTTTCACAGGCTGCCGACCACAAACAGTACATCCCTCTCGTACGTAAGAGAGGCATCAAATCAATCGCACGTATTGAAGGAACACAAAAAGCCAACGAAAATAACAAAAACAAGAAAGAAAATAATAAAGAGATGGCGAGGGACTGAGGTTGTGTGAAAACCACACTAGGGAAGGCAAACAAACAAAGCCTGACAAAAACAGTGAAGATTCCTCTGCGTGCTTTCCAGCCCCATGTCAGCTCAGTAGGCAGTTTTCCATTTATGGATGTACTCCAAAACCCTAGACCAACCTTGTAAAAGTCACCGAAGTGGTAGCCTACCCAACCTCCTCCTCCTCCTCCTCCTCCTCCTGAGAGAGCTTTTTTCTACTTAAGTTTAATTAAAAAAAATCATGCCTAGTTGGTCCTAATCTATTTTTTCCCAGAGACCTCAGACCGACCTTCGTTTCTGCTTTTGGCACGTCAAATGTAACTCGAGACATTAGATTTATCGATTGCGAGTGTACGAGGTTCAGTTTTCTTATTCGCTTCATGCTTTTGAGTCAAAAGATATTATAAATCTGTGTGATTCATGTATTCTGCACGAGCTTACAAATGGCACAAGAACTCTTTCTCATTTCATTGTTTATTTCGATCACACTTTCCATCCTACCTATTTTCTTGCAGATGACTTCTTCAGCTGGACTCAAGCAGTAGCATGTGGGGGCCAGAGAGAGGGTGTTTGGTTGTTGAAGCGGTGTCTCAAGGGCGGTCGGGTGTGATGGCTGACGATTAGAACTAGTCAATAAGGAAAAATGAAATAGAGAGATTGGAATCTGAGTTTCGTTTATTAGATGAATTTGGACTATCGATTTCAAGAGAGTTGTTTTGCCATCCATACAATAACGTGAAATAAGAGATTCGTTATCACTTTGGATTAGTCCTTCCTGAAATTCTTAAGTTCACTTGTTTTTGAAATTCATAAAAGGTGTCAAATTTGACCCATTCCCAAATTGCAGAAGAACTGAAGGTACAATTTGATGTAAACGGTAACTAATCTACATTATAGGCTTGCCTCAACTGGAGTTCCTTCACGTTTTCCAGCAAAAATAGAGAACATTTATATATATATATATATATATATATATATATATATATATATATATATATATATATATATATATATATATATATATATAGAAAAACATGCACAATGAAGGATGAGAGGGTGCAATAATTCATTCCAGAAAATGAGTTAAAGTTATGCGTGATGGGAAAATTATTCTTAAAATCACGAGAGGATTGTGCAACTATCGTGCCACTTTTATTAATTAAGGTTAATAATTCGGTAGCATATGGCAACCATAATCCACAAAATATTTAAGGAAAACCTTTAGATTAATGGTTGCATTTGAGTTTTGTTTTCTTAGGGCAAAAGCCACCAAAAATCACAAACTATGTTCATTGTGACACATTTATTCCAATTTTTCTTTCAGTGGCATGAAAAAATCCCAAACTTGCACATGTGTGACACATTAACCTCCATCAAAATTTCGTCAATGAAGACCGTTAAAAACCTACCTACATAGATGCCAGAAAGAAAACAGTGTTGGCATGGCATCCACATGGCTTAAGCGAAATAACGACGTTATTTTAGCTGAAAAATCATCTGACGGAAACTTGACGTAGGGCAGATTTGTTGCCTAAGTACAAGTTTGGAACTTTTTATCTCACAAGAAAAGTTTAGGGTAAATGTTTTATAGTGACCATAGTTTGAGGTTTTCCACATCACTAGAAAACCTTCAGGGTAAATGTGTCAGATTGAGCATCATATTTTAGGTTCTTCTTTTTTCCTCCTTATTAAATAGAGATATAAAGATTGCGACATCAAATTGAGCTTGTAGATGCCAAGTGGAGTTCTACCTTGACTGTAGAACGGCTGTCACGAGATCTCGGAGCAAAATATTCTGGATAGAGTTAATGCAGCCCGTTTCATATGCATGTTAAAGCCTCTTTTCGAAGATTATTATTATATGTCCACTACTTTTCCACAATTGGAAAAGAGAATCCATTAAAATACATTCAACTCAACTACCATCTTAAGTATTGAGCATCGCCCACTTATTCAAAAATGGAAAAAGAACAACAATCCAATATGTGACTACATGTTAGGCACATAAAATCCACTTGCTCTGATTATATCTAGTATATAAGATTATTTTGATTGTTGACATCCATTATTGCTTCGTGGGATTTCGATTAATTAGGATTTTTGATCCAAATATGAATAATAATTCGGAGTTTGAATGGTCGAAAGGAAAATAAGAAAAAGAAAGAAAGAACGGTTTTCATCCTTTTCCGTCAGCTGCTTTATTGTCGACGAGAGTTTTCAATTGCGCAAGCAAATATAATCTGGGTTTAGTAAGATTTTTCGGAAGGAAGATGTGGTACTAACCAAGGGATGGAAACTACTCTTTGCCTATGCCTCCTAATCCACGAGCAAATGTAAATTACTATCACATTAAAAGCAAGAAAACACCAACCAAGTTGCTAGGGAAGGAATTTTTCGGAAGAGGGAGCGTTGAGAGTTATACGGAGGATTATCATTAAAGTCGATAGATTTCAAAAAATCGACCTTTAGGGAAGAATACGTACGTACATTAATCACTCGAGATATAAAAAAAAATCAAAATGTGATGTGAATCAGACAAAATATCCCAGAATTTCCTATAATGTGAGCAATACAACCGTTAGGCATATGCCTAAACCAAAGGAGACACTGTTAAGCATATGTCGCAATTGCTAATGAATTCAAAAGGGATGAAACGCTTTTGTCGTCGATGACTTGCTAGCTGGGAAACACACTGTGCATGAGGGAGAAACTAAAACATGTACTCTGGCTTGTCCTTTTGAACTGGACATCCCAACACTCCAAAGCACAAAACGCCCCGGTTCCAGACAAATCATGCTAGATTTATCACGAATAACACCACCCAATTTGTAGTTTCCTGCATCATTCCGTAAATTAAATTTAATGAAGTGCTCAACCAATGTCGCGCGCGCACACCCGTCTCCTTTTGGGAGGACCCTTTTGTTTGTTTTTTCCCCCACACATGCAAGCCGAGAAAAAGCTGTGTTGCGGCACAGTCCCAGTCCACCATATTCAGGGCTTTACGAAGCTGAGGGGAGAAAGTACCAGGTTACTTCGAAAAAGAAAAAGAGAGATGCATGAACGGGGAGTGACCATTGTCCTTTCGCTCGGGCCCGTGTTGGTTCAAGTGTAGAAGAAAGCGACCGAACACACAACACCGTACGTGGGGTGTGAATCTAAAAATCTAATCCAAAGGAAGAATCATTACGACCGAAGGCAAAAACATCTGCAGAGCTGCCTGTCAGAGGGACGGAAAACCGCGTCTGAGACGCAAAGTCGGTCGCTGTTTGTTTCTCTCTCTCTCTCTCTCTCTCTCTTCTTCTTCTTTTTTATCCTATTCCCCACCCCCGCCCCCCAACCCCCCCCCCCCTCCTCTGTACTTGCATTATTATAAGGTATAAATGACAAATTACCTCCTGTGTAATCTATATGAATGGGGATGAGAGCAAACTGTTCGACTTTTGAGCCACCCTTTGAGACTCTTTCAACCTCCTCTCGTTTATTATTTTAAAAATTTCTTTTTCTGTGTTTTCTTGTTTTTTCTTGCTTTCTCTCTTCCTACTTTAATGTTTTCTCGCGGAGGGGCTCTTAGGGTTCCACTGTGGAGCCATGCTTGCTCAAACGTCACGGGGCAATAAATAATGGCGCACGGTTTCTTGACCATTCTTGGTTTGAAATAATGATGGGGTTTCCCTTCTTTCTCTCTCTCTCTGGGTGCGACCCAGCTTTCCATGCATAGCTTCACATGCACTTGCTCGCCACATAAACGAAATCCCATCCGACCAAACAAAAAAAATAAAACGAAAACCCTTGTTTTTTTTTCCCTGCCCTTTATACACGTCTTTGACATTTACCATTCTGACCATCTCTTCCTAGTTATTTTCCCATGCAACCTTGGAGAGAATGTGGTGGTGTTTCAAAAATACTGAGCACTGAATCTGATCTCCCAAGATGATTGAATCCAATTTGAGCTTGAGGTTGTTTACTTGGCCCGCTGTTAGATTTTGATTTTTTTTTTTGCGAGTTCTTGAGACACAATCTGTTAGTTGTTTAGTGATGACGCATTGTACCATTAAGGCTACGCACGGTAATCATTCTGATTTCGAAAACTGATTCTAGTTAAAATAATTTTTTTATTCTGTTCTTGGATGAGTTTTAGATAATCATACATGTTTGACAACTGCACAAAATTTTTATTTTAAAAAAATGCTTCTTTTTCTTCTTCTTTTTTCATTTAGTAAAGTAATTATGTAGTTAATTTATAAAATTTCATCCTAAATTGAAGACTAATTTTCAATGCACACTAAAATAATTTAAAAGATATTATTTTTTAACATGTCATGAATGAAATATAAATTTTAATATATGATGTTTAAAGTTCGATGAAGAATAAGACAGGTTCTCATATTAAGGACTCATTTTTTAAAATGTTGTGTTGTCTAAATATATAGGAACATCTTATGACGCACGACCAAGAGTATGCACGTTGGATGCTCTCATCTTCTGCATTATTCTTTGTAGGAGAGTGAAACCTATGAAATTTAGGCCCAACTTTATGAAAGTAAGATCACACTAGCCTAATCTAAGCTTTTTTTTTTGGGATTATATTTTTTTGATTTTATTTTATTTTATTTTTATTATGTAGATGGAAAAATGACGAGAAAACTACAAGGAAAAAGTGAGAGATGTGATACTTCATTCTGTTTGTTATCTTCAAAAGTGATTCTTTTTTTTTTTTTTGCAAAAGCAACTTTTTTTTACTTCTGGATTTTACTCTAAAATTGATTTTGATTCTCCAAAACTGCAGAACCAAATTTATTTATGTTACCAGACAGCATTATTATTTTTTACTATTTTTGAAATGAGAATCGGAGAATTAAAATGGTTACCAACCAGTCCTTAATAGTTCCCATGCTACAAGAAGTGTTCAATTGCTGTACAGAGGAAATCCATTGTTGTATAACATGCCCCTACTCAGATTCATACCAAGCTCCTTATAGCCTTATCCACACTGATAATGTCGGTGTCACACCAAATTGGGATTCCATGCTTCTTGTTGGAATGGTAGATTGAAACGACGCAAGTAAATGCGAGCCGAACCGCCAAAGAAATCCCTTTGGAAGATGAGTGGAGATGGATCTATTTCTGCATCGAGAAATAGGTCACTTTCATCTTGTGTGAGACTTGAGGTACAATGCGATAAGTAAATCATTCGGAAGTGGTGCTTTTTTCTTGAACACGTATATATGAGGACTGTCTTTGAGAAATGGAATCTTAACCATCCTATACAGGCACATTACATATCAGAGGGTTTTTTTCTAAAAGTTTCCCTCTAGTACCACTGGCTTCCTATATTAAACAAATAGCTAGGATATAGAATGTGCTAAATAATGTAGTAATACGTAGCAAACTCAAATTCCAATTGGATAGGATCTTTTGAGTGGTGCAGTGTCGATTATACGGTGAAGTTTAATTAGGACTATGAAAAATGTGCAATATATTTAGGACTTTATGGACTAAACAAGGGAAGTTCAGACTCATACGAACCCAAAGCAGGAGAGTCCTAGGAGGGTATAACCTAAATTTGGTCATAAATCACTGACTTTGAATTGAACCGATGCACAAATCTCCAAAGACTGCTTCATTTCCAGAGTTCACTGCTCTAAACTGGTCCCCAGCGTCCTTTCCGCTAGAATACCTACAACGACATCGTACAATTTTAGCCAGAAAACTGAGTAGAAAAACGACATGGTACTCACAATTTTCTTTGGAGGAGTACAAAGTGGCTCTAATTTAAACAACTCCAATGTCTTCGAAGTGTGGTAATTGGTCGCTCGATTTCAACTTGGTTCGGCCAGATCATCAAAGCTTGGAAAACCTTGGAGAGCCGAAAAAAAAAAGAGGAGAGAGAGATGAGGTAGCTTTTCTGGAGCTGCATGTTCGGCTTTCATCCTCAGGGGAAACATGCTGACGCCGGACCTTCGCTTTATCGTCACTTCATGTTGAATTTGAGAAGGTCTCGACGATGATTATGTCTCTCTCTCTCTCTCTCTCTCTCTCCACTGTGAATTTTTGACAATGAATTAGGGTTGGCCGGAGTGGAGTAAGTTGACTTACAGAGGACATATACATGTGGACCGAAAAACAACACCACACCCACGCTTTCCTTCGAACTATATAAATATATGTTCTTGTCCCACACACTTTGGTACATTGAACAAGAGAAACCTAGCCAAGAGTTTGGTGCATGTTGTGGTGCCAAACAACAAGGGTGAAACCGTAATTATTCCATGAAATACCATAACATTCCTCCCTTTTGCCCTTTATATAAATCTCACTTCTCTTTAGACACTTCGGTGCAAAGTTCAGAGTCGCCCCACGTTATTAATTTCCCTGTCTTCCTTTGCCTTGGTTTTAGCAGCTTCTCAGGAAGTATAATATATTTTTCTCTCTTTTCTCTTGAGTGATATTGTTTTTGGTTCTAGCTTCTTGCTTACTTTGGCGGGGGTCCTCCTATGGAAGATCAAAGCCAAGACCCTAATGGCAGCCCGGGCCATGGCCATGAGAGAGGCGGTGGCGGCGAACCGGTGCGGTCTCGGTGGACCCCAAAGCCCGAGCAGATCCTGATCCTGGAGTCCATCTTCAACAGCGGGATGGTGAACCCGCCCAAGGATGAGACGGTGCGGATACGGAAGCTGCTCGAGAAGTATGGCGCAGTGGGCGATGCCAACGTCTTCTACTGGTTCCAGAACAGGCGGTCTAGGTCCCGCCGCCGCCAGCGGCAGATGCAGGCTGCCAGCCTCGCTGCTGCGGCTGCCGCCGCGGCCGAGCAGAGGAGCAATAATTATCAGGGCCAGCAAGCTGATGGTGCATTTCATCATCAGGGTTATGATGGGAGCTCGAGTTCCAACATGGGTCTCGCATCTTTTGGGTCATCATGCTCATCTTACTCTAATTACAGTGCTTATGGATCAGCATCTTCTTCTTCTTCCTGCGGAGTCGTGAGCCCAGAGGCTAGCGACAGTTTCTTTCCGAGCTTAATGGGTCATCATCATGTGGGATTTCCTGAAAGTGACCAGAACTGCACTACGGGGCTAACTTCTTCAGGCTTGTGCCATCCTGAGGCTCCAAATATGCACTATCAGCAATCTGGTAAATCAATTGGGATAGTGTCCTCCAATTCTGTCTTTTTTCCTTTTCCTTGTACCTCCGAGGTTCTATCAGAATATTATTTTAGAGCTCAGCTTGGTTTTTTGCTCCAAAACTAAGTTCCCAGAATTTTCTTGCCAGCATATGTTTAAGACCTTAGCACTTGGTGCTCTTCTTGTCAAGCTTTCCTATACCAGAGGAAAAAACAGTTCACTAGGTCAATCAAGAGAGAGATTTGGCTCAAATGATGAGGTTGCAAACTTTTTAACTATGACAGTTTCTGAGAGCCTAGAAAACACATTAGGATCATAGAAACTTGCCATAATCCCTCTCTGGGTTATTTCGATTTAGTTCATATGCGGAACCCTAACTTTCCCTCTACACAATACAGTTTTCCCTCATTTTCCTTTCCTACTGGGAAAGCGACTTCTGAAGAACACTTATGTATGCGTGAATAGTTCATAGTCGGCAAATTTCCACCGACCGTTCAAAAAAATTAAAAACCAAAAAACCTCCGACAGGATTTCATCTGAATGCCTTATCTAAACAAACAGACTAATCCGTACTTGAACGCGTGACTACATATATAGATTCTTTTGCTAACTCTCTTCATAACGAATGGGTCTAATTTTCACTAACCCCTTTTCTTGTTTTCTGCTTGGTCTGTGTATCTCCACAGGAATAATCACGGTGTTCATCAATGGCATACCGACAGAAGTCCCAAGAGGGCCACTTGACATGAGATCGGTATTCGGTCAAGATGCGATTCTGGTTCACTCTTCTGGTCTTCCTGTTCCCACAAACGAGTATGGCTATTTGATGCAGAGCTTGGAGCATGGGGAAAGTTACTTCCTGGTAATTCAATTGTGTTGGCAGATGTATGTACATAATGTATTTATTATCTTGTGCAACAAATCTCTGTGCAGAACATCAGTTAGTAGAATTCTGTATATTAACATCTTGTCCTAATTACTGGACAGTGTAGCTCCCAATTTTTGGTCTCACCAGCATCAAAAGAAACACTAATTAACTCAGTGAATATGTCTTGAATCAATGAATAAGCATTTGGAGACAATCATAATCACCACCTTCTACTCTTTCTTGCGTGCTTTTTGAATTAGGGCTGAGGTTAGGAGAGACTCTAGATTAATTGGGAATTAATCATCATTATCCATTTGATCCCTGGTTCATAACAGGACACCGCCCTTAATTATAGGACATGATATCCGGTTGCGCGTTTAAACATGGAGACAAACTAGCTACTTTTTTCTGTAGTGATGATGAAGCAGGCTCTAGCTAGGAATCTTTCTCTTTATTCCCATTAGTTCCTCTCTATTTTTTCGTTTTCTTTCGTCTCCTTTTTTGTCAAGTGAACTGATGAACAATGTCCGAATGCTGCTGTCCACTGTTTCTGACATTCATATTCCAAAACAAAAGTCATACACTACCGATTACGTACAGTCAGTCGGAAAAATTATTAAGGTTCCTAAATTGAGAACTGTAGAGTGATTCTTCTCTCTCTGCTCCATCTTCCCCCCCCCCCCCCCCCCCCCCCCCCCAACCCCAAAAAAAAAACAAAAAAAAGAAAAAAAAAAGACACAAAAAAAAACATCTGGCAACCATGCGACATGAGCAAGAATCTCCTGTCTGTCCTGCTAATTCTCTAAACATAAGAACCCAGTTAACATCTGGCTGTTACCTCACTGTAGTGACACTGTTTTACATGATGTTTTTTTTGTTTTTTCAGGTTTCAAGACCGACATAAGTAGGATCCGAACGTGCAGAAATGACTGGGAACACCTGCCTAGCTACGCATGTGAGTGATTATTTCAATCAAGCCTAAATCATGATATCAAAGAGTCAACTATCAACAATCTCCATTGACACGAGGAAGGGAAGGGAAGGGTGTAGAGACCGACAGACAGACAGACAGACAGACAGAGGTGTCACACTTGTGCTTTGGGTATCATCAATTTAATGAGCACTTACATGTTCAGATTTCTGAAGATTTGGAAAGTTTTGTCATAAATGTATGTGAAACTCTTTTTCGAAGCGAACGAGGAGTCGTCCTATCAGTCAAAATTGTAAGATTTTGTGGTGGAAATGGACTGTAATCGCCCTTTTGTTCCCCAAGGGTAACCTGGATTTTTAGTTGCGTCAAACCACGGAAGATTGATGAAGCTATACATGAACCATGGCCACATCGTGGTGTTAGATGAGTTATTTTCTCTATCAATAAAGAGGGCAGGAGGCGGCCCGTGTTGGCAACTCCCTCGGGGCAATACGTGTGCCAAAATTGTATAGATATCTACTATTCATGTGCATGCAAGTTAACAGGGCAAATTAGAATTCGCATGCGTAGATGGTTTTTGAGAACTTGCAAAGATCAATACTAAGTGCGTAATTGATCGGATACTGCACCTAAAACGCTTGAATCTGATAGCTCCCGTATTCATAGGGAATGTTACATTAGAGTGCCATATGAAATGACGAGTAAGCTGGTTACTCGTGATTCTCGACTTTTTCTCTCTTGCTGAATTGCGTGTGAGCGCTATCTTGATCGATGGGGTTGAGTTGGTTTTGTAGAAACACAAATGGATGCAATTTGTTATGCAGAAGGCCGGCTGTGCAGTTTGTTATGATTTCATGTAATCGAACGAGGAAATCGAGTAACTTCATGCAGTCTCGGATAGCCAGGTCAAGAACCGTCATATCTCGAAGATACATGGTGAAGCTGTTCGATAGACCAATTGAGCAAATCAACCGCAAGAAAAGCTGAAATCTCAGGACCAGTTAAAATGCCTCAGCCTTGAATCTAGCTCCCTGATCTCTGCCAGACTTATTAGGGAAAATTTTAAGATTAGATATGCAAACTTAGTGAAGGCGATACACTTGAATTTTCCTCCATACATCTTACCACATGTCATTAGAACCCACGTGCCTCCATGATACTTGATATAATGCTAATCTGTGACGCAAGAAATGCAAGGGAGGAGTCTCCCCGGAACGGAGACCTTATTGGTGAAAATCGCATATGCAAGGGCAAATGATCTCCTTGTCGAAATGTTTAGACTTTAGTGGAAATCTATTTGTGAGAACGATTACATTTTAGCTACACACGTGGTAAGATTTTGTTGTCGTCTATGGAGAAATTGTTTTCAATTTCTCTGAGTAGTAAACAAACTAAATGTGATGACATTGTAGGTGTTGTGTGGGCTAACTTGTATATATTAACTGCTCAACACCACATTAATTCTCCAATGTGGGACTTCTTTAACACAACTTACACGTGCATCCTAACAATAGGTAACTCCAAATCGAAATGATCAAAATCATGGAATGGATTGTATGTTGATTCGATATTTATAGATGAGAGAGAGAGGGGGGTCGTTAAAACTCTCGAATTAAGAGTAAATAAATCCAATTCTACAAAGCTTTATATAAATCATCTAACATGGTTGAGTGGATGTTCTTAGTGTCTGTGGCTTTTACTCGCTAAAGTTACTACATGGCCTTTAAGCAAAGAAAGATGCAATGACCACAGACTTTAATTCTTGTTTTTTCTCCTTTTTCTGTTTATCCCCTCAATGTTATTGTAATGTCCCCTAAGCTAGTTAGGTACATTGCACATAGATAATGAACTTGTGTATAAAAAAAAAAAGGGGGGGGGGGGGCGCAAACCTGAAATCGAGTGCTTGTTCTCCAAAAGATGAAGCCACGATCCATTCCGACAAAGCAACATAAAATGCTGTTCTTAATTAGGCACTTTGGACTGTTGTTGCTGTGCAGAAAGTGAGGAATTCTTAATTCAGGAACTTTTTGGCATCGCTAGATCTTTACGAATTTGTTTCGAGTTCATTACAAGCTACATGATTGCCATCAGGGATGTCGCCGCTTCTCTAATCATGTCAGGTATCATGACATTTTTCAATCAAGTGCACTCGTTCCTTTTTTATATGTCAATTACTACGTGCAAGCCATTTATTTCTGCTGTTTTTCGTGAGAGGTTTTGGTGATAATTATAAATTGTCATGGACGGTGTGATTACATGATTTGTTAACTTTCTATTTCTCTAGCAAGACACTTCCCATCGTAAATTCAATGTCCCCAAATATAAACTCAGTAAAATGAGATGATTAATGGCACTACAGGTCTTTTATTTTGCTAAAAAAGTGACAATTTTTTTTAAAAAAATTGTTTTCAAGAAATCACTTTTAAGAAAATGACAATATTTTTCGATGTTACATAAGGGAAACTATATTTTCCTGAGTAGACATACCATATTCGAGTATGCCAATGGTTAGCCAAGGAATCTGACACAACACTAAGGTCTCAAGCCCAGATCCTCGACTCGCGAAATGCGAACATTGGCACTAGTCTTGGATCCATCGAAACTGAGCTCGAGAACCTAATGTCTACTTGTGGCTTCCTGGTGCCCCAACCCCGATCTATACAGACCGAGCTCAAGTCCCCAATGCTTGAGCGCCGATAGGGCCCTGGCCAAAGACCCTAGCGGCTAGGTTTAGGTCAATCAAAGTTAGGCTCATAATTTTAGTATCGGGTCCATCGAGGTTGAGCCTTGAACTTGATGCCTTAACCCTGGTCCATGGCGGCGTGGATCCCCTTCCAAGGAAAAACCTTGACAGGGGATCCGGTTCCGTTCCATGGAGGTTGGATTCGAGACATTGGCACTCATGCCCAAGTCTATCGAGGCCAAGCCCCAGGCTCGGCATCAATGGACTGGAGCGTTGGCATAAGGAACAAGGGAATTGGCACAACAGTCCCGAGCCTGGCCTTGATTGACTTGAGCTCCGAAGTCGAGGACCCAGGCATTGGCTAGGGTTTGAGGCTCGACCTCGATGGACCCGAGCATGGGCTTGATATTACTAGGCCATCCATCCCAAGCACGGACACTGGTTTCTCGGGCCTGGCCTCGATGGACTTGAGCATGGAGGCCGAGGTCTTAGGTGTGGCCTAGATGGACCTGCGTCGGGGTTCTTAGGCCTGGCTTTGCTAGACCCTGGCCTGGGGCGCCAGGAATCGACCCTTACTACTAAGGACTCAAGATCAAGCGTTGGCCCTTACTACTAAGGACTCAAGATCAAGCGTTGGGGTTCTCATGCCCAAGCACAGAGTTTCTCGTCCAAACATCTATACCTAGTTATATTTTAAAAAATTATTTCCAATTTCATAATGAGGAAATCATTTTATTTTTCATTGATTAGGAAAACCTTTTCCGTTTCCTCTGAAGTAATCAAAACTGATACGTTCCCATTAAAAAAAAAACTATGGTTTCCAATAATCAGTTTTTGGTTGTTTTCTGCTTTGGTCAAGCTTTAGCTGGTTTCTATGTGTATCAAATTAAGTACCACCTCTCTGATCCAATAAAAGACGGATCCCTCATACTACACATTATTTGTATTCAATAAAAGATATTGTAATTTTATCAATTCAGTCTTAATCTTTTTTTTTTAATTTTATCAATTGAGTCCATCCAGTAGATTGTAATTAGAAATTACTGAAGTAGATGCTGGCCATCCTAAGGCACGGCTGGCACTGACATAGATAACTTTTAATGGTGCTTTAATTTTTATAATTTTTTTCTTTTTCTCAATTTTTTTTCTTTTTGTGTTTTCTTTTCTTCTTCTTTTTTAAATTTTTTCCTCCAG
This sequence comes from Rhodomyrtus tomentosa, assembly GCA_028455895.1. Lineage (NCBI taxonomy): Eukaryota > Viridiplantae > Streptophyta > Magnoliopsida > Myrtales > Myrtaceae > Rhodomyrtus > Rhodomyrtus tomentosa. The sequence goes on from JAPCWY010000010.1 coordinate 34,967,880, forward strand.
CGGCTATCATCGGGCCTCGTTGATGGCCAACAGAGGTCGCCGGCCTTATGCAAGGGTGGCTCTTGCTAGCCTAAGGACGGTCGTCTCTCTCTTGAGACCGATGAGGGTGGCCTTGCTTGAGGCCAACGGAGGGAAAAAAAAAAGAAAAAAGAAAAGGAATAAAAAAAGTTAAAAGTAGATAAGATAAAGGTTTGAGGCTCGACCTCGATGGACCCGAGCATGGGCCCTAAGGACCCCAGCTCTTTGCCTCGATATTACTAGGCCATCCATCCCAAGCATGGACACTGGTTTCTCGGGCCCGGCCTCGATGGACTTGAGCATGGAGGCTGAGGTCTTGGGTGTGGCCTAGATGGACCTGCGTCGAGGTTCTTAGGCCCGGCTTTGCTAGACCCTGGCCTAGGGCGCCAGGAATCGACCCTTACTACTAACGACTCAAGATCAAACGTTGGGGTTCTCATGCCCAAACACAAAGTTTCTTGTCCAAACGTCTATACCTAGTTATATTTTAAAAAATTATTTTCAATTTCATAATGAGGAAATCATTTTATTTTTCATTGATTAGGAAAACCTTTTCCATTTTCTCTGAAGTAATAAGAACTAATACGTTCCCCTTAAAAAAAACTATGGTTTCCAATAATCAGTTTTTGGTTGTTTTCTGCTTTGGTCAAGTTTTAGCTGGTTTCTATGTGTATCAAATTAAGTACCACCTCTCTGATCCAATAAAAGAAGGATCCCTCATACTACACGTTATCTGTATTCAATAAAAGATATTGTAATTTTATCAATTCAATCTTAAACCTTTTTTAATTTTATCAATTGAGACCATTCGGTCGATTGTAATTAGAAATTACTGAAGTAGATGCTGGCCATCCTAAGGCACGGCTGGCGCTGACATAGATAACTTTTAATGGTGTTTTAATTTTTATAATTTTTTTCTTTTTCTCATTTTTTTTTCTTTTTGTGTTTTCTTTTCTTCTTCTTTTTTAATTTTTTCCTCCAGCGGCTATCATCGGGCCTCGTTGATGGCCGACAGAGGTCGCCAGTCTTATGCAAGGGCGGCCCTTGCTAGCCCAAGGGCAGGCATCTCTCTCTTGAGACCAACGAGGGCGGCCTTGCTTGAGGCCAACGGAGGGGGAAAAAAGAAAAAAGAAAAGGAATAAAAAAGTTAGAAGCAGATAAGATAAAGGTTAAAACAAAGGAAATCATTAAAAAAATAATTCAAAAATTCAAAAAAATATATTAAAGTAGTATTGAAAATTGTCCAGTTCTATCTCAGCGATTTCTAATCAAAATTGACTGAATGGACTCAATTAATAAAACGTGAAAATATTTATGATTGAATTGACAAAGTTTAAAAGTTTATAATTACATCAACAAAAATGCAGTATGTTTAGGACTTTTTGGACGATTTTCCAACCGCAGAATTGGACGAACGAGCCAAGCCGTATCCATCAAATGGAACTGGCAAACAATTGGATCTTATGCAAGAATCGAATCTAATCAACCAGAAATCGAGAACAGGCAAATGCTAAAAAGAAGTTCGGAAAGATTGATACGCTGCATCAAACCCAATTGATTTAAACTCCCGCGCCAGCAAATTTTTGGAAGGCAGCGAGGCCGATCTCCAATAAGCATCAAGAACTACCGACACTTGCGTGTCTTGAGATGTTCGAGCACTTTCACATAGGAGGTCCTTTCGTCCTAGATGTTGATGAAAAAATTGCATGGCCAGTACGTGTGGATTCTTCCCTTGGTCCTGCTTCAAGACCCTATTGAAAAAGCATTTCGCAAATTGGCTTCGGACGCCGACCACTATAACCAATCGAACGTGGACGGATGTTTGTTCTGCACTTCGTAATCAACATTACAATTAAAAAAGAATCACACACATATATTTTTTTTTTCTTCACAAAGCATTAGGGCTCGTTAATAGAGAAATACCCATGTGGGGGTGAGGTTCTAACTTGTGTCTATTGGCTGGCAAGTCAATAAACAAATTTGATTTTCGGCTGCTTTTTAGGGGTTTTTCAAGATGCCAGTTACATCAAATGACATGAAATCTAAGCATTGTTATGTTGACCGGAGAACAGCTCGGTCAACATTAATTCCTTGGGGATCCAATCTGTTTGCTTATTTCCAATTTTGTCTGATTTTTTCTTTTCTTTCAATAAAACATGTCCATGAACTGAAATGTGAAAGAGTCCCCTCTAGGGTGTCTTATGATTTCTTCAAGACTAGAGCTTGGTAAAGTTTTCTAGGGTTTTGAGAAACATTTAGGAGACACGGTTCAACATCTTTAATATACAATTGCATGTGCATGCGAGCCATATTTGAGCATAGTGAGAGATCACGTACGAAATCACCACAACCCCAAGAGCCACCTAGCCAAATTTGTACTTTTTTAACCTCAATCTTTAATCTAATGAGGTAAGTTTACTCCTTTCGGAAAATGTTGGATTTGTAATTACCTCATTCTCTGAAATCACTGGAAGTCGTGATCGATTCCCCCTACTTGTGGCTCAACTTGCTTCGGGGAAGGAATATAAAATTGTGTTGGTTTTAGTTTATTGTTGATGAAAAATTGGTCGGCAAATTTAAATATAGAGGAGCATTGGGATGAGGGGCCGGACGAAATTGAAAGGAAAAAAATGTGATTTCTTTGTTCGATTTGCCAACCATAGACCTGGTTGACCAGGATCGTCCACATTGTAGGTCCTTATATACAAAGGACTTCTGGTGAAAATTGAAGAAAAGAAAATTGGGTTTGTACGGAGATTAAGACTTGTTTCCATAATCTTTTGGCACAAGTGAGAAGGGAATTGGATTAATTAGTTCGTGTCGGTTAATTAATGCCGGAAGGTATTAGCTACTTCCACAATTTTTTATATCAATGTTGTAAAATGCACATTATGCTAAGCTCACTAAAAAATTAACTAAAAATACATAATAAAGGGGAATATATAATCGATACTATGAGTAGGTAAAAATCATGCCCACTGTCACATATACCATGCTCTCACTACTCTCTCTACTAGGAGTGAGCATGGGCCAGGTGAGCCGGGTCCAGGCCTAGAACCTAAAATCGACCATGTTATAACCGGTTCCTAGTTTTTGGAACCAAGACCCGATCCTGTTTTTCTTGGAACCTGTTTTGAAACCGACCATGTTTTGAATCTGGCCCTGTTTTTATTGCAAAAGTGCCCACCGATGAAGTCTATTTAATTACCACAAAATTGTAGTTTTCACAAAATGAAATCTATTTACCAATGAAAATGTCTTCGGTAAGACAATCCATATCTAAAAACCAAGAAAGACTTGGGTAATATACTCATTCAATAGTTTTTTTAAGTAACTAAAAATCGAACACCTCAGTATAAACAAAACAATTCTAAAACCGGTCTGGATGGGCCTTCACCTAGAAAGGTACCTGGACCGGCTTCAATCGGTTCCCAAAAATTAGAATTGATACCCGAATCAGTTTCAACCGGAACCGATTCCCAACCCTGTTTTTCAGGTGGGCCTATTCGAGTTTCAGATCAACCTGGTCCGGTTGCACACCCCTACTCTCTACCATATCACCCAAAAAAAAAATCCTCATTTGATCAATCTTTATAGACAAGCACACATTTCGTGGAAAAGAAATGGGGCTCATAAGAAAGAATCCGCTAGTCAAATAGATCACTATAGGAAACTGCTATTTTGAGAGCCTGATAATACCGTCATTATTTCTGATCCCGTGATTTTTCAATTAATGATTGCATTATACAAAACACGCGATGATGGTATATGGATCTTTAGTCAGAAATAACTGACAGCACTGCCGGGCTATAATGGAAGCATTTCCCATCATTACACAGCCAGTCTTTAAAAGGAAACTTTACCTATTAGCGAAATAATCTAGTTGCTAATTACATACAATGACACGTACCGTGTTTCAATCTACGCATCTCCAGAAACGTGATGGGGTAAATCTGATTCCTACCCAGCACGACCGGTTGGAATTCGGCCACAAGGAAAGTATTACAAATTGACTAATCCCATAAATTGCATAGCGTAAGTTTGACCAAGTAAATTGAGTGGACTTTTTGAGATACGAAAGGCAACATAAAATACCCTATGATCGTTACATAACCAAAATAAAGCTTTCCCCCTTCACCTGTAAAGTGAAAAAAGTTATGTATTAGTGATTTTTAGACCTACTAAAATGGTTCATAAATCCATTTCTCAATCTGTGTTTAATGGACCGAGTTGTTGCATGAGCATGTTATACTCAATAAATGAGACATAAATAGATTTAGAATTGTAAGGCTCAAAATAATATAGTTGTTAAAGTCACTTACTTACGCCCAAACTACCTCTATAACTTTCTCTCACGCACACTTACTTATCTCTCTCTCCTCAATTCGGGTAGGAGTTTCTTTAGATTAGATTATATTAAATATGGAAGTATTATAGCAATATGGGTCAAGTCGGGTTGGATAAGGGTCACTAGATTTGTATTCCATTAAACAGGTTAAATGGTCAATTTGGGTCGAATTATTTTCAACACAAGCCACCCGTCTAATAGATCTAGGAATTGTCAATTCACCGTGCAAATCACTGGGAAAAAGTATAAGGAAACTTACGGCGTTCGTATCTTTAGGGCAGTTGTCCAAGCGATGGGCCTGTGGAGCATTAGGGCTTGGACACAAAAAGGTTTTAGTCCAATTGCTGAGGGCTGACCAGCTTCCCGATTCACCGTACCTCCTCCCGGGCCCAAATTCGCACAAAACATGACCACTTACGAAATCATCGATATATATGTTCATATCAAACTTTCACACGAGGATTAATCATTTTGGTGGTAGTGTGTTATATCTCATCTAGCAAGTCTCGCTTTCGATAAATTGATATTGATCATGTTTTTCTCTTTCCCGTTCTTTTATCCAATTATAGAATCGATCAGCATTGAGAGGACAAACCGAGCTCGACAAGGGACGGATCCAGTCTTCCCGTGCCCTTCTTGACTTGAGGATACAATTCCCGTGTCTAGAGCCACGCCGACCAGGTTCGAGCTTGAGGCATCGTTCCTCGACCCGAAACTGCCTGCCCGTCATCTTTAGCCGGGACTCCGGAGAGCTGGGCGACCGGAGAGTTCGCTCGTGTATTCCGAGAGTGAAATCATATTAGCCGGAGATCTTTCAACAAAACTCGGAGGGAGGACGTGTCGAATCCGAAACGGCTTCCTCCTTTCCTAGGAAAGGGAATTTCCATTTCCAGTCAAAGCAATGTGGGGGCCTCTCTCTGGTACTGCGGGGCCCTTTTGCTTTCAATCCAAAGTTGAACCAAAAAAGAAAAAGCAAAAACGTGGATCGGATGAAAAATCTTTATGAGCACTCGCTCAATCATCGTGAATTGTGGATCTCGTTTGTACGTACATCTTTGTGGTCAGAAGTCAAAATATAGGCCGCTGCCGTGTTCAAAAGTTGATCTGATCTTGTCACACGTGTGCTTCAAACCACTAAGGGACTGACAAAATATCAAGTAGGCTAATCTTGTCGCGTGAAAAGGCAAGACACTCCTTTCAGCGCTATGCACATATCCGTATATTCTTAGATTATTAGAAGAGTTCATCCTAACCTCGATGAGCTCCCGAGCTTGAGAGAGAGAGAGAGAGAGAGATATCCAGAGTATACTTGCTAGTAAAAGCTAAAACTATATTGACTGCAAGTTCTTGTAATAGTACGGCCACGCCATGGATACATCGTCGTGGGTTCTGCTCCTCACTTTCAACACTATCCGAGGGCAAACCTGTGGCTTTTTCTTTTCCTTATGCTGTGACATGCTGACAGAAAATAACAGTACAGTAGCTAGAAACTCCTGAGGCTGAGGCTCGCTACTACAGTAACTGGTAAAGTAATCGCTTATCAATAAATTGACTCGCAGCTCCGTGCAAACGTACGCCCACAAGCTAGGGTCCAGCGTCAGGCTCAGGCAGCTCCAACTCCAAGAAAGTCGATGAAGGGCAAGTCGATCTTGTCACCCTCAGTCCTGCTCTCCTCGGTTTCGACAGATACCGGCGAGAGGCTCCTGTGATTGTCCCCAGGATTGCCGATGCACATGGACTCGCCTGCTGAGGCGTCTGAGCTCGTGTCCGAGGCTCCGCCGTGATCAGCTTCTTCAACGACGGAGACCGTCCCTTGCGTCCTCGGACTGTTGTCGTTACGATCGTCGCCGTCGGCGCCTGCTCTGAAGATGTTGCTGCAAAGCCTGCGGAGGGACGACCCAGCTCCAACTCTCGTTACTGGCCTTTTAGCTGACGAACCTGCGATGAGGGATTGAGGGAAATGGAAAAACAAGAACAAGGAAGAGAAATAACTAAATAAGGCCGTCAAGAGCAAGCAAAGAGAGCGCTCTCGAGAGATCGGACTCACACAATGGTCTGCAGTAGTAGATGTCTCGACATGCTCAGCTTAGAACTAGAGCATGCTCGGAGTCAAATTACATGAAACCAGAAAGTTCAAGTTCTTTAAGCTTTTTAAGTAGAAATTTGAAGGTAGACTAGGATCGAACGTACCCATACGGGACTCCGACGGCCGAGCAAAAATAAGAGGTGGTGCTCTGGCCGAAGAAGGCGTGAGGGAGAGGTCGGTGCACGTCGACACGCCGGAGGAGTCCAAGTTGCTCGACATCGTTGTGGAGTCGCTGCACGCACGATTCATCTTCGCCGCCGGCGCGATGTTATTGAGCCCTCTGGTCTGAAGGTGAGGGAGGAGCTTATGGTTCCTCCTCCGACCACAGGCGCTGTTGGACTGCTCTCGCTGCTTCCTCGCTACGATCACGTGCCAGTGGTTCTTTACGGCGTTGTCCGTCCGGCCAGGGAAGAGCCGGGCGATCATGGCCCATTTGTTGCCGTATAGCTTGTGTGAAGCCAAGAGCCTGTCTTCCTCTTCCTCGCTGAAGGGCCTCCTGTTGATCCTCGGGTCGAGCTGGTTGAACCACCTTAGCCTGCAACTCTTCCCTGCAATGTATACCCACAATCCAGAAACCGATGAACAATTCTTCGAAAAAGAGAGGATTTTTCTTTTCTTTTTTTTTTATTTTTGTGATTAAAATGAGGGGACTTGTTTTTTATAAAATGACCTCTATCTTCTCCGTTAGTTGTGTCTGTACCTGATCTTCCTTGGAGGTTCTCTGCGATCAAGTTCCAATTTTGAGGGCCGTACTTGGCGACGAGGTCTTTGAGCTTGGCATCTTCAGCAGGTCGCCAATGCCCTCTTGCACAGACCTTGGTTCTTCCACTGTTCCTTCCAGGACCAGAGCTCTTTGCTGCCGCCTCCCCTTCCTCCTCTTCCTCCTGCTCTTCTGTGTCTATATCTTCCTCTGCTTCTTCTTCCTCGTCCTCGCACATATTCAAATCGAAACCCTTCTTCAGGACGAACCCTTCTCTGTCGTCGCCACAAGCACTTTTCGCCGCCCTGCTTCTCAGTGGCTCGAGGTCGACTGCCAAACTCACCATCTGAGGAGGCGGCAACGGAAAGTTGATGCCTCGTGAGGCAGTGAAGTGGTTAAAGGCAGTTTTTTCGTGTTGTAGGCTCATCTCTTTTTGTGAAGAACCCCCTGCAAAAGAGAGGAAAAGCTGGATTTTCGCTTTTTCGCTTCTTTTGCAGATGGTGTGGTTATAACTAATGAGTAGGGTCTGCTTCTTTAGAAGAGCCGGAAGGAAGGAGGACTGGTCAGACCCAGAAACCAACAAAAACTCAGAGTTACATGAATGGAAAACGCATTGCGCTCTGTCTCTCTGTCTCTCTCTTCCTTTCTTTCCTCGCCTGTCTCTCTAGTGGTAATAGGACTGAAACAGGATCAGAGCTGACGACAGAAAACAGAGATGGGGCCCTGCGATTTTCCTGCTACGATTCCTCCTGGTCCTGGATGGATGACCCAGAAAGGAGAAACAACTTTTTTCTTTGCCCTTTCCCCGGCTTTATGAAATATTTGAACAGAAATGAGGTCAGGTCAGAGTCCCTGCGTTTCCTTGAGACTGATCTGCCTCTAATATATCTCCCTCTAGGATGACGATGAAGTTAACAATTTCTGCCGCCACTCTTGTTTCTCTCTCTCTCTCTCTCTCTCTCTTTCCGGAAGAAGCGAGAAAGATGGGGCAACCAAAGAGAAGAGATCGAAGTGCGTGCGTGCGTGCGTGCGGGCGTGCAAGAATCAAGAGCCGCTCGTGCGGGGTTGTGTTGGGGAATGGCGCCTCCCTTTGCCCGGTAAATATAGAAAGGTGGGTTCGTTGGAGCTATGCTGCTTCTCCTTGTCTGGTTCTGTCCCCCCTCAACTCGTGCCGTCGGGCTTTGGGCGATCCGCAAGAGTCTCTCCTTGTCTGTTTCTGCCAGCTCCTCCGTTTGTCGTCTTGCCTTTCCTCCTGCCTCTTCGAACTAGATTTGCGAATACCACGGGACTTTAACACTTTTGGTTTGATTGGATCATAGGGCTTGATTCTTCCGCACAAGGCCAAATGAGTTGAAGATTTTATCCGCATGGTTTGTTTCGTTCATTCGAAAGAGATTGAAAATCGCGTTTCGCAATCGGTTACCCGCGCTTGAGTCATCCCGACACTCTCATCAATTCCCGATTGCGGCCAATGACTGGCAGGACCTAAGACTTTGAAGACTTTTGGAATGCAACTCGTGAGGAGCACATAATTGCCAGGCATTATTGAATCGATTAAGAAAAAGGGATTAAATCATTTAACCGGTTTTCCATTGTTATGAAGTTTAGTGATCTAATTACGAAATTTGCTTATCATACCTGATGAATCGGATAATGGACCTTACAATGTAACTATGTCAGCGAGTACATTACGGTGCGATCATCAAAACAAGTTCTATCTCGTAGTCGAGCCCGCCTAATACACTTCTTGCACAACACCAACAAGAATTTAGCCAATAATAATAACCATAATAATAATAATAATATTGCAATTTCATGTACATTGTGTCCATGTCCGAACGAATTGTGTACTTCCTTGTTCGATCTAGTAGACCAAGATCCCATCGTTTTGTCGTCTTATTGTTCCTGCTCAAATGCTAACGAAATTGGACAGAATTGTAAGGGTGGACTAAGCTAAGCATGTATCAACGGTGGGCACAAAGCAAAAGACACAGATATTCGTTATTGGAAAGATATTAATTAATCTTAAGTCGGGAGTTCGTTATACAATTTAGGCGAATGGAACCGAGGAGGGATACCATTATACAACAAGGGAGGTTAGGGACGGGGCTTAGTCGCATAATATCTGGCAGTGTGAAGATTACAAGGTGAACAAGATGGAAGAAACAAGAGAAGCCTATGGAGAGAGTAAGATTTTTCTAAGTTTGATGAAGGGAAGACCACACAAAATGATTCCTGAAGTTCCGTGCAATGTGCAACATCACCCCCGAACTTTGAATTTTTTTTTTTCCGATATGGTACTTGAACTATTGATAAATGTTTAATGGAATTCTTCTGATTGCTCTAACGACAAATCAAGCATTATTTGAAGACATTGATTATTATCAACAAGTCAACATTCCATCTTTTTATCCTTCTATCGTAGAAAAGGAAAAGAAAATTAGGACTTCAATAAATTCATCATTATTTGATGACGTGTATTATTATATCCGGATTAGTGATGAATATCTTATTTGGATAATTCATTCGTTACTTTCGTTTGTCCACCATTCAAACATTACATTTTCGAAAGCCACAACAACATATTCCATCAACTTTCATTAATAGGAGTACAACATTGAATATTTTCATGTAGATTTGGGACTAGATTGAACATTTACTCATGGTACATTGACCGTGTTGAACAAATTAAAAGTTCGCGGATGACATTGCATAATGAATCAAAATTCATGGATCATTTTTGTTATTTCCTCATTTGTGAATGAATGCATATGACTTTTTTCTATCCTTTGATTGGCTCATGGAACTGTTGGGGTTGTCCGAGCTGGGGGTCGGTTTATAAATATGAGGAAAAGTCTCAACTTTTAAGCTAACTTTTGAGTTGAGGGGGGCTCAAGACCACCTAACACTGACATCAGAACCCAAGTTATCAACAAGTCTGGACCCAATAGTCACACGGGAGAGATACGAGTAGTCGAGGCCTCCGACCCATAGCCCGACGTGTAAGGGAAAAATTGTCACGGATGTCCCACATCGGTTGTGGAAGTGGATGGTGGTCGGTTTATAAGCGTAAGGGAAATTTTCGACCTTTGGGCTAACTTTTGGGTTAAAAGACACCGAAGACCACTCATTTTTGAATTATCGTATTGCGGTTAGGATTTTCTTGTTCCTTTTTTTTTTATTATCCCACCTTTATAGTGAGGAAAGCTCCTATTGTTAAAATTATGTCTCGAATTTGAACCCGCGAACAAAATTGGATATGATTTTATTTGTTATTTGTGGACATCTGAATACCTTCCAGTTGGAGAAAGTTACCCTGATTGTTTTTTTTTTTTTATATCAAATCGGCCAAGGAAAGGAGATATATTCCTGCTAGTGGGAGTCATCCAAGAAAATATAATGGAAATTTGTTCGATGACTTTTGGATGTATTTTAGATGATATCCACCAAAGCAAAGAAAATTAAAGAAACAAAGGCAAGTCAGACGGATATATTTGATTGAATCTTTTCTTTGGGATGTTGGACGTGACTTATTCTCTTATCTGGCACAATATATATACATGCATGAGTAAGGATGTTTCCTTAGCGAAGTTGCTGGAAGCACCGTCTAAATACGTGCTCGGCAAGGGTTCATTTTCGTGGGTTTTATTCGCATAATTACATTAAGAATTCAAATGTCAAAATCAATTAAATCTTAAGGTTAGATTTGTGTTCTAATTCTTTTGCGAGATTGAGAGATTATTTCGTTAGGAATTGAGGGCTAAACACTATGTGTGTTTTTTAATGTAATTGGGGTTTGGGAAACATCGAGAGTGTTTGAGTAAGTCGAGTGTGATCTGTAATCTCTATGTATCACTCGTTCTATAGTAGAATCTGTTGATGCTCTCTCCGTGGACGCATGTCTTTACGACCGAATCACGTATATCTGGTGTTCGATTTACTTTCTTGTTCTGTCTATTTAATTGTTTGATTGCTTGTTCTACGCAACACCTGTGATGTTGATGTTGAGTCTCTAGTGTATAACTAGAGAGAAACGTTTTGTGTATCATATTATTCTTTATGATTAGTGAAAGTTTTGGGTCGTCCGTGATTTTTTTTCCCGTTTCGTATTTTTCACGTAAATCTTAGAGTATTGTCTCTTTATCATCCTGATATTGAATTTACATACTGTGAGGTTATTTTTGCTGGATATATTTACCAGTTGATGTTGGATTGAATCAAAGTAGTGTCGGAGCTAGTGTTTGATCCTGGATTGACTTGGTTTTATGCCGAGGTGCTGCTCATTTTTCCCTCAACAAAGTGATATTAGAGCTAAAGTTGAGATTTTAATATTAAATAGAGGATAGGAGTGGCACCATGTTCAAGCTAAATGCCTCGAATTACTCCATATGGAAATCTCATATGGAAGACATGTTATATTGCAAAGATTTGTTTGATGCCAACGATGACAATAAAGCTAAAGGAGATAAGGAAGACAAAGCGTGGGAGCGAATGAATCAAAAAATGGTTGGGTTTATCCAACAATGGATTGATGATAATGTATTCCATCATGTTGCTCAAGAAATGAAAGCGGATAGTTTGTGAAAGAAATTTCAAGACCTCTATGACAGGAGAACTTCACAAAATAAAACTTTTCTAGTAAAAAGAATTGTGAATTTGAGATACGAGGAAGGGAGTAGCATGATTGAGCACTTGAGTGAATTTCAAGATGTTGTAAATCAATTGACAAATCTTGAGATTGACATTGGTGATGAATTGCAATCATGTTTGTTGCTTGGTACTCTTCCCAATAGTTAGGACACCTTGGTCGTGGCATTAAACAATTCGGCTCATTATGGTATGCTTTTTATAAGCATAGTTAAAGAAAGCTTGTCCAATAAAGAAACAAGGAGAAAAGGTTTGTAATTATGCTTCTAAATCGAAGTCACTTGTCATATAACACTAAGCGAGAATTCAAACACGAAAGTTTGAAAGTAATGACAAGGGTAAGTCAAGAGAAAGATCGAAGTCAATATCGAGGAGGAGCGTGAAGTATTACAATTGTGACAAGATGGGACATTATGCCAATGACTGTTGGCTACCGAAGAGAGATAAATCCCATGATAGAAATGGAGATAGAAAGAAAGAAGAGAATTAGACTACAATAACAATTCAATCTGATGGTGATATTGTATTTTTTTTTATGACGATAATTGTGTAAATCTCACATGTCATGACTCTAGATGGGTTGTTGATTTTGCAGTTTCTGTTCATGTCACCTCACGGTGTGACTTCTTTACATCCTATGGTAGCGGTCACTTCAGTTGCGTTAGGATGAAAAATAGCGTTGTCTCCAAGGTTATTGGCATGAGAGATGATTGATAAGGGATGTACTTTGCAGCTGAAAAATGTGAGACATGTTCCAGATATTCAACTTCACTTGATCTCCACGAGTGCCTTAGATGATGATGGTTATTATAATTCCTTCTGAGATGGCAAATGGGAATTAACTAAAGGCTCTATGGTGGTGGCAAAAGGCAAGAAGACATGCACTCTCTACACCATGTAAGCAAATTTGATGCGAGGAGAGGTAAATGCAATGGAGGACTCCTCGGTTGACTTATGGCATATGAGACTTGGTTATCTTAGAGAGAAAGGGCTTGAAACTGTTGCTTTGAAGAATCTTCTACCATTGAAGGAGAAAATCTAACGGAATGTACTTATTACCTCACAAGTAAGCAACATCGATTCTTATTTCATAGTTTGTCTCCACACACAAAATTTAATGTAATTGATTTAGTTCATACTGATGTTTGTTACATGTATGCTAGAACACTTGGTGGTACATTGTATTTTCTAACATTTATTGATGATTGCTAAAAAAACAGTGTGGGTTATTGCATTCAAATTTAAAGATCGGGTGCTTGCAGCTTTCAAACTATTTCATGTCGATGTGGAAAGAGAAACCAAGAAGAAGCTGAAATATGTTCAAGTTGAAAACGATGGTGAATATAGAGGCCAAAGACCACCCAATAATGGCATCAGAGTTCAGATTACTAACAAGTCTGGATCCAATAATCACACGGGAGATATACGGGTTATCGCGGCCTCCAATCTATGGCCCAATGTGTGAGGAGGAGATTGTTGGAGTTGTCCCACATCGATTGTGGAAGAGGTTGGTGGTCGATTTATAAGTATGAGAGAAAGTTTCAACCTTTAAGCTAAATTTTGGTTTAAGAGAGGTCTAAAGTCACCCAACAGGTACTTACTAGGTATGCACATGGCTAAAAAAGTGTCATCTACATGGTTTGTCATTCACTCAAAAAGAAACTGAAAATCCCGATTAAAGATAATAAGCATTATGTTAGTGTGACTAACTCCTGGGGATGAAGGCCATACTTGCTTAATATAATGGGTATTACAGCTACACTTAAGTATCTCAAATACTTTCAATATTTTGTAGCCCCTAGTTACACCGAATAACCACGCTCTGTTCAGAATTCGAAGCCTTCATGCTCGCTCAACCGAAAATTTTGCTTTGTTCTTCCTATTTTGGGGAGGAAGCTATAGGTTAAAGCTGATTTGATGGTTGTCAACCTTATCGACGTGTAATAGGAGAAAATCGCTAACAAAAGGGACTAAATTAGTTGAACAGATTCTTCATCGGACGCAACATTGCTAGTCATTCATTATTTCATTTCATTACGTAGTACACTGATGATTTTGGAAATTGTTGTGTTGGCTTTACCACGTAACTTCTACTGGCAAGTCAATTAGTTTGAAAGCTTGCATTGCGCGGTACCTCGCCATAAGCAATTCCTCATGCCAAATTTACTAGAGCAATTCTATCTCATACTCAACCTAATTTACTTATCGAGTAACACATACTTTCAATTTTCAAGAAACAAAATGAAATAAGTCAGGGTAGCAGAAATAATAGGGAAAAGCCCGCCAAAAAGTCAAAACTATACTCATTGTGACACGTTTATTCTAAATTTTATTTGTGACACAAAAACTCTCAAATTTATATATGTGTGGCACATTTACTTTCCATCAAAATCTTGTCAATGAGCCCCGTTGAAAATCTACCTACATGGATGACGGAAGGCAAATGATGCTGATATGATACTCATGTAGCTTAAGTAAAATAAAATGGCATAGTTTAAGGTGCAATATCAACCGATAAAACCTTGATGTCGGATAAATGCACCACACGGGTGCAAGTTTGGGGTTTTTCATATCGCAAGAAATAGTTTAGTGTAAATGTGTCACAATTTGGGCATAGTTTACGGTTTTTTATGTCAAAAAAAGTTCAAAGTTAATGTATTGCAATTGACATAATTGGAAATCTTTTGCGGCTTCAATATACTTGTAGAAAATGCTTTTCTAACGGTCTGATACTACTACCAGTTATTTTTTGCATAGCTCCACACGCCATTATCGCTTTTTTTTGCATAAAATATTTATTAATTAAAAATTATGAGGTCAAAAATAATAGCAATATTATTAGACTGTCGGGATAGCATCTCCCTATACGTATGTTATATTCATGTAGGAAGTAATTGTGCACTTCCGTGTTTGATCTAGTAGACAAAGCTCCCATTGTTTTGTCGTCTTATTGTTCATGTCCAAATTCTAACGAAATTGGACAGGATTATATGGGTGGATTAAGCAAAGCATGTAATGAACGATGGACGCAAAGCAACGAGATGGCTATTCGTTGCCAGAAAGATATTAACTTCCTTTGTACGAGGGTTCGTTATATAACTAAGGCGAAGCAATCAAGGAGGGAGACCGTTATTCTAACGGTGGAACTTAGGGACAGGGCGTAGTAGAACAACATCCGGCAGCGTGAAGATTAGAAGGTAAACAAGATGGAGGGAAACAAGAGTACTTAGTAGACTATAGAAAGCAAGAATCTCTAAGATGAAAGAACCAAGTCATCAAGAGATCAGAATTATCCGCGAAAAAAAAAGTAGTTCTTGTAAAAAGGACAGAAGAATATCTGATGTGTCGATCGTATCACTGACGTTTTGTATAACAAGTCGATTGTGAGGGTCGTTGCGCTATAACATCTTCTAGGCTATGCCCGACATTAAAACGACAAGGTAATACCCACTCATGGATAACTCAGTTGGTTATAGCACACTTGAAAATGTGTGGTTAGGAGCACTGCTCTTAGATTCGATTCTCCATATGAGCATCTGTGATTTAAGTAGGGAGCCATGGTGGTGAATTGTTGTGCTAGTCTCCCCCGATAAATAGTCGAGGTGGACGCAAACTGACCTGGATACCTTGATTATAAAAAAAAAAAAAAACGACAAGGCCATACTTAGGCCAGCCTGCGCGGGCCAGCATAGGGGCCACCAAGCGCATGATTAGTTGAATATTACCATAAGGCAAAGCAAAAAAAATTATTGACCTTCTCAGTACTATTGAGCGAACATGCAAATGCAATTAACTACACATTTTGCTCAATATATCCATCTTCAGGGGCTTATACTATCAGGTAGCCTGTGTATTGTGTTTAGTGACATTTTGTTAATTTATCTCGCCAATAATTATCGGAATACACGTGTGAATTGTATTAAATTAGTTTCACATTGCATAATTGATGTGGTGTGAAATGGTAAATATATCTTAATTGACTCTATAATTTATTGGTTTAAGCTTTTAAGTGAAAAACGGGTTCAAACTTGAGTTCCCTTTTAGAGATATCCCCGGACGAATATATCGGGCTTCTGTTGCACGCTCCCAATAGAAACAACTATGAATGTGAGGACACTTATGGTGGTTACGTGGTCTAGTAAAACCGTGCCCCAGTCGGTTTTAACTTCTTATCTTCATGTTTCGGACGCCAACAAAAATTCGGACAAACCAAGGAGAGAATTTCTTGTTGCCCGAGTTCGTTATAAGACTACGACGTATAAAATCAACAAAGGGGCGAGAGGCTTAGTCAGCAGTGAGTCAAACAAGATCACGAGTTTCGGACGAAACTAGTACGAGTTGTAAATGGAGTGGAATAATCGGAAGCTAGCTCAGCTGCTCGATGCTTCGAACATGAATGGGGAACAGGACAAAGTTGTGAACCAAATAGATGCTGATAGCCAACTCAAACGTAAGTTGTGAACCTTAATAGCCGGTATCCTAATGTGAGAAAAGTTGACCAGTCGAAAGAATAAAAGTTGATGAGTTCTTATAAGGGCTAGTAGATTTAGGTGGTTTGTGAGACATTACAGATACAAAAGTTGATAAATTATATGAAAAAAAAAATTGATGGATTTACCCAAAAAAAAAAAACCAACGTAACTTAAATGAGAGTTGGTAATCCGAAACTAATTGATAATTTAATCGGATAATAAGTTGGTAAATAACTTAGATAAAGATATGTTATGTTAGTTCACGTAAGAATGAATGAACCGACTGTGTAAGAAAGATGAGTAAAAGTTGATAAAAATATAAGAAAGTTGATCTTTTATTGCGGGGAGAGAATCGCGAGTAGTCCCGATCCGCAATGGGATAAACAGCAGTTGATTATCAATTTGAACCCGTCGACTCTTTCCGATTTGGTAGTCTTGGTACGTTAATCCGACCAAAGCCACTAATCTCGATCTCTTCCCACATTTTTCACGAACCAAATTGCTTCGGGTACCATGGGAGCCGTTGTCTCCTTTTATGTACCAAGTGAAATGCATCATGAGCATTGAAATTTTCGCAAGCCAAATAAATTTCGAAATTCTATATGAGGAGCGTCGCTTCTTTCTAACTTTGTCTCATTCGTTACACGTCAAACGTGTACGACGATTTGAAATTTCTCGCTCGAGGAGTAACCCGTAAATCTCATGTTCAATTACCCCTCCACGTAATTTCTTAATTCGTCACAAATCTTCTAGTCAAGTAATTTCTTAACTTGGCGTCTAGAACTAACTTGTTCAATGGTTCAAGTGTAGGCCCCTTTTAGCTATGGAAAAAAAAAATTGGAACGAATGTGATGGATGTTTGTCCTATCCTTGAACTTAAAGTTCGTTAAATTTATATATGAATATAGCTTAGTTATGCCATCTCGGCCCTTAAGCCGAATTTTGTTTCCCCCTCGTAAATATCGTTCAAGTGTTCAATTAACTAGGCTTTGTATTCATATGCTCATCGGCGAAGTCTTACGTACAATGGCCTCGATATTCGAGTCAATCCCGACAGCGAACGCGACATAAGTTCCTTTTTTTTTTTTGTGTAAAAAAAAAACAGTTGGCAATGTGGACTTCGAGGACTTGGCACCGACCCCCCATTCTTATTTTCCAGTTAGCTTATTCAAATGCCAAAGTCCGTAAAGTAATTTTTGTTCTTTTCGGTTTAAGCTAACGACTCCATTCTCCGTTATTGTCCTTGTCAATTTGGTAACGCATGAAAACACTTATGCTTTTTCATTTTCTTGTCATATCGAATTCTTGCTGAGAAATTCATTTGGTAAAATCCTATTTGAAACATAAATGCATTTGATAAAAAATTTGACTTTTCATTGGATTTTTTACTTATGATCAGAGTTTCTATTTCTGGCGAGACTTTTGGCCAACTTCGAAGAGTAAAAACTTTTTACTTCCTCGGCTCCACAAATTATTCTCGCGGCCGCCAACCACCACCTTCGTCCACCCGCCACTGCCAGCGGCCACCGCCGATCGCCTGCCGTCGCAGGTCGCTGGTTGCCAGCCGCCGATCACTGCCGCCATCATTGAATAATTTTTTAATAATATTTCGAATATTGCCTTTTTTAATCGTTGCCAAACGAATTTCTTTGATCATAAACCAATTTGGTCGATAAGGAGAAAAATCAACTTCTGCTTTTGAGAAGAAATTGAAAAATCAACTTCTGCTTTTGAGAAGAAATTGAAAAATCAACTTCTTATTAGAAATTGACTTCCTTGCTAGAAGTGTTGTCATGCAGCTTAGCTGCATGACAACACTTTTGGCAAACTTTTCAACTTATGATTAGAAATTGATTTATCTACTTTTCCTTAAAAATAGAAGTTGATTTTTTTACTTATACTCCAGATTGACTTATGATCAAAGAAATTCGTTTAGTAACATTTGAAAATTTCTATTTTTGAAATATTATTAACAAAATCTATGGCGGCCGAAGGCGGCCAGTGGCCGATGATTGACGGTGATAGTCGACCAGCGACAGCGAGATAGAGAAAGTGAGAAGTGATTCTTTTTTTTTTTTACTTATCCAGATTGAGAAAAAAAACGCTACCAAAAGTCATTTTTAACTTTAGAAAGCAAAAATATTGTCGGAATTATAAATTTTTATCAAACAGTTTTCTACTTAGATCGGATTTTTATCAAAGGCATTTATCTGCCAAATTGACTTTTGGCGGGGAAATGAAAAATGAGAATTATTTTTATGCGGGGGTTAAATGTGCCATGGCACAGCAACAAAAATTCCCAAGACAATTAAATTAAAATTTATGTCGGAAATCTTGACGAGAAAATGGGCCGTTTTCCCATGAGACAGAGATGGGGACTCCAAGCACGAGAGGCCAGCGTAAATCTCTAAAACAAGACTTTGATTAACTAAGTATGCCTTGTACCGGTAGGCGCACACATCTAGGATGACAACTAGAGTCTAGAGCTATTCTTGTCATGGTACTGAATAAAATAATATTTTCGGCTCACTGTTTCCCAATATAAATATTATACGTTGTGCTATGACTTTGAGAACTAATTACTGACGGTATACCAAACGCTTCGTCATTGTCATAGTAGTTATACATGGCTCCATTGGTTTATGCAGCAGAAGTAAGTCTGATGTCATCACACGATATGATCATCAATAGAGAATTTAAGTCCAATCTTATCAACATATATAATTAGACTAACTTTAACTTAAAAAAGTTGAAGTCAATGAGTCAAGAGCTAGTATTATGATGTATCAACTGTTCTACGTCACATCAATTTTTTCGAAATGAAATCTTTTTAACATAATTGACGAATGCATCTCAATAATCTCTCGGTGTTAGATATGCTCTCCCTATGAAAATCGCGTTGATCATGAGATTGTTTTCTCGAAATATTGAACAAACATCAATGCACCATGAAAGTAGGCCACTAATCAATCATCATCTTTGATATCATTTGTTGGGATGCACCCATTAGAAGCCCAATATCTTCGCAATGGGAGATCACTAAGGGAAAGCCTAAATCTGAACTCGTCGATAATCAACATATCTAATTAGATCCAACTTCGCTTAAGAGTTCACGCCTTCTAAACCACACAAATTCTTTTTTGTGGGACTTTTTTTTTAAAATAACTTATAGATATATCTTCACAATCTCCCTTTCACGTGTGACCTCAGTGTTAGATTTTTTCATCTTAATTTAGGTATCATTTTGCACCAACATGTCTCAATCTAAATCTCCAACACCCACTTCGTCCCTAATATCTTTCTCCAGATTGAACCATGAGGCTGCCATTGAAATTGCATTGTTGCACCCTAACTTCACCTTAGTTTTCTTTAGCCAGACCAAACCATGAAGGTTGTTCGAAAATCGCGTTGCTCATGAAATTTCCCCCTTGAGACACACCAAAATAGATCTAGAGCTCGTCAATTTACCATAGGCTGTGACACCATCTATTGGAAAAAAAAAATGTAGCAGAAGTTTGATACATTCATATGGGGATATCTTCAAGAGGGAGTCCAAGTCCTTCTTCATCAGCATATCCAATTGGACCCATCTTCACTATATCAATTCTCTGATGTTGAACATTTTATAAACAACTCATACGTGTATCTCAACAGAGTTATTATCTTGTGCATCATGAGTTCATAACAGTGTGATGCCCCTTAGATATAACTAAGCTAATAGACTAGTGACGCGTAGCTGAGCTTTTCTTCTTGATGATGCATGACAAAAGAAACTAAGAAATGAAGAACAATGAACGAGAGCAACATAGCGAACGTCATATACATCCGAGTTAGCAAGGTACAATTTACGCATGCATATGATCATTGTCAGGAAATTAATTGGGTGAAAATTAAAACACCAAGGAAAAACGAGTCTCTCTGTCATTAACTTCATAAGCAATGTTTCGCTTACCTCCAGGACTAGACAATTGGCTGGGGCACTTAGGATATTTTCAGCTTGGGAACTGGAAATCACTTGTTAAAATCCCATCACTTGCATGCAAATTGCTTGGTTCTAGGCCAGTCACACGTGCAAAATCGTATATCTGTATTCTAGCCAAAATACAATGTTCCTTCACATATTGGTTGGCGCACTTAAGAGGTTTTCAGCTTGGGAATTGGAAGTCACTTGTTAAAATCTCATCACTTAACTGCAGATTGCTTGTCTCTAGGCCACTTACACATGCAAAACCCTATATCTGTATTCTAGCCAAAACGCAACGTTCCTTCACGTATTCACCTAATCAAAAGTTGCAATCTCACCATTTCGGCAAAGCGCGTGCGCGTGTACACACACATGCACGACTGTAGTGGCTGACGATGCTTTGACTTTGATTTAATTGTTAAAAACAGCAAGTAAATAATTAAAAGAAAAATTGAACAAGCCGGTGTGGATTAAACAAGTAGAGAGAGTATTTAAAAATCAGAACATCCATAAAATAATATGCAAAATTGGGAAAAAGCAAAACCCCAGCTCCTTTTACACCAGCGACATCGCTCCCCTGCGAGGCCACCGGCAGCTCAAGCGTCCATGGCCAGTCCAGAGCTCTCCGTACTTTGGCATTCATTCATTACTTGTCCAAATGCAAAGGAAAATACTCCTTTTCGATGGAAGCTTCAAAAGTTTTTGGGGGTTTGGGGGGTGGGGGTGGGGGTGGGCGTGGGCGTGGGCGTGGGGATGGGCGAATGGGGGCATTTGCAGTGAATAATTTGGTTGAAAAGACATGGTTTTCCCTCCGTGCAGGCCTGCAGGGGGAATACTGTGCAACCCAGGAAACGCCCCTCTCCATGAGTAGGGTAACCTAGAAAATACCCTTCTCTTGTCTCCCTACCGAAGACCTAGAATGCTCCGTTTAAAAGAGTTCCTGGGACAATGCTAAGTAACGACCAAAGTGTCTAATTGACTCCTCTCAAGCCCCGGATCTCGATGAGAAACTCTCGCGTGTTCCCAGAAGCCAAGCAAGGGAACTAAGCTGTCTTAATCCGTGGTCAGCGACTATCATTAAAGATTTTCTACCATGATCGATTTATACCGTTCAATTCATAATGAACAATCCAAATCAGTTCACATCATTTTTTACTAAAGAACTGTGGATTGATCTGGAACGTCTATTTTGAATTGGACAGTCCAAATTTAATAGCACCCATAACATCATATTAGTAAATCATTTCCCCTCTAAACTAGCCTAGAGGAAACACCCCAAAAAGAGAATTTGTGAAGACCACCCCACAAGTGCTAATGACAAAAAATTCGCAAAAAAAAGCTTAAAACTATTGCAAATTTATTAATTCAATCATAATTTTTTTAATTATGTCAATTAAGTCTTAAATCTTTTCACATTTTGTCAATTAAATTTACCGAGCCACTTTTGTCTGGAAATGACTAAGGTGGATACCGATCGTCCTCTGTAACATGGCCGACACTAATGTGGACAAATATTAACAATATTTTTTTAAGTTATTTCTTTTTTATGTTTTTCAACTATTGCCTGCAAGGTCGCTGATCGACCATCGTCGGCCACAGGCGAGGGCCCTTGTTTGGTATGGGTGAGGGCCAGTCGCTTGTGGCAGACAAGGGCATCAAGACCCTTGCCTTGATTTGGATGAGGACCACAATGCCCTCAGCTATGGCCGGCGACGATGTTAAAAAAAGAATATTAATAATAAATAAATAAATGAAATTATTAAGGTATTATAAAAAGTTTATCCATGTCAACATCAGCCATCTCATTTAGAACAGTCGATATCAACGTCAATAATTTTTGGTCAAAATTGGTCCAATGGACTCATTTGACAAATGAAAAGTTTTATTTTAAATGACACAATTAAAATATTTATGACTAGACTGATAAATGTGTAATAAATTTATAACTTTTTAGATAACTTTCAAGCTTTCGATATTGACCGACACCAAACTCGGGTCGCTGTCCTAACTACAAAAATTATTAACCGAATGTCTTGGTTGACACGAGCCTTGTTGGCTAATGATTCCATCCATGTTGTGGGTCAGCGGTGCGACGCCACACCGAATCACCGCCCGTCACAGTCGCGTTGGTTATTTGAAGCATAGTTGTAGCCCTGTGTAACGATGTTTGCTGTCGTTAAAGGTGGAGTCGAAAAATCGCTCGACACGAAAGACGATGTTTTACTTCTTAGGACTCACGACATGTACTAAGTATCGGCAAGAATAATCCGATAGAATATAAGTGCGAACTGGACGGATGTTTTCTTTCTTTCTTTTTTTCTTTTTTCAACTGGGGGCTGTGGTAACAAGGAGAGTATTATTATGTTACTCTATCTAATTTTCCCTATCAACAAAAGGAGGGCAGTTTTTCGATTGAAAATTCTTCGTTGTCCTCCATGTTTTGTGGAGGAAACTATAGGCTAATCACGATTTGATAGGCGCCGAGCCTCCCGTTGCGACAAGATTGGACCAGTTCTTCGTTGAAGAATTTAAAAAAATTATTGCTGGGTACAATCATTTCTTTTGTTTTTGTCGTCTTATTGTTCGTGTTCAAATGCCAACGAGATTGGACAGAATTCTAAGGGTGGAGGTGGGCTAACGATGGACGCAAAGCAAAGAGTTCGTTGTGTGACTAAGTCGAAGGAATCAAGGAGAGAGACCGTTATTCCAACGATGGAACTAGGGACAGGGCTTAAAAGCATAATACCTGGCAGTGTGAAGATTACAAGGTGAACAAGACAGGATGGGAGGAAACAAGATGTTTGAGAGGAGATTATGGAGAGCAACATCTTATAATTTGATGAAAGAACAAGCTGCCGAGCGACCGATTCACCCCTTTTCCAGAAAAGACGAGATAATATCTTATGGGTTAGTTGCACCACTTACGTTTAATAAATCTCCTTTGATAACGGGTCAATTGTTTAGCTTATTGCCGAGGTTGCAATAAGATCTTCCAATTCATGCCACAACGTTTAGCAGTTAGGATAAAAGTCATGATATGATAAAATTTATCATATCCTGTATTTGATTGTTACTCAGAATAGGATATAGCATAATATAATGGGATGTAGCTATGATTTCTTTCGTTTATGGTATAAAAACTATTTTTCGGAATAACAAATTTTTTATATAATAAAATTAAAATAGTAATTATTTTTAAATAAATTTTAATTCTATTGTTAGAAAGAAAATCAAAATAAAAAATAATTTTCATTTTTATTTTTTATAAATCATATTTATAATTTGATTTCTTTCTTTTTTATAATATATAATATGTAGATGTACACACACATATAGTATCTATATCATTACATAATTTAAGAATAACGGTATAGCTTGTTATTTAATGAAAAATTTTATTAAGAAATGACGAAAGGGAGTCAAAATAATGATAAAAAGATATTTATAATTAAAAAATAAGTGAAAATGAATTAGAAGAAACTAAATTTTAAGTAAATATATTCAAATTTGAAAATAATTTTTCTAATTCTCGAAGAGAATGAGTAATGAAATTTTTAAAAAAAACTAGCATTTCCATCTTCTCTATCTCTAGTTCATGTGAAAGTTTCATGATTGATTTGTATATTTTTAGTTTATTATAAACCTTTATGAAAATAGCGAGATGGTTGAAACTTACTCTTTTTCTTAACTTTTTAGTTCGCATGAAAAGTCTAAGAAAAGCAAAAATAGAGTCAAACCTCGTTCTCCTCCTAACTTTGTGTTTCATGTAGAGGTTTAACGAATGCCCAAGAAAAACAAAACTTTTTAGCAAAAGCCGAGTGTTTATATTTTTTTTCTTTTACTAGATTCAACAGTGAATTACAAGAGAATTTTATATTTTTCGCTTGTGTTTTTTCAAATTCATTTTACATCGATATATTGTATATACCAAACAATGAATATGATATGATATGAACATTTCCACTTCTATTACTGCGATTCACCAAATATAGGATAAGATATGATAAAATCCATGGATTTCATATCCTATACTATCCTGACTAAAAATCTAGACGATCAAACGCAGCCTAAGGATTTGTTTGGTAATAATTAGGTTTCGAGAAACATTTTCTATAGAAATAAGTTTTTATGATACTTTCCCCGAGAACAGTTTCTAAGCAAAAAAGCGCGTTTAGTAAATACACAAAATTTATATTCCTAGATAATGAAAAGAAAAAAAAAACAGTTTGGTACCACCTTAAAAGTTTCTATTCTCAATTTTTTTATTTAATATAAAAATTGTGAGTAGAGGCTGGGGGACGGATGGCATTGGAGACCGGCGACAATTGATGGTGGCCAAGACCAACGACGATCGGTAATTGGCGGCGGAGAAGACTAGCGGCGATTGGCGATGGTGGAGACCGGTACTGACCAACGGCAATTAACTGCGTAAGAAAGACCGAGTAAAATTTGATAAAATATAAGAAAGTTGTTCTCTTACATATTGACAAAAGAGTTAAAAAAAAAATTCGGGAAAGAAGGTGATTGCTGATCTTTCTTAAAAAGTATTTTCCCCATTTATCAATTGCGAGTAGTCACCATCCGCAACGGGAAAACAACAGTTGAGTTTTAATTGGAATTTGGTGCCTGTCAACTCCGAAAGAAATGGGACGTGAATGGATTTGGTAGGCTTGGTACGTTAACCAGACCAAAAGTGACCAATCTTTGATCTCTTCCCACATTTTTCAAAACCAAATTGCTTTCGGGTACGATGGGACCCCGTCGTCTCCTTTTATGTCCCGAGTGAAATGCATCACGAGCATTAAATTTTCGCGAGTGGAAAAAATTTCGACTTTTGTATCAGGTGCGACACTTCTTTCTAATTTTGTCGTATTAGTTTTATCTCGAATGTCATACGATAATTTTGAAATTTCGCCGTAAAAAGGAAACCCGTCAAACTTAGATTCAATAACCCATCCATAAATAATTTCCTTCTTTCTAACTTTATCATATTCATTTTATCTCGAATGTCATATGATAATTTTGAAATTTCGCTATCAAGAAGAAACCCGTAAATCTTAGATTCAATTACCCCTCCACATAATTTCTTAGCTCACGACAAATCTTCTAGTCAAGTAATTTCCTAACTTAGCGTGTAGACCCTAACTCATTCAAGCGAAGGCTCCCTTCGCCAAAAAAAAGGTGAATTATGCCTTTAGCTTTCAAAAATTGGAAGGAATGTGATGGATCTTTGTCCCATCCTTATGTTCATTGGGGAAGTCGCGTTACGCCTCGACATTCAAGTCAATCCCAACCGCAAACGTGGCATAAGGTCAAATAAAGTAAAATCGCTTAACAATATGGAATTCAATGACTTGGTAGCGAACCCATTCTTAGTTTTCAATAGAGGTGATAAATGGGTGGATCAGTCGAGTTTGATTTGGGTCGGGTCGAATATGATCCGACCCATATTGACCAATCTGACTCATATTTAATGACCCAAACTTGACTCAATCAATGAGTGACACATACTCGACCCAACCCATTTTGATCTATATTATAAAATCACAATAATATTTTAAGAAAATAAATATTATTAAAATACTTCACGGTCCCTACCTCGACCTTGGCCCCTACCCTATCCCTAATCTCCGGCCCCGACACCAGCCTCAACCCCGGTCTACTAGACCCGACCCACACCCTCATCCCCATCCCGGTCTCGATCCCGATCTAGGGCCCGGCTCTGATCCTAGCCCCTGCCCCGAACAGTGGTAAGGCCTCGATCCCTGCCCCGACCTTGGCCCGGGTCTTGACCCCATCCTTGGCATCGGGTCCTGACCCCGGTCCCCGGCCCCAGCCTCAACCCTCGGCCTCGGCCCCAGTCCCAGTCCAATCTCCGGCACCCGCCATAGGTCTCAGTCTCGATCCCAGCACTTCTCTTGCCTCGTCCCAATTCTGATCACGGCCCTAGCCTCGGTCAATGCCCCAATCTTGGTCCCGGCCCCAGGGTCGCCCCGACCTCGGGACCCGACCCCATTTTCCAACCTTATCCCGGGATATGGCCCCATCCCCAATCACGTCCCTGTCTTCGTGACCCGACCCCTACCTTGATCCCGAGACCCGGCCCCGGCCCGGTCCTTTGCCTCGGTCCCTTCCCCGGGTCTGACCTCGACCCCAAGTCTCGGCCCCGGCCTTATCCTGGGGCCGGGGTCCCGGTCTCGGCCTAGGACTTGACCCCGGGACCAAGCCCCTACCTTGGTCCCGGCCCCGACTCTATCCCCTGCCTCGGCCTCAGTCTCCAACCCCGATCCCTGTCCCGGAGCCGGGTTCCCAGTTTCAGCCTTGGTCCCGATCTCGGTCACCGCCCCGGCCTCGACCTCAGTCCTGTTTCCCCACACACACAGTGCTTGTTGGTTTTGATGGGTCGAAAATGAGTCAAAAGTGTGTTCACGTATGGACCATTTTCAACCCATCATATTTTTTTTTTCAATTTTGTTGAATCCATATTTAGTAAATCCCCTGAAAATTACAACCCATATATGATCCATTTTATACAAAATATGGGCGAAAATGGGTCATTGACCCATATTGGTATCCCTAGTTTCCAACTACCTTATTCAAATGCCAAAGTCCGTTAAAGAAATTTTTGTTGTTCTCGGTTCTTGTGTCCTCGTCAATTCGATAACTAATTTCTCATAGCATAGCAACAAAAAGTTTCAAGACCTAAACAAGACAATTGTATTGAAGTTTATGTCGGAAATCTTGACGAGAAAATGGAACGTCTAAGCTAAATATGTGGATTCTAAGCGCGAGAGGTCAGCGTAAATCTCTAAAACAAGACTTTGGCTAACTAAGTATGCCTTGTACCGGTAGACACACACCTCTGGGATGATAACTAGAGCTACTTTTGTCATGGTGCTAAATAAAGTAATCCTCTTCTTTGAACTATATTGTCGACTGACTATCCACTTTTATAGGTACTATATGTTGTAGTATGACTTTGAGAAGTAATTATAGACTTCACACGAAATGCTTAATCGTTGTCGTAGTAATTATATAAGGGTTTATTGGGAGTGCGCAACAAAAGTTCGATATCATCATATGGGGATGATGTAGAACAGTTTGCGCTTAATTATCTTGAAATTCATGATCAGCGAAAATTAAGAAAATTTCACTAATTTGGGGTAAATGATATCGAATCGCGCTCAAATTTTGCCGGTTGAAGCGAACCGGCCGTCTGATTTAAAGTCACTGCTTTGCTATGTGATACGATATATTTTAGCATTTCAGAGTCGTTTAGACCACTTTTCATACAATTTTCTGATTTAGGCAATTTTGAATATTTTGATTATTTGTAATATTTGATTCGAATTCCCTTAGATTAGCTTAGATATAATTTTGGTAACATTATATTTAGCAATTCTATTCCCTAAAGGAGTCATATCTCTATATATTGGACGTTTACCTTTGTAATATTCATTCTATCATTCAATTAAATTCGAGTATTCATTGGAATTGTTTTTCAAGTTCGCTTCTCTCTGCGTCATTTGGTATTAGAGCAGGTTTCTCCTATGACGATGGTGAATAATGTGAATGTCAATCTCCCCGTAGTTGAGGGCCGTGAAAACGAGCCTACTACATGTGTTGAGTTCAATGAATTTGTGAGTTAATTCGATTGGAGGTTTCAAAAGATCCTTGAAGCCATCCAGTATTTGTGCACAAACCAAACACCTGGTATTCTTCTAGCCAAGCAAATTCCTGTCGCTCATGATCCCGAAGTTGCCGAGGAGCGTGGACGAAATCCTCGACGCAGGCGTCAAAACTATGTTGAGGACACTGAAAACGAAGATGAAGAGGATTTCTAGGACATGCCTATTCATGGGGGTTGTTGATTTAGAGGATTCCAAGATAAGCACGTTCGAGGGGGTTACTGCCATGGAGGTTATTGCTGAGATCCTGAGTAGTATCAATTGAAGGTAGATCTTCCTGCTTTCAATGGTAATTTAGACATTAAAGTTTTTATGGACTAGTTTGGGAGGTCGAAAAATTCTTCGATGCTATAGAGATTGAAGAGGATCGCCAAGTGAAACTTGTGGCATACAAGCTGAAGGGGGCGCTTCGGCTTGGTGGGAACAGACTTAATTGTCCTGACGCCGACAAGGATTGGCTCCTATCCGAACGTGGAGTCGAATGAAATAGAATTTGGAGGCTCGTTTCCTCCAGTCAAATTATGAGCAGTTGTTTTTGCAGTAATTTCATAATTGCATGTAGTTGACTCAATCAGTCTAAGCTTATACGGAAGAGTTTCTAATACTCTCCGCCCGCAATAACCTTGAAGAATTATATGCCCAACAGACTGATCGATTAATCAATGGATTACGACTCAATATCTAGGATTGAGTGTCTTTGCATCGATTGTTTACTGTTGATGATGCCCAAGAGATGGTGAGAAAGGTTGAGATACAGTTGGAGGGAGCTGGCCCTAATACTCGGGGCAACAACTACTTGGGTCGTGGGTAATACTCGAGTTTCTTCAGGAAAGGAAAGCAAACTAAAGTTTCGGGTTCTTCGACACAGCAACACAGTGATGGAACTGAAATTTGGGAAGCACCGCAGGAGTGTCCAAGGAACCGATGGCATCAAACAATCTCACCCTTAATCCAAATGCACAGAATCCTTATGCCAAACTCCAGCCAATCAAGTGCTACAAATGTAACAAATTGGGCCATCGTTCCAGCAATTGTCCATGGCGGAGTATGGCTAATATCGTTGAGCATCATGACAATGTATATGATGAAGAGTGGATGGATGAACAAGTGGTAGATGATGAAGTGGGCGAGCAAGTTAACTGTGCAGTCCGACGTTTATTACTTACACCGCAGGTTAAGGACATTCAACGAAATTAGCTTTTCTGCGCTCGATGTACTGTCAACGGTAAAGTATGTGATGTCATCATCGATAGCGGGAGTTACAAGAATATAGTATTGAAAGCCTTGGTAGATCACGTGCAATTGAAGACAGAGCTGCATCCTACCCCTTATACAATCGGGTGGATTCGTAAAGGAGCTGAACTTAAGGTAAATCAACTGTGTCATTTACATATTGCTATTGGAAAAACGTATAAGGATACTATTATCTGTGATGTTATGGAGATGGATGCCTGTCATATTTTATTGGGCCGACTATGGCAGTATGATGTTAATATTACCCATTGAGTTAGGGAGAATACTTATCCTTTTGTATGGAAAAAGACTAAGATTACGTTGAAACCAAAGAATGACACTTCCAAGATTGTGAAGAAGCAAGATGCAGGTGTTATGCTGAATGTCTGTAAGCGTGAAAATATGTATATGATTGTAGAGAAGGGAGATCGGCAAGCTATTATTAGTATTCTTGATTATCTTAAGCCCTTGTTGAAAACTTTCAGTGATGTAATGTCAGAGGACTTACCTAACGGATTACTTCCTTTAAGGGATATCTAGCATAAGATTGATTTTCTTCCAGGTGCCAATCTTCCTAATTTGCTGCATTACCGCATGAATCCGAAGGAGAACCGGGTTTTGCAAGAGCAAGTGAGCGAGCTCCTCAAAAAGGGTTTCTTGCGCAAGTGCAAAAGTCCTTGTGTTATTCTTGCACTTCTCACAACGAAGAAAGACGGAAGTATGCGGATGTGTGTTGATAGCCGCGCCATCAACTGGATTATTATCAAGTACAAATTTTCAATTCCTTGACTTGACGATATGCTTGACAAACTTGCTGGATCAAGAGTTTTACAAAGATCAATCTGCGTAGCGGATATCACTAAGTTCGTATCCATCCTGGTGATGAGTGAAAGATGGGTTTTAAAACAAGTGCGAGTTTGTATGAATGGCTTGTTATGTCGTTTGGACTCACTCACGTGCCCAGCACTTTTATGCGTTTGATGACTCGGGTTCTCAAGCCATTTATTGGGAAGTTTGTAGTGATTTTCTTTGATGATATTCTCATATATAGTCCAGATGATCGACAATACATGGAACATCTGAGAGATGTCTTACTAGTCTTGCAATCAAACCAATTGATTATTAATATGAAGAAGTGTAGTTTCATGACAGAATAACTTTTTTTCCTAGGTTTTGTTGTTGGAGCAGATGGCCTTCACGTAGATGCAGAAAAGGTAGTTGCAATCCGTAGTTGACCAGTACCTTAGAATGTTGGTGAGGCTCGTAGTTTCCATGGCCTTGCTACATTCTACCAGCATTTTATCAGAATTTTTAGCACCATTATGGCCTCAACCACTGATTGTTTGAAGAAAGACAATTTTCATTGGGGTGATGAAGTTGAAACCAGTTTTAAACTCTTTAAAGAAAAGCTCTCCACTGCTCCAGTATTGATGCTCCCTGATTTGAAAAGGTGTTTGAGCTGGATTGCGATTCTTCTAGAGTAGGGATTGGTGTTGTTCTTTCCCAAAGGTAAGCCTATTGCCTATTTTAGCGAAAAAACTTAATGATATTTACAGGCGATGGTCTACGTATGAGCAAGAGTGTTATCTTGTAGTGCGATTTATTAAACATTGGCAGCACTATCTTTATCAGAATGAGTTTGTTTTGAATACGGACCATCAAGCTCTTAAGTATATAAAGAGTCGAAAATCTAAACAGGATGCATGCGCGATGGGTCTCTTTCTTGGAGCAATTTAATTTTGTTTTTTGTCATAAGACAATACACTTGAATAAAGTCGCAGATACCCTTAGTCGACGTGCGGAGACATTAGTGACCATGCGCAATGGTGTTGTTGGTTTTGATAATCTTTGTTCTTTTTATGCTAATGACAACGATTTTAGTGATATATGGGAGAATTATTTACAAACAGGTTGCAATGGGGATATGATCATTCATGACAAGTTATTGTTCTTTGGGAACAAACTATGCATTCCTCATGGTTCTTTGTGGGAATAGCTCATTCGAGAACTACATGGCAGTACCTTGGATGTACACTTGGGACGCGATAAAACTGTGGCATTGGTTAAGGAGAGGTACTATTGGCCCCAATTGAAAAGGGATTTAATAAGTGTTATACTTGTTAGACTGCTAAGGGTCGTTCTCAGAATACTAGATTATATACTTCTCAACCTATTCTTACTAGTCCCTAGATAGATATTTTCATGAATTTTGTGTTGAGACTTCCCCAAACACAACACAGTTTCGACTCTGTTTTTGTGGTGATTGACAAGTTTTCGAAGATGACACATTTCATTCCCTGTAAGAAGACTTCGGATGCCTCCCATGTGGCAAACTTAATCTTTTATGAAGTAGTCCGATTGCATGGTGTGCCCAAGACAATCACCTCTGATCGTGACACCAAGTTTCTGAGCTACTTTTGACGTACTTTATGGCGTTTATTTGGAACTGTTTTGCAGTATAGTAGTTCTTTCCATCCACAGACTGATAGTCAGACTTAAGTTGTCAACTGTACTATGGCTGATAATATTTGATGTCTATGTATCGACATGCCCAAGCAGTGGGATCGATATATTGCTCCTGCTGAGTGCGCTTCCAACAACCCGATCAATCGTTCAACTGGTAAGTCTACTTTTAAATTTATCTATGGGAGGACTCCACTGCATATTCTTGATTTGGTTCCTCTGCCAAAGATCCCCGGTTATAATGTCGCGGTCGAGAATGTTGCGACGAAAATTATGGAAGTTCAAGCTGCTGTGGCGTGACAACTAACTGCTTCTAATTCGAAGTATAAGGATGATGCTGACAAACGGCATCGTTCCAAGATTTTTAAGGAAGGTGATGAGGTGATGGTCTTCTTATGCAAGGAGCGCTTTCCCGTTGGCATCTATAACAAGCTGAAACATAAAAAAGTTAGTCCATGCTGCATTCTAAAGAAGATAAATGACAATGCCTATGTTGTTATCTTCCTGCTGATAAGAACATATCTCCAACCTTCAATGTAGTAGACCTATTCGAGTATCATTCCCTCGATACTCCTCTTTATCTTGATACTAACTCGAAGACGAGTTCTTTTGAAGAAGAGGATATTGATGTAGAACAGTTGGCGCTTAATTATCTTGAAAATCATGATTGGCGAAAATCGGGAAGTTTCACTAATTCGGGGTAAAAGATCTCAGATCATGCTCAAATTGGCCGGTTAAAGCGAAACGGCTATCTGATTCAAAGTCACCGCTTAGTCATGAGATACAATGGATTTTAGCGTTTTTGAATTGTTTGGACCACTTTTCAGACAGCTTTCTGATTTATATAATTTTAAATGTTTCTATTATTTGTAATATTTGATTTGAATTCTCTTATATTAGCTTAGATATGATTTTGATAACGTTATTTTTAGCGATTCTATTATCTAAAGGAGTCTTATCTCTATATATGAGACGTCCGCCTTTGTAATATTGATCCTATCATTCAATCAAATTCGAATATTCTTTGGAATTATTTTCCAAGTTCGCTTCTCTCTGCGTTAGAGGAGATCATCAAAAGAAAATTCAAGTTTAACCTCTTCACATATCTAATTGAATTCAGTTTTACTTAAAACAAATTAAGTTAATGAGTTATGAGCCAATATTTTGGATATATCACTTGTTTTCCATCACATCAATTTTTTCGACATGAAGTATTTTTAACACGTCATACGTGCATCTCAATAATCTCCTAGTATTAGATATGCTCTTTCTTAATTCATATATCATTATGCATCAAGATGTCTCAAGTCGAATCTCCACTTCAACGCCCACCTTCAAACTTGGTCACTTCCTCCAGATCAGACCATGAAGGATGCCCGAAAACTAAATTGATCATGAGTTACAGAAATTTCATTGATGAGATTGTTTTCTCGAAATATTAACCAAACACTAATACACAATAGGAGTGGACACCAATCAACGATTACTGTTGATACCATTTGTTGGGATGGGCATTGCAGAAGCCCAATACCTTGTCATGAGAGATCACCAAAAGAAAGCTTAAGTCATAGTGCGTCAACATATCAAATTAGATCCACCTTCACTTAAAGGTTTAAGTCCTTCAATCCACATAAGTTCTCCATTGTGAGACTTTTTTTTTTTTACACAACTCATGCATGTTTCTTCATAATTTCTTTCTCATTTGTGAACTCAGTATTAGATTTGCTCCTCTTAATTTAGGTATCATTTTGCGTCAATGTATCTCAACCTGAATCTCCGACACCCACATTCACCCCTAATCTCTTTCTCTAGACTAAATCATGAGGCTGCCATCGAAACCACATTGCTACACTACAATGCTCATCTTCAGGTTCGGTCCCTTTCGCTAGACCAAACCATGAAGGCCATTCAAAAACCTCATTGATCACGAAATTCACTTCCTTGAGATACATTGAAATAGATCCGAGACTCATCAATTTACTAATCCGATGTGATACCATTTGTTGCAAAAGTGTAGTAAATGTTCGATACATTTATATGGATAGATCACCAAGAAAGAGCTCAAATTTGATCCCATCAACATATACAGTTGGATCCACCATCGTGAAAAAAATTAACTTTTATACCGCGCTTACTTAAGTGTCATAACTTTTTTTTCCGCTCACTTGAGTGCCATGTTTAAGGAAAATCATTCACTTGAATACCAATTTCACCAAATCTTCTATGTTGACTTTTTTTCTTTTAGTGACACGTGGATTTTTCAAAAAAATTATTTTAATATTTTATGGAATTTTTTCTTCTTTCTTATTTATTTTGATATTTTCCTTTTTTTCCTTTTTGATTCTTTTTCCGCCTTCGCCAGCATGTGACCCTCGCTCGGCCAAGGGAGCAAAAAATCATAAAAGAAACAAAACAAAAAGAAAAATCGTAAAATAGATATAAAAAGATTCTCCGTGTACATTAAAATATTCAAAAAAATCCACACTAGTGACACGTTAGTTTTCTCAGCATCCACGTCAATTTTTCCAATGTCTACATAATCGATGGTACTTAAATGATCGATTTTTCAAAATTATGACACTCAAATGAACGGAAAAAAAATTATGGTATTCTGTCGCAACCCTCTCGCGCAGTCTCAGAGAGCTAATGGGCTTCCCGTCTGGTCGGACGCGAGCTTCTCCTAAGGCCCGTTACCTAAGTCGCAACGGCGGCATACCGTGGTCGACCTTCAGTGCAGTCAGGTGACATGTGATACGTATACATGCCAAGAGTTATCACCAATGGTTCTGTGGAGGGTATGATTGGAAACCCTATCGAATAGTTGAGAGCAATCTATTCAATTTTACGAAAGCTAGAGAAATGGGATCGAGGACTTTGTTATACCAACTGTTTAAATTGACGCCCTTTCGGCACCTAAATTGAACGATTTATCTAACCTAAGATTTCATGCAAATAAGTGAGGTGCAAACTCTAACACTAGGAGTTCATGCAAATAGGAATGGCTACGCCAATACTCACAATTAATAAAATGAATGCGCAAATCAAGGACCCAAAACGTGCGGATAAATCACATGAAAGCAACATGGCATCCCTAATGAGGTTCTATTAGCCTAGAGAAATATCAATCAAGGATCAGGAGTGTTTTCGACATGATTTGCCCTTGAGGGGTGAAATCGTAAGTTTGAAGATTTTTTGGACAATTTACCCAAGAAGGAAAAATTTATCATTTCAGATGAAATATAAATTCAAAAGATGATGGAAACAGGATTTTTCACCAAACCAATCAATTTTCTATTTTTCGAAAATTTTCAGAATTTTTCTAGAATTTTTTGAGTGATTTACCCGTTGAGGGGTAAAATCGACATTTTAGAAAGTGATGAGAAGTGAAAATCTCAAACAGAAATATTGGTCGACCACCAGATCCAAATTTTAATTTTGAACAATTTTCATGGTTCGATTGGAATTGAAAAGATGATTTGCCCTTAAAAGGGTAAAGTCGTCATTTCAGAAAAAAGGGATGAGATTTGAAAACTCAAGCATAAGAATTGATCGCCTAACTGACCCTAATTCTTATCTTGGCATTATCGACTGTCGCGACCCATTCCAGCGAAGTGGAGAGGGTTAATGGGCTGTCCCTTCTAGTCGGACGTAGGCCTCTCCCAAGGCCCATTACCCAAGTCACAACGGCGGTATACGAGGTCGACCTTCGATGCGATCTGGTGACATATGATGCTTGTACATGCTAAGGAGTCGTCATCAATCGTTCTATGAAGGATACGATTGGAAACTTTATCGAATAGTTGAGAGCATTCTAGTCAATTCTGCGAAAATCAGAGAAATGAGATTGGGGAGTTTGTTATCCCAACTGTCAGAATTGACGCCCTTTCGGCACCTAAGTTGAATGATTTGTCTAACCTAAGATTTCATGTGGTTAAGTGACATGCGAAACCTACGTCTAAGAGTTCCTGCATATAGGGATAACTATCTTGACGAACATCCTTAGTGAGGCTCTATTAGCCTAGAGAAATATCAATCAAGGCTCGAGAGTGTTTTTGACAAGATTTTTCCTTAAGGGGAAAAATCGTAATTCTGAAGAGTTTTTGGACAATTTGCCCAATAAGGGTAAATTTGTCATTTTAGAAGAAATATGGATCCAAAAGATGGTGGAAATAGGATTGGTCACCAAACCAATCCATTTCCTATTTTTCAAAAAATTTCAGAATTTTTCTAGAATTTTTAGAGTGATTTACCCTTTAAGGGGTAAAAACGTCATTTCAGAAAGTGATGAGAAGTGAAAATCTCAAACAAAAGGATTGGTCGACCATCAGACCCAAATCCAAATTTTGAGCAATTTTCATAGCTTGATTGGAATTGGAAAGACGATTCACCCTTAAAAGGGTAGAATCGTCATTTCAGAAAAAGGAACGGGATTTGAAAATCCAAGCATAAGAATTGGTCGCCAAACTGACGTCAATTCTTATCTTGACGTTATCGACCTATCTCATTTACCAGACATATGCGATTTACCCCTAAAGGGTAATAACGTCAATTTTTAGATGAACATACAAGAAATCTCAAAAATAGGATTGACCAGTTGTCTATGGTCAATCCTCAATTTTTGGGATTTCTAGAACGTCTAGGAATTTTTCACGATTTTTCTACATTTTTTTTTTTGAAATTTTCTAGGATTTTCTATAATTTTTTTAATTTTTATTATTTAAAAATAATTTTTTGAATTTTTTATTAATAAAAATTATTCGAAGCGGGTTGACCCGACCCACTTGGGTAGGATACTCTGCCCAGACCTGGACCCAGACTCGGACCCACGCAACCACAACCCAAAACGGCGACGTTCCACGCTTTTTATTTTCTAATTATTCGGATTTAACCAAACAGTCCTTATTGAACACAAGTGGCTATTCCACGACCATCGAATCAGCTGACTGAAATCTACGGCTCAGATCAAAAACCGACTACCCCTCAATTATCAGATCCGATTACTTGATTCTACGGTTACGATTGAACGACTCGGCTAATCCTTAACCGTCCGATTTGTCGATTTATTTATTTTTTTCATTTCTAAAAATCGATTTTTATTAAACCGAAGATTTAAAACTAATCTAACAGTCACCAAATCCACACGTGGCATAATTTAGGCCGTTAGACCAATTAATATATTCAAACCGAACTCTAACGGCTCAGCTGACATGGCTGCTACGTCAGCGCCATGTCAGCACCCTTGACCGGTTGACCGTCACGTCATCATCTTCTTCCTCAAACACTCTTCATTTGCAACAATGGCCAAGAAACTCCGACGACGATCTGACGGTGAAATCTCAATGAAATCAAACAGGATTTACGCTAATCAACTTGTCTCGACGTCACACATGACATATCTCATAATCAAACGCGGTTATTCACAAGAGCCAAACTAATCAAGCTTTAACTAGTTCGAATATTGCTACTCTAATCAAGCAACAAAGAGCATATTAGACTAATTCCTTCACATGGTGGCTTCTAAATGAGTTCAGAATACTTACCTACAGGTCAGATTGACTTGGCAAAGTCTAGGATAACCTAGACAAGTTTCGACTGAATCGGCAATGGCGACGAGGTTCGAATGCGAGTTTTGACTCGATTTCAATGCAATCAAAATGCAGAACCATGCTTAGTGATGTCTCAAATTTTATTCGAACACATCAAATGTAAGAATTAAATTCGAAACACAGATCTGCCTTAACAAACGGAAGCTAAGTCTTGAGGTTCGACCTACCTATTCTTGCGGTTTCAGGTGGCACGGCCGGTGTTGATCGCTTTCTGGAACTTCAGGCAAGCTTCCAACGTTTCTCTTTGGCTTTGGTTTTGCTAGAAGTGGCCTAACTAGCGCCTTACAGTCGAGCTCGAGTTCTCGACGACGGTAATCGGGGAACGAGCTCCCTCTCTCTCTTAATTCCCTTCTCTCTCGATTCTGTTCTCCCCCCAAATAGAATGAACCAACCTCCTTCCAAGAATCCACTCCCAGAGGTTATATACAGATTTTGAATTTTTGCCACGAACGAGGAATGCCTAACTGACTCCAAATGGCACGCGATCGTTGTCGCGACCCTCTTCGAGCTGTCTCGGAGGGCTAATGGGTCATCTGCTCTGGTCAGACGCGGGCCTCTCCCAAGGCTCGTTACCTAAATCGCAACGGCGGTATACGTGGTCGACCTTCAGTGCAGTCTGGTGACATGTGATGCGTGTACATGCCAAGAAGTCGCCACCAATCATTCTGTAGAAGGTACGATTGGAAATCCTATCAAATAGTTACGAGCAATCTATTTAATTTTGCAAAAACCAGAGGAATGGGACTAGGGATTTTGTTACGCCAACTATCAGAGTTGACATCCTTTCGGTACATAAGTTGAATGATTTGTCTAACCTAATATTTCATGAAGATAATTGAGGTGTGAACCCTAACACTAGGAGGCCATACAGATAGGAGTGACTACCTTAACTCTCACAATCAGTAAAAATAAATGCGCAAATCAAGGATCCAAAAGGTACGAATAAATCACATGAAAGCAACGTAACATCCCTAGTAAGATCCTATTAGCCTAGGAAAATATCAATCAAGGTTCAGGAGTGTTTTGACATGATTTTTCCTTGAAGGGCAAAATTGTAATTTTGAAAAATTTCTGGACAAGTTGCCCTAGAATGGAAAATTATCCATTTCAAATGAAATATGGCATCAAAATATGATGGAAATAGGATTGGTAATCAAACAAATCAAATTCCTATTTTTTGGGAATTTTCAGAATTTTTCTGAAATTTTTAGAGCGATTTATCATTTTGAGGTAGAATCGTCATTTCAGAAAGTGACGAGAAGTGAAAATCCCAAATATAAAGATTGGTTTACCTACTGACCCAAATCCTGATTTTGAGCAATTTTCACAACTCAATCGGAATAAGAAAGACAATTTACCTTTAGAAGGGTAAAAATGTCATTTTTAGAAAAAGGACGAGATTCGAAAAATCAAGCATAAGAGTAGGTCGTCTAACCGATCCTAATTCTTATTTTGGCGTTATTGACCCATCTCGCTTACAAAACAGAGGCGATTTACCCCAAAAAGGTAATATCGTCCATTTTTAGAAGAACGGATGGGAAATCCTAAAAATAAGATTGACTAGTTGTGTGTGGTCCTTCCTTAATTTTTGAGAATTTATGGAATGTCTGGGAATTTTTCAAAATTTTCCTACATTTTTTTTTTATTTTCTAGGATTTTCTAACATTTGTTTAGAATTTCTAAGAATATTTCAATGGCATTTTTATTTTTAAAATCATTTTATGGATTTTCTTATTTAAAAAAATGATTTTATTCAGTCGGGCAGGTGACTCGGTCCATGACCCACGGACTGCCGACCCGACCCACGCGGGCCTGAATCCGCATCGAAATGACACCGTTCTATCCCTCTCCCGCTTAAATTTCAAGCTCTCGCCTATTTTGAATCAACGACCCTGATTGTGCCACGTGTCGATACGCGAATGGCATGATCTATACATGGAAGCAATGGCCACGATTGAAACTCTAGGTTGAACTACAACCGTCCAATTTGCCGCATTTTTTTTAAAAAATCATTTTCATTTTGAAAATAGCGAAATCGTGATACGTGGCGAATACTCCACCAATCTGATCAAAGTTTTTGTTAATCGGATATAATCGAATAGGTTGATGTGCCAACCATGTTGGCGCCACATCAACGCCACCGAGAGGTTGACCAGTCAACGTCTCACCGAAGAAGATGATCGGCCCCGGCATTGACTAGCCGGTGCTTCGTCGGAAGGCCATATCTCGGTCGTCCGACATCCGTTTGACGCAAAACCAATGACATTCGACTTGCATGGAACTCCTCTGCAACATATCAGAAGTTTGACATAGTAGAACCACGTTTTTTACACATGCCATCTTCGACTGAAGGTGAGCTTTCAACGTGCATCGTCCTAGTTGTTTCTAATGTTAACTAACCAAACAAATCAATCAAGAATCATCATAAAGAGCCGAGAAGACTTACCTAGCCATCACGAGGGCTCGATTTGGTCTAGAATGAGCTATGAAGCTTGTGACAAGTCGGTCATGGTAGGGGACAGACTCGACGATTCAGGCGATGAAATAACATGCAATCAAAAGTAAAAATGCTTAGTGAAGTGAGACAAACATATTGCAATAAACACTACTTTAAATGAATGACTCTAACTTAAGTTTCCATTAGAGGCCTGGTTTGAACTCGAAGAGTAATCTCACCTTTCCAGTCCATTTTAGGCGGATTCAACGGTTTTGCTAGCTTCCTCTGGACGTCACCAAGTTCGGAGGATGGTTCGCCAACTTCGGTTTTGCTCTGGACGTGGCGACGAAGACATGGAAGTTACGGCTAAGCTTGGTGACTATGGCGGCCAATCGCCCTCTCTCGCGCGCTCTCTCTCTCTCCCTATATGTTTCTCTCTCTATTATTCGTCCTCCTAAAACAGAATGAACTGCCATCTCCCCCCTTCTCCAAAACCAAAGATGAGCTTCCCCCTCACTGAACCTGTTCTCCTCTCATTCAGTTATGGCCGATTCCGTTATCTCCGTATCATACGCCCTCGCCAGTTCGAGGTCATCGGGGAAGGATGGTTAATCGACCAGAGAAGGCTCGTTGGATGGGCCTTCCTGTTGAAGTCCAATTTTTGCTTCCTCCTCTTCGGGTTCCCCTGCGTGCGCAGAGGTTCAAAACCAAAAACCTTTTGATCTTGCCCCTTAAGATGAGGTATCCACCGAGTTGACTGGGTTGGGTCAACTCGACCTAGTTGATCTGGTTCAGTAAATTTCTTCAAATTGGGCTTCTAAATGTCCAAAAATCATGCAATTGACCTTAAAATCGGATCATATGACATGAAATTTATCTAAGATAAGTAAAATGGGGATGAATTGATTTTAATTTGCACAAAAGCCCTAAATATTTAGTTTGACCTAAATATGAAATCTGTTCGATTAACGCCCTAAATGACAAAATTGAGTCAAATTGACCCCCTCCATAGATTCAAGGAGGTTAAAAACCTATGGGTCAATGTTCATTCATGCACGATAGCCCCTAGATAAAAAGTAATTTCATTTTTTCCAAATCAGGAGACTAAATTGCAATAAAAGTATGTAATTTTGCTCAATTCACGCAATTATACAATTTTGGTGAATAATTGGGATAAATTGCAATTCGGGACAATTGGATTGGATGTCAAAACTCTCAAAATGCCAAAATTACAAATTAAAAGACTCAAAACATATTTTTTTGACAAATTCAATCCTATGTGTTACAAACAAACGCACAAAATGAAACTTAAATTTCGATTTTTGATGAGGTCAACATGACAAGGAAATTAAAAAGAAAAATAGAGAATAATTTTTCATATTTTTGCGACCTCGAATGCTATTTTTACTGATTTTTCATCTATTTTTCTATTTTTGCAAATACTAAAATATACGAAAAATAAGAAAAATTATTTTTAGTTCAAAAATGGTTCCTTAGGCATGGGCAAGGCTCCCAAAGTTGATTTTACAATTTTTCAACTTTTTTTATGGATTTTTTTAATGATTTTTCAAAATAAGACACAAAAAGACTGATAAAAAATCAAGTGTGCGTGTCATTTGGTCCAAACGATGCTGGAGACGATGGGTGATTCCATGAATGGATGTCCAATTTGGCCATCTAGTCAAAGTTGACTTTTCAAATCCGTAAGGTTGACTAGCCGATTATTGACTACTCTGGCAACGTCGAATAGTGATGCCGGTGTCAATCGATATGTAAGGGTAATGGCAACAATACGCCTACTAATGCTCCTTCAATTGACTTCCATCGGTCAATTAATTTTAATGTCAAAATTCAACTTGGTTTTGTTCAATTGCACGAAGATCCTGACGTTGAAGATGACACTGTAGCAGATCGATTCAATCGGTCTGACTAGTCAAAACCGGTTCTGACTTGATTTTTGAAATTAATCACATTTTGATAGGGAATTTTTGTAATTAAACTTCAAAATCTAACTTAGGACATGAATATTATCCAAAAAAGTGATTTTGCCCAAAAGTTCATGTCAATTTCTATAAAAGCTCCAATTTTTTTTTTAAATTTTAATTTGGAAAATTATGATATTGGAGGCTCAAATGATCAAATTAGACCAAACCACTTATGCCAATCGATTCAGAAAGGTGAAATACATTTGACAGTTACTTCAAATGTATTTTTAACCAGTTGGACCAAACCAAAGTTGATTTTACAATTTTTATGGATTTTTTTTATGATTTTTGAAAATAAACTAAAAAATGGCTAAACCAAAAATCGAGTGTCAACATCAACCCATTTCATATACCAAGCAGAGGCGATTTACCTCTAAAGGGTAATATCATCGATTCATAGAAGAACAGATAAGAAATCCCAAAAATAGGATTAACTAGTTGCCTATGGTCAATTCTCAATTTTTGGGAATTTCTACAATGCTTAGGAATTTTTCATAATTTTTCTACATTTTTATGTGGATTTTCTAGAATTTTCTAATATTTTTTTAGAAATTTCTAGGATTTTTTTTATTTTTTATTAAAAAAGTGATTTTTTGAATTTTTCATTAATAAAAACGATTCGGATCGGGTCGACCCGACCCACTCGGGTCGGATACCTGGTCCAGAACCGAACTTGCGCAACCAACACTCCAAAACGACGTTGTATCGATTCTTTTTTTATTTTCTAATTATTCAGATTTAATTCGACGGTTCTTAATGAACCATGTGGCTATTCCACGATCACTGGATTACTAAAGCCTACGGCTCATATCAAAAGCAGACTATCTCTCAACGGTCAGATCTGATTAATTAGTTATACGGCTCAGATCGAACAACTCAATTGATCCTCGACCGTTCGATCGGATTTATTATTTTCTTGAAAATTCGATTTTGATCGAACGGACACCAAGCCCACATGTGGCATAACCTAGATTGTTTGATCATCTAACAGATTCAAACTGAAATCTAACGGCTCAGCAGAGGTGGCTACCACTTGGCATGCTACGTCGGCACTTTTGACCGATTGACCATCGCATTATCATCTTCTTCCTCGAGCATCCTTCTTCTGCGACGAATAGCTAAGAGACTCCGGTGATGATTTGACGGTGAAATTTCGACAAAATCGAGCAGTACCAACGCCAATCGACTCGTCTCAACTTTTCACATCACATATTTCAGAATTAACGCATTTTATCAACAGAATCAACCACAAGCAAGCTTGAACCAGTACAGGTACAGCTACTCTAATCATACAATTCATGGCATCTCAAGTCAATTCATCAACACAGAACCATCATAAGGGGTTTAGAACAATTACCTTGTGCTCCAATTGAGTTCGCACGACTTAGATTTGGCTAGGCGACATTGAATAGTATTCGGCAATGAAGGTTAAATTTGGAGACTCGATTCGAAATATTCAAGCAAAGTCAATGCAAAATGAAGATGCGATGATGATTAGCAATGCTTGAAGAGTAAAACGCCTATTCTAACTCGAAGAATCATTACCGGAATTGAGTTCCGTCATTAAAGCATAATATGAAAGCTCAAAGATTGAACTTGCCTGTTTTTGTGGTTTTAGCTTGCGCGGTCCACGGCGATTGCTTCCTCTCAGTCCAGGCAACCTCCCGACGACCTTTAGAAGATTTGGTTTGGCTTGTGAGAGCCCAATCGATGCTTTGTAAATTTGAGCTCAAGTCTTCGACAATGGCAATAGAAGGCGAGCTCTCTCTCTCCTCTCTCTCTCTCTCTCTCTCTCTCTCTCTATTCTGTTCTTCTTCGGGAAACAGAATGAACCACCCTTTTGCTCTAGAAAACCTCTAAAGGCTATATACCGATTTCTAATTTTTTGGACCCGAATGTTGACAGCTAACAAACTCCAATTGGCACGTAATCGTGCGTGTCTTTTGGTCCAAGCGACGACGGTGATGATGGGTAATTCCGTCCAACTCAAATGGCTTTCCGACGTGCGCAAATGGATGGCCAATTTAGTCGTTCTGTCGATGTTGACTTTCACGACCATTGTAGCATTGACCGACTGATTTCGCTTTCCTTCGGCGACCATTGATAGTGATTCCTGTCTCAATTGACGGGAAATAGCTTGACGAATTAAACGCCCACCAGTGTGTCTTCAATTGCAGTCGATTGGGCGATTGATCGATCGATTTCCTCATTATACTATTCATCTACACAAACTCTCGATGAGGAAGACGACACTATAGTGAACCGGTTCAACCGGTCTGACCAGTTCGAAACGGTTCCAACTTGAAATTTTCAAAATTAACCCAAATTGGTGGGGCATTTTTGCAATTAAACCTCAAAATCAAACTTAGCACATGGATATTATCAAAAAATGTGATTTTTTCCAAAAGTTTATGTCAATTTCAACAAAAACCCCAAATTTGTCCTTAATTTTAATTCGAAAAATTATGAAATTGAAGGCTCAAATAGTCAAATTGGACCTAACCACCTACGCCAATCAACTCAAAATGATGAAATACATTGGGCAGAGACTTCAATTGGCAAAGGTAGCCCTTGAATTCAAATTAATTTCAATTATACCTAAATTCAAGGACTAAATTGCAATAAAATATGCAATTTTGCCTAATTCATGTAATTGAGCAATTTGTGCAAATAATTGGACTGCATTACAATGAAAGACAATTAGATTAAATGTCAAGACCCTAAAAATACCAAAATTGCAAACTAAAAGACTCAATTGATATTTTTTAATCAAATTCAATCATACTTGTAACAAAGGAACACATAAATTAAACTTGAATTTAGACTTTTTATGAGGTCAGAAATACA
Source organism: Rhodomyrtus tomentosa (assembly GCA_028455895.1). Lineage (NCBI taxonomy): Eukaryota > Viridiplantae > Streptophyta > Magnoliopsida > Myrtales > Myrtaceae > Rhodomyrtus > Rhodomyrtus tomentosa. The sequence continues at coordinate 35,012,374 of JAPCWY010000010.1, forward strand.
AGGGAATTAAAATAAAACTATTGACTATTTTTTTCATATTTTTGTGACCTAAAATGTTATTTTTCTGAATTTTTGAGTATTTTTTATTTTCTAAAAATACCAAAAAATATGAAAAATACAAAAAATAAATTATTTTTTGGTCAAAAATAGTTTCTTGGGCATGGCCAAAGCCACCAAAGTTGATTTTGTAATTTTTCAACTTTTTATGGATTTTTTTAATGAATTTTTCAAAAATAAACTGAAAAAAATTAGTAAAAAATCAGGTGTCAATACATTCAAGTGTGCACCAAACAAAAATTATGGCATACGTAGAAAAATTATCCATAAATTCAGCTAATTCATAAGACTTGTGTGGCGTTTCATAACCCTTCACGTCGTTTGGTCTTTGACCTCATGCCTTTGGATATTTTTGTTTAAAAAAAATCTTCCTCTAAATCACTCAAACACAAACATAAGGTAAAAGCCTTAAGTGTCGACTTTGTGGTCATAACCAGCAATTTTTCTCTCTTCCGATCCACAATGGCAATTGTCAATACTCATTTTTCTCATAAACATGTAATTTACAAAAATTAAGGGTGCGTACGGTAACACTCCAGAAAAATTATTTCTGTTCCTACTTTAGAAACAGAAACGCATATAGTAAAAAGATGTTCTCAGAATGTTTCGGGAACGATTTTTAGAAAAATGAACATTTTTTTAGCAAAAAGAGAAGCAACAAATACTTATTTCTGCATTTCGGAACACTTTTAGAAAACATTTTGGAACACTTTTTACAAAACCTTTTGCTCCCTCACGCTCTCTTTAAAAGTCACGTCTCTGTTCCAAAACCCTCCCCCACACTCTCTTTTGAAGGCACCAGTGCTCCTCCCTGTTCGTCGAAAGTCGACGTTGTTCGTCGACCAGCTGAAGCCGCTGCTCCTCCAGTGAGTCTCTATCGTTTCATCTTCTTCTTGGCAACGCGGCATCGGGCGAGCTCGCACAAGCTTGCTTAGATCTGGGTGGGGCTTGGCCTCAAGTGGCGAGCGCGAAGCTGACCTGTGCCTTCTTTGGCCGAACTTCGACCTCGGTTGGCGATAGCACACGTCGGCCTCTTGCGAATCTCGTACTCTCCGTACGAGGCCGAGCCCCACCCAGATCTAGGCAGAGCTCGGCTGAGCGACCCACCCAAGGGTGAAACTTGGACCTCGGGCTGTGCCGTCACCGATCTTTGCGTGGACGAGGTTCAACGAGAAGAGCCTGAAGGGGCACTCAAGCGCAGGCTCCACGATCTTGCCGAAGGCGAGGATGAGGGGTTGGAGGACGAAGTTGGCATCGGAGAGGGAGGATCGACCAAGCAAGGGAGAGGGAGGATCGACCGAGGCAAGGGCGGAAGGGACGGTCTTGAGCTTGTAAATAAAATAAATAAATAAAAAGAAGACGATGATGTTTTGGTCATGGGTCGAGCGCTATTAACATCTGATTTTTAACCAATTTTTTTAGTTTATTTTTTAATAATTCATAAAAATTCATAAAAAATTTTAAAAAAAATTATAAAATCAATTTTGTAGCCTTGGCCAAGTCTAAGGAAACATTTTTGAACAAAAAAAATGTTCTTTATTTTTCATATTTTTTAATATTTTTAAAAATAGGAAAATAAATCAAAATTCAATGAAAATAGCATTTGAGGTCACAAAAATATGAAAAAATATTCAATATTTTTATTTTAATTCCCTTGTAGTTTTGACATCAAAAAAAGTCTAAATTCAAGTTCAATTTTTTGTGTTCATTTGTTACACGTATGATTGAATTTGGTAAAAAAAAATATCAATTGAGTCTTTTAATTTGTAATTTTGGCATTTTTAGGGGCTTGACATTCAACCTAATTGCCCTTCATTACAATTTAATCTAATTATTTGCACAAATTTCTCAATTGCATGAATTGGGCAAATTTGCATTTTGTATTGCAATTTAATCATTGAATTTGGGCATAATTGAAATTACTTTCAATTCAATGGCTACATTTGCCAATTGAAGCCACTACCTAATGTATTTGATCATTCTAAGTCGATTGGCATAGTTGATTGGTCCAATTTAACCGTTTGAGCCCTCAATTGCGCAATTTTTTGATTTACAATTAAGTAAAAATTTAGGACCTTCATAGAAATTGATGTGAACTTTTGGGCAAAATAACTTTTTTAGATAATATTCATGTTGTCACGTCCCGACTCTCGAGCCCGCGACATCCCTTGCCAAATCGCCACCAGGTCATAATAGATAGCGTCCCAGGCAACTGCTATCGTCCTAAGATTATATTGCGCAAGCGGAACGTACCATCTTCCATTCAATAAAACCATATGGGATAGATAGAAAGTAAAGCCAGATTGCAAAATACAAAAGGCTGATGAGAATAGATGATTCATAACCTTACAGAGCCATCAACTGATAAATACAACCCCATGCTTCGGGACGGCCCTCTAGGACTCACAAAAAGATACAGGAGTCAGGTAAGGTTAACTCTCATCTATCCCAAAACAGTATCCCCCACAAAAACAACCACAGTTCCTTGACTACAAAAGGAACCTAACCCTCTATTGGGAAGACTCGACATCCGTGTCGTAATAATCAACCGGGGGAGCCGGGTCATTCGGGTCATCACAAGAACTCTAGCTAGAACGCACAGAGGGGGCTACCGATTGCTCAGGCTCGAGCTCGAGCTCCATACCAGGCGCGGGGTCCATCACTTTCCCATCAGGTGTATCAATATCCATTGGGTCCCAAGCGGAGATATTAGGAACCCCCTGTAGAGGTGGCCCCTCAAATCCTCGAAGCGGACCGAAGAGATCCATCCCATCACGAAGATACCAGGCCTTAAAGAGGTGTGCCACCAGATGTGGCATCCCTTCATCAACCCATATCGTCGTGATGTGACACTCCCACATCTAGTCCGTACCTGATACCGGATGGAGACTAATATCAAGTGATGAGTCAGTGGGGGTGCCGAACCGCACCGATCTTTCCATTACTTCGGACCTGAAAAATTTGTCTCACGACGGGGTGAGAAATGAATCTCAGTGAATCAAGCCTAATCTCGGTTAGGACAATGATTCGCCCAGAACATCCTAAGTGGCACAAAAAGATCACAAGACATCAACAGAGATATATATATAATATCAATCATAACAAATCTGTCAAATCTACCACCAACAGAAGTACAACCACTCAGGCATACACAAGTCCATTATTAATCAATGACCCATGCGACTGGCGTGATAAATACATCAATAGTGTGATCCCGCACTCTTCTGGCTAAACCAGGCTACGTCCACTTTACCCTCTTAGCGACGGCTACTACAAGCAGTGTATCCAGTGCACCCGGCACGGCACTGCAAGTAGGCATTCCTTAAAAAGGAGCTTCGGTTCATCACAAGCAGCGATCGACATCCGATAATCCCTTAAAACCGTACGACTGGCACGGGGCATGGATTATCGTGCTTCTGACAAGTCGCAAATTTCCATACAATCAGTACGGTACAAGTACCCACGGTACAAAGCGAACTTGCCAAGTAGCGTCATTGACCCTTTAAATGACCACACAAATTGCACTCGGCAATCAACTCATTGATTATCTTGGATTAACGCCAAAATCCACAAGAAATACAATCAACTCGGCCCCAAGGCCCACAAGATTCCCAATTGAACTTTTCAGCCAGGTAAACAAACCAATCAAGCAATTCACTCACTCTCGACTAATCAACTTAACCCGGCAATTTCAAGCTCAATTCATATTAGAAATCTTAATTCTTAGTCAAATTATAGCAATCAATCGTTCACTCGCGAGCAACTCAATCAAACAATTAATTGCTAAATTACCACAAATAGCCACAGATAAATAATCGATCGACCATGTATCCTAACCATGGTTTCTATCTATACCGGTCCCGATTGAAATATTTTTTTTATAAATAAATAAATAAATAAATACATAATTAAATAAATAACTAAATCAGACTAATCCTAAGCGCAATTAGCGCCCTAATCAGGGTTTAGAGTCAACTCACTATTTGAGTTAGCTCGATCGGCAACGGCGGCGGCGGCGGCGACGACAAAACTAAGGTTTATCGCGCTGCGAGTCGAGCTCAAACTTCGGCGACACCCCGTGGGAGTCCGGCGAGGTCGCCGGAACAGGTGGCCTGCGGCGGAGCTCCGGCGAGCGGCGACTGGCGGCCTAGGGGTCGGTGGGAGTCCGCCGAGACAGGTGGACGGTGGCGGAAGGCGGCCGGCGACGGCGGACAGCCGCGATCAGTGGCTGTCCTGTTTTCGCGCCGAAACAAGGCTCTCGGTCGGCGGCGGTTTCCGGCGGCCACGCGCGGCGACCGGCGGAGCCGAGCTGGGTGGCCGTAGAGGAGACTCAGGGGAGTCGTCTGGCGGTGGTGGTATGGTACGGCGGCGACGGTGGCGGCCGAAACGAAGACCGAAACAAACCGGGTTCAAAACAGAGCACCGAGACTTTCGGGCCGGATTCCGGCAATTCCGGCGGCTGACGGTCGGCGACGAGGGGTCGGATCGGTCGAGGGGAGGTCGGGGGTTAGCTGGGTGGTGGTGGTCGGCGTCGGTGGCGGCCGTGGCTGCCGGAGGAGACCGCAGAGTCCTCGGGTCGCCTGACCCGAAAACAGAGGACGTTCGGCGGTAGGTTTTCTTCGGCGAAACGGCGGCGACGGCGGCTCGGCCGGGGTCCAGGCGACGGTGGGGCGTAGTTGGAGGCAGTGGCTGCCGAGGGTGATGTGGTGGTCGCGAAAAATGGCCACGAACGGAGATGATTCGCTCGGTTGAAGGAGTTGTCGGCAAAGAAGAAAAATGAAGAAAGAAGAAGAACAGAAGAAGAAGATGCAGAAAGAAGAAGAAGACAGCGGCAGAGAGAGGCGACGTTGGGCAGTGAAATGGAGGGCCCAACCTTGACTTTGAAGGCCACAAAATTAAATTTTTTTGTCTCTTGTGAGTGAATAATTGGGGGGCAAAATGGTAATTTTGGCGCGCCGGGACTGAAACGAAATTTTTGGTGTACTGATCGAAGGGTAATTTCGGCAATTTCACTGGTCAAACTCGATCAGGGTTAAGCTCGTTTGCAAAAACGACAATTTAAAAATCGCCGCGGATTAATTTCGAAACTCAATTCGAAATAATCTAAAATTCGGGATTCGTCCAAATTTTCGTCTTTTCAGTCCTTATAGTCCAAAATGGGCGTCAACTATGACTATACATTCATATCATTTAATCGACTCCCGGCACTTACAAGCATTGAATTTTCAGGACGTCACACATGTCCTAAATACGATTATGAGGTTCAATTTCTAAAAATTCCACTCGAATTAGGATTAAATTTGCAAATATAGAGTCGCATCGGTTCTGACTAGTAGGACTGGTCGAACCGACCGATACAATGTCATCTTCTTCCCTAAGAATCTATGTAGAGGAATAGTACAAAGTCGAATTTCGATGGGAAAAGTGATCGCTCAACCGACTGCAATTGAAGATACACTGGTAGGTGTTTAATTCTTCTAGCCATTTCCTGTCGATGGAAACCGGAATCGCGACCAATGGTCGCCGGAGGAGGGCGAAATCGACAGGTCAACGTCGCGGCGGCCGTGAATTTCAACTTTCATAGAATGGTCAAATCGGACGTCCATTTGCGCACGCCGGAAGACCATTTGAGTTGGATGGAATTACCCATCGTCTCTAGCGTCATTTGGATCAAATGGCACGCACGATCACATGTCATTTCAAGTCAATTAGCCTCCCCCGTTTGCGGCAAAAATCCGAAAGTGGTATATAGCCATTGGAGGCTTTCCAGAAAGAGAGGGGGGTTGATTCTATTCATGAGGATTAACATAATCGAGAGAGAAAGAGAGAAAGCGAGAGAGAGCTTATTCTCCGGCTATCACCATCGAGAATTCAAGCTCGACTGTAAGGCACTGGTTAGGCCGTCTCCGGCCAAACCGAAGCCAAAGAAGAATGGCGAAAGCTTGTCTGAAGCTTCAGGAGTAGATCGTCACTAGCTGGGCCGCTTGTAATCCCAAAAAAGGTGAGTTCAATCTTCAAGTTTTCTCAATATGCTCTAATGGCAGATTTTACATCCGGTCATCATTTTTCGATTTTATGTGGGCGTTTTATTCTCCAAGCATCACTGACTATCATCGCATCTTCATTTTGCATCGACTTTGTTTGAAGATCTCGAATTGAGTCTCCAAACTTGACCTCCATTACCGATCACCGTTCAAAGTTGCCTAGTCAAATCTAGGTCGTGCAAAGCTCAATCGGAGCTCGAGGTAAGTGTTCTGAACCTCTTGTAATATTTCTGTTTTTTGAATTGACTTGAGATGCCATGAATCGCATGATTGGGGTAGCTATACCCGTATTGGTTCAAGGTTGCCTGCGTTTGATTATGTGGATGAAATATGTTAATTCTGAGATATGTGATGCAAAACGTTGAAACAAGTCGATTGGCGTTGGTCTCGCTCGATTTCGTTAAGGTTTCACCGTTGGATCGTCGCCAAAATTCCATAGTCGTCCATTTAGTCGCAGTCGCGAGGTTGAAGACGAAGCTAACGTGTCTGGTTAAATAGTCAGTGGTCTTAGGTGGCAGAGAGTGATTGATCCACGTGTGTACCCAGTCAGCCTGGTCGTTAGAGTCTGTTATTCGAATAAACAGATCGGGTAACTTAGATAAATCAAGTCTAATTTTTAGTAGCCGTCCAATTAGTAATTAAGAGTATTCGAAAATGGTTTTAAAAATTGAAAAATCAAAACAAACCGAAATGGTGTCATTAAGGTTAGTAGTTAAGCGGCGTCCTTTAGGTTAGTGGGAGTGGATGGTCCAGATCGAGTCTCGGCTTTTAATCGTGACTGTAAGTTTAAGTAATCAAATTTGACGGTTGAGGAGTAGTTGCCTTCCGATCTTAGCCGTAGGTTCCGGTCAACCAATCCTAAGGTCGTGGAGTAGCCACGTGGTTCAATAAGAACCGTCGGATTAAATCGGAATAAATCAAAAATTAAAAAGATTGAAATGGCGTCGTTTTAGAGTGTCGATTTCGCGGGTCCAGGTCTGGACCGAGTATCAGACCCAATTGGGTCAGGTCGACCCGGTCAGAATTTTTTCTTTTTTTAAATAAAAAATTCAAAAATTCATTTTTCAAAAAATCAAAAAATTTCTAGAAAATCCTAGAAAATAAAAAAAAAGTATAAACATTGTGAAAAATTCTTAGACGTTTCAAAAATTCTCAAAAATTGAAGATTGACCACAAATAATTGATCAATCCTATTTTTGGGCTTTCTTATCTGTTCATCCGAAAATCATTGATATTATCCTTTAGGGATAAATTGGCTCTATCTTGTAAGTGAAATAAGTCGATAATGCCAAGATAAGAATTAGGGTTGGTTAGGCGACCAACTCTTATACTTGGGTTTTCGAATTTCGTCATTTTTTTGAAAATGATAATTATACCCTTCTAAAGTAAAATTGTCTTTCTTATTCCGATTGAGCCGTGAAAATTGTTCAAAATTAGGATTTGGGTTAAGTGATCGATCAATCCTTCTGCTTGGAATTTTCACTTCTCATTACATTCTGAAATGACGGTTCTACCCCTCAAAGGGTAAATCGCTTCAAAAATTGTAGAAAAATTCTGAAAATTCCCGCAAAAATAGGAAATGAATTGGTTTGGTGACCAATCCTATTTCCACCATCTTTTGACTCTATATTTCATCTGAAATGACAAAATTTTCTTTCTTGGGCAAATTGTCCTGAAATTCTTCAAAATTACGATTTTTCCCTCAAGGGAAAATCAAGTCAAAAACACTAATGAGTCTTGATTGATATTTCTCTAGGTTAGTAGGGCCTTACTAGGGATGTCATGTTGCTTTCATATGATTTATCCGCTTGTTTTGGATTATTGATTTGCGCACTCATTGTATTGACTGTGTTTATTAGGATAATCAATCCTATCTGTATGAACTCATAGTTTTAGAGTTCACACCTCATTCATCTGCATGAAATCCTAGACTTAGATAAATCATTCAACTTATATGCCGAAAGGGCGTCAACTCTGACAGTTGGCATAACAAAGTCTTAGATCCTGTTTTTCTAGTTTTCGCAGAATTGAATAGAATGCTCATAATTATTCGATAGGTTTTCGATCGTGCCCCTCATGAAATAATTAGTGACGACTCCTTGGCATGTACACGAATCACATGTTATCAGACCGCATAGAAGGTTGACCATATACACCGCCGTTGCGACTTGGGTAACGGGCCTTGGGAGAGGCTTGTGTTCGATCAGAGTGGACGACCCATTAGCCCGTTACGCTTCCATAAAGGGAGAGGGTTGCAACAAGCGCAAATAAGGCAGACTGTCGTTGGGCTAGTCTAGCACTATAACTCAATCGAGCCCGATCTGTAGAGGTGAGCGGGTCGATCGCTTCTTCGGGCCCGTAAGCCCATGCAGACCAGGTAGGTCATGTGCGAACAAGGTCGGGTCCCCAGACCCGACCCAATTCCCTTTAAAAAAAATAAAAAAGATTTTATGAAATAAAAAATAAGAAAATTTTAGGAAAATTCTAATAAAATTAGAAAATCCTAGAAAGTCCAAAAATTTTGTGGCAAAATTAGTAGAAATTATTAGCAACTCCAGAATTCCAAAAAATTGAAGAACGGCCACAGAGAACTGGTTGTTCCCATTATTGAAATTTCTTATTAGTTTTATCCTGATTTGACGATTACACCCTTTAAGGGTTAATTGTCCCTACTTATATTCGAGATCATTTGAAAATGCCTAGATTAGGATTATGGCTAGTTAGGTGGCAAATCTTTCTGTTAGGGTTTTTGAGTCTCGAGTTTTTCCTAAATGAGGATTCTACCCCTCAAAGGATAGATCGTTTTTCTCATTTTAATGAAATGTGAAAATTGCTCAGAATTTGGCGATGGGTCAGGTGGATGGCCAAACCTTCTGTCTGGGATGTCTATATTTCTTTTTTTTTTTTGAAAAATGACGATTTTACCATCAAAGGGTAAATCGACTTCTAAAAAATTTTAGAAAATTATCAAAAATTAGGAAATGGATCAATTTGATGATCTATCCTATTTACAATCCCTTTTGACTCCAAATTTCTTCTGAAATGGCAATATAACCATTTTTGGACAAATTATATCAAATTTCTTCAAAATTAAGATTTTGTCCCTCATGGGTGAATCATGTCTAAATCACTCCTGAGTCGTGATAGACACTTCTCTAGGCCAATAGGACCATATTAGGGGTGACATATTGTATTCACGTGCTTTATCTGCATATCTTGGATTCTTGATTTGCGCACCCCCTTTTATTTATTGTGAGTGTTATGATAGTCATTCCTATTTACATGACCTCCTAAATTTATGATTCACACCCCACTCATCTACACGAAATCTTAGAGATCGTTAGATAATTCAGTCAACTTAGGTATTGAAATGGCGTCAACTCTAATAGTTGGCATAATTAAGTCTTTGATCCCACTGCTCTAGTTCTCGTATAATCGAATATAAGCTGTCAATTATTTGATAGAGTTTTCAATCGTGCCTTCAATGAAACGATTGATGGCGACTCCTTGGTATGTACAAGAATCACATGTTATTAGACCGCACTAAAGGTCGACAACGTAGACCTCCATTGCGACTTGGGTAACGGGACTTGGGAGAGACTCGCGTCCGACAAGATGAGACGACCCATTAATCCTCGTGTCCGACAAGATGAGACGACCCATTAATCTTCGCATCCCACTCGAGCGACGGTCGCAACATTCTCAAAAGTAGAAGTTTATTTCTCTACTTCTATTCCAAATTCACTTCTAATCAAAGAAATTTGTTTGGTAACGATTAAAAAATTTGATTTTTGAAACATTATTAACAAAATCTTTGGCAGGTAGACAGCGACTGGCAGCAATTACGGCGAGCGATCAACATGGAGGCTGGGGGCGGCTGACGGCGTCCGGCCATAGGTGGGTACGATGGTCGGCCGAGATTCGCATGATCGAAGAATTGATTCTGGAGTTGAGAAGTTCAAAGTTGGCCAAAAATCCAACTAGAAATAGAAAATCCGACCAGAAGTAGAAAATTCATAAGTCAGTTTTTTTACCAAACGAATTTCTACTGGCAGGGAAATTCTTTTTCTAGCAGGTTATCATGCAGCACCCGACAAGTTCCAAGTAGAAATAAATGATCAAGAAAATCTTATACCTCTTGGAGATATGCTAATTTAATCCTAAATCTTTTATTTGTTAAGGTATAGTTCATACTTTCTACGGAACATGGGATTGTTCATGAATAACTAATATTAAATATACATTTTTTCGTTTATAATTGCATGATATAACGAGAGATGCGATGTATTAATAATAGTGAAATTATTTGCTCGACGTAACTATAGTTTAAGGATGAACCATGATAAAACATTGTGCCGATTTCTCTTTCTCGTTTTATACTTTACTTTGTTGTGATTATGCATCATTCCTAACAATAATTATACCAAATGAGTTTTAAATCTTTTCACATTTCGTCAATTAACTCCATATGTCTAATTTTGACTAGAAATAGCTAATATGGATGCTAACGGTCCTGTGTCACTGACATCAACAAATTTCAATAATATTTTTCTAATCTATTTATTTTTTCCTTCATTTCTCAACTGTGGCCGACAAGGTCGTTGATGACGATCACCAACCACAAGCGAGGGCCAAACCCTCATTTGGTATAGGCAAGGGCCATGATGCTCATGCCAGCCATAGACGAGGGTACGACCCTTGCCTATGGAAAACCAGGCGTTGCGGCCCTTGCCAGATCAAGGCAAGGGTAGCAATGCCCTCAACTATGGCCTGCAACAGTTGTGAAAAAATAAAATAAAAAATAAAGAAAAGCAATAAAATATAAATCAATAAAAATTATTAAGGCATTATTAAAAATTATCGATGTTAGTATAGGTTGTGCCACGTAGGACAATTGGAGTCCACATTAGCGATTTCCAGTCAAAAATGAGCCGATGAACTAAATTGACAAATAAAAAAACTTAGGACTCAATTAACACAATTAAAAAATTCATGACTAAATTGATAAGGGTTAACACCGTAAAAAATTTCAAATTGGTACATCTGTGACAATTTTACCCCAAACTATTTTTTTGACCAACAAAAATCCCAAATTGCTACATTTGTGACAAATTTATTCCATGCTATTCTTTTTACTACAAAATATCCTAAATTGGTATAATTGTGATAAAGTTACCTCAAACTAAAGTTTTAACTATAAAAAATATCAAACTGATACACATATAACGATTTACCATATGTTAGTTTTCGTTAAATTGAGTTAATATAAAAAAATTACAAATTGATATACCTATAGCAAACATAGTGTAAGGTGTACACCTGACAATTGTCACGTGTCATATAACTCAGCAATTCGGCAGTAAAATTTTAAAAAAAAAGTTAACGAAGAGTAAATTTATCACAGATATACCAGTTTATGGTAAATTTGTCACAGATTCATAGCCAAAAAAATAATTTGGGGTGAAATTATTAGAGGTGTAGCAATTTGAGGTTTTTTATGATATTAATTCAATTGATAAATATGCAATTTAAGATTTTTTGAACAATTTTCTCACCTTCGAGAATGACCGAGACCATACTCGTGTCACTGTAGTAACTACTAGAATTATTAACTAAACGTCCTGGTTGACACAAGCCTCGTCAGCTAATGATTCCACCAATATTGTCGGTCAGCGATGCGACGGCATACCGAATCCACTGCCCGTCATTGTCGCGTTAGTTATTTGAAGCATAGTTGTAGCCTTGCATAACCATGCTTGCCATCGTTAGAGATGGCGTCGGAAAATCGTCCGACACGAAAAATTCCTCGGTCAGCTGCCAAATTTTGATTCAAGAATGCACATACAGAACAATCCATGGAGCAGAAGCATCATAACATTCGATACAAAATCCAGCTCCTAATAAACATATACCAATGGAACACTTCCTTCCACGGTCCATATAGGAAATGATCCACTTTTTTAAGAAAAATCATTCTGATACACGTATCCAAAAGCAAGCACATTTTCAGAACAAAACCAAGCATCGATGCCACCGCATCAAACTAATTAACACGCGAGAAAAATTCAAAATTCATATCGCGATCATCACTCCGAGCTCCACAAATCACAAAACCAATTCCCACTCACTATAGGGCTTCGGGAGGGCCGATTATGGAGAGCCCCACTCGAACACGTTGGTATCGTCCATCAACCCCGCGGAGAATCCATCCATCGGGTTCCTGCAAAGATCTGCAGCGATCACAGACACGGACGCGATCACCACTGACGTTGCATAACAAGTTTATTGTGTAACTCGTTGCCTACCCTGCTATAGTATCGTTCAAGTAGCGCCTGACTTAATTAGGTCAGCCTGGCGCAGCCGAACATGTGGACCACAAGCACATGACTGTGTAACTTGCAGATTGAAAATGCGAGATTCTTCTTTCCGTCAAATATTACCATAAGGCAGAGAGCAAAAGATTATTGTAACTTCGAGTATTACCGAAGTAATATGTAAAATGCAATTAATTACCCATTCGCTGAATCTTTATCCTTGTACTATGGATTGATTTGTGCATTGTGTTTGGTGACATTTAATTGATCGTTTCATTTTCGATAATAAGTAGAAACATGCACGTATATGTGCATATGACACATTAAAAAAAAAACACTAAGCTCATGTAGGGTTATGTGGTCCAATAAAAACAAGACCCTAACAGGTTTTGACTTCGTCTCTTCACGTTCAAACGCCAACAAGGATCGAACAGACTAGTTAGAGCTGGTCTCTGGAGCTTCGGATGAACGATGAGCACAAACCAATAACGGAAGCCAGTTCAGTTGCTCTATGCTCAGAACAAGAACATGGAACAGGACACGGTCAGCGAAGTGCCCTAAATGTTATTCCTTTTGTAACAACCAACTGATTATCTAATGAAACAGTTGAGGAGAAGAACACGTTGGGTCTGTTGTGATTAATGAAATTTACAGAGGTATGAGATGGTCAGTCAACTTAAAAACCAGGCCTATCCAAATAAGGGGAAAAACATGAATAAAAGTTAAGAAGTCATGAAGTTATTGTTTGTATACCAATTCATTCCTAGATCTTTCAATTTTGCAAACACGGTTCTAAACCTTTTGACGATTCACCAATTATTTTGGCCGAAAATTGATGACGTGGTCCTCGGGCATCCTAGGTGGTCGGCGCTGAAGTTGGATTTTTTTTTTCTGAATTATTATTATTATTATTTTATTTTTAATCATTTTTCTACCCTCCCGAACTTAGTAGAGAAAAAGAGAAAGAAAGAAAAAAAAATTGATCGTGCCACGTAGAACGGCCAAGATTCACGTCATCAATTTTCAGCCAAAATTAGTGGAAAGCATTGACAAATTATCAAAGGTTTAGGACTCAATTGAAAATATTTAAAAAAATTAGGACCGAATTGGCTTCCGCACAATAGGTTTATGATTTTGTTGGTAATTTTTCGAAAAGAAAGAAAGATAATTTAGAACCTCAAATTGCAATATATACATTGTCCCTTCTAAGGGCCTCACGGCAACTCGGTAGAAAAGTTGGCAAATTCAAAATGCATGTCGCGACCTAAAAGAATTAGACTAATGTATTATTAGATTAATCAAATGAATTAACTAACCTAATACGGGCATTCTCAAACCTTACCAATTCGCAACTTAAAAATGATTTTTTTTTAATTTCAGGAGCCGCCACTAATTATTATTTGGTAGGTTGATTAGGAACCTAAGTAAAACAGTGGGATAACTATTTTACTTCTACGAACCAGAGATTGTGTATTCGGAGACTTGATTACACTAGTTTGATTAAAACTAATGCACTTTCGGTACTAATATCATGCAAAGGTCTTTTGATTGATTTATGTGACTTGAAATTTCTTTTTTTATTAAATGCAATGCTAATGCAACTTAACTAAGATGATGTAGCATAGATGAATGACATGGCGTAATGACGTGGCAAATATGATGTGGCATAGATGAATGACATGGAAAATACGACATGGCAAAAATGCATGGATGACGTGGCAAGATGACACGGCAACTATGTGATATGCAATGCGAATGATATTTTATTATTATTATTATTGGTATTTTTGGATTTTAATGGGATGCATGAATGACATACTATATGATGCAAGAGCATATTCTCGTTTTATTTTTAACAAAAATTCAGCCATGATATATGCAAAGAGATACTATCCTAATCTAAGTGAGATATGTATGAATATGATTTTCGCTATTTCCTTTTTTATTTATAAATTTCGGCCAGAATGATGGATATTTTGAAGATTTTGTCAGACTTATTTGTTTAGAATTTGATGAGATTAGGAAACTTTATCTCCTTAATCTTCGGGAAATTTTCGAAATATGGTAAAACAGATCAAGACAACATATCAATCAACAATTATTCAAGAAAAGATCACAGCCGCATCCGCTTTCCATTTTTTTCGAAATTTTCTTTATTTCAAATTAAAAATTACCTTTCCGAGATAGTAAATTGGACCTAAATTGTGATAAGTCAAATGGACTAAATTCAAGATTTTTTGTTTAAAAATTAGACTTCTGAAGTTTAGACCAAAGAAGTGGTATCTTGAATTTCCCAAAAAAAGTTTCAGTTTTTCCTCAATGTCGGCATCAGAAGAAACATGCAAAACAAACACCAAATCAATCAAGAATTCGCCTTTCAAGTTCACGAAAATTGCTGCATGGGTTAACGACATAAAACGTGCAGAAACAAAGTATTCTCTGATAGAAACAGCATGCATTTATCGCAAAAACAATGAGCAAACAGCAGCAAACACCATGAAGATCAACCAGAAATCATGCTCGAGTTAACCCTTCAAGTGTAAAAGTATTACCTTAATCCGGAGGATTAAAAACGGGCTGGGTTGACGCGAAAAAATGGGGCTGGACAGCAGCGTCGGTGGGAGTAGAATGGCGGCAGTGGCGGTCTTCGAGTAGAACCGGGACGACAACAAGCTAGGGTGGCGGCGAGGGAGCACGATGGTGCGCGAGCAGCGAGCAGAGGCGGTAGAGCAGTGAGAAACAGGGCGGCGGCAACAGTGTGGCGATGATTGAGGGCGAGAGAGAGTCGTGTGAGACAGAATGGCGAGAGAGAGGTGTGAGAGAAAGAATGTGCAGAAAAATTATGTCGTCCCGTACCCCTAAACATAATGAGGTATATATAATGAATATTAGAGTAATGTATTGAGATCTAATCCTAACCGTTGAGATTTCTGACGAGATATCAACCGTAGGATTAGAAATTCTAATTTTTGAGCAATCCTATTGAGCTAGAATATCCAAAAATTTGGCCAGGGCTTGGCCAAAAATTTCACTATTAATGGGCTTATTTGCGCGAATTTAAGGCATAACTAGTCTTTAATTATTCAAACGGTTAATTAATTAAAAGTCTTGCTCTTAAGAAAATTAAAATGGACTGAAATGAATTTAAATTGAGCTCGTCCATGTAAATTTCGGCCATCCCTCTTTGTGGTCGAAAATTCCAAATCAGTTTTGGTTTAGTTGCCTGTTAAATTAAGCTTGATCGTCTCGCCCTCAATTGGCTGTCGATGCATCATAGAAAAAATAAATATGCAATGCATGAGATTTTTTTTTTGTGAGAATTGTGGTTAACCCTCATTTTATGTTTAAAATGAATAAATTTCTAAAAAATTAAAATTTAGTTGTCAACAATGCAAAAACAAAGTAGATGTTGTGAGCAACTCAAATGTGAGATGTAAATCGAAATTAGTCGGTATCCTAATGGGAGAAGGTTGGTAGGTCAAGCAAGTGCAAGTTGATAAGTTCAAATAATCATAGATGGATTCGAATCACCCATAAGAAATGGCCAATATAAAAGTCGACAAAAGATATGAGAGATTCATACATTAAGAAAAAAATCACATAAACATCAGAAAGTAAATTGTATGAGAGTTGATTGTCTACATCAGTTTCAGCTTGATATTTAAATGATCTAACACTCTCTCTCATATTTGACTGTAAGGTTGAACATAAAAATTGAACCCCCCCCCTTTTTTTTTGGATGTTAAGTCAGGCACATTACAGTTTACTGCCCGGGGAGAATCACGTTGGCAACTGGACCACCGGTCCCGATCTGATCCGGACGTTTTCGATTCGGACGGTCTAATTTGTTCACCCCTAATTTACTGCTTGGGGAGAATCATGATGGTAAGTTGGCATGCATGGCAAGGAAAAAAAAATTGGCGAGTGGTCTCCATCCGCCGTGAAAATCGCAGGCGAATTTCAATCTGAATTTGGTGCCTGTCAAATAGAAATGTTCCACCAAAAAAAAAAAAACCACTCCGAAGGAAACGGGACAAGGAAGGATTTAATGTGCCCGGTGCTGGTACGCTAACCCGAGCTAAGTCACTAACTTTGATCACTTCCCACATTTTTCACGAAACAAAATCGCTCAGGGGACGATGGGACTCGTCTCCTCCGTTTTATGTCCCGAGTGAAATGTACCCTACCGTGATCATGAATTTTTCCCAACCGCGTTAAGCTTCGGATCTTGTACAACGAGTGTCGCTTCGTTCTGATTTTTCGTCGCGATAATCTCATCGCGAAAGTCCTGAACATTCGATGTTTCCTCGCCGAAAAGAACGTGTAAATCTTAGGTTCAATGCTCACTCGACGCATGCTCACAAATTGTGCTCCAGCGTCGTCATTGCAGGTATGTGATTCATCTTTAGTCACGACTATCTGAAATTGTCCTAATTAGTAGATTGTTAAGAAATCCAAAAAATAAAAATAAATCACGAATATCGTGATGAATCTTTGTCCTCTCTTTGGAAGTCGTTAATTTGCATATGTCCATGGAAGAGCGAGATGTTCCCAAAGTCAATTTAGTACCTCTATGTTGGTACCGCGCAGCGAAAGTTCGATACTTTCTCCTAGGGAGATCGCCAAAAAGGAGCTCAAGTCCAAATCCGTCAATATATATAGTTTAACTCACATTCACTAAAAAACTTAAGTCGATGATTTATGAGATAATTTGGATATATTAACTGCTTAACACCACATTAATTCTTCAATGTGAGGCTTCTCTAACACAACTCGTGCGTGCATCTTAACACAGCATGAGGAGCACACGTATGATAAATAATGAGGAGAAATCAGATATATTCCAAGTGAAGACACATGTATCAATAGTTTAATCATCCCATTTCATTTACCGGCCCTTATGCCTCGTTCAAGTGCGCAATTAACTAAGTTTATTCTAATGCTCATCGGGGCGAAGCCAAGTTCCGATGGCCTCGACGTTCGAGTCAATCCCGGTCGGAAGCAGGACAAAAGTTCGATAAAATAATCAGACGGCAATACTAATGTAGCTAAGGGAATCTCTTGACATTATGGACTTCGATGACTTGGTATTGACCCCACTCTTAGTCTCCAATTAAGCTTATTCAAATTCCAAAGTCCGTTAAGAGTAATTTTTGTTCTTCTCGGTTTAATCTAACCACCGAATTGTCGGGTTCTCGGTTCTTGTCCTCGTCAATTCCCCTAACTAATTTGTCGTAGCAACAAAAATTCCAAGAACCCTTTGAATGAATTACTTTAACCGACCCAACAAGAAATTATATTCAAGTTTATGTCGGGAGATCTTGACAAGAAATTGGACCGTTTTTCCATAGGCCAAACATGGGGACCCTAAGCACGAGAGGTCAGCCTAAATATCTAAAACAAAACCCTAGTCAACTATTTGCTTTGTGCAGGAGCACACTTCTCTAGGATGGGAACTAGGACAGCCCTTGTCATCGTCGTGAATAAAATGATGCTTTTCTTTTAATTATGTTTTCAACGGATTAATCCCCCATACAAACATTATATGTTATGCTATGCTATGACATTAAGAACTAATAAAAGAGGGCATGCCAAAGCACAAGTCGTCGTCATAGTAGTTATGAAGGGGTCACTATCTTGTGCATCACAAGTTCACAACTAAGCTATTTTAGTTACTAGCGACGCATGAAGGGTCAACAACGTAGTGAATGCGGATAAATATCCGAGCCAGCGAGCTAAGTTTTACGCATTTATGTCAAGAAATTAGTTGGGGGATAAGCAAAACGTCAAGGAAAAACAAAAATCCCCATGTTGTAAGCTTAAATAAATAATCTTTCGCTATACCCCAAAGGTTGGAGCAGTCGGTTGGGGCACTTACGAGATGAAGTAGAAATCAATTCGTCAAGTTCCATCAGTTGCGGGTGAGCTTACTGATCTTTGTTTGTATCGCCTGCACGGGGAAAACTGTAGGCTTAACCAATTCACAAGACTTGCATGGTATTTCAAGAGTCTTCAGGTGGTTCAAAGTGGCTTCCACGGGGTCGCGCGCCTGGATTATCAAAGCAGCAATCTTTCGCTAAGCCAATGGGTCGGGTCAGGCCGGGTCTCGGCCCGGCCCGACTCGGCCCAAAATGAAACACTACCTTGCTTGACCCGGCCAGAAATGAAACGGTACCTATGCCACTCGGGCCGGGCCAAGTCGGCCCGAGGTGAATCCAACTCCAAAACCATGCACAAAAATCCAAGGAGAACGATGAGCTCCTCTGGCAACAGAATTCAACGCTGTCAGGCGGCCCCGCTCGCCGGCTTCCCCTCCCTCACCTAGGCCACCAAGTAGAAGCAGAAGGAGAAGAAGGGCCAAACCATCTCGCTGGCCAAGTTCTCCACCTAGTGAAGATACGAGAGCCCTCTGGCTACTCCTAAGGCAATGTGCATCCGAGTAGGCCAATCGAGAAGGGGCTGTAACAAAGTGTACCCCCTCAAATGGGAAGCCACACTTCCGCTGGCCGCCAATCGATACACCAGCATGTACTCTACTACTTCTGTTGTTGCCTTTCTTTTCTTGACAGGTCTTTGTGGTTTCGTTGAATCGCAGAAGCCGAGTATTTGGATCAGATTCCGGTGCCTGGCCATACTCTTGACCTGTACTTCAACATGTTTCTGCACTTCAGCTTCACCGAATAGTTGGCCTTTTCTTTTTATTGCCACCAGGGATCCATCAAGCAAAATTCCTCTGTAACCCACCATGGCCCAAAGCATTCTCTTTGCTGAAATTCCCAATCGCGATTTGCAGTTCATCGTAAGTAAACTTTCGAAGCTGTACCTGGGGCCAAGAAATTGGAGATTCGAGTCGTCGGAGGATTTTTGCGGCCTCCAACAGGAAACCTCGGCGGCAAGGACAGTGAACCCAAGAGAAGCCCCTTCAGCTCCCGAATTCGAATCGTCTAAAGGCCTCGCGCACGAGGATCTCTACCTACTGGCTCGTGCTAGCGATCCGCAGAGGAGCTGGATCGGAGCCGGCTCGACCGGGGCTTTAAGTCGTACGGCTATGGTCGTTATGGGTCGAACGATTCGGGGGAGGGGGGACTCGCAAACCTGAGCGGCGCCGCCGTCGAGTCCTCCTCCTCCTCCGCCTTCAACGATTACAACAACGACAGATCTGACGAGTTCCCCATCGCCTCCTCCCAGAGCCGTCGCCTCCTCATCGCTTGCGCCTTCGGCGACTTCGACGACCTCATCTGCTAGCTTGTCGGCAACCTTGACTCCTGCAGCCTTGACGAGCAGAAATCGGCAGTGAAAAATGTTTCGAGAGAGAGAGAGAGAGAGTGTGTGTGTGTGCGCGTGCCGATGGGTTCTTCACTATCTTTATTCTTCAGTTTGCAGTGAAAGTGATGAAGAAAGCTGATGAAGATCGTGGACTATACGTGGAGGAGGAATAGAAATGGAGGAAACAGTGTCGGGCCATTATTGAAACAAAGCCAGCCCTCTACTGAAATAGTACCGGTACTGTACTGAAACAGTACTGGATCCGGCCCGAAAATTTCTCAATTTTTCTAATCGGGTCAGGCCGGGCCAGCATGGCCCCATTTGACAGCTCTAGGTAGAGGGGTGCTATTGATAGTGTCGGTGGCCGGAGGCAATGGCAGGAATTTGGTAGGGTGGTGAAATTAAGCACCTTGACATCTTGTTTTCACCTTTGACAAAAAAAAAAAAAGACATTCTTTTTTCACTTGAAAATTGGGGTTTCATAGCTAAGCTGAAGATTAGGTTAATGGCCTGCATGATAATCATCCTATTTCTAATATTAATTTCTAGCATTTTGTAGTTTATGAATGAGTTTTTAGCTCAAAAAAAAAAACGCATTTGATAACGATATAAAATTTCTATTCTAGCAACAAAAGTTCGTTTTATAACGTTTGACAATTTATATTTTTGGAATATTATTATATTAAATTTTCTATGAAAAATTTCTACTTCATTTTAATTTTTTTACATTTTCTTTAAAAATAATGTTTTATTATTAGAAAAAATTATTAATAAAAATAAAAATATATTATTTATTTTTACCCCGGCGGCGGCGATTGTTGTGGCGGTTGTTGAAGCGCTAGGCAGTAGAGGTTGGCAGTGAGCGATGATCGGTGGCGGTGGGGTCGGCAGTTGGCGACGGGCGATGATGGGTGGTGGTTGGCGCCGATGGATGGCAAAGGGTGGGGGAGCGATAGGGGTTGGCAGTGGGCGGCTGTAGGCGGTGGTTGACAATTTGCGGCGGCGTCTGGCGGTGATTGCTGCGACATTCGGTAGTGGTTGTTGCAGCGGTCAATTAGGGTTAGTGACTGCTGATGGTGGGTGGGGGCGGTGGTGGGCGATGATTGACAAAGGAAGGGCAACAGAGAGTGCAACGAGGACTTGAGAAAAAATGAAGGGTTTTGGTAGGTTGTTTCTCATTTTTGTTTTGAGATAAATGAAGGGTTTTGGTAGGTTGTTTCTCATTTCTGTTTTTGGAATATAAAAGCTACAATTTTTAGCTTCTCATCTCTATTTCAAATCTATTTTTGGAATAATTTTTTTTTCAAAAACGAAAAAATAGAATTGCATTACCAAATGAATTTACGTTCCAAACTCGTTCCAGTAATAGATTTGGAATAGAAACAGAGATATGGAATGTTTATCATATGCCTCATAGTGATCAACGTGTTTATGATGGATCAATGTATCATTTATTTGAAAAGGGAAGGTTGAAGTTGCAATTCATTCCCAAAATAGAGAAGATCAAAATTCGTCTTCTGAATGATAATGCGAAAAATTCATAGACCGTTAACGATGGATAGACAGGTTACGAAGTCATGGTTTTTTCCTATGCGCATGAGGAATATTATGCAACCTCCATAAGCACTTAAGCAGGGTCAGCCTAGGAAATTCTCCTCTCTAATCTCTCTTACCGAAGACCTAAAAGTGCTTTGTTTAGCATAGTTTCCGGGACAACGCTAATAACGACCAAAGCGTCGAGTATATCTCGGTCTCTCCATTTAATTTCTTAACCCTCACAGGTGGCGGATATTGACGAGAAACATTTGCATTTTCCCAGGAGACAAACAAGGGAACTAAGCTGTGTTTAACTAGGAGGTCAGCGTAGATCTGCAAACTTAACCTAAACTAAACTAAGCCAAAAAAAAAAAGAGAGAAATTGTGAAGAGTTAACCCACAAGTTTCGATGGAAAAATTACCAAAAAAAAGTCATAAATTTATTGTAATTGTGTCAATTCAGTCTTAAATCTTAACGTTTTGTAATTGTGTCAATTCAGTCCTAAATCTTAAAGTTTTGTAATTATGTTAATTCAGTCCATCCGGCGAATTTTGGTCGGCCGGCTGGCTACTGACCTGATATTTTAATACTATTTTGATTTTTTAAATTTATAATTATAATTTATAATTTTTTTTCTTTCTTTTCTTTTTTTTTTCGTTTCTTTTCTTTCTTCCTCCGCTTTGGTCTTCTTCTTCCTCCGCTCCGGCGACGTACCAGAGGACCGCCGGTGAGCCTCGCCCAGATCTGAGCCGGCGAGGCTCGACCTCGTCCTGGAAGATTCAAGAGATGGAGCATCTCTTTTTACAGTAATCGTAAAAGGAAATCCAACTGCTCCATAGAGTACCGGACACCCATAAATATCCAATCTTCAAGAGCTTTCGAGTAACCCAGCTAACAAATTTTCCTCTTTAGTTTACAGAACGATCGTTGCACGAGCTGAATCTAAAGAGTTCTACTACAAGATTTCGGATCTCTGAAGGAAAAATCCAGAAAATGTGATCAGACACGGACACTTGGAATCGAGCCCCAGAAAGAAGCGATCTTTGCCGTGGGAGACGGAGCCCAAGGAATTATCTGAGAATCAAAAAATCTTTTCTTGAGAACTGCCTTCACCGTTTCATCTGAAGCAGACGAGGCTCGATCTCGCTTGGATTTACGTTAACGAGACAAGCCCGCCAGAAGTTTAAAATTTACCGAATATACTGAATTAGCTTAAATGTAAAAGGTTTAAGATTGAATCGATAAAAAATATATATATTTAAGGTCGGGTTGGCATAATGAGTTTTTTACGTTAGCGAGACAAGCCCGTCGGGAGTTCAAAATTCACCGAATGGACTGAATTAACTTAATTATAAAAAATTTAATATTGAATCGATAAAATATATATATATATATATATATATATATATTTAAGGTCGGATTGGGATAATGAGTTTCGAGGGTGACCAATACTTCACTCGTGTCACTGACCTAACTTGGAGAACTAATTAAAAAAATCGTGTTTGGTTCGGCGCAAGGGCTGTCGGCTAACGATTCCAGGGGTTGTTGGCGGGTCGACATTAGCTTAGTTTTTGGGAAATAAAAGTAAAGCTGCAAACCGGCATTGATGAGATTGGTGGGTGCATCGTGCGGGTCTGGTCGCAACTGAGAAAATTATTACGCTCTCGCTCTCTCTCTGCCTATCAATGGAAAAACAAACAAACAAACAATTTAGGAATAGTTTTGCGAGCTAAATATAGTTAACACGATACTCAAACTGAACGAATATATTCATTTTTCTTGAAATAAATATGAAAAAATAAATATGAAATATAAAGATTTATGTGATTCGATTAAGGTGATCTACGTCTACGGGCGAAGCAAAAAATAAGATTCCACTATAATCAAATAGAGCACAGATTATAGAAGTCGATTTTCGCAACTCAAAAAATGCACACGGCTCACAAAACTTTCATACGACGAAAACCGACCCAACTCTTCGCATCACGAACCAAATCTCAATTTTTTCTCTACTTTTGGGACACACAAAAAATATGTCGGATCGGATGATAAATCAAATCGAGTGCATAAAATTCAAAACATATTTAATAATTTTCATTTATATCAATGAGGGTATACCAGCCAACGTCACGGTTTATCAAGCTGCTGCAAAATGAGCACGCGAACGATGTACATTTCCCTCATTTTATCGTGTGCTTGACGTAAGAGATTAAACTCGGACTGAAGGGAGAGAAGAAGGGTCATTGGGCTTTAAAATGAATGGGCCAACCTGAGTTCATGATGAAAAGGGCCGACGTGAAAGCTTTCCAGGCTTTCGGGTTTGCTTGGCATGGCACTAAAACGAAGTGGGTCACAATTTGACCCAAAAAAAAAAAAAGTGGGCCACAAAAATAATTTCTCCCAAAATCCTCTTTTCTTTTCTTTTTTAATTAGGATCTTTTTACATTGGTGTTATCATCACACACACAAAAAACCGTACGTATTAGATTTTTGTTGATTCAATCCCAAGCCTTTTCATTTTTCTAATTGAATCCTAAGCATTTTTCACGTTTGATCGAAATCATTATGTTGGACATTGTCCGTCTTACGTGGCACTACCAACGCTGATCTAGTATTTTTTTTAAATATATTTTTAAATTTTCTTCTCTTTTCATTCTTTTATTTTTTTTTTATTATGGCCAAAGAAGGCAGCAATGTTATCGTAGCAACGGATGAGGCCGCACTGCCTAGACTTGGGCGAGGCTAGCCTTGCCATGGCCTCGACCAACCCATTGTGGCTGTGAGTGAGGGTCGTGACCCTCGCCGACCACAGTAAAAAATGAAAAGAGGTAAAACATAAGGAAAAATGAAAAAAAAATAGAACAACAAAAATAGTAAAAATCTTTACCAAAAAAATTTATAAAAATTATAAATATATTATAAAAAAATTATTCAAGTTAACACCGGTCATGCCACGTAGAATGATCGGTGTCCACATCAACATTTTTATCCAAAATTAACTGAATGGACTCAATTAGCAAATTGTGAAAATGTTTAGGAATCAATTGACAAATCTTGAGAAAGTTTTAAACTCAAATGTCATAATTAAAAAGTTTACGACTGAATTAAAAAAAGCACAATAAGTTTAGGGCATTCTTTTGGTAATTTTCCCCGCCAAAAAATGGCTAACTCTTTAGAATCGACTGGACGCCGATTTGGCCAAAGAGTTTAACTATGGAATCAATATCGATGAATTACTCGTGATACAGTATCAATTACTTAAGGTAGATACCGACGATTATCAAAAAAGAAAAAAGAAAAACCATCAATGACCATGAATGATAATTATCGATAATCATGAAATACGTTTATCGATGCACGATGAGGCATGATCAACGGACCTCTTGTTTCGATAACAAAACCAATAGATGTTCAGTATCATTGTAAATGTGACGAAGTGTTGGTCATCGGGGAAAAGAAATTACATAAATGAAGACGTGGATTAAATACATGGATCATTCAGGCCGCTCATGACAAAATTTCTGTTTCAGAAAGAATTTCTAGAACATAAATAATTTTTTTTATTTTTATTTGAGAATGAGTTTCTAAACAAAATAAATGCGTTTAATAAAGTCAAAAATTTGTTATTTCTAAAATGGAAATTAATTTGACCGGCGGAGGCGACGGCGGCAGGGGGAACGACCGCAGGCGGTGATCGAAGAGGGCTGTGGGCGGCGATCGGAGAGAGCGGCTGGCGATGGTGACGGTGGCCGGCAATCGAGGTGCGACCGGCGGGGTTGGTCGTCGACGGAGATTTCTATTTTTCAAAGAAATAATTTTTTTTGTTTCTTATTTCTGCTTCAATTCTCAAAATTGTTCAAGAAATAGTTTCTTACAATTGCGTTACCAAACGAATTTCTGTTCCAAATCTAGTCTAGAAATAAAAATATGTTCCAAAAAATGTTTCTGATTTGTTTTCATGCACCTCTCATAATGTTCCCATCAAAACTTTTGATTCAAAAGTGAAACAACTTTGACATCCACAGGCAAGGTCAATCATCATGAGATGTTGACAAGGAGAGATCTAGATCTCCTGCGCTGGTCAAATTTGGGCAGGGGTGTCCTAATCACATCTAAGCTGTCCAATCAATTACGGACGGCTCAGATCAAAAGAAAATGCGGCTACTTTATTATTATTATTTTATTTTTTATTTTACTTTTTCAAGTCCAATCGTGGCCATCCGTAATTGATCGGACAGACGGTCACGATTGACAGCGGCAGGGGTGCCCCTTTGTGGCTGGCCAAACAATCTACTCTAGACGAGGAGCGCAACAGGTTGACCATCTAAATCGAGCTAAGTGCTGGCCAGAAAGGAGAACATGAAGACTACGATTAAGACCGTTATCTATCGACGGTTGAGTGATATAATGGCATGACAAATTGTAACCATTTGTAGATGAGGTCTTTAGAATGTATCATTTACTTTTTAATTTATTGTCGACCTTCTTTGTTATGCTAATTCAATACACGTCCAAATCACCACTGAACTCATCCCGCAAAAAGTCAAAGATCAACCTTTGGCGAGTGTTCTTCACTTTTTCGGGTCAACACCCATTTTCTAGTGAACCGATTCCTGCTTTGTTTCTTTTCTCAACACCCATTTTCATTCTAGGAAAATAAAAAAAAAATAAAAAAAATTAAGATTTTTTTTTAAAAGCTGTAGAAATCGCAAACTTAGTGTTAGTTGTGCTATGTGGAATACCCAATAACCACATCAGCAATTCCCAATCAAAATTGATCGAAAAAGATTAGATTGACAAATCATCAAAAGATTTAGAGCTTAATTGACATCCGAATAATAGATTTAGACTTAATTGACATCCGAATAATAGATTTATGATTTTTCTTTTGGTAATTGACCCTGAAAATTACGACACTTTTGGTGCCCTTTTCTGATTTGTTTTTAATACTAATTGGGGCGTAATAATTTTTTTTTCCAAATTTCTTTTACCATAATTATTCTGTTTGCCTTATATTTTCTTTCGTTTCTCTACCTAAAATAAGTTATTGCATTGTTTACTTGAGATATTTGGATCATTAAGTGTAACCACAAAGCCGTAAAAGCCGATATCACTCCTCCGTTACTTCACTAACTTAGGGTACAATTGCAAATTCAAGATGTGCACCAGGATTTGGAAATAAAAATTTCATTGTACAGTGAAAGAGAAAAAAACCTTTACCCCAAAATTTGGCGATCTTGTGTTGGTAACCTCTAAGTTTGTATATAATATCTACTATCTAGTGGTGTCTATAGGTTGAGTATCCTTAATACCCGACCCGACCCGACCGAAGACATAAAGGATGTATGTTTTTGACCCGGCCGAGGCTCGACAAAAAAGTCGTGTTATCCCAGACCCTCACTCGACGAGCAATCGGATCAAAATCTCGTGGGCACATTGGAAAAGAAAATTAAAACTGAACAAGAACCAAGCGAAAAAGGAAAATAGGAAGACTAAACGGAGAGATCAGAACAAATGCAAATTATCCATCATGAGAGCGTAAATGAGGAGGTATAATTATTTTTTGAATGAATTGAAAGCAAATGACGGAAGGCTTATGTATTAGTGACCCAAGTCTCAATCTCCTCGTCATACAGGATCCGGATCCCCTGATGTGATCGTGAACGTCCGTTTAATCACGAATGGCCACAATCACATCAAATTGCGGCTAGGCAAATTTTTTTTTTTGGGTCACTTTTGTGGCTAGGCAGGGGATCCGCGCCTCATCATACAAGGCCATATTTATCCATGGAGACCATATTTGCCGGCGAATGGCTCATCCTCACCTTGGTCTAAATTTTATCCTTTTCCATTCGCGCACCGAATGTTCGACGAAAATGCCTGAACCATGCTCTCCTTCAATCCGACTTACACCCACTTCGTCATCCTACGCCACTGTCGATGTCACCATAAACTTCATCATCCTACCCCAATAACGACCCTAGGCGGCAGCAAAGGCTGTGCAAGCCATTGCCTCTGCAACATTTTTTATTAAAAAAAAAAATTAAATTGGTCTTACGAAATCAAGGTTGAAAAGATTGAAAAAAATTAGTCATTCACAGCCACTTATAAAAGAATTGCTAAAAAAATTCAATACTAATAGGTGTAGCATTGCCGCTAGAATCAGAACATCGTATTTCTTTTTGGATGATCCCTAGACAAATAGTATCGTGAGGTGAGAGTGAAAAGAACCCCAACAAGGAGTGTAATTTTACCTTTTTTTTTAGTTTGAGATTGAATATTTTTTTAAATGACCACATGGAGTGAATTTTTTTAAAACAATTGTCCCGTGGATCAATTTTTAATTATAAATGACGTGTCACTAAAATATTTAAATTATAAATGTCGTACATATTTTTTATGGAGATCTTTTGTCAATGACACTTAACTGATTTTTTTTTTCGATTTGGTAATTAAGTGAGTCGGATAAAATTTTTAGGAACGTTTACATAAATTTTGACACTTTGTTGCCCTTAAAAGCAAAAAAATCATCCGACACGTTGATTGGCAAGGAGGGTTCCCGCTTTGTTACCTTTGAAGACGGCGGCGATGACCACGGAAACAAATTAGGAAAACATATTTTCCACCACCCAAAACAAGGTCGGGGTTTATCATTTGAGCCACGAACCCGAACAGCCGACCGCGAACCCGAGCTCCGTTCCCCGCCTAGGGTTTAAGCATCGCCGGCGGCGACGACTACGAGGATGGGCGGCGCCACCAGGTTCCTGATGCTCCTCGCCGCCCCTCTCCCGCCGCGCTGCCCCTACCTCCTCCGCTTAGCTCGCCTCCACCACCACTGCCGCTGCCCCCTCCACATATCTTCTCTCACCTGCCGCACTCTCCATCACCACATCCTCGGCGCCTCTACAAACCGTCTCCTTCCACTCCGAATCAAGTCCTCTTCGCAGCAATTTCACGCTCAGGCTTACGCCGTCAGCGACGACCATTTATGCGACTCCGCTCATCCGTGGCCGGAGTGGCTCAATCTCATCAGGAGCTTATCGGCCGGTGGTTATTTCCGCAAGGAGGGATTGGGTGTAGTGGCGGCGCGAGGAATTGGCGGCGAGGCCGAGTTCGTGGCTGGCGTGGATTTGCAGGAGGAGTTCCTTCGCGCAGCTGAGGCTGGCTTGGCTTTTGCAAGCGATCGGCCTCATCTTTTGAGGTATCGTTTGTATGGAAATCTTGGTCCTCTCCATAGTTGCCTTTTTTTCGGCGATGGGTCATATTCACTCCTGGAGTTGGTTGTGTAGGGCACTCTCGAAGAGAGATATTGACGTGGTGGTCGAAAATGGAGCTCCTTCCTTGTTCAGGAATGCTGATGATTCCATCAGAAAAATGAGGGCGTTTATGAGTGGGGAAGAAGTTGGCGTAAGAACTCATTTTCACTTGTCCTTTGCTTGTAATTTTGTTGCGCTGATACTTTATTTGCCTTTTGGTTGTTAAATATGCACACGACATCAAAATTGGTGTTACCAAGTGAGCTTTAGGTAATTATCAAATCCGATCTTTCTTTATATTCGAACACTTGGTGAGCAAGATCATTTGGAATAGTACGTGCTTGTCTGTTTTGCTGATGGCCTCTTGCTCTATCCAAATTTCCCAGATCATTTGGCATACACAAACAGTTTTTGCGGACTTGCATTTGGTGGTTGAGTCCTAGATGTTAAGACTTCGATTTGGTCTAGTTTTCTTCTTAGAATCCACTTCCTATAATTGGGTCAAGTGTAACTTTGGCCAATTTGAAGTTGTGGTTGTGTGTAGGTAGCGCAGTCATTAACTAGTTTAAAGTTAGTTTCAATTCTGTATACAGTAGATAATGCTTTAATTTTTCCGGTTCATTTTCACCCTTCTAGCCTATTTGCTGCAACCTTGTCAGAAGCCGTCCTTATTTTAGGTAATCCACTTCATTGTTTTGCAGGTAATACTGTGCTTATTCAGTTTTGCTGAAAATCACCCTTTATTATGGCAGATCTGTTTTATTAAGTCTCGGTGAACTTTTTCCTTTACAATCACAAATCACTGCATTACTTGGAGCTCATAGTTTTTCTGATAGATTGATGAGGGTTCATCATTCCTGATGCGTCTTTGTGACCGAGCAATTCTGTGGATTTTGTGTTATGGTGGTCAAAATGGACATCTGATTTCGGCATTCTTTTTGCTTGTTTTCATTGCATAGATTGTTGATGGAGATAAAGCGCAGACAATTGATCTGATGAGGTTTATATTGAGTTATGCCTGCAGCCCCACCACACCAGAAAAAAGTGACTTTGGTAATCAAAATTTAATTGCATCAGTGCGGAATCTGCTACGAGAGATGGCAAATCCAAGTAATTTTGCTCCACCATTTAACTTTGCTGGTTCTCTCGAGAACCAGTTCTTTGGTGGCTATGGACAAATTCCTAGGCCCCAAAGGCCAGATATCGAAATGAAAAGAGGTGATTGGATCTGCCCAAGGCAAGTGCCTTGTTCTCTGTACCCAAACTGAATTTCATCCGTCTTTTACCATTCTGTGTAAACAGCTTCTTATCATATGCGAATTAATCCCTCAATTTACATTTACGAGCAGGTGTAGTTTTATGAATTTTGCAAGGAACATGAAATGCCTTGAATGTGAAGAGGCACGACCAAAGCGACAGTTGACAGGCAGAGAGTGGGAGTGTCCTCAGTGAGTATTTATTTGCTAATTTAGATGTTTCTTACAAAAGATTTTGTGAGTCGCTATTATTAGTATGACTTTTACATACAAGAAGTTATTTTTTTGGGTAAGGTACAAGAAGTTGTTGTCATCATCATCATTTTTTTTTTTTTTCACATTCTTAGATGTGACTTCTTCAATTATGGGAGGAATCAAGTATGCTTGAAATGTGAATGCAAGCGTCCTGGAGAGATGTCATCCACTGTACCATCTGGATTTGGTTTAAGTCATGGTACTGTTGAAAATGCTAATAAAATTGACTTTGAGAGGAGATTAGCTGCCAATGCAGAGAAGGCACCAAGCTTGTTCAACAAAGTTTCACAACTAGATGGCACTTCAGGCATTTACAGTGCTATAGCTGATGAAGATCTCCCTGAAACTATGCCACCGAGGAAAGGAATGACCAGAAGCAACTTGACTGCTGACGGAACTCCAAAGATTGATGATAACCGAACTTGGAATGCAAATAAGAGACCTGATTCACCTTTTTCCAAGTCATCATCTCCACAGCAAGTACAGACTAGAGGAAACTATTCTGGTTATGTTCCTTTTGTGCCTTTACCTGCTGACATGTTTGCGAAGAAACCCGGAAATTCTGAAACTGCGTCAGACAACTTGGTGACAGATGGAGCTGCTTCTCTTGCTTCAAATGCCAGAAACCAGGGTTCATCTGTATCTGGAATTAACGTCTCTGGTAAATCAGGAGCTGGTCAACTGCCTCCTTGCAGGCCAGTTACCCATACCGAAAGCCAAGATGGAGGAGAAGAAAATTCTGAGAGATGGTTTAGGAGAATTGCAGAATTACATGATGCCCGAGATCTGCCATCTGCCACTTCTGATGAAGATTTCCCTGAGACCATGTCCACGCACAAGGGAGAGAACCGATTTGCAGTTGGAAGGATGAAAGGTCATTCTTTGACTTCTCCAACATACAAGAGACGTGCTGCAACCGAACAAGGTAACAATTCCGACTTTGTTCCCTTTGTGGCATTCCCTCCTGGGTCCTTTGCTAGGAAGGAACACCAGCAGCCTGGCAGTGCCAATACTGCTAATTTTGATACAATATCAACTCCTGCAGGGAAGCTTCCACTGGAGGCAAATGATTCAATGCTGCCTAATCGCAACGGGCAACCAATGGGAAACCAGCATATCGATGGTGGGAGCTCGAATGTAAAACCCCCTGTAGAGAATCCAACTCAAAATAGTTCAACCATGACTAAAGGGGCAGATAATGTAGGGACGCTGCAGGACTTCGGCAATCCTCAGAAAAGTAGCCGGAGTAGTGTTGGATCATTTCAAGCTGGTAGAGATACAAGGGAAAGGACAAATCTGGTGACCAGTTCATGCCAACCATCAGAAAGCTTGAATGTGAGAGAGCAGTGGAGAGGTAAGAGCTTGGAGGGTTCAGCCGTGAAAGAACCCAATCCTCTGGACATGTCAGAGGAGGCTAAGGCAGAGAGGTGGTTCCGACGTGTTGCCCAGATTAAGGACATTTCAGAGCTGAGCCAAATACCAGATGAGGATTTTCCATCAATAATGCCAATGCGGAAAGGAGTAAACAGGTTTGTGGTGAGCAAGAGGAAGACGCCATTAGAGAGGAGGCTGACTTCTTCTCAGTACAGAAGGAATCTCCCGGTTGTGACCTCTGATCCTTTGAAAAACGAAAATGAGAATAAGTGATATCGAGGTTTTCCAACTGTTGTGGTAATTTGTAAAATCATTTACTTGGCAATTTGTTTTTATTTAAGGTTAACAGTTTACTTCAGAAAGTGACTCTTTATCTATTTACAAAGTCCGCAGAAAACATCTGGAGCCTTCAGGTCTCAGCTTATGATTTCTTAATCCACTTCGCACCTCGTGTGCCATTGCTTATATTCAATATAACAAGAGGAGATAAAAGCAATGTGTTTGTGGAGAAGATGGAGAGTAAGGTGTTGGAGACTGTGTGGCAGGAGGATCTTTTTTAGGGTGATGAAACCTTGCTCGGATTGGTAAAAGACGAAGGAAATTTTGGTTTTCAAGGATAGGAGTAGTAGTTGTAAGGGAGGGTGGGCAGTGTTGAACGGGTGGTCTCGCTGTGGTTGTGACTCCTGTGTTCCTTGTACGTGGAACAGTGAGATGAAGCTTCACATAGTTGTCGAGGAACCTGCAGAAGGTAATTTTAGTAGTGCATTCCACTTTTGCTGTCTAGTGTTAATTTTTCTTTATCTTTTATTTCCAAACTCTTGGATCTTATATTACTTACCATATGAGTTTGCCAAACTCCTTAATAAGGTGATTTTGTAAACCGGTCTTAATATGCTCTGCTTTATTCATCGAGTGAAATATGGACTAGGGCCACAGCTTGAAGTAATAAAATTGTACTGTTGCCTCCTCCTTTCTCAGCTGCTTATTGGAGGGTTGCAATGTCTGCATCTCACTGCCACATGGATGATTAGGTTTACAGTAAGTAGAAAGCTGAATCAGCAAATGTAGTAGCATGTGCCAGAATCTGGCTACTGATCTACTATTGTCTCTTGCGCTTTACATAAGTAGAATAAGTCTCTCTTGCCGTGTGGCTGGTAGTGGTAGTAATCTATTGGTACTCCAACCAAAAGGGAGAACACATGAATATAAAAAGCATATATGATCCATTCAACAATCGATGTGTGATAACAACAGTTTCAATACATTCTCTCACGTGCAGACCGGATTGACATGTGAAAATTGATTAGGGTGTGGATACGCGAAAATGAATGACACTGACTTTGATATCATGTTTTAATGGTAATAAAAAAGAGATAAAAGAAGGGAAGATAAACACCCAATAATTAACGTGGTTCAAACGATCAAGAGAAAAAGAATCTATTGGAAGTTCACATTCATGGTGGCAAATCCCGATTCATTTTATTTTTTCGGGGTAAATTTATTATTCTTTAATAGATAACAATGCAATTTGTTACAATCATGAATTTGATAACTATGAATATTGCACAATCCAATTATCTTTCCTATTATATTGAAATTAAGAAAATCGTCGTTCTTTATCGTTCTAACATAATTAAACTCAGTTTTTTGGGATGCCCCACGTGAAAAACGCAATTGTAAAGGTGGTGACATTTTTGGGTCAGCTTTTGGACAGAGACGGTCTTCCTTTCTCTTTCTGAGCAGGCACAGGCCAACCAAAGGCTCTTCCCATGCTTTTTGATGGCCAAAAGTTGAATGACTTTTAATTTTGAGTTAATACAACAATCCTAAATTAATATACACATATGATAAATTTAATCCAAATTAATTTTTTTGTCAATAGAAATATCAAATTAGTACATGTGTGACAAGAGCTGTCAATATGTCATAGATCTATATTTGACCCATATTTTGTATAAAATAGATCTTATATGTGTCATTAAATTTTAAAGAACCCAATAAAAATAGGTTCAAAAGTTTACAACAAAATTAAGTCGGTCAATAATTGGTCCACACATAAATCCACTTTCGACCCATATTGGAGTCATTTTCGACTCATATTGGAACCATTTTCGACCCATAAGGACATGCTCCTTCCACAAGCTGCACATGGTCACGGTAGCTGATCCAAGGCCCTGGCCCTGATCCCGGGGCTAGAGTCGGGTCGGGACTAGCGATCGAGATCGAGGCTGGAGTCAGGCCGGGGCTAGCAACCGAGGACGGGGCTGGGATCGGTGACCGGGACCAAGGTAGGGGATCGGGTTAGGATAGGGTCCGGCGCTTGCGAGCCGGGTTGGGCCGGGGCTGGGGCCGACGACGGGGGTTGGGGTCGGCGACGGGAGCTGGGGCCGGTGTCTAGGGCCGGGGCCGATGCCGGCGATTGGGGTTGGGGCTGATGATTGTGGCCATGGCCAAGCCTAGGGCTAGGGTTGGGGCGGGAGCCAAGCCTGGGTCAATTGGGGGCTGGGCCAGGGACTGGGGACGGAGTTGGAATCGGTGATCAGGACTGGGGTCGAGGCTAGGGACCGGGGACCGTAGTTGGGGCCTAGGGATGGGATCGGGGATGTGGACGGGGCCGAGGATTGCGGATAGGGAAGAGGTCGGGGTCGATGACGGGGACCGGGAATGGGGCTAAGGCCGAGGCTAGTTCCATGGTCTGGGCCGAGGCCAGGAGCCGGGACCAGGAGCGGCGGCCGGGGCCGGCGACCGAGGTTCGGGCTGATGCGGGGGCAGGGATTGGGGCTGGAGACCGGTACCAGGGTCTGTACCATCGACCGAGGCCAAGGCCTATGACCAAGACCGAGTCGGGGCCGGGGCCAGAGCCGGCACCGGTCACGGTCTTGGCCCCTGTCCAGATTCCGATGGCTTCCACCGGCCCTTGTAGCTTTAAAAATTTCACTAGTTTTTTTTTATTGTATGGAAGTATTTTAATGATATTATTTTCTTAAAATATTATTGTGTTTCGATAATATGAATTAAAACGGGTCGGTCGGGTATGGGTCAGTCGCATGTCAAGTCAAGTATGGGTCATTAAATATGGGTCAAATCATATTCAACTTGATCCAAACCCGACCCGATCCACCTATTTGACGCCTCTACGTGTGACGAATCCTACTCTCCATTAATTTCGCCCAAAATTTTACGGTCAAGTTGTCGAGCTAGATGATACGTGACGATTGACGAAAAAATCAATTTAGGATTTTTGACTTCCGTTTGTTGCATGTGTGCCAGTTAGTTTAAAGTTTTTTTTTTGTAGTATTAATTAATTTAACAGAAACTATTGTCACAGGTGTAACAATTTGATTTTTTTTTTTGTGGTTAAAAATTTAGTTGATCAGTAAATTGGTCACTAAGTTTGAGGTTTTTTTAGCTAAAAAAAAATTAATGAGTATAAGTACCAATTTGGGTTTTCTCTTTTGCGTGCCGTGACTGTGAAGCATTTCGGGTGCGCATGACAACACTTATGGCAGGGTAGTCAATTTCTAGCAAGAAGTTAATTTTTTAACTTCTTCTTAGAAGCAAAAGTTGATTTTTCTAATTCTCAACCAGATTGACTTCTGATCAGAGAAATTCGTTTAGTAAAGATTAAAAATTTGAAACATTATTAAAAAAAGTTCAATGGCGGCGGCAACTGACGGCAGACGTCGGCAGTGGCAGGCGGGCGACGGTCGGCAGCTGCGAGAATGACTTCTAGAGTTGGAGAAGTAAAAAAATTTTATTTATTAACGTTGGCAAAAAATCTTGCCAGAATTAGAAAATCCGATCAGAATTAGAAAATCCTACAAGTCAATTTTTATACCAAATATATTTCTCCTTTAAATATGATTTTACCAAATGAATTTTCCTATCCAAAATTGATCTGATAAGAAAATGAAAAACGTAACGCGCACCCTTAATTTTTGCTTTGAAAGGATCGTGGTCCCATAATGTTAAGAAACACATCGGCAAAAAGTGGGCGTCGTCATCAATCGAGGAGTAGCTGAACAGCTCCAGATCGCTTTAGGATGGTCATCAATGAAAGTATCCCCGGAAAGAGACCTTTACCAAATGAGCATAACTATCACGGACTTCCCCCATATTCCAATTCATTCAGCTCCAAACACAGATCTTGCCCTTTTAATTAACGCAGGAGTCTTGGACAGCCTCCGACCTCGACCCGGAGGTTGTTATCTTACTAACAAACGATATGGGTCCCGAAAGGCGATTATTCAATTCGTCGTGATACTGGACTCCGTCGATTGGGTCACAGAATCGGACACATCACACGACATTGTGTTCATAGTAGTCACTCCGGGGCTATATAGCACAACGCGATAAGTCAACACGTCATTTTTGGAAAAAAAAAATAGAGAATTTTTACATGTTGGGATCACGTATATTAAATGCATATTTCTATATATAGATGATAAATTGTTATGTATATTTCAAAATGTCGGCAATAAGTTTCGTCTTATCCTACCATTAGGGATTGATAAGTAGATTTTTTTTTTGACTAAGATGGGTGTACTATTTTGGGGTGAGTGAACATATGAATTAAGTATTTTTTTCCATAAATTTACATTTTTTTGGGGATAAGTTTTAAATTATAACCTTAATTTATTTAAAAAAAAATACTTAAAATTAATTTGTGCATGTCAAAATGGCATGTGAGGATATTGGATTTCTCATTAATATGTCTGGAATGCTGATATATGTCGTAGAAACTCGAAGTGTCCAACTGGACACGGAGATACCATCTCACGGGCGTTTTGCGAGCTAGTTAAGTCCATGCCAGACTATCACCTAACCCAGTCGCGTCAGATCACCAGTTGTTACGATTTGTTGTTGATCGATTCGATATAGAAGTTATTGTAGGCGTAGCTCAAGACCTTTCTCGTTGAATTGAAACTTGTTCCTTGACTTCCCTGTAGATTGGCGCTCATTATGTGAAGACAAGGAGAAAAACAATTTGCTAGACCGTTCGTCCGTCTTAGGCAGGCCAAATCTTATGGTTTTTTTTTTTTTTTGAGGAAGGGGGCGATGGTGTTTTTGATCAAACATTCTTGAAATAGGAAAGACAAGACTAAACAAATTGGACTTTTATTGGGATCTCTTGATTCAGCCGTAGACACGAGAAAGTTCTTTCAAGGACGAATATCAACAATATCCTATTAAAATCAATCGGAAGGACTAAATTGACTTTAGGTCAAAAGATCTGAAACTAAATTAATATTAATGCAATATATTTAGAGACTTGTCTAACACTTCTTTCCCAAGTCCTCGGCTTCAAGTCTTGACACTTTCTATTGGTGCTGAGAGGATTCGTTCTCATGTGGACGAGGATTTTCCATCGATTGGGTAATGAAATGATAACCGAGACTCTCCAATCTACAGCCAATCGCGTCGGCTTAAGAGGTTTCTTTATTGATAAGTGGATGCGCCAATTAATACACCCGACGACGCGACCTTCGCTATATTAACTTTTTTTTTGTTCTTTCCTTTTTATCGAGTAAAATAGCTTCAAAACAAAAATAGCGAATAATAATAGGGATGAGCAAAAAAATCGCGATCTATCCAAATCGAGCAAGACTATACCTAATAGGCTGATTTTTCATGGTAATCGACGAGTACGAGTCCGATTCCCGATTTCAATTTGATGGAACCGGTGGGCATTGATTTGGTTGGAAACCATCCAACTAAACCGGACCTATTTATATTATATATATATATATATATATATATATGAGAAATTTCTCCCAAATTTTGATTCGGGGAGACTCCCATGATTGCTTGAGCAACTTGGAATATTCTCAGCTTCTTTGTACTTCATAGATTCATTAATTTTTTGTTGGATCTCACACCCAAAAATATCCCAATATCTAGACTATTTTGATCTATCAGGGTCTTGAATTTTAATTGGGCTCTCGTAGTTTTACTTCTACAGGATCTTGGTTCACTAGTGTATCTTTCTTAATTGACACTGGTGCTCAGAACGACAGGTTCCATGGATTCATCTGGAAATGGTTTGATTCTTAGGCGGATCCATGAAATGAGCAGAGGGTCCTTTTGCATAATTGATTCTTAATGGACTGTTTATCGATTCTATAATGGGAGCCACCCATTCTGACCACCTATCAGCCCTAAATAATAATACTAAAGAAGAGGGGAAATATTTAAGGGTCTCAACAGGCAGCACAAGAAGACGACAAATACAGACGGGAAAAAAAATAAAAAAAAAGGGAAAAGGAAAAGAAAAAAACAGGGGACGAAAAAAAGGGCAAAAAAAAAAAAAAATGAAAGCTTTAGGGAGAGAAGAACACGTCCGACCAAGGAAACGAAAAGCCTTGCTAGCGGAAACAGAGAGCCCGCTTCCACAGTCACCCCTATTCCTACGCTCTCTCTCTCTCTCTCTCTCTCTCTAGAGACTCTCTCACCTTCCACCTTCTTCTTCCTCCTCCTCTTCAGCCGGACCGACCACCCACGCCATTTGCTCCCTCTCCCATTCGAAGACACTCTCTTCCTCGTCTCGCGACGTCACCTGGTCGCCTGTACCCTGCTTTTCCGTCCTCCTCGCTCGCACCCATTATATAGCGCCGGAAAACCATCGCTGCGACTACGACGACGACGGCGTTTTGGGGAAGCCATGCCATCGTGTTCCTCGTGAGCCTCCTCCTTCCCGCGTCGCGTTGCTTCGTTTCCCGAGCTTCCGTTGCCGGTAGGCGTCCGCATTGCGGGGAAGTGGCGATCTCGAATGAGAACGCGACGAGCATTTCATGGTCGATTCGCGTGGGTCTTTTGGCTTACAACGCTTACGTTTGGAATCTGTTTGTCTCCGTTTATTGCGAAGCGGGGATGATTTTCTCTGCCCGGAATCGCTGATTTTGTCCGGCGTGGAGGAGGAGTCGTAATGGCCGAAAGGAACAATCCGGCCCTCGGGATTCTCTCGCGGAAATCGCTCTTCTCTCTGTTCACGGTGACGTCGATCGTGTTCCTACTTTCTTGGTTCTTCGTGCTGCAATCTGCCGGCGGTCGGCCTCGCTTCATCGACCACAGCTTGTTGCCCACTTCCAAACTTCTCGCCACATTGGACGCCAGCAACCGTGATAGCCGGAACGAGAATGACGTCAATCCCTCGGTCGGGAACCGCTCGATTCTCATGGACAGTGAAGAAGAAGCTGGCGAAGCACCGAGAGCAAAGACGGATGTGAAATGCAGTTTGCCCGATAATAATAAAGTAGCAGCTCTCAAGGTGTACATGTATGATCTGCCCCCAGAATTTCATTTTGGACTATTGGATTGGAAAGCCAGAGGAAACGGTGTTTGGCCGGACATTCGGACTAAAACTCCGGATTACCCTGGTGGATTGAACTTGCAGCACAGCATAGAGTATTGGCTGACTTTGGATCTCCTCTCCTCGGAGTTTGCAGACACGTTAGGTGGTCGTGGCGCTGTCAGGGTCCGTAATTCCAGCGAAGCCGACGTGATATTTGTCCCGTTCTTCTCTTCCTTAAGTTACAACAGGTATTCAAAGGTGAACCCGCATCAGAAGAAGAGCAAGAATAAGTTGCTGCAGGAGAAGTTGGTCAATTATTTGACAGCTCAACCAGAATGGAAGAGGTCTGGTGGGAGAGACCATGTAATCGTGGCTCACCATCCAAATAGCATGTTGGATGCAAGGATGATGCTGTGGCCAGCTATGTTTATACTAGCAGACTTTGGGAGGTACCCTCCGAATATTGCCAATGTCGACAAGGATGTGGTTGCGCCCTACAAACATGTGATCGGGAACTACGTTGATGATACCTCGGATTTCGATAGCCGTCCAACTTTGCTCTACTTCCAAGGTGCCATATACAGAAAAGATGTAAGTTTCCTTTTTTTTTTTTTTCCAGTGAATGGATAGAATGATATGTCAGTCGCTGCATGTGGACCCTAGGATGTGATATTTAAGTCTGTTCTTGACTTGCTCCTTTAGATACTGTGGTCTTTCTCATGCATAGTTTCTCTTTCACCTTTTCTGATTTCATCTTTGTGCTTGGATTTGCTTAAGTTCGTTTATAAAAGAGAAATTATAGAAGTAAATGTTTAGATCTATCCTGCAGTTTTTATGCGTGATGATCATTTGCAGTTCTTTGTATCTCTTGGAATTTGTTGTTTATGCATGTCACTTGTAGTGTTATCTTTTGCTGATCATCCTAGTTCATTTGTTAGACTATCAAACTCAACGTGTGCTACTAATAATTGATGGCCAGACACTTTAAGAAGGATATGTGAGTTGAATCTACTGTTTTTGGTGTCTCACTTGCATTTGCAAGAGATAGAGAGGTCTGAGTTCAGCCTAATTTTACTGCGATTACTATGAGAGAATGCAAGGAGGAACATTTTCCTTATCTGCTCGGGTTTCCATCATATGACAGTCCCAAGAACACTCTGATTTTGTGTGAATTCAATAGAAACTTTGTTTGTTTAAGCTGAAAGGGATCTGTTCTTGAAGATCACACGACTTAACATGGATCAGAATTGTTGCAAAGAGTAGAATCCATGTCACAGTGCATCCTTATTCCTAAACGTGGAAATGTAGTTGCTGAAAGTTTCATCGATTAGGGGGTTTTGGCGAGTGCTGTTACTATTGAAGATAATGTCATTCTCTTTCTAACCGGTATAATTAGAAGAAGATTTCTTGAATTTCATGATTCTTTTTGGGAAGTGAGTTCAAAAAAATGAAAACTTGTCTATTGGGAGAATTAAAGGACGTTAAATTCCTTTATGCAATCGTGAACTAACAGATCAAGATATCTGATTTTTGCCTTCTCATTTCTGATATTTAGGGTGGATATGTGCGGCAAGAGTTGTTCTATCTCCTAAAGGGTGAGAAAGATGTACATTTCTCATTTGGAAGCGTTCAAAAGGATGGTATCAGAAAAGCTACACAGGGAATGCGGTCGTCCAAGTTTTGCCTCAACATAGCTGGTGATACACCCTCATCCAATCGCCTCTTTGATGCCATTGCCAGTCACTGCGTCCCGGTCATCATTAGTGACGAAATCGAGCTTCCGTATGAGGATGTCCTAGACTACTCCCAATTCTGCATCTTTGTTCGAACTTCCGACGCCATAAAAGAAAATTTCCTCATGAATTATATTAGGAGTATTGGGAAGGATGAGTGGACCCGAATGTGGCAGAGGTTGAAAGAGATCGAGGATTTCTATGAGTTTCGGTACCCATCCAAAGATGGGGATGCTGTCCAAATGATATGGCAGGCTGTAGCTCGTAAGGTGCCTTCCATTAGAATGAAGTTGCACAAGTCTAGGCGATTTGCTCATACTCCGGGTCACGCAGAAAGCGGATTGATATCATTCCAGTTACCCCATAATTTTTGGTGAAAAGATACACATTCCATTCTTTGTGGCTCCCTTTTTTTCAAGAGCCTTCGACATTGTCCTGCCTGAGAAAGACGAGAGCCGCATGTCTTCTCACTGCAGATTTTGAGACTGAAGCTGTAATTGATGCGGAAATAGAAAGGAATGAAGTAATTGTCTGAGCGATTCTTCCAGGATATATTGCTCTTTTATTATTATTATTATTATTATTATTATTTTTAACTTCTCAGCTATTTATGGCCTCTTCCTATAGAAATTTCCTGGTGCGACGACATTAAACGATGAATCTCTTGGGTAGCCGAACAAGTTCATGAATATTCGAATGGCCTTACAAGTTCCTAAATGTGTTTAAGATGGGTATAATACTTAAATAACATGTTGCTGCTCGAATTCAACTTATTTGTCAGTGACTTGGTCCTTTTAGCTGAAATTACAGTTAACATCTGATTTTCATCTTTGCTCGACTAACAACCTTCAATCTCAAGTTCTCCTGGCTTCATCCAGCATTCAAGCGATATATCTATCAGTCCACATTCAAGCAACCTGATCATTCGTCGACTAATGCACATAGCTTCCTGTGCTGTCATACGATGGTATCAATTTGATACTCTGTTTCAACAGTAGACTTGGGGTTTTGCAATATATTGGAGACTTGGAGTCATAGCTTCGTACCTCCGCATATCCTGAGAAAATTTGAAGTGCCCTGCTACCGTCTATAAGATACTCTGTTTTAAACCATGAACAAAAGATGCTTCATTTGGGGAACAACACAAACAGAGAGAAGTTTCGAAAAACGAGGGCTGAAATGAAAAAAAAAAAAAAAAAGAGGCAAGACCCTGCCTTTGCAAAAATCACCATTTCTTTAAATTTTCAAATTTGCTTTCAAATTATTTTTCGAGAGGTGGTTCAGTTGGATGGCCAATCAGCAAAGGTTGTTTGTCTTGTGTTAAGATCTAGCTTAGGTTACAATGAGGTCGAGCTCGCATTGAGAACAAGAAAGCACTGAGACCTCTGCAGGACCCCGTGACTTCCCGTCCATGGGGGACCATGAATCACGTCCCAACAATTTCGAGTTTCAGTATCTTGGGATTTTTATGAATGGGTTTTCGATTCCCAAAATACGAACTGCTCAATATCTGCAGTTATGCTCGCTATTAGTTTCAGCACATGAGCCTGAGTATTCTTCATGATTGTCAGGGTCAATGCTGGCGAAGCTCTGTCCAAAAGATGGCCTATATGACTAAAATCAGCAGCTGCAACACTTTGCTGGGTTTTGAAAAGAGGAAATACCCTTCTTGACAAACTAAATTTTGGATTTTTAGGAAAACCATTCATGTAAATATAAAATAAGAGTTATTCGTAATTATTGCAAAATGTACATGAGACTACCGATTACTTAAGAGTATTCCAACTGTCTGATATTGTTTTCAGTGTTCTTTCTCAAAGTTAGGTGTGGTAGAAAAGGATTATTCGCATCTCTAATGACGAATCCTTTAAACCTCTCAATTAATTTTTCAATGTAATGAGATTGTGTTAAACCTAAAACATTAAAATTCCTTAGAATTTTGATATCGAGAATAACATCAACAGTTGTCCTCCAAGTGTGTCGGTTTTGAGAAGTATTTGACAGAGTCCTGTTCGTATAGTGCTGATACAAACAGGTTCGAGGTGTTGTATTTTGGGAGTCATAGTTCGTGAAGTTGCTCAGCACCGTTGGTAGGAACTAATCGCCTTAAGGAGATTCGGTTTGCCGTTCCTCACCTCTTTTCCTATTTTTCGAGTTAACTATCTAACAATTTTATTTGCTTTGTAATCTTTGAACGTAAATATTGTAATTTGGCTTTTTTATTATTATTATTGAAATATTATCGCCATTTTCGTTTTATTATTTTTTCTGATTACAATAAACAGTGTTACGTATTTCCTCCGATACGTTAACGTGTACGCTTCAGATTTCCAACATTCTTAAGGCGATTAACGCATATACTTATTGTTTAATTGGTTTTATCAAAAAATCGTGATGGCTGATAACAATCAAGTACCCGGTAATGTTCCAAATATTTCTGGAGACATTCCTTTGATTGATTTAACTATGGCTGGTAGAGAGGTTCATACATCGAGGCCAAATGCTGTGGCAGCGAATGCTGCGAGCCTTCGGGCTGGGACCACCTATGGTGGCTTGGGTATACATCAACATGCATTACGTTCCTTGATGATACCATCTCATACATAGAATGAGAAATCGCAAAAAATTTCGCAGCCTACAGGGTATTGTGATTGACCAAAATACCCTTATCCAATTATAAAGGCAAGGTTAAGGCATAAGGGGCAAAATGGTAATTTTGCCCTCGACATCCGAAACGTCGTTTTTTTTTTTCTAATTCCAATTTTCTTCGATATGGCGATGACTAATCCAATTATAATGTTGAAATTATTAATTCTCCATTTTCTAATTTTGAGATTTCATTTCATATCTCAAGCCTCCAAGGGGCGGAATAATTTTTCATGCATTACATATTTATTTCATATCAATTATGTCTTTCGCATTTATGGCATGGGCGAATCAATTGAGTTTAATTTTGAGATACAATCAGAGATCTTGCCTACGGCTAGAGAGGGTGTGCCAAGTTTTAATGGGCTAATGAGATCCAGTATCAGGCTCGTTTTGATCCATTTGAGCTGAAAAGTCTTTCGATTTGATTTTCATTATTTTTATCATTAAGCTTTAATTTGAGTCCAAGAATGCAATACGAGCCCATAATTTAATCAGCGAATCCGATTGGGGTTAGTCCATGAAAGAGTCGAAATTTTTATGGGTATAAGCTTCAAACCCAATTCGATTCAGCCCCTACAATTCTGTGAGGCTTTAATTGATTTAAATCAACTTAGGCCCCAGAACAAAAAATATCACAAGCCCACGTGGACATGAGAATTTCGGCCATGCATCATCTCTTTCTTAGTTGGCCGAGATTTATTAAGCGTCCTTTGCTGCTTAGACATTTTCAGGTTCAAATTTAATCAAGAGTTTAAGTTGGATTGAGATTCCCATCTTAACTAAGTGTTCTACTAGATGTGGGAACCTAAAGATCTAACGGCTCGAGGCTAATCTTATTATAGCAAGGATCGATAATCCAAAGGTCCAAATTAATTCCTCCTCTCACTAGGTTATTGAATCTTGCCTTATGTATGTTCACCTCGATTCATGTTCAGAGGGAGAGGGGGGGCCAAAAAAAAATCTTTCTGGAAATTTCATGCGAAAAGGAAGACGGGGGCTCCTTTTGTTTAGCGCATCATAATACAAAAGAAGTTGAAGGTCCCATGCAAGCTTCGGAGTCCAGCCCTTTTTGTTTTTCCTCTACGTGAGATCTTAACATCGACGTCGCTACTAGCTTCGGAGTAATATGATCAGTTCGCCACCGCCAAGTCACCGCTAGAAGTTTATCCATAGCAGGCGGCTATCTAGCCATTGTTTTATCTTTGTTTTCACCTGATTTGAGGCCAAGATAACCTGTTTTTTGATTGATATCTGGTTGCTAATCCTGTTGTTTGGTTGGTGTTGAGATTCATCAGAGTTTCAAGGCCCGAAACCATCCGGAAGGCGGCCATTTCAAGCGAAGCTCACGTCTTCTACGTGCAATTGTGCCAATTCGGTGCTAAAGTTTTTATCTTGCTAATTCATCCTAAGCATTTTGCATTTACACC
Source organism: Rhodomyrtus tomentosa (assembly GCA_028455895.1). NCBI lineage: Eukaryota > Viridiplantae > Streptophyta > Magnoliopsida > Myrtales > Myrtaceae > Rhodomyrtus > Rhodomyrtus tomentosa. The sequence continues at coordinate 35,056,833 of JAPCWY010000010.1, forward strand.
AATGTAGTCCATTTTCGATCAATTTTGATCGGAAATATATAAATACCAACTATCCCACGTGCACTGATCTGGACAATATTTAATAATAATTTAAAATATTTTTAAATTTTTATTTTATTTGTTATGACGTTGCTGAAAATGAATGTAAAGGAATTGAGGAAGCAAAATGAGAGAAAAAAAGAGGAAAATATTTTCTCCACTTTTGAATGGGGTTTTTTTTTTTTTCCTTCCATGTGTGAAAAATACTTTTCCTTGACTAGATTATTTTTTGCGAACCAAATCAGAAAAATTCGAAAAATGTTCCCTTGAAAGTTGTTTGCCGCGAAATAAATGGAGCATCCATGCTCTTCCTTCAATTCGGAAGAAAAACCATTCAAGATCGACACGTGAGTAACAGTGTGCAGCTAATTTTTTTTCAGGGTCCGGGGAGAAGGTAAGTCTCTACCGGATCGCCCCGTCATTTCTGAGTTTGAAAGTGGGGAGGTATTCCGACGGAGGACCATCTGCAACTTCTTATGGGGTGGGGCTAGTGGTTGGGTTGCCGTTCATTGTTCAAGGGGCGACGGTATAATCCATTATGAGATTCGCGTTTACTATTCTCAGGAAGTGATTGATGGCTATTAGTATTTGCATGATTAGGCAAAGACGATCCTCGGATTATTATGTAGTGTGTTCATTGAAGTGAGAATCCCAAAAGTTCGGGCTAGGGTTTTGTGTGTCTTTAAGTTGTTTAGGCAACCGTTCGTTTGTCTTAGAATAAATTTAAATTTAAAATCTCGCGTAAAACCTTAGTCAATCGCTGTTCGACAAACATAGTATACAATAAACCAATTTAACATCATACTTTAGGCACATCCCACACGCATAAAGCGTTCATAATCCTGATGCGAGATTCATTGCTTGAGATAATATAAGCTAATAAAACCCACTTGCGAAAGGTTTTTCTTAGGGGAAAGTGTTGGAATGCCTTAAACCTGTTGCGTTAGTGTCAATTTAGTTATAGACATTTTAATAGTGTCATTTTAATTCTAAATCTTTTGACATGATGCCAATTCGATCCTTCCGATGATTTTGGATGGGTATTGCTGATGTGGGCTGCGAATAGCCTACATGGCACGATGGCCGGCTAGGCCTGGCCTCGCCCAAGCAAGGATGGTCCTCGTCTCCACGGGTGAGGTTCGGCCTTGCCAGGCTGTAGGGCTAGCCGTCACTTGGGCAAGTTTGGCCTCCCCAAATTTGACCTAGCTGATAGGCATTCTCCGTCGTCCCAACAAGGGCCACCCTTGTTGGCCATCGAAGAAATCTAGAAAAAGAGATATAAAAAAATAAAGGAAGGAAGAAAGAAAGAAAAAATTCAAGATAAAATAAAATATTATTAAAAATATATCTACATCAGTATTAATCATGTCACATAGTCTGTTCGACATCCACGTTATTCATCCAAAAGATATCTACATGAGTGTTCTGACATTTTTCCTTGCTATTTTATGAAAATTAATTTTCCCTTTTTTAGGATGAAACATAACATTAATCTTAAAAAATAAACCCCCCTTGAGGTGGTCGTAGAATCTCTCACCCCGACAAATATGAGAAATCGAAAAACATAAATCACAAAATCAATTTTATTTGCGTCCCACATACTTCTACATTTCATATCTCTCTAGATGATTGTTCATTTAGTTCGAAAGATCCATTTAGTTCGAAGATCGTACTATTAAATAGAGTAAAGTGGGGCACACATTGTATGAGGATGTAACACAGGGAGGACAGGAGGAGTGATCATAGGGACAAAGGGCTCGAACAACAAGTTGTAACTCTTAAGGAGGTTTTTTGGACAACGAAGGGACACATATATACAAATTGAATAACACATCGAGAAGCGCCTCGTTGGGATGCAGGTCTCTCGATAAGTGGAATCGAGATGTCAATTCTTTGCGCAAGCGAAAACAATTTCGGAATATGTGATCCCTTGGAAGTAAAGGAGAAAACGTCACGAGGTGCTCAATATTGGATAAACCAAAATAGACAATATCTCGGTAAGTTAGGTCAAGATATACGAGACATGAAGGGGACCTTTACAAAGGCGACCTCCAACTCCCGTGCTAGAAATCTCCAAAAGTCTCAATCAACTGCCCTAACCCTCGGATTGGTATTCCATATTTCCACGAGAGATTGCCAGCCCGTAGGCAAGTGCTTTGGTTTTTTCAGTACTGACGTGTCGGGCTTTGTAAGCTCAAATCCCGTAGCTTTCAATTCGAGCTAACGGAAAATAATTACCTAAGTTAGAAAATAAAATGAAAGCAGCCGTTGGGTGAAGAAAACAATAAATGTGCATGAATGATATGCCATTTATTATGAATCAGACAATCGATTGCATGTTTTGAAAACAACAAATGAAGATCGAAACGACCGGATTACCGATGGTGACCCGGTTGAATCGCCCAAACAAAAATCATTGGACGAGAAGAAAAAAAAAAACAAGCTAAAAAAATCACATCAGAGGCGCGAAATTACCAAAAAAGTCGTAAATATATTGCATGTTTATCAGTTCAGTCGCAAATTTTTTATTCTGTTAATTGAGTTATAAATATTTTGACGATTTATTAATATAGTTTGCCCGATCAATTTTGATCGAAAATCGCGTAGACAATCGTACTAATGCCTAGTTAAGCCGGCTTGTACTATTCAACTGTCGAATCACTACTTCACACGTAGTCCGATTCTTCAACCGGACGCATCCACCGTCATTATCGGTTCCGACACACGATAAATCTACCAGAAATATAAAGGGCGTCTGACTCTGAGTGGTTGAATCTGTATAAGAAAGAGTAAATTTATCAGTGGGGCAATCGCCTGTCAACCGTCACCTTTAGCCGAAGTCGAGGTTCGATTTTTTAGCCACAAATCCAGTGGAAAAATGAGGGGCCAGGATGGTATTTTCCCAAAATAATATAGTTACAGACTCTTCATAATTATGATGCATCTACTTTGTTTTTTTGTAAAGAGGAGAGCAAGTCTTGTTTTTGATTTTTCATGCTCGTGTTCTCTTAGAAATGTGGAAATTGAGAAAGTATTTTGTCCCAACTTCTTCCGGTAATTTTACTATATCTTCTTAGCCCTTTGGTTTTGGTTTAAACTTCATTTCTCCGGTTGATTCGGTTGATTGGGACGACAATTTCTCATTTCGAATCTGTAAAATCAGAATTTCGATCAAATCACACGTCGTAGTATACTAGTCCTTCTAATTCTTTAAGAGGTTTATTTAAAATATTCGCGATATAACTAGAAAGATGTCTCAAATACCACACATGGTTTACTGGACATGCTAATTTGATGTATCCCATTTGATATCTTCGTATCTGAGAATCAACAAATTTGATTCCGCATTGCTCACAAAATTTCGGGTCCTCTTTTTCATTTCCGATTGTTTGATAATTTCTACAAGCACAAATCCCACTTTTTATAGGTTCAAAAATTCTTTCACAAAACAATACACCCTTTTCTGATTTGTTGGTTTTTGTAATGATAAGTATAAAGTTTTGATCATGAAACACGACTCTCGGCCCCCCACCAGTAGCTGGAGGAACTTCTGCGAGCTAGATATGAATGTGATGCTCTTGCCCACCGTCAGTGACGTACTCCGCGTTTTAACAGTTGTCCCTGAGCGGCAGGTGCCCTTTGCTTTGCCCCTCTCGCTGTATGAAGCCCAGTTTTCTTCGGAGAGAAAACCCAGAAGCGTCACTAGCTTGTGTCCTTACTCTGGTACTCACTGTCTCATACGGGGGCAGGCTAAGGTAATCTCTCTCTCTCTCAGTTGGTTTCACGTAGGAGAGAATTTTTCTTACACTCTGAAACGTGTGCTCATTGGGTGTCTGTCGGATGTAGCTTTTCGGCTTGATGATATGTATGTTCTGTTTTTCGGCAGTTTTACACATGTAAGCTGGCTTCATATCAAGCCACATCCCACTGAGATCATGAGTGGCAGTGATTCTTCAATTATGATGTGAGTGTCACAAACTTTGCTTACATTCTTGCCACGTTGATGCACTGACTAAGTTGCAAAGGACAGAGTGTTAAAGAGAGTGATTTTGCATGCATGGGACGCCTAATCTATATGAGCTATATGAATTCACAAAGATTTACTAGTACATTTCTTTATGATCCTGCGGCGATCCAGTTTCTCGGCCAGTCTCCGGCAGTAGCAGTACCTTCGGATTGAACAAAGACTACTCGGAGTCCTTCGGTTCTGTCATATACAGAATTGTGTTTCCCGTGAAATTTCACGCTGCTTCGTGTTTTTCTGGCAGGATCTATTGAGTGGCGATACGATGGAGGAAAGGCTTCTTGGTACAGAAGCGAAAGACACAACTAGTCTGACAGGGAAGGTCCGGGTGGAATCAAAGAAAATATGGAGAGTTACCTTCCCTGCTATGCTGGCCAGAGTGACCTCTTTCGGAATCTTGGTAGTGACGCAAGCATTCATCGGGCACATTGGCGAGACAGAGCTCGCCGCTTATGCGCTCATTCAAATCATTGGCATACAATTTGCCAACGGAATAATAGTAAGCAGTTGTCTCCCCATTTTTCAGTCAAAGTCTAAAGACATTATTTTGGGGTCTATTGTTAACGGACTCCACGATGTATTACATTGCTACTACCACACTGATAGATGAGCTCTGGTAGCTTTTGTTAGCAAATTTCTGAAAATGATTAAGTCGTCTGATGATTATGGACTGGTACCGCATCTCCATGAAACTATGCAAAATTTACAACTTTTTTTCTGAACTTTCTGCAAAATGTGGAAAATGGGCGATTGAGAGAGGAGCTTGACTTGAATGTTGAACATTAGGGTGTATAGGCCATGTGAATCCACCAAATTTGACGAGGCGTTATCGAGAAAATCTGACTGAACTTCGTAAATGAAACTTTTTGATCCTGCAGTTGGGCATGTCAAGTGCAACCGAAACATTATGTGGACAAGCGTTTGGTGCAAAGCAATACCACATGTTAGGTATTTACTTGCAAAGATCTTGGATCATCAATCTGGTCACCGCGACCATCTTGGTCCCGGTCTTTGTCTATGCCTCGTCCATTTTCAAGCTTCTCGGTGAAGAAGATGAAATAGCTGAAGACGCTGGTTACATTGCCCTGTGGTTCATCCCGATCATCTACTCCTTTGTGTTCAAGTTGACCATCCAAAATTTCTTGCAGTGCCAGCTCAAGAACACTTTCGTAGGATGGCTCTCCGCCGTCTCGTTTGGTATACATGTCTTGTTGTCTTGGCTCTTTGTTTACGTACTCGATTGGGGAATCCCAGGAGCGATGAGCGCGATGATAATATCGAATTGGTTAGTGGTGATTGGCGAGTTTGTGTATATGTTTGGAGGCTGGTGCGAAAGTACTTGGAAGGGGTTCACGTGGGCTGCATTCGCCGATTTATGGCCAGTCATAAAGCTTTCGGCATCCTCTGGGATTATGTTATGGTAAGACTTTCTTTTCCGGCTCCTAAGAAATTCTGGGTAGACGAAGGAACAGATTGGAATAAAATTGGTCATGATCTTGTGTCGTTAATGTTGCGGTAAGGTTAGAATTGCCTTGATCAAAATAGTGAGGGGTTGTGTCCTGGTGTAAGTTTACACCAACTGAAACACCCCGACAAAACTCTATTGCCTTTGGTGAAGCACTTGCCGACAAGATTAGATACACTCTGATGTTTATACGTGTATTTTACGCGCTCTCCATTGGATTGATCCTTCCTCTGTCCTTGATCGAAAAGCTTGGAGTTGTGGTACAATGCTGTCTTAATCCTCTTGGCTGGATACATGACAAATGCCGCCGTTGCAATATCTGCCTTCTCAATTTGGTATGACGGCATCGAATTAGGCATCTTATGTCTTCGACTTTGACACTAGTCGCCACAAAATTGATGAACGGAATTGATTTTTCTTTTCAGCCTCAACATCTCGGCTTGCGAGTTGATGATGTGCCTCGGCTTCCTAACTGGAGCTAGGTATGGCTTATGATGAACCCGTGCCAATCTTTGAGTTGCTCCCTGCTTGCTTGACGCTATGTGTCTCGACTCCTTTCAATTCCTACAGTGTGCGGGTTTCCAATGAATTGGGGAGAGGAAATGCGAAAGGGGCGCTCTTCGCCATTAAAGTCATCTTGGGCACCTCACTTAGCATTGGAGTTGTCTTCTGGATCTTGTGCCTAGCTTTCGGTCGACGGATTGCCTACATATTCACAAGTGAGGAAGACGTTGCGGAAGAGGTTTCAAGCCTCTCAGTTCTCCTTGCCTTCTCGATTTTACTCAACAGTGTTCAGCCAGTGCTCTCAGGTACGCAGCAGCTGTTCCATTACCCGTGACGCAAATGGTAAAATTATTTCACAGATTCTGTCTTGCTGACCCGTCTGTTCATGCCTTGCAGGTGTGGCGGTAGGTTCCGGGAGACAAAGTATGGTTGCCTATGTTAACATAGGTTCCTATTACATGATCGGAGTGCCTCTAGGAGTTGTGCTGGCGTATGTCGCCAAGTTGGAAGTTCAGGTAAGAAGGCAACTATTCCAAGATAAGTCGTTGCTTGGTTTCAAACTCAGCTGAAACTCCTTTGTTTGATGCCCACAGGGTATTTGGATAGGGATGATAATCGGAATCGCAACTCAGACAGTGGTGCTTGGTTTTATTACTTATAGAACAAGCTGGGACGAGCAGGTAAATGCGAATTTTGTATTGAAGAAATTAGCCCCATCTCTAGATCTTGACTGTTCGAATTTTGATGGTTGTCGATAGACTTTATGATTACTGATTGGTGTTTATTCGATGCGCATGTTAAGTGTCATTATTGTATCGTTGTTTTCAAGAGTCTCTTCAATTTTCAATGTTGACTGTTCATGTTTCTAAGAGTCTATCTTCTTGGAATTTTAGATGTATTAATGAGTTAGTCAATAGGTCATGTAGTTGAAGAGTCTTATACGATGCATATATATGGGAGTCTTGTAATCGTTTTGGTAAGGTGAACTCAGCAAATAAGATAGTCCATTCATCTCCTTCCCTAAGTGTTTCTCTTGTATGAGTGTTATCAATTGAGTTTATCACATTCAAAAATTGTCGATCCAACTTGTGGATTGAGACGTTATAGCAAGCGTTGCACCTCTGATTCTCAACATTTGTTATCAGAGCACGGTTGTTAGGGACCATGAATCCAGTCATCCGGAGTGTGGTTCGTCAAGGACCATCGTACGTGAGCAAGCAATCAAGGATCAGAGTAAGCCGAAATTCTGCCGGTGCACAATCAAGGACTGTGATTGGGACCAACCTTACTTGGTCTAGTGGCAAGCATTATTTTTCAGTTAGATTGTGAACATATCAAATTCGGCGTATAGCATTAAGAAGTGCAACAATTCCAATTATAATAATTGGAGTACCCGCATGCAATTTGATTTGCTGGGTCAAAATTCGTGGGATATTGTTGGCGGTAACAACACCACGACACCTACAAATGATGGTGAGCTAAGAAAATGGAATATCAAAGCTGGCAAGGCTCTCTATGTTCTTGCCGTAACTTTTGAAGATGACTTTTTGCGGCACATAAAGAGCACGCAGACTCCTAAGGAGGCATGGGATAACTTGGTGGCGTTATTCGTGAGGTCGAATGATGCCAAGTTGCAAAAGTTGGAGAACGATCTTTTGTCAGTGTCACAACAAAATATGACGGTGACTCAGTATTTCTCCAAAGTTAAGTCTATTTATGATGAAATTTCAAAGCCAGATCGTGATAATGCCATCTCTGAAACAAGAACGAGAAGAATTATCATTCATGTGTTAAAGTCAGAGAATAATGGTATAGTTACGGTTACTTATGGATGGGCAATTCAGTCGACACTGACCGAGTTGGAGAATATTTTAGCCAACTAAGAGACTTTAGATAATCAAATGTCTAAGGTCTCGATCACGGGAGACAAAAGTGCCCTCTTCAGTAATAAAAGAGGGTGCAAGGGTCAGAGGAGAATCGATGCTGACAATAGAGATGGCAAGTTAAGGAAAAGTCATGGAGAATGGCAAAAGCAATTGGCTTGTAGAGAATGGAAAAAGTGACTAGAAGCAACAAGCCTTTGACCCATAGGAACTTGGCGGAATCACGACAGTGATGGCAATGACGATAAAAGCAACAAAAGACGTAATGGCCGATGTTACATCTGCAACAAGGAATGTCATTTTGCCAGAGATTATGGAGAAAAAAGATTTGAAGGAACTGTTGTAGCATCAAAGAAGATTGATAGCGACGAGGAATGGGATTTCCAAATAATTGTTGCAATTGAAGTAAAAACGAGCTCGCTGCCTCTTACACCGCCGAGTTAAACAATGCAATGACTTTAATTCTGTAAGTGATAAGTCAATTAATTATGATATTGATCGGATTGTTAATTCAGGATGTTCGAATCATGTGACTGGAAATCAAGGCAAGTTGTCGAAAATGCTTGATCATGTCGGTGGTTGTGTAGTTATTAATGCAGACAACTCGAGATTGCGATTACTATTATCAAGAAAACGGTGATAACTCCCTGATTCAATTCGCAACAGGTTGAATTAAAAAATGTGTATCATGTATCGGGAATGAAGAAAAATTTATTGTCTGTGTCACAACTCATAGACTCAGGTAATTATGTAGTGTTCAATCCAAGAGATGTTAAGGTGTATCGTGGTGTAAAACCCATCAGTAGACCATTCATGGAGGGGCATCGACTAAAGTCCGTTTACGTGATGTCTGCACAAATGATAGACGTAAAGAAAACTCGAAAAAATGATACATATGATTTGTGGCATGCATGACTTGGACATGTAAGTTATCATGAGTTAAAATTAATGATGCACAAAAATATCCTGAAGGGTCTCCCCCAATTGGAAGGTTTGTGTCGGATGGCACAATAGCTTCGATATAAGGAATCGACATTCAAAGCTAATATGCCTCTCGAGCTCATTCACTCTGATGTATTTGGTCTAGTGAAACAATCATCTGTCGGAGGATCAAAGTTCATGATCACGCTCATCGACGATTTCTCCATGTATGTTTGGATTGATTTTATGAAAGAAAAGTTAGAGGCGTTTAACAAATTTAAGGAGTTCAAAGAAAAAGAAGAAAGTGAAGTAGGCAAGAAAATTATTTGTTGAAAGTGTCGACAATGGGGGAGAATATACTTTCTACGAATTCACAAAGTATTTGCAAGAGTGCAAGATACGTTGACAATTTACTTGTTCATATACGCCTCGACAAAACGAAATCACAGAAAGAAAGAATTGGCATCTAGCGAAGACTTGCAGGAGTATGCTACATGCAAAGAACGTCTCTCCTAAATTTTGGGCCGAGTGTATGAAGACTACAATGCACGTGATTAACAGACTATCTCAAGTAAGGCTCGGCTTTATTTCACCATGTGAAAAGCTATGGAATCACAAGCCCGCAATAATTCATTTTAGAGTTTTTGGATGTATATGCTATCCATATGTATCTGATCATCTTCATAGCAAATTTGCAAAGAAGGCGATTCGCTGTATTTTTGTGGGCTATGATGATCAAAGGAAAGGGTGGAAGTACTACGATCCTACAACAAGGAGTTGTTATCCTTCTAGGAGTATGGTGTTTGACGAACTATCATCATGATGGTCAGTCACCATAGGCTGTTGAATTACCAAATTCACAACATATCGAAGAAGAGTTCCAGAAAGATTGAAAGAATACGATGAGAATCAGCAAATTGAAGAGGAAGTTGGAGCATAGTTACCAGAAAAAATCAGAGTTAATGGCCATCTAGTACGCGTCCAAGCACGATAGAAGAACTTTGGTCAAATCAAGCAGAAGAACCCAAAGAGCAGGAATCTCAATTTTAGATATCGATAAGGTAAAGGAAACCAAATCCCAAATATGCCAGTGCGGCATTGACTGAAGATATTGGAGTGATTGAGCCATCGACATATGAGGAAGCCTCGCATGGCGCATAATGGAGGAATGCCATGTAAGAAGAAATCTTGGCACTGAAGAAAAATGAGACATGGGACTTGGTGCCAAAACCTAAAGAGGTATGTCTTATATCTTGTAAATGAGTCCATAAACTTAAAGCTCTGCTAGATGGTCAATAGAAAGATATGAATCACATCTAGTTGCTTCAGGATTTTCACAAAAGTATGGCATCGATTATGAAGAAACCTTTAGTCCAGTGGCAAAGGTTACTACAGTTTGAGTTCTATTAGCACTTGCAACAAGCAAGTCGTGCAACCTATGTTAATGGACGTAAAGAATGCATTCTTACATGGAGAACTCAATATATATTATATATGATTTCAAGAGTAAAACTCATCTAGAATATGTTTGCAAGCTAAAGAAAGCACTCTACTGCTTAAAGCAATCCCTGAGAGCTTGGTATGGAAAGATTGTAGAATTCTTGTTGAAAGGCGGTTATTCAGTAGCTCCAGGTAAACTCAAGCTTGTTCGTGAAGGCATAATATGGGAAGATTGCAATTGTATTAGTCTATGTGGATGACCTCATCTCACTAGAGATTATGAAGATGAGATATACCAAATCAAAGCCAACTTCTCCGTGCGGCTTTAGATGAAGGAGCTTGGAGAATTGAAACATTTTCTAGGACTCGAGATTGATCGGATAAATTCCTATATCAACAGAAGTATGCACGAGATATCTTATAAAAATTTGGGATGCTTGATCGCAAACCTATATCCACTCCTTTAGATGGGAATGCAAAGTTATGTGCCGACAAAGGACGAGAGCTAGAAGACTCGACGATGTACGTGCAATTGGCAGGTAGTCTAATTTATCTAACCATAACTCGGCCTGACATCGCTTTTGCAGTGGGGGTAGTAAGCCAATTCATAGAGAAACTACAAAAGCCTTAGTTGGATGCAGCCAAGCGTGTTCTAAGGTATGTAAAGAAGACAATTGATTTTGGACTTATGCATAAGAAAGAATCATCAGGTGAGCTGGTCGGTCATTGTGATGCTGAATTTGTTGGAGATCGTACTCATGACGATCGACTATTGGATACTCGTTTAATCTTGAATCGGCAGTAATATCCTGGTATAGTAAAAGACAGCCGACTGTGTCCCTATCTATGATAGAAGCTAAATATAAAGCAGCCGCAATGGCAACTTAGAAGAGTACGTGACTAGTGCAATTATTAGAAGATCTTCATCAATCGATAGATTATTCGATAATATTATATTGTGACAATCTATTCACTATAAGCTTGGTAGATAATCTAGTTTTTCATGTTAGGACTAAGCATGTGGAAATACACTATCATTTTCTATGAGCGAAGATATTACAGGGCAAGATAAAGATGGAGTATGGCAAGACAAGTGATCAAATTACCGATATCTTCACTAAAGGTCTTGGAACTGCAAAATTTGAAGAGTTTCGAACTCAACTCGGTATGGTTGCAAGATCTGTCCTTAAAGAGAGTAGTCAGTGAGAGGAAGTATTGCAGAAATCACTACCTATCTCTAGATCCATCCTGATTAGTCTTGAACGTTCCTATTCTGATGGTTGTCGAAAGACTTTATGATTACCGATTGGCGTCTATTCATGCACATGTTAAGTGTCGCTATTCAATTTTCAACGTTGACTGTTCATGTTTCTAGGAGTCTATCTTCTTGAAATTTTAGATGTATTAATGAGTCGGTGGATAGGTCACATACCCAAAGAGTCTTGTACGACGCCCCGAGTCTAGTAATTGTTTTGAGAAGGTGAATTCAGCAAATAAGATAGTCCATTCATCTCCTTCCTTGGGTTTTTCTCTTATGTGAGTGTTGTCAACTGAGTTTTTCACCTTCAATAGTTGTCTATGAAACTTGTGGGTCGAGTCTCTATAGCAAGCGTTGCACCTCAGATTCTCAATATTTTGGGCCATATCGCTTGCATGCCTTCACATTACACTTGCTACAATTGGAGTTATATTAGCCGGAAATAACAGCAAGATCTCAAGATTGTCTTGCTTCCGTCTCCCTTCGTAAAGAAAGATTTTTAAAAGCCAATTACAGGATTGCATTCGTTTTATAGGTGAACAAAGCGTCGGAACGGCTCGACAGGTGGTTCTTGAAAAGATCAGATGACAATGGCGAGAGCTCCGCTACTGAACAGCTGAACGGATGAGGGAAAACTGAAGAGGAAACGGTTTCCTCCCGGTTTGGTTCTCGGATTCGAACAAGTTGTGTCTTCGTCATTTTTTTTTTCCCATTTTCCCCCCTCTAATAATGACCGCAGATACATTGACAAACCCCGCCCGGACAAATCTTTCAGACCCCTCATTTGTCAGTAACTGGACAAAAACATCGTTGTTGAAGATGGAAAGACGTTCACACTTCAGCGACCTTCGTCTAGCACTTCTTGCTGTAACCATCTGTGCACCAACTCAAAAGAAAGCACATATTGCGAATCATAATCATGATGTAACAAAGCTACAACTCATCCAATCAGCAAAGGTTGTTTGTCTTGTATTAAGCTCGAACCTAGGTACAATGAGGTCAAGCTCGCAAAGTGGATTTACGAGAGATTTGTGCAGTTCCACCCTAAGAATGCGAAAGCACTGAAACCTCCGTGCGACCCCGTGGCTTCCCGTCCATGGGGGACCATGGATCATGTCCCAGCAATCTTGAGTTTCAGTATCTTAGGATTTTTATGAATGGATTTTTGATTCCCGTTCGAACCGAATCTTGTAAAATACGAACTGCTCAATATTTGAAGTCACGCTTGCTAATAGTTACAGCACGAGCCTGAGTATTCTGTCATTGATTGTCAGGGTCAATGCTGGCGAAACTCTTCGTCAAAAGACGGTCTATATGACCAAAATCAGCAGCTGCGACATTTTGCTGGGTTTTGAAATTAGGAAGGAGCCTTGATGTTCGACTAAACTTCTTCCCAGAGATCCAGTAAGATCCTTGACTTCATACCTAGACATTGCTGATGCAAAATGCTAATGCCTTTTGAGGGGACGACAAATCAAAGTGATAAAAGTCTCGCATGCGTTTTTCCTGCTTTCTGCAATTTACATCAGATGAAACGTAATAAGATGTTGCCGATCACTATGCTCGTTGCACATGCATGCGACTCTTGACTACAAAATCTGTTAATATTTCTCCTAGAAGCGTTCGTTTCTTTCAGGAAAGTTCTCATTGACAAAAGAGTCCAAATCAGCTTTCCTTTAGGTGGTATGTGAGAATTACTAGGATACCTATCTGATACAATGTAAAGATCTAATGACCATAAGTAATCACTCTTCAATCTTCTGTACCATTCTGGCTTGACGTCTCAGAGGGTTTCAAAAGCCAACGATTCAGGCGTTCCGATGCCCTGATCACCTGCAGCAGGAAGGCGTGATCATTTTTCAGTCGGTGTAATAAGGGAAAACACGAAAGAGAATTTAACTTTGATGCATCTAATCAAGTTCATCAAATGCAAAGTCTTCGAACTTTGATCAGTTTGTCAAAAGTACCTGTTCATCCCAATTTGTTTTCCATGTCATGTAGACAAGAGCAAGCAACTGCGAAGTAACCCCACAAATCATTCCAATCCAAATTCCCTGCAAGCAGATTAAATTGAACTGTCAGGTAAACCAAGTACCAGAAAAAGATGCAATTTTCGGAAGTCTGATCGCTTGAAACCAGTTCTGTCTCATACCTTGACCTCCAAATGGGCAACATATCCAAGCAAAGCTCCAATGGGGACCCCAATCAAGTAATAACATCCAATATTAACAAAAGCAACCACACTCTGCCATCCTGCTCCTATGGCCACCCCTGCTTCCACCACAAAATTTGTCCACTCATCATCAAATTAAAGAGAATTATCATGTCGAAAATGCTGTGGTAGCGACAACTCGGTGTCATTGATATGTAATTGCCTAAATGTTCACAGTTCACGCTTGCCTGTCAGAACTGGCTGGACCATGTTCAAGAACACCGATAGTGCAAGCAGGTAAGATAGTTCGGACACAGACTCATCCACTTCCTTGCTGCTCGTGAACAACTTTGCGATCTGGTAGCTGTAGAGAAGGCACAGGACCGCGCAGACCAGCCCGAAACATGCCGCTGTGCTGAAGATGATCTTGATAGCGAATTTTGCTGCTTTGGTGTTTCCTCTCCCCAGCTCATTTGAGACCCTCACGCTAGCATACACCAGAAGGATCTCCTGAATTAAAATTACAACTAATCGAGAAAAAGAAAAGAATCAACACCGTTTCAAGTTCGGGCTAGTACCTTGCTGCAACTAGGAAGCCGAGGCCAATCATCAGGATCCATGCTGCTATGCTGAGGCTGAGAGGTGACTACTAGGATCATTTGAGAAGAGCAACATGGGGATGCAAACGAAACTGAAATTGGGTAGGAATGTCGGAGTGTGATGATTACCAGATGGAGAAGGTTGATATGGTGACTGTTGCATTTTCCATGTACCCGGCAAGCAGTACAAGAACAGAGTTGTACCACAACTCCAAGCTTCAGAGAAACAAACACAATGAGTGTGCAAGATTCCTGAAGAGACAAATGTTCTTTGGCTCGCTGAGATTATGTTCAGATGAGCTCGGGCAACAGGGGATTTTTAAGTGTATAATTTTCTGTGCTATGTTTGCTTGACATACACCCGAAATTAGGAAATTTATCAAAAAATTCTGAAAAACTATTGTAATTGTCCCAATTCAGTGCTAAATTTTTTATTTTGCTAATTCGTCCTAAACATTTTGCATTTACGCTAATTTAGTACATTTTTTTTTTATCAATTTTGATTGAAAATCACTAATATAAATGCCAATCATCCCATGTGCACTAATATGAATAATATTTAATAATAATCTAATGTATTTTCAAATTTTTATTTTATTTATTCTTTATCTTTATCTTTCCTTTTTTCCCATTCCTTCTTCCTCCAACCGCTAATCAGATCTTAGTGACCCTTTATCGGGGGTGACAATGCCAAAGGTTGGCGAGGATGAACTCATCGACCCTCTCCTCCGGCGACCTGCTGGAAGAAGAATGAAGGGGAAAAAAGGAAAAAAAAAGAAATAAAAAATAAAAAAATTGAAAAAAATATTACTAAAGTTCTCCACATCAGTGCCAGCTGCGTCACGTACGTAAGATGATTGGTATTCATGTCAGTAATTTTTTGCTAAAATTAGTCGGATAGACTGAATTAGCACAATATGCAAAAAAAACTTAGAACTCAATTGGCCAAAAAAAAAATGAGTATGATTAAATTGAAAAAATTGCAATAGATCTAAGAATTTTTTTAAATAATTCTCCTCTTGAAATTATGTCCTTCGGGATTATCCTTAGTTATATATATAATGGGAAAATTAGCCAATAGCACAAAATAAAGGTTAATTAGTTTGTAACTAATAAAGTTAGTAATCGCTCTAATTGAGATTGGTAATTCCTAAAAAGAGTCAAAAAACTCTTAAAATTTTTAACTAGGACAAATAAAAGAGATAATTAAATGGAAAACTTGAGAAATTGGGAAAAAAACAAAAGAAATAATTGTTAATAAGCAACTTAAATGAGAGTTGATAACCTACACAAGTTAGCATTAACAAGAGAAAAATTAGAAAATTGCTTAAATGATGTTTGACAATTCCGTACGACACCTCATACATTTTCGGCATTGTCAAGAAGGTAAATAATTTGACCAAAAAAAGAAAGAAGGTAAATAAAAGTTTGTAAAAGATAGGAGAAATTGTTTTTTTATGTCGGATAAGAGAAGTTGACAATTTTAAGAAAAAACCAAATTCTGTAACTGATTCAAATCTGTACTTACCAGAGCATCACGCCAGAGGACACGGAGAGCTTGACGACCGGCCACAAGCTACTGAAAGCCGCCGTGGAGAACCCTTGCCACGTCTCCCCACACCACCCTCCAAATATATAGACGAACTCCGCCACCACCAGCGACCAACACGACACGTTCATCGCGCTGAGCGCTCCGGCTAGCCCCCAGTTGAGTTTCATCACGAAGAGCCACGAGAGGAGCAAGTGGAGCAAGAAGGACACCGCGGCGAACCAGATGACGATGAAGTTCCTTTGCTGCGCTTGGAGGAACATCTGGATGGTGGCGCTGAAGACCGTGCTGTACATGACAGGGATGAGGCCGAGGGCCACCGGCTCTGCCTCGTCGGCTATGGAGGCATCCTCGCCGAGGAGGGTGAAGACCGGGGTGGCGAAGACGAAGGCCGGGATGAGGACGGTCGTGGCTGCGGTGCTGACAATCCAGGAGCGTTGGAGGTAGATGCCCATCATGTGGTACTGCCTGGCTCCAAAGGCTTGGCCGCAGAGGGTTTCGGTGGCGCTCGACATTCCCAGCTTTCGCAGCCGGAAGCGAACCGATCACATCACGTTAGTAAACAAATTCCGTACCCAAAAAAAAGAAGAAGAAGAAGAGAAAGGCGAGCATTGCCGCGTACCGTGACTCCGCTGACGAACCTCACGAGTATGGTCTGCACGATCGCGAAAGCGGCGAATTGCAGCGCGCTGATATGTCCGATGAACGCCTGGGTGACTATTATGATCCCAAACAATGTAACCCTAGACAATATCGCAGGGAATGCGATCCTCCACATCGTCTTTGTTTCATCCCAGATCCTCCATGCCAGTCCTCTAGTCTTGGCCTCGGCTTCTGATCCCAGAAGCCTCTCCTCCACTCTCTGGTCCATGGCAACTCACTTACCTGGAAAAGGCAAATGCATATGGTATGATGATTTTAATTAAGAAATTGTATGGAAGCTGCTAACCTAACGGTTTGGCAGTTATTTTTGACCATACGATATCTCAATTAATGAGTGATTTATACAAAATACGTAGTAATGATATGTGAATCTATGATTGATATTATAATGCCTCTTACAATAGTGTCATTTTCCAAGTTGTATTTAATCATGAAACACCCCACCCCAGTTTGATGCATTGCAGCAACAAATGAAAACCCACATAAATGGTGTAAATATGAAATTATTCATTATGGTGATACAAGTTCAAAATATATTTAGCTAATAAGGCTGCATATGACAACACTTCTTCACCTAGAAATAACTTTTGGCAAGAATTTGATTTTTTTACTTCTCCTCAAAAAAAGAAGTTGATTTTTCTGATTCTGTTTCAGATTGACTTTTAATCAGAGAAATTCGTTTGGTAACGATTAAAATTTTTTATTTTTAAAACATTATTAACAAAATCTTTGACGGCGATCGATAGCGATCAGAACCGGTGACCGACAGCGGTCGGTGGTCGGCAAAGGCGAGAATCACTTCTGAAAAGGAGAAGTAAAAATTTTTTACTTCTCGAAGTTGACCAAAATTTTTGCCAAAACTCGAAAATCCAATCAAGAGTTAAAAATCCTATCATAAGTCAATTTTTTTATCAAACAGATTTCTATTTCTGTAAGATTTTTATCAAATAGATTTCCCTGCCAGATTTACTTATGGCAGAGAAATCAAGAAGCAGAAACGTTGTATTCTCAATATTAGTGTTGACAAGTCAACAGGGACTTCGAGCCCCGACACAGCGACACGTGGACACCCAGCTTCCATGTAATTGTCACCTCACCGAACGACTTAGAGTCGTACAAGCTACTCATCTCGGGGTTCTGCCAAAATTTTTGGTTTTGACATTGTGGGAAAAAAGACAGCTCTTTCCTCTATTAAGGCAACTTTCTCAATACATCATCATCACCACACGTCTGTATTCCTTATCTAGATCTGGTGCATGCGGACTGGTAGATATGGCCAGTCCCATTGATGTCCCCAATACTAACTAAACTTCCGAAGTAATAATTGTTCTTGCCGCAGTCATGTCCGATGAAGACGTGGATCGCGAGTCAAGAGACGAACGCGGGTACGTTAATCGACATCGCCATATTATCATTAAGCTGAAGTAATGCTTTTGTATGCGGAACTTACATCTAAACTCAGCGAATGATACTGATACTACTGGTAATTAACGCTTCGGTCAAAACTATTTTCTCCGTAATTTCCTTGTCATCCCCATCTCGGTTATGGAAGGATAAAGAAGCATGTACAGCTAAAAAACACAAGCATATATTTGATAGACGAGAGAGATTTAGAGGCGGGACTACTACAAACTTACACGCTTGGCGTGTTCTGACGCCGCTGAAGCTGCTAAAAACTCTTCTTAACCCATCTTCGGAAAAGTGATTAAGAAAGAAGAAGAAGAAGAAGATAGAACTCACGTGCAATAGGGTTGCGCGATTCTCTCTTCGATGGCTGCTTGTTTGTTCCCTAAGATCAGTCGGTCGACACTAGCCTGCACAGCTACAGAAACATGCTCATGAGGTGGTGATGGAGGAGAAGACTCGCTCTAGGGATGGGAAGACAGAAGAAGGTTGGTGTTTTGTTCTCTAGAGAAACGAGGATACATGCGAGGCTCAGTCTCAGTTGCGTATATACGCTTGAAGGTTTTCGTACACATTCTTGGAGAAAGCCACGTTTTCAATTGGAATCCGAGTCGACACTGGTCATAGATGAAATTTTTCCTTACAAGACAAATTGTAATAACTGTCTCCGCCATCGACGGAAAGTATTTTTCACTTTGGCTCAATTTTGTTTCTCGAAAAATATATCGTTTTCGGAATATGTTTTTCGAAAATTCATTTTTCAAGAAAATGATAATATTTTTCAATGCTTGGCTGAGATATGAAAAAAAAAAAACGAAAAATGTTTTCCGTTTTGGTGTGGAATATCAGATTTGATTTTCTTCCACGCACTCCTTTCAATAATTTTTTAATTGAACTTTATTTACCTTTAATTCTATATTTTATCTATTTCATTTTCTCTTTTTCTTTTGGTTTTGGTCACCGACGACCGGCCGTAGGCGAGCTCCAGGCTCGACCAATCTCAGCAATCCTTGAGCTCATCAAATCGACGAGCTCGAGCTCGCCAGCCCGCATCATGGCTAATCGTCGATTTGTCAGCCGTCGTCGAGGTTTGTAACCGGCGAAGGAAGACAGAGGAAGGAGCCATGGGTAGACAAAGGAGGAAGGAGGAGAAAAGAAAAGGAAAAATAAAAGAAGAAAAGAGAAAAAGAAAAAGAAAACAAGAAGAAAAGTAAAATAATAGTATAAAGAAAACGAATGTAAAGGAATTGAGGGAGCAAAATAAGAGGAAAATATTTTCTCTACTTTTGAATGATTTTTTGTTTTCAATGTGTGAAAAAAACTTTTCCTTAACTAGCTTATTTTTTTTAGAAACAAATCAGAAAAATTCGAGGAACGTTCTCTTCAAAGTTATTTCCCCCCCGAAATAAACGGAACCTTCGTGCTCTTCCTTCAATTCGGAAGAAAAACCATTCAAGATCGATACGTGAGTAACAGTGCGCAGCTCAGTTTTTTTGAAGGGTCCGGGCAGAAGGAAAGTCTCTACCGGATCGCCCCGTCAATTCGAGTTTGAAAGTCAAGAGGGCTTCCGACGGAGGACCATATGCACTAGTTGTTGGGTTGCCGTTCATTATTCAAGGGAAGACCGTATAATTCATCATGAGATTCGCTTTTACTATTCTCAGGAAATGATTGGTGCCTATTGAATGATGAGGCAAGACGACTCTCGGATTATTGTGTAGTGTGTTCATTGAAGTGAGAATCCCAAAAGTTCGGCTAGGGTTTTGTGGGTCTTTTAGTTGTTTAGACTAGGGTTCGTGTGTCTTAGAATAAATTTAAATTTAAATTTAAAATCTCGCGCAAAACCTTAGTCTATACAACATTCATCCTATACATTAAACCAATTTAATATCATACTTTAGGCACTTCCCCGTGCATAGGATGTTCATACTCCTAACGCCAGATTTATCGCCCTCGACAATATAAGCTAATGAAACCCTCTTGTGAAAGGTTATTCCGGAGAATAGTGCTCTTTTACTTATTGAATTTGTGTTATTCTAGTCATAAACATTTTAATAATGTCACTTTAGTCCTAAATTTTTGGACATAAAGCCAATTTAGTCCTTCCAACTAATTTTTAGATGAATGATGTGGACTCCGAACAGCCTACATGGCACCGTGACCGGTTAGGGTTAGCCTTGCTTGAGAAAGGGTGACCCTCACGACCACGGGCGAGGGTCGGCCTTGCTACAGCTGTCGGGCAAACCATCACTTGGGCAAGTTTGACCTCCCTAGATTTGGCATGGTTGACAGATGCTTGCTATCGCCCCGATGAGGCCCACCCTCACCGGTCACTGCAGAAATCTAGAAAAAGAGACAAAAAAAAAAGGAACAAGAGAAAGAAAAAAATCAAAATATAATAAAATATTATTAAAAATATCCACATGAGCACAGATCGTGTTATGTAGGCTGGTCGACATCCATGTCTATTATATCTGTCCAAAATTAGTCAGGAGGACTATATTCGGTTTAGGTCAAAAGATTTATGATTAAATTAGCACAAATATAATAGGTTTATGAATTTTCTAACATTTTTTTCTTGTTATTTTATGATTTTTTTTAAGGATGAAACATAACATTAATCTTAAAAAAAAATACCTTAAGGTGGCCCTAAAATCTGACACCCGACAAATATGAGAAATCATAAAACGTAAATCACAAAATCAATTTTATTTGCGTCCCACATACTTCTACATTTCATTTCATATCCGGCTAAAGATCCATTCAGTTCGAAAGATTCAAGTACTATTATATAGGGTAAAGCGGGGGACACGTTGTATGAGGACGTGACACCAGGAGGACGGGAGGAGTGATCGCAGGGACAAAAGACTCGAACAATAAGTTGTAACTCTTGTTGGGGCACACTCTTTGCCTAAGCAAAGGTATTGAAATTTCTGTTGCACGGTCGAACACGCCTTTTGATATAATGGTTTCGCTTAACATTGAAATCGAGATGTCGATTCTCCGCGCAAGCGAAAATAATTTCGAAGTATGTGATTTCTCTTGGGAGTAGAGGATGAAACATCACAAGGCGCTCGATATTAGATAAGCCAAAGCAAACGATACCTCGGTAAGTTAGGTCAAGATGTACGAGACATGAAGAGGAGCTTTATAAAGACGACCTCCAATTCTCGTGTTAGAAATCTCCGGAAGCCCCAATCAAATACCTCAACCCTCGGGTTGGTATTCTATATTTCCACCATAGATTGCCATAGTGCATCGGTTTTTTTTTTTTTTTTTAAGTACCGATGGTGCCGGGCTTTTGTAAGGTCAAATCTCGGAATCCGGATCCCCTGCACCGCAATGAAGGGTGGGCATCACCCCGCCCATAAAAAAATATGTGCAATGGATCCACGCCCCGTATCCCGTGGCTTTCAATTCGACTTAACGAAAAGGAATTGTCTAAATTAGAAAATAAAATGACAGTAGCCGTTGGGTGAAAAAAAAAATTTATAAATGTGCACGAATGGTGTCCCATTTATTGTGAATCCGACAATATCTAAAATACTCGAACATTTTACTAAGAATTTAAATGTTAACGCTTAATTTTGTTATTACAAAAATGGCTTGATTGAAATGTAGAAGAGCAAGAGAGAGAGAAACAGACCACGGTTACTCAGTTGTAGTGGAGTTTGCAATTCGAGCACCGAAGGCACTAAACTTCCATTCCTTTGTAATTTGATACGGATTTGCTAGAAATTCCGATGGATTTTTCGTGGAACCATCTTCGTGATGATTATGTGGCATCTTTGAAAATTGATCATATACCCACCACGCCATCAGTTAGTTGACCATTCAATATTCGAAGTCAAAGTTCAATTTTTTAGCCACGAATCCCGTGGAAATGAGGGGCCTTGGATGGTATTTTCCGAAATTAATCTAGTTATAGACTCCCATCTACTTTGTTTTTTTTTTTGTGAAGAGGACAGCAAGTCTGCCTTTTTTTTTCTTTCTTTTTTTCGTGCTTGTGTATTTGTGTTATATATGTGTGGAAATTGAGAAAGTATTTGGTCCCACTTATCAGTCGTCTCAGCCCCATTCAACACCTAACAATCTGTTCCAACTTCTTCTATTAATTTTACTCTATCTTCTTACTTACCTTTTGGTTTTG
This sequence comes from Rhodomyrtus tomentosa, assembly GCA_028455895.1. Lineage (NCBI taxonomy): Eukaryota > Viridiplantae > Streptophyta > Magnoliopsida > Myrtales > Myrtaceae > Rhodomyrtus > Rhodomyrtus tomentosa. The sequence goes on from JAPCWY010000010.1 coordinate 35,078,884, forward strand.
GTTTTGGTTTTGGTTTAAACTCCATTTCTCTCAAAAAAAAAAAAAAAACCTCCATTTATCTCACGAAACACGACTCTCTGAGTCCTCCACCTTTAGTTTGGGCAACTATTGCGAGCTAGGTATGAATGCGATGTTCTTGCTCATCATCAGTGACGTACTCCTCTCTACAACAGCAGCTGCCCCTGAGCGGCAAGTGCCCTTTGCTTTGCCTCTCTTGCTGTCTGAAGCTGAGCTTTCTTCAGAGAGAAAACCAAGAAGCGTCACTAGCTTGTCTTCTTTCTCTGGTACTCACTGTCTCATACGTGGAAGTCTAAGGTAAGCTCTCTGTCTGTTTCTCTCTCTCTCTCTCTCTCTCTCTCTCTGTTGGTTTCATGTAGGAGAGAGCGTTTCTTGCACTCTGAAACGTGTGCTCATTGGGTGTCTGTCGGATGTAGCTTTCTGGCTTGATGATATGTATGTTCTGTTTTTCGGCAGTTTTACACGTGTAAGCTGGCTTCATATCAGGCCAGATCCCACTGAGACTTTGTGATTCTTGAACTGTGATGTGAGTGTCACAGACTTTGCTTACATTCTTACCATACTGATACAATGACTAAGTTACAAAGGACAAAGTGTTAACAGATAGTGATTTTGCATGCATTGGACACCAAATTTATATGAGTTACATGACTTCATAAAGATTTATTGGTACATGTCTTTATGATCCTGTGGGGATCCAGTTTCTAGGCCAGTCTCCGACAGTAGCGGTACCTTCAGATTGAACATAGACTACTAGGAGTCCTTCGGTTCTGCCATACACAGAATTGAGTTTCCCGTGATATTTCACGCTGCTTCGTGTTTTTCTGGTAGGATCTATGAGCGGCGATAGGATGGAGGAAAGGCTTCTTGTTACAGAAGCAAAAGACACAAGTAGTCTGACAGGGAAGGTCTGGGTGGAATCAAAGAAAATATGGAGAGTTACCTTCCCTGCTATGCTGGCCAGAGTGACCTCTTTTGGAATCTTTGTAGTGACGCAAGCATTCATCGGGCACATTGGCGAGACAGAGCTCGCCGCTTACGCGCTCATTCAAATCATTGGCATACGATTTGTCAACGGAATAATGGTAAAGCCGTAGTCTCCCCATTTTTGCGTCAAGGTCTAAAGACAATATTTTGGGGTCTATTGTTAACGGACTCCACGATGTATTACATTGCTACTACTACTACATTGATGGATGAGCTCTGGTAGCTTTTGTTAGCAAATTTCCGATAATGACTAAGTCGTCTGATGATTATGGACCGGTGCCGCATCTCCATGAAACTATGCAAAATTTACTACTTCTTTTCTGAACTTTCTGCAAAATATGGAAAATATAGGCCATGTTTCTACCAGGCGTTATCGAGAAAATTTGACTCAACTTCGTAAATGAAACTTTTTGATCCTGCAGTTGGGCATGTCAAGTGCAACTGAAACATTATGTGGACAAGCGTTTGGTGCAACGCAATACCACATGTTAGGTATTTACTTGCAAAGATCTTGGATCATCAATCTGGTAACCGCGACCATATTGGTCCCAGTCTTTGTCTACGCCTCGTCCATTTTCAAGCTTCTCGGCGAAGAAGATGAAATAGCTGAAGACGCTGGTTACATCGCCCTGTGGTTCATCCCAATCGTATACTGCTTTGTGTTCAAATTGACCATCCAAAATTTCTTGCAGAGCCAGCTCAAGAACACCATCGTAGGATGGCTCTCCGCCATCTCGTTTGGTATTCATGTCTTGTTGTCTTGGCTCTTTGTTTACGTACTCGATTGGGGAATCCCAGGAGCGATGAGTGCGATGATAATATCGAATTGGTTAGTGGTGATTGGTGAGTTTGTGTATATGTTTGGAGGCTGGTGCGAAAGTACTTGGAAGGGGTTCACGTGGGCTGCATTCGCCGATTTATGGCCAGTCGTAAAACTTTCGGTATCCTCTGGAATTATGTTATGGTAAGACTTTATTTTCATGCTCCTGAGAAATTCTGGGTAGATGAATGAACAGATTGGAATAAAATTGCGCATGATCTTGTGTCGTTAATGTTGCGGTAAGGTTAGAATTGCCTTGATCACAATGGTGAGGGGTTGTGTTCTGGTGTAAGTTCACACCAACTGAAACACCATGACAAAACTCTATTGCCTTTGGTGAAGCAATTGCCGACGAGATTAGCTACACTCGATGTTTATACGTGTATTTTATGCGCTTTCCATTGGATTGATCCTTGCTCTTATACCATTTCCTCTATCCTTGATCGAAAAGCTTGGAGTTGTGGTACAATGCTGTCCTAGTCCTCTTGGCGGGATACATGACAAATGCCGCTGCTGCAATATCTGCCTTCTCAATTTGGTATGACGGCATCGAATTAGGCATCTTATGTCTCAACTTTGACATTAGACGCCACAAAATTGAAGAACGGAATTGATTTTTCTTTTCAGCCTCAACATCTCGGCTTGGGAGTTGATGATGTGCCTCGGTTTCCTAACTGGAGCTAGGTATGGCTTATGATGAGCCTGCGCAAATTTTTGAGTTGCTCTGTGCTTGCTTGACCCTATGTGACTCGAATCCTTTCAATTCCTACAGCGTGCGGGTTTCCAATGAATTGGGGAGAGGAAATGCAAAAGGGGCGCTCTTCGCCATTAAAGTCATCTCGGGAACCTCACTTAGCATTGGAGTTGTCTTCTGGATCTTGAGCCTAGTTTTCGGTCGACAGATTGCCTACATATTCACAAGTGAGGAAGACGTTGCGGAAGAGGTTTCAAGCCTCTCAGTTCTCCTTGCCTTCTCGATTTTATTCAACAGTGTTCAGCCAGTGCTCTCAGGTACTCAGTAGCCGTTCCATTACCTGTGACGCGGATGGTAAAATCGTTTCATAGATTGTCTTGCTGACCCATCTGCTCATGCCTTGCAGGTGTGGCGGTAGGTTCCGGGAGACAAAGTATGGTTGCCTATGTTAACATAGGTTCCTATTACATGATTGGAGTGCCTCTAGGAGTTGTGCTGGCATACGTCGCCAAGTTGGAAGTTCAGGTAAGAAGGCAACTATTCCAAGATAAGCTGTTGCTTGGCTTCAGACTCAGCTGAAACTCCTTTGTTTGATTGCCCGCAGGGTATTTGGACAGGGATGATAATCGGAGTCGCAACTCAGACAGCGGTGCTCGGTTTTATGACTTGTAGAACGAACTGGGACGAGCAGGTAAATGCGAATTTTGGAACATATCACTTGCATGCCTTCAAATTGCACATGCTATTTGCGGCAGTTATGTTAGCTGGAAATAACAGCAAGATCTCAAGATTCTATTGCTTTCGTCTCCCTTTCTTAAAGAGAGATTTTTGAAAGCCAATTACAGGATTGCTTTCGTTTTATAGGTGAACAATGCATCGGAACGGCTCAATAGGTGGCTCTTGAAAAGACCGGATGACAATGGCCAGAGCTCTGCTACTAAACAGCTGAACGGATGAGGGAAAAGTGAAGGGTAAACAGTTTCATCCCAGTTCCGATCTCCGATGCAAACAAGTACATTTACCAAACCCCGCCCCGCCCGGACAAATCTTTCAGACCACTCATTTGTCAGTAACTGGACAAAATATCGTTGTTGAAGTTGGAAAAACGTTCACACTTCAGCGACCTTCATCTGGCAGTTCTTGCTGTAACCATCTCTGCAACAACTCAAAAGAAAGCACATATTGCGGGTCATAATCATGACGTAACAAATGAATGTTTGCTAAATCCTGAAAAATGCATAACAGATTATAGCGACTGAGGAAACATTGTTCTAGCTTTGACGGAGGAGTTCGTCTAGAGGAGGTAGCGGCGGTGGTGGCGGTCCAATATAGAACAACACACCGGATAAATTGATTCGATAGACAAAGTTTCACATTTTCTCTTTCTCGTGACTTCTATCGCCTTGACTCATCAGCACTAGCATTTATCACCACCGTGACTTAGAGAACCCTTCACCTCTGTGCACCTCCAATACGATGCCGGCCGAAGCCTAGACCCCAGAACACCTTCCATCTATGCCATGTCTCAGCCACCGAGGCCTCCTCCGCCAGTGCCCAGTTGAGTTCTGCGATCCTGCGCCACCGTGCTTAGGCTGGAATACAAACCCAGCCACCAGCTGAGCCTCTGTCCCAAGATCGCGACCCTAGATTTGCGAGCTTAGAGACCCGACGCCAGCTTCGCGCTTCCTCCGCCGTCGACCCATAGCTCCAACGCCACCCTAGAGCCTCAACCAGTAGCCGCGCGACCGTCGGACACCATCCAAAAATCGCACAGCCAGCACGCAAAATGTGTCCTGTGCTCAATTTCACTAATGGCAGAAATTGACAAGGTATTCTGGCACAGAAGAGGCGAAGAAGATGTCAAACATTGGATGGGAGACTCTTGGTCTTAGAGGTGACGAGGTAATATTCACAGACCATCACATTTTACTCAAGTTGCCAGCATAATGCCTTCATTATTTTTTCAGAATTCAGTCGAATAACAAACAAGACCCAATCCAGGACCACTTTCAATGTAAACCTTGTTCATAGCTGCAATCTGTCTGAAGGATCAATACCTTGCCAACCCATATCCTCCAACAATTCTGATTTTAGCGAAGGGAGTTCTCTATCAGGACAAGCCAACTTCCAGAGCTGTCTATTACCGTCCTCCAACAAACAAGAACAGAAACATGAGGAATGTCTGACGCTGATGCGCAATCTCTGAATTCGAGTGTTTTTGGAGCTCTTCAATGTCCTTTCACGAGGATGTTCGTAAAGTACAATTTGGCTGTTCTACTCATCCCAGTAGATCATATGAGCCAATGTGCTGACAGTCTTCCTGGACGCACGACCACTACCACCTTTCCTTCAAAGCGATGTAGACTAACATTTCAGCACACATAGGACACATCTCTTCCTTGCCTACAAACATCATGGGAGCAAAGCCATCAACTATAAATGATCTCTTTCTGTATTCCTTCTGAAGATAACACCTAGATAGCCCCCCTCTGAAGGTGATGACAATAGTAGGCTTAAGTATGATCGTAACATCAACTTCTGCAACAAACTCGATGGCCAAAACAATACATCTACTCGCGCGTCTCAAAATTCAGCACGTTATCGCCCTCACTGTAGTACGTGGGGACGATCACATATGCAAATGATCGGTCAGATTTTTGCAGAGTTCTATCCTAAAACCCTCACACAGTTATCATCATTGAGATATAATCTGTCAGATTTTCCAAGGGTTATTCTCTCCTTGAAGCTGCACAGCCTGTCTTGCCAGATGAGGAATTTGTTCCTATCGTCGGCCTACTATATGAAGTGATATACTCGAGAGATATTTCCTTACTGGAAGACATGTAGATCTAACCAAATAAACTGTTTCTAGCTCTGCTTTCACATTCACTTGCTCAATCTAAGATTCTAGGAGGATATGCTAATTTAGTATGAAGACCAACGTACTTGATGCTCCGGTCCAAAACCACCGAATGGGAATGAACAGGATACCATTTTCTCATCCATAATATACTATGTTTGAAAAACCATTATCCCCCTCTCTACAAACAGATCACCACGTGAGGCTGATGCAATAAACAACGGCACAGCAAAACCTTCATTTTTATTTTATTTTTCAAACTTGTGTTTTCTCAATATATTTAGAAGATAATGTCCCACTTGTCGATTGTGGCCTATGTAGCACCGATACGACACGAAATACGATACGACACGAGACGCCGACATGGCAGTTCTCAACATCAACATCAACAATAACTTTATCCCAAACTAGTTGGGGTCGGCGGTCGATGAACCCCAAAGAATCATAAAAATAAAAGCAGAATCAAGGGGCGGAAAAGAGATAAATGTGTAAAAATAAATAAGTGTGTGTATATATATATATATATATATATATATACACTACCCTTCCACAATACTAATAGCCTCCCTCCACTTCGTCCTAAGACAAACCGTATGCAAATATATTTCCCACTCCATTAAATCTTGTTTTACTGCTTTCCCCAAGTAAGTTTCGGCCGACCTCTTACTTTTTTCATATTATGCTCTTGATAGCAAACTTCTGTTCGTACCGGTGCATCTAAGGGTTTTCGGCGAATATGCCCAAACCATCTTAATCTATGCTCTCTCATCTTTTCCGCCACTGGTTCTACTCCAACTTTTCGTCGAATATCTTGATTCCTTATCTTATACATACTTGTATGACCACACATCCACCTTAGCGTCCTCATTTTCGCTATTTCCATTTTATGCTCATGTTTCCTTTGTGCTGGCCAACATTCAGCTCCATATAACATGGCAGGTCTGACTGTTGTTCTATAAAATTTTCCTTGGCAATTCTCAAAAAATAAAAAATTCCGACACGGCGAAACACAACATATATATATATATATATATATATATAAACTCCAAATATCATTATGTTTAAATGTCGTAACTATTTCATATTTGATATTCCGATTGTTTTGCGGTAACGGTGATCCTAAATAGTAGCTTTAAACTTATAAGATCGCAACATAATTTTTAAAAAAAATTATATCAGCCGGACGTGTCGGAACGTGTCCCGGACATGTCGAAGTTCCGAATACGACTGTCCATTTTTATTGGTCATCCGGACACGCGGTCTCCCGTGTCCGGCCTTGTCCGACCGTGTCGGGCTGTGTTACCGTGTCCGACACGCAAAAATAATCCTGGTCGACGTGTCCGTGCTACATAGGTCATCGCCATTCACCACCTAAGGGTGCGTATGGGAACGTTTCTGTTCTTGGGCACAGTTTTTAAACGGAAACACTTTTTTTCGTGTCTCTGTTTCCAGCCAAGATTTCTAATAACAGAAACGCGTATGGTAAGTAAAAAAAAAAAAAATTCCGTCGCCACCAGCCGTCAGAGGCCGGCAACCGGTGACTGACGGCGAGCGACCGACGATTGGCAGCAGGGGTGGCCGGTGCTCAGCGGTGGCGGGCAGCCCGCGGCAGCTTTTTGTCGATGTTTTTGAAGTGAAAAAAAAAACTTGCAGACATGAATTTTTGAAGTAATTCTCATAAGCATGTCATAAATTTTCTTCTGGACTACTGACGTTTCATTGAAAAATGTGGGAGCCAATTGACTGGTTGCCACGAATCATTATGAAACGAGAAGATGGAGGCTATTATCATAAGATCAATGGGCTCATATATTCATTCTAAAGTTTTGTCTGCTTTACTTGCTAGACTCGTACGTTTTTTTTTTTTTTTTGGTAAGGGCTAGAGTCGTACGTTGTTCTTGTGGAGAACTGAGAATTTGATTTGGTTCTCATTGAGGACACATTATACCTGTGAATTGTATAAAGTGACAGATCTGTTCTTTCTTTCTTTTTTCCTTTCTTTTTTTTAGGTCGAAAGACAGATCTGTTCAATATGAAGGAACAACATGGCTTGTGAATGTGAAAGTATCTGACTGTTAGTGTATCAGTATTTGACCAACTTCTGAGAATTAGCTTGTCAAACAAGTCGAGCATCAAATGGACTAGTAGGTGTGGGGGGAAAATCATGATCAGCCATTCAAAAATCATTTTAAAATTTTCACTGTGTGGAAATGCAATTTTTAACCCGGAAAACTCGGTATTTTGACATTTTTACATATGTTCATAAGAGTAAGTAATTATTAAGTCATACAGAATTAATTTGTTTGGATGCTTTTTAACTCGGTAGAACCATGGTTTCCTGCAGTGGTTGCTATTTGATTCTTTGTTTCTTTCATTCATCTTAGTAGTTAATTATACATTCCACAACTGTTTGGTGCATCGTCAAATGCTGTTACTAGATTTTGTGATCTATTGATTTCTTGAACTGTTACCTATATTACACGGGACACGATACGCGACGCGACGAGATACGACACGACACGGCACGGCACGTTGATACGTGGATTCTAAAAAAAATAGAGAATTTCGACACGCTGGGATACGTTGTATATTTTATGTAAATTTTTATATATACACGATAGTCCTATTTCAGGCTTTTAGCAAATATATTTTATGCATATTTTTATATATGCATAGAAGAAAAAGTTATCACAAATAGTTTTCTATCAACCAGTAAATACAAAATGAGCTCCACAGATTCTTGCGTGATCAACAAATGGTTTCGAGAGGAAGGAGTTGGAAGATAGTATTCATCGTCTTCTTGGTATGAAATATGAAGCTATTCATCCGCTTCGGAAAGGGATATGGCATAGTCGTGAGCTTGGTGGATCTCATCAACGACGTCTTTCCATGGATGGTAATACACAATTTCGGATTTCAGTTAGACAAGAAATAAGGAGACGATGAATATGTTCAATGTCGTGCCAGAGGTGAAGCAGATAAACAATTTCAAATTTTGTGCTAAGAAGACGATGAGTAGTGTCTTAAATCCACATCAGCAAGCCACGTAGATTTACTGATGACGTGAAATTGACATGTTGAATAACTAGTGGTTTCAAATTAAGAGCGGCAGTTTTAGAACTCAAGTACAAGTTGTTGCTTTTTCATGGACAAAAAAAAAAAATTAGGCCAGAATCATTATTTGACCTAAAGTTTGTTCTTTTTTATTAGATAAAAAATTGAGCCAGAATTATCATTACACCTAAAGTTGATTTTTTATTTTATTTTATGGAATTAACCTCGTATTTACCAAACACCTCAATTTTGGCAAAAGGGCATATGGAGGCCCAAATGACTTTGGAAATGCTCTTCGAAATGCACTCTAACTGGATTGGACCATGTGTCGAGCTTGAAAGTCCTTTTCCTTCATCCTTTCGCGATTTAAAAATTCCATTTGATAATTTCATAACCAAACTTTAATCGTGCCACGATGTAGCCGCTGGAAATTGCTTTAGATGTGGATATGCTCCGTGAAATGATCTTGCCCAGGTGGGCCGAAGTGGGTTAATATGAGCAACCTTGAGCCCCGGGATTGAAATCGCTTTGCCAAGTCCTCCTAATTCATGTTTCTCCCCATGTTGGCTCGTGCGAGCTTCGCAATTCAAGATAGGGTATAAAGATTCCACTGACCTATAAACAGCGGTTATACATATGAATGTTCATTATATTAAATTTTCTTCGTGAATGTTGGCCTAGTATATGCTTCCGACCGTACTGACTCGGGCCAACTTGAGCGCGATAGCGGTTGCCATACCCACGATCGAGGTTTTAGGCGGAAGTATCGTGATATTACTAATGTTTAGTTTGTGTGACGGGCAGCTAACCTAATTAGACCTACCTCGGTTTAGTTTGGTTCCACCAAACAATGAAAGAATTATTGAAAGGCCCGAGGGAGATGAACGGCCCAATATTCTTGGCCCATTTGCTGCATATGTCGTGGACCGTCGACATTACTGACTTAACTACGAAGTAATATCTGACCCCATCGCATGATCTCAACCGTCAAGACAATATGCTCCAAATACGACATGGCACATAGGATCGGCGCCTAACCTCAATCGTTACTTGAGCAATCTCTCCGGACCAGGGGGTATCAATACCTCGTTTCTGAGCAACACGGTAATTAGCAAAACCTATCTACGCTCGAATTCGGCAGCAGCTGGACTTGTTATCCTGTCGCGATTGAAGCTCCCTAGTCAGCGAGCGATAGGAAATCAGAGGGAGATTTGAGGAGATGCTTGGCGATGGCCGACAATAAGGAGCTCGGGGTGTACAATTCAATGACGCAACAGAAGAAGGTGTTCAGGCCGGCGGGGGAAGGCAAGGTGGGCATGTACGTATGCGGCGTCACCGCCTACGATTTCAGCCACCTCGGCCACGCCCGCGCCGTTATCGCATTTGACGTCCTCTACAGATAACAACTGGCCTCTTCTATTGGCGATCGATTGTGTGTGTTGTGCGCGCACGCGTGTGCATGTGTGTTCGCGTGTGTTGTTTGTGACATGTGTGTATGTGTGCGCGCGCGTATGTGACACACAACACACATATTAGTATGTTTCCGCGTTTTAGATTGAATATAGAATGTGTTTAGTACCCAATACTAGTATCAGAGCAAACGCTACTTAATTCCTGATTGTTTTATGCTAATTTCGTACAATTAATTCCTGATTGTGGGGTCGCTTTTGAATCTATTAAATTAATTGGCTGGCTCCGTTGAGATATTTGAGATTGCAGAAGATATTTCACTTGTTTACAGTTATGTAGAATTGCAAGGGTGGATCACGAACTATCAAATTATAACCTGCAATAGTTTGCAAATTATAAATGCAAATCAGCCTTCGAACTAAAAAAAAAAAAAAACTGAAAATAATATGAAACATGAAACTCAACCCGAAGACCCGAACAAGAGTTCGGGTCATGTCTAAGTCTGTTCAGGTCTTGGTGGGTAATCACCCACATGATACCTGACCCGACCCATTGACACCCCTATGTGTGTGCATGCATGTGTGCATTGTGTTTGTGTGTGTTGTGTGTGTGTGGATATGTTGTGACTATAGGGGGCTTTGCAAAGATGAAACTTTTATTCGTTATTAGTCTGGCAGTCGCACGACATCCATCTAAAAGCTATGTTAAGATATTTACATTCTATTGGCATAATGTTCTGCTCATATAACTTTGGAGGATGTGTACCTTGTTCAATAGGGCTGAAAATCTATTCATATATTGTGTGATCGTCATTGCATTGACAATCTGCAATTGCAGGGTATTTCGTGGTTGACGGAGACTCTACATCTGAGAAACTTGTCTTCAACCGGACGGTTACACTGCGAGATAGCTATGGCAAAGGTGGAAAGTAGGTCGTCATGACAGGACACTAGCGAGGTCGCAAGATGCAACTAGAGATGCACAGGTCGGAAGACTTACAGACGTACAAACAGCTGCACCAATTATTAATCAGAGTCTATCAATCATTACCCACAGGACTACCATGTATATCTTTGAATTAATCATATGATGTACATATTTTGTTCATTTTTCGATGGAAATCTGTTGTCTTCAGATGAAAGTTCTAGTGTCTGCTGCTTTGCCTGTGGCAAGCAAAACAGTTGGGGAAGTTAGTGTCGGTTACGATTGTCATGAATATCGTGAAAAATGGAAATACTCCTTTCCCTCTTCAATTAGTTAGCTTTTGATCTCCTCTTCTTTAATCCTTTACCTACTTCCATAGCGATCAAAAGTGCTAGCTCCACTATCTGGAATTTGCTGCCACTTCCCACAATCCCCAAGTTGACCTCCAGCATTGTCAGGTCAGCCATGGCTTCCTCTGAGGCACGGCCACCTTCACCACCGCCCCTTCTCCACCTGCTCAGCCGTACATCACTTTTGTCGGACTGTGAAGATCACTGCTGCCCCCAAGATTGTCAATTAGCATCAACACCATCCCTTTAACAAAAGTAATTCCCAGAAAGTTCAAAGAATCACTCTAGCCAACTTATCCCATGTTTCTCTCGAGACTCCTGCCGGAAATTCCTGCGTTTTGGCCCCCCCCTCACTACGAAAAGGGGTGGGCTTGGGCACGTTGAACCTTTCAATTGCATGGTTCACGTGAATGGCTTAACTGTGGTGGATTGAGCTCAGTATCATTTCCCATGTGAAACCTTATGCAGATGTTAATGGATGACACATTGTTTAGCAAATAAGTACAAAAGAAGTATTGCAACTATTGCATTTTTGTTAATTCGATCATAAATCGTTCAATTGTATCAATTGAGTTGGAAATTCTTTGATAATTTGTCAATATAGTTCATTTAATTTTGATCGAAAATCGTTGAATGACGATGGTACTTTTTTGAAATTTTTCTGATTTTTTTTTTAAATTTCACAACTCTGGGTTGGCGAGGTGGCCGACTGATCATATTCATCCGCAAGTGAAGGCCGCTTGGTCTAGGCGAGGCAATCAAGGGCGAGGGCCTATGCACCCTTGCTGGACATTGATCGGAGAGATTATTCTATTGACTCAACGACATTTCATGCATAGAATAGGCAAATTGACATCGAATCGACTTGAAAAAGTAAGGGCTGAAATTACTTTGAAGATGAGAGAGGAGTCCCATGGAGACGAAGAGCTATATCTCAATCTTTCACGCACACCTAAGTCTTGAGAATTGGATATTCCCTCGAATTTGTGAAGGTCTAATCCAAGAAAGCAAAACGAATAGTTGCTGAAATTGGAATGCTCGTATATGTTCCTATTTTGTTTCATAACAAGCTTTGCCCTGGACAGCAGATGCCAACACGGATCGGGCCACATCGGCCATGTCCTACACGCAACAGATGATTCTTCGAGGAGTCAAACGTTGTATTTATGCTCCCCACCTAGCGCTTGCCAATCATATTGTCCATGAGTAAACTAACTTATTGTCCATATAACAAAGTTTTTTTACACAAGCTATTTTGAAAAATGGAGGTAAAAATATCCTTTAAAGGATCGAATACAACCTCTCTTAAAGATTTCTAATTCATGTTCGATATACTCCGAGGGTGTTAGAACCTAACTGAACAAAAAAAAATTGTGCATTTCTTTTCGGTTAAATTTTCAGTTCGGATAATTTTTACACACACACACTCTCTCTCTCTCTTCTTCTCATCTCTCGATTCGGATCGTTTAACCTTTTATCAAAAGTTTAGGTACCTAATAGACGATCTCTTTCTCTCAAAATAACCGTTCTTCCTTTTTCTACGTTCCTTGTTCGTCGTTGAGAAATCGTAACATCCGTCTTGCCTCCCTCTCGCCATAGGAAATGACCACACTTGTGATCGTCATTTTGAACATGTCGTTGTCGTCCAAAGCTGGCCAATGAACTCCGCGGTGCTCAAAGCACCCAGCAGGAAAAAAAAAAAACATCAATAAGTTTGTTTCCTGAAAAGTAAAAGGAGAGTTCAGTCTCTTCAAGTTAATGTCTGAGACACATGGAGATAGCTTTTGATTTGATTGAAAATTTTGAAGAAGACAGGTGATGAGAAACACGTGCGAGACTTTGGTTTCATGCTTCTAGACACCAACTCATGTATAATTTAGTCACATCAGCTGATTGATTGATCTGATTTGGGTGCACACCAAACTTAAGAAAAACCATCATGATCGTAATAGTGGAGCGAGTACCTTTTGATATTTAGGCTTCACCGTCTTTTGCCATGTGCTGGACTAGAGAAGCATCCCAACGTTGTTCTCGTTCCCATCGACTTCCATGTGATTTTCTACTGTCAAACGTCTGGAATCTCTAGTTTCTGAAGCGTTTTAAGGAGGATAACAGTGGTCTGGTTAAGGTGTTGATGCATCCTTCTCTTGAGGGGGGGTTAAATATATGATGTAAATTTTACCCCTCAATGCAGATTTTTCTATCTCCTAAGTTGATATTCAAATAATCATCTCTTCGTCGTTACGTTCTTTCGTGACAACAAATCAAAGCTTCAAATTTGACCGTATTTCGTAGTAAAATGGAGAGAAGAGAGTGAGTTGTCTGTAGCAGATCCATCTGTCTTGCCAAGTCGTCTGACGTATAATTATGACATGCCCCTGCAAAAGAACCTTGGCGATTCTTCTTGCTTGTTACGGTCCGATTCTCATGCTATGCCTCCTTGTTCTACTCTCCTTTTTTTCTTTTTTCTTTTTTTGTTACAGGTATAGTTACATAAATGGTCCTTGAACTTTGCTAGAATTTACAATCTGATTCTTAAATTTTTAATTTGTTTAATTTAATCCCTGAATTTTGACAGAATGTGCAATTTGGTCCCTAAATTTTTTAATTGCTCAATTTAATCTTTAAATTTTTAGCGCATGTTCAATTTAGTCGCTGAATTATAGGAAAACATTCAATATAGTCTTTTTGTTAATTTAAGATCGAGGATAACGTTGAATATTTTCATACAAACTAGGGACTAAATTGAATATTTACTAAAAGTTCAGGGACTGAATTAAACAAGCCAAAAGTTCGGGGATCAAATTGCCCATTCTGTTAAAATTCAGAAACTAAATTGAACACATTAAGAGCTCAAGGATCATATTGCACATTCTGAAAAAGTTCAGGATTATTTTTGTAATTTTGACTTTTTTATATGTCTCTCTTCTGGAAGTAGGTATCTGGTGCTCTATGTCTATTTTCCTTCCTCTTTTCCGTTTTTTTCTTTCTTTTTTTGTTGGTTGTTAGCCTCTTGTTTGTTCTTTTTGTCAACTGCGGCATACGTGAATTTTCAACTGGAATAATCTACCTTTGAATTTGTGCCTCCGTCACGCGGATGGTTCCACTTCCTTCCGCAAATCAAGCCACGCAAACAAAAAGGAGGAAGGGGAAATGGAACATATCTTTATGGCTTTGCGTGAACGCGATTATTTATCATGTATGTTCGGAAGATATTCGACGTCCAGTTCGGTATGAGATGTGTCCGATGCATGTGAACGACGGAAACGACTTAATTTGCAGGATAAAAATCTAAGCACAACAGATATACGCGGCTCGGTGGCATGTTTACTTCACCATAAGATGTCGTCAGGCTATTATACCCGCTCGTAAGGATTTTTCAAACCTAGATTGAACTCGAGCGCACAAGAATCAATCACAAGATATGAATTCTATCCGATTCTCAATTTTGATGACAACTCTTGATTCTCTTTAGGTCCCTTGTGAGTTTTCGCACATATTTAGCATACTCTCTATGCGCCATAGATCAAACTTCACAACAAAACATATGTGAGAGCACGCGCAAGGCCAAGTCTTTTTTTGGTAGTAGTAGGCCCATTAAACGGATGGGTCAAGTCGGGTCGAAAATGGTCCGGTCTAAATCAATATATGTAACACGTTTTGACTTGTTTACATTCAACGCAAATTTAGTGACTTATACCCAATTCAACCCTGAACTGAACCGACCCAACCATAAATACATTACTAAAAGAACTTCTCTCCTCGAATTGTTGCTTTTGAAGATAGGCTCCTCCATGTACCGACTCGGGGTTCAGGTTAGGAGGGGAGCGTGAAGGCGGTGATATAAGTTTGGGTTTCCTGAAAACTGTAATTTATCACAATAGTGTGGAGTTCTGAGTCGGAGGTTGAAGAAATCCTATTGATGGCAGAAGCCGAGCGAACAAACGGAGAATGTCATGAGTCGCGAAATCGAAGAGAGAGAGAGAGAGAGGGGGGAAGAGACCGGTGAAGAAGAACCAAAGCGGGCTAAGCCTAACAGTGATTCATAACCAATCTGTTTTACGTTTATAATGTTAAAATCCATCATGATCCATACTTTATGTTTGAAGTGACGTATTTACGACCCACTCAACATGGACTTCGACTTAGACTCGGGGGTTAACTAGTTTCTCCTCCTCCATCACCCCCCCCATCCCAACAGTCCGAGTTTCCTTACAAGGTAATTACGGGTCGGATCTCAAACCAATCGAGGCTGACTTCGAGCTGGAACCAATAGTATAGTTTTTTATTATGATGGTCCTCGCCATCGGGTTGTAGTTTTTTGCTTGATCGTCGCTATTTGTCGCTTGTGACATCGTCTGGCCTCGACAATTATCCTGGCCTGCTGTCGGGCGCACATGATTGGACGCCCCGAACCAGAAGGGGGAGTTTTGCTTCATTTTGGGATGCGGACTTTCTGGATTTGCTATGAAAACTTTCTCAGTTGCGCTCTATCATGAAATCCGCAGCATTTGGGTCGAGTGGGGGCCGTTCTGCTTATCCCGGGGGGAAGTGAATGACAGCCAAAACGAGAGGAGGAGCGTGTCTACGCAACACGCGAAGTTCAGCTTCGTAACGAAGAGGGATACTCTCTTTTCTTTTCTTTTTGGGTCCTTTTCTTTGGCACTTTAGCTCCTGCTGGACTTCGCCCGACTGACTGATTGGGACAAAAGGGTCATTATGTAGACATTTCGTTTGGTGTTTTATCTCCTTAGAAAAGTGGTTGTCCAAAGCTATTTTGTTTGTGTATTGTGTAGATTGGGAGAAAATATTGGGTAGTCCGAGGTCAACACGTCCCCGGCTAATCAGGAAGAGCCATGTCTGTCGAGTGGGGTCCAACGAATCACCTTGCGCATAAAATTTCTTTTTGCTTTCTTATTTAACAAATTCTTTCATTAATAGACCTGCGTGGATTAATTAACTAGCTTCTTTTTCTCTCTCTTATCGCTCCTTCTCAAGAAAGACGATGCAACCCTCTGATCTCCCTCGCTCTCTTGCTTTTGAAATTTTGAATCTTTAGGCTACATATGGATCATAGCCAGGAAAATTGTTTCTGTTCCAAAATTATTTCGTGAAAACACCCGATCCCATTTCGACCTCGATGTGTGGAATCGTCTTGCGCCATATGTACTGAGATTATTCGGGAGACATGGTCCAAGCCCGGTGAAGAAATGCAAATTTCAAAGATTCTGCTCGTTCTTCGAAGTTGGCTACTGACGGGAAATGCTTACCTCTATTTAGACAAGGAAAGTAATCGATACAAAAGGCATGTTTTCGACACGACGCGCAGAGGAGATATCCTTGTTCGACAGGAAAGTCAAGTCGCTGCGCTCTCCAAGTGTGCTTGTTCCCCCCTTCTTCCTTACCATGGCGAGTCTTTGTGAAATAACCCCGATGAGAAGAAGAACGCGAAATAATTTTGTGCCAAGAAACAATTTTCAGAAAATAAAAAAAAAACTTGTTTCTAAATTTTGGAATACTTTTTAGAACACTTTTAGAATCACCATCCATCGCCGCTAACTCGGCCACCACCCGTTAGCCCCAGCCTGTTGCCGGCCGCCGCTGCTCCCATCGCCAATCGCCAGAAGCCGCTGCCCGCCGGCCACCGCCGCCGCCGATCACATGCCGACAGCGGAAAAAGTGTTTTTTTTATTAATTACTGAACCCGTTTTTGTTCTCAAAAATCGTAGCCGAAAACAGAAACACAAAAAAGTGTTTCTGTTCAAAAAATGCTCGGAAACGCGCCTTATCTTCTCTCCCTGCTCCGCCTTCTCCATGCTCTATGGTCCGCTCGCTCCGCTCTCTCTGCTCCGGTAGTCGTTCGATCTTTTCTCCGCCACTCGCTCTCCCTCTGCTCTGGCGATCGCTCGCTCTCTTTCGATGCTCCTTACACTTCTGACGCTTGCTTGTTATTTGCTCGAGCGCTCGCTGCGTCACTCGTTCGCTCATTGCTCGTAGGGTCTCGCTCGGTTGCCTCCGCCAGTTCTTTCTTTGTGCATTGCCACGCCATTCCTTCACAGGTTCACTCTATCGCGCTAGGTTTCAATTTTTCTTTTAGTAATGACGTGTATAAGACTAGTAGAGATGAAATTGGGCAGGCTGGTGAAATAACTTGAACACTACCCTCCAAGAGCAAAATCAAAAGGTATTTATTTAGGTCCAGGATTTCACCGGGACCGGGACATAGAGTAGCCTTCTGCCACCGCCGAGCCCGGGCATTCTAAGGGCAGTTTGATAAGTCTTTGACGAACAACAAGCCGCGTTGCACAAGAGCATGGAGATGCGCTCGGTGGTGAAGCGAAATGACGAACCACAGAGCGCCAAATTGACGGCCAACCGCCGATCCATGGGGCGAGTGCGGAGTGAATTTATTCTGGAGTCGATGGATGAAGTGAGGGAATCCAGAGAGACTGCATTGTTCGCGGCAGCAAAGAGATACAGGAGCATCGTGAAGGAACTGCTCAAACCTTCAACTAGAGAAGAGGTTAAGAGGTAAGAACACCACAGTTTGATCGCCCTGCACACTGCTGCGGGTCATGGACATGCTGATGATTAATTCCTGATGTTTGCATTTCTCAATTCTTCAATTTTGGCTCTAGCGTCTAGATTATATGTTGGACACTTAGTCATTGAACGTGAAGTTACCTCATTTAAATCGATTACTAATTAGCCTACTCGACTACTGATGCGTAGCTTTTGGGACAGAAAAAGTGTTCACTAAGTATTGTGGATGTTAAAAATGGTAGATATATTTGGCACTCACCAGAGATGCGCCTTAGTAGAATCTGCACTTACAGTGAAATGCATACGTCTTGGCTACCTAGAATTGAATCAGCAATGACTGCAAGGATGAGAAGTGGAATTCCTGAAGGTCATGGCATTCTGATAATCTTCTTCATGCTTATACAGACCTTTTCATTGCAGACATTGTTCAAATGCTCTTACATTATGAACATGAGTTGATGAAGATTGCCCCTCAAATAGCAGCCCTCTTATGGCTGTATCTACGAGAGGGCACGCTGCTGTAGACGATCAGCAAAACTGCTCTTGACATAGCCGAAGAGCTCTCTTACTCTCCAGAGTCCATGACATCAGAGGCTGCCTTTCGCATAAGGGTGCTTCCCGAGCTAATGGCCTTGGAGTGCTGCTACGTCTTATGTTTACACTCATGTACTACAGTTTATGGACATGACATGAATATATTCTATCCCCACGCTCCTGCATAATAGATTCTGGTCCTTGTATAAAAACGTACCTTGTTCTATCAACAAGGAACATCGAAGCATGTTAAATGTTGAATATAGTTTCTAGTTAAAGGCACATCTGATGGGTGTACTCTATTTTTTCATTAATACATAGCATGTTGAGGGAAAAAATGTTAGAAGTAAAATCAGATGCAGTTTCTCGTGCTTCATCTATTCACCTCTTTTTATGTTGATGAACCCGAGTAGAGTGCCACATCCGAGGTTACTTTGATGAGGCAATTTTTGGACTGCGCGTGATCATTAATGGGCCACTAGAGTTTCAAGTTTTCTCTAGGTATTTATGGTCTTGATCATTAGGCTCGACTCCAGAGTCACTTGTGAAGGACATTTTGATTGTGATCCGAAGGGTAGTATATGGCCGAAAACGGAAAAATACTTATGAATCAAGTAAAGACAGTATATAGGGCAAGAGTCATAGAGACAAATTGATGCTGAAATACAATAGAAAGAAGGTGATAAAGAACAAAATTGATAGAATGAGGAACAATCGTTGTTCTTTCAAAAACGATATCAAATCGTATATTCTTCAAATATTCAAAAACTGCCTCAAAACCCTCGAAACAAAACTTATATAGGGTGTTAACCCTAATGACAATAAGATTTGCAAAATTACGAAAATATCCTAAAAATAGAAAATTACCTAAAAATAAAAGAGGCCTAAATATCAGACAATATATGAATCATTCTCCCCTGCTAGGAAAAGATTCGCCCTCGAATTTATTTTGTCTTCATTGTCGCCAATCTCTTCAGGGTCTCTTCCTCATCCGTGTGATAAGGTGACAAATCTGTTACATTAAAAGTTCCGGATATATTATACTTACCTGACAGATCAATCTTGTAAGCATTGTCATTGATTCGCTCCAAAACTCTGAAGGGTCCGTCAGCTCAAGATTGTAGCTTGCTAAACTTGTCTGCTGGAAAACGCTCTTTACTGAGGTGAATCCAAACTAAATCACCCTCCTTGAAGACAACTCTTTTCTTGCGCCTATCAACGTGTTGCTTATACTTCATTTTCTGTCTGTTGATCTGATTATGGACCTGGGAATTGAACTCTTTGATCTGTTCTACGTGTTCTTCAGCGTCTGAGCTAAATTGCTTGTGAACTGATAATGAAGTGAGATCCAAAGGATTAACTGGATTACGCCCATAAACCACCTCAAAAGAGGTCTTGCCTATAGTACGATTCTCATATCTGTTGTATGCAAATTTTGCCTAAGGCAACGCTCAATCCCATTGTCATGGGCTATCTCCAATTAAACTCCGCAGCAAATTTTCTAAATTTCTATTAACAACTTCTGTCTAACCATTAGTCTAAGAATGATGAGAGGAGCTAAACTTCATATTCGTGCCCATGTGTGTCCAAAGAGTACGCCAGAAGTGACCTACAAACTTCACGTCACGATATGAGGTTATGGATTTAGTAACTCCATACAGTTTAACAATTTCCTGCATAAACAATCGAGCTACCTATGAAGCATCAAAAGTCTTGTTACATGGAATAAAGCATGCCATCTTCGAAAATCTATCAACAACCACCATGATAGAATCCTTATTCCACTGCGATCTTGTCAAACCCAAGACAAAGTCAAGGCTGACATCCTCCCATGGTGCGACTGGAACAGATAGAGGCATATATAGGCCAGCATTAGTACTCTTGGTTTTCGCTACTTGACATACCCGGCACCTCTCTATAAAACACTTCACGTCTCGCTCCATTCGTGGCCAATAAAAATATTCGCACAACAAGGCCATCATCTTATCCACGCCAAAGTGCCCAACTAGACCCCATCCATGACCCTCAATAATAATAGACTCCATCAAAGAACATTGAGGAATGCACACTCTATTACCTTTAAAGAGATAACCATCCACAATTTAAAATTGCTGAAAAGGCTTCGCTTGGCTCTTCCTCCAGATATCTCCAAAATAAGGATCATCAACAAATAAATCCTTAAAAGTTTCAAAGCCTAGAACTTTTACCTGCATTGTAGACAGCAAAGAGTTTTTCTACTTAATGCATCTGCCACACTATTTGGCACACCCACTTTATGCTTAATGGAAAAGCTTTAAGAAACTCCACCCACTTCGCATGCCTAGAATTCAATTTGTGTTGTCCATTGATATATTTCAAGACTTCATGATCAAAATACAAGAGAAACTCCCTCGAAATCAGATAGTGCCTTCAATGCTCCAAACTCCTCACAATAGCATAATATTCTTTATCATAAGTTGAATATTTCATTTTTACTTCATTCAACTTATCACTGAAGAATGCTACAGATTTACTTTTTTGACTCAATACACCCCCAATACCAATGCCTGAAGCATCGCAATGCACTTCAAAAACCTCATTAAAGTCAGGAAGCACTAGAACAGGTACCTCAGTCACCTTCTTTTTCAATAATTGAAAGGCAGCTTCTGCCTTCTTAGTCCACACAAATTTACCTCCTTTCAGACAATCCGTCAGAGGTGCAATAATAGTAATGAAATCCCGAACAAAACTCCAATAAAAGACGCAAGCCCATGAAAGCTACGTACCTCGTGAATATTTTTCGGAATCTCCCAGTTTGTAATAGCTTCAATTTTAGCTGGATCCATCCGAATGCCCTCCTTGGATACAACATACCCCAAAAAGATCACATGATCAGTCATGAAGTGATACTTCTTGGTGTTAACATATAATTTCTGCTCCCTTAATGTTTCAAACACCCTTCTCAAATGTTGCAAGTGTTGTTCAATTGATGCACTATAGACCAAAATATCGTCGAAATAAATGACAACAAATTAACCAATAAAAGGACGAAACACCTGACTCATCAGCCTCATAAAGGTGCTCGGCTCGTTAAACAGCCCAAAAGGCATCATCATCCACTCATATAGACCATATCTAGTTTTAAAGACTATATTTCACTCATCTCCAGGTCGCACTCTAATATGATGATATCCGCTTCTCAAATCTATCTTTGAGAAGATAGTTGCCTCATATAACTAATCAATTAAATCATCAAATCTTGGGATAGGGAAGCAATACTTTATCGTGATCTTGTTGACAGCTCTGCTATCCACGCACATTTTTCACGACCCGTCTTTCTTTGGAACCAATAAAGTCGGCACTACACAAGGGCTCATGCACTCTCGGATTGCATTATTTTCTAATAATTTTTGCACTTGCCTTTGCATCTCCTCATGCTCCTTAGGATTCATCTTATAAGCTGCCTTATTAGGGATAACAGCTCTAGGAATGAGATCTATACAGTGCTGAATGTCCCTCATAGGTGGTAATCCAGGTGGTAATTCCTCCGGTACGATATCAGTAAACTCTTCAATTATAAGCAGAACTTAAGTTGGAATCTCTAGATTATCAATATTTTATTCCATGACTACAACAGCGAAAAGCTCTGGCGTGCTTACCGTCTCTTCCTGAAATTCTGATTTGGAAAGCAGATTATTTTTTTTCTTTTCTCAAATCTGAAGGACCTAGAGTAATAGTCCGACTATCCTTCTTGAAGGTGTATGTATTTTTGAATCCATCATGCTGCGTTTTCCCGTCAAACTGCCAAGGTCTTCCCAACAGAATATGACAAGCATCCATTGAAACTACGTCACCCCACACTTCATCAGTATATTTCTTCCCGATCGAGAACTGCACTAAACACTTTTTGCTCACTTTAATTTCGTTTTCCTTTTTAACCCATGACAGCTTATAGGGTTGAGAATGTTCGACAGTTTTCAATCCTAACTTTTCGACCATAGTAATAGATATCACGTTTTCGCAACTTACTACATCAATTATCACGCTACACATCTTTCCTCCACTAATGCACTTCGTATGAAATATATGATGCCTAAGCCAAGATTCATCATCTACCTCAGCAATATTTAAAACCCTACACACAACTAGGGACTCACCAGAATCGGCATAGAGAATGTCTTCTCGATCTGATCCTGCATTCTCTCTTTCTTCTTCAGATTCTTTGTTATTTAGATATTCGTGCTGAGTTATCAACAAAGGTCACAATCTGTCGGTTCGGGCAATCAGCCGCGAATGCCCCAGTTCCTGACACTTAAAACATCATTTAGCTGCAGCTCCTCCCCTGCTAGAACCACTACTACCATGTTCTCCTTTTTGTGCAGAATTTGAACTCGCACCCTTAATTGCTACCGGAGCTGAAGAACTCCCCACTCTCTCTCGGAATTCTTTACCTGACCACTTGGAATTGTTGCCTGACCACTTAGAAGAACCACTGCTCTTTCTTTTACACTGTCCCTCCACCATTAGGGCCAGTCTGCATACATCCTCATATGTCTAATACTGTTGTAATTGGACAACGTCAGAAATCTCATTACGCAACCCTGCGAGGTATCGAGCAATCGTTTGCTCGTCTTCCTCTGCTACATCACAACGCATCCACAATCGATCCAATTTTACTTTTTGGCTCTCGGTCAGATCCTTGAGATCAAAGATACATTCTACCATATGTAACCAATCGATAAACGCGTCAGGATGAGTATTACCATAAAACTCAGGAATCTCGATCTTCATCTCGAAATTTTGAGAAGAATCTGATTTTCAATTCGTACTCCTCGATTCCGCCCCTAGTTCGGAACCACAACAGGGTTATCTTCCCCCTCTTCAACCTCGATTGAGTCAACAGATTACGCTGCTTCTTCAGGTTGCGTGTCAAGCCCTGCCTTCGCAAGACGTCGCTGCATACCTTGAACTTGTCTCCTCAGCTCTTTAATTTCTATGTCTTGCAGGTCTCGCATAAGCAATTTTTTATCTACATCAGGAACGACTCTACGTCCCTGGCCTCCACGACCACGCTGCCTTCAACCACCACGATTTTGTTTAGCAATCGATTTGAAACAGCATGTGCTCTGATACCAAATGATGCCGAAATACTACAGAAAGAAGACGATGAAGAACAAAATCGATAGAATGAGGAACAATTGTCGTTCTCTCAAAAACGATATCAAATCGTATATTCTTCAAATATTCAAAAACGATCGCAAAACCCTCAAAACAAAACTTATATAGGGTGTTAACCCTAATGACAATATGATTCGCAAATTTACGAAAATATCCTAAAAATAGAAAATTGCCTAAAAATAAAATATGCCTAAATATCACACAATATTTGCATCACAAATTATTCTGAAATGATTATTGTAGAATAACATTCAATTTTCACGGTGTCAATTTGATGGTTGATACATTAAGAGGATCTCTACAACACTTTCTACAAAATTATGCAATCAAACAAGCTAAACCGATCCCAATGACCACCCTCACGCCTCTATTGACAGCTCTCCATCTTCTCCCTCTTAAGTATTCCGAATCTCAGTTCCTGATGGTGGCCATATTCCTTACATTCGGGCTTGTGGTCCGAGTATGAGTACTGCTCGAACTACAATACACCATTGAAAGGTAGAGATATCAACAAGAAAGAACCAAAAGTACTGCGAAACAATTAACAATCACATGAATTGCAAATGGTACTTTGATTTCTGCTAGATAACAGTGAATGAGCAACATCAAATACACATGTTTCTAAAGATTGCTTTTTGAGAATAATTAGAGGGAAGGATTTATAGCCATTATCTCAACCGCCACATCTATTCACACTTAAGCTATAGGATCCAAGTATCAAATCATACATGGAACCCGACCTTCACTCAAATTTAAAGAGATCATGAGTGATAACGTAAGTGATATCCCGGGAACAAGAGACTAACATGAATCACATATCACCAAAGAAGTTAAAAATGGAAGATCAACTAATTCCAGTAGTTCAAGTTCGTCATTGCACAGCACGTTACATATATCAACTAGTTCCAGTAGGTGAAGTTCATTATTACACGACATAGTACTTATATCATTTCACTCAAAATGACTTGATCCCGAAGGATCCAATAAGTAGAAGTACTATCGTTAAAGAGGAGCACCTGGAATGACATACTCTATTACTAGATAGTGGCGGTAATTCAGGATCCAATTTGTCAATATAAAGCGATCGATCATGTGATGGTATCATCAATGTAGACAGAGTGCTGATCATTTCTGATCCTAATAGAAGTAAAGGGAAGTTGTTACTCTTTCATCTTAAGCATTTCAGGGTGCAAAATTCCATGTACTTCTTGTGTCCTTTCACACGAGAGATTAACATAAGAAGGCTCTGTAAGTAGTCCTGTAAAAAGAAATCCGCCAATTTAGAAACCGAAACACTAGAAGCCATCCCAAAAGATGTTTAAAGCTTGAAAACGTGATTAGGAGGAAAGTAGCGCTTTCTGTTGCATTGGAATTAAACAGGGGAAGTGTGCCAAAAAACATCTTTGATATCTTGATCAACATCCAACATTAACAGTTTACAAGCCCGCCTACAATGCTAAGTACTTCATAATAGCATACCTGCGGAGGAAGCGCAGAAGCAACATCTTTTTTCTGAGACTTAGTACTCTGGAATCGTATCTAGTGCTTCTTGTGGGAATTCTCATGTGAATTATCCTTGGCTCGTGGATAGTTAAACTCTCTCCTCTTCTGCCTTCCTGAGATCCTTCCACCTAGCTCGTGACTTTAAGAAACCCATCTAAGTAATACTCAACTGAGCAGAGAATTCCAGCAAACAATAAAGTTATTCAGCACAAATGGTCATTAGAAATCAATAAAAAGCAGAAACAAAAAAGCAAGCACTCGCTAACAGAGATACACCAAATAAACAAATATTTTTCTCCAGAAGACCTCCAACAAGAGAATAATCTTAACTATTGTGGCCATTAACAGTCCAGTTGGCAAGGGATTGGAGATAACATACGCAGCTAAACATGGATGCGTTAAAATGCAGTCATTTTCTCAAAATAAATTCAGTCGAACCGATACCTGGCTAAAAGGAAAAGAATTGATTCGAACCAATACACTCATTGCGACGGAGTGACTAACCACGCCAAAGATAAACAAGAAGAAGGAAGTCAGGCACAGCTCCACGGACCTTTCTTTCCTCTGAACAAGTTGCTCAAGTGCTTGAACCAGACCACCATTGAAGGTGCTCGAGCAACGGAGCAGATCTCGAGGGCGATCGCCAGAGTAGAGGGAGAGCGAGCGGCGGAGAAAAGATCGAACGAGTACCGGAGCAGAGAGAGCGGAGCATAAAGCATGGAGAAGGCGGAGCAGGGAGAGAATATAAAAGAGAGCGAGGGAGATCGGAGGGTCGCGTCTTCTTTGTCGAGAGGGAGCGAGAAGAGAGAGAAAAATAAGCTAGGTAATCAATGCACGCAGGTCTATTAACAAAAGAATTTGTTAAATAAGAAAGCAAAAAGAAATTTTATGTGCAGGTAACTCGTTGGACCCCACTCTGCTGATATGGCTCCTCCTGATTAGTAGGGGTGCACGATGACGTGTTGAACCCGATCCCCCCAATATTTCCTCGTAAATTGGACCCGTCAAGTACAAGCAACCTAGATGTAACTTATGATTGGCCGTGGAATTTGAAATTATGGCCTTAATCCTGAACACCAAGCCCTCGACCTGACTTGTTGATGATGATGGCTCCCTCCGATGTCGTTCTTGTAGAACTTAAGAATAGTTGAGTTTCGTTCAATTTGCAGGGAATGTAAATACTTTCGATCTAAAGGGCTTTGAAAAAAGCAAATACCATTTGGTAAATAATACTTTGAACAATAGATTTGGCCTAATTAGTGTTTGACAAAAAAAAAATTGTAGAGTAGCTATCTTTTTTAAAATATATATATATTAAAAAATGAAAAAAGATCCTTACCCAAAAAAAAATAAAATAAATAAAATAAAACCATAGTCAAAAGCCAGCAACTATCGACTAGCCAGATCTAGAGCCGACCAAGGCCACTAGCGGTCGGGCCACCTTAGGCAACTGTTGCTTGGGCTACACGACCCAAGGCTGCAGTCGCCGGGGTCGCACGACCCCGGCCGACGACCCCGAGAGGCCACCGTCGAGGTCAAGCGACCCTAGGTGACCATCAACGGGGTCGTGCGACCCCCCGACGACCATCGCTGGGGTCGCATGGCTCAGATGACGATCGCTTGGGGTGGCTAGGGTCACCCGACCCCATCAGTCTTCATTGGCGTTCGTGCAACCCAAGACAACCGCTGGGATCTACTCCCACAACCCGCCACACCGTCGTCTACTCCCACAACCAAATGGTCTCCCCCTTCGCTTGGCCCCCCACCTCCTCGCTGCCACTACCAATGCCCCGCAGCCGTGGGTCTACGTGTCTAGGGCAGCCGCGCCAATCCACATCACGCACGGCTGTGTGTTTTCCGGGCACGGCGGGAGGGCAGCTGCGGCGGCGGCGGCGGCGGCCCCGCTTGGGGGCCCCACAGCGGAGTCTGGGGTGCAGGGCCGGGCGGTGTTTGATGGGCCTTCGTTGGGAAGGTTCTCGAGAGGGGATGGTGGGCCCAGCTTTGATGAAGGGTGGGGCCTGGACTTGCACCTGAGCCTCGCGCCAGCTGCGCCTTAGAGAACGGCGGCTTTGAGTTTTAAGTGGCTGGCTTGAAGAGGAGAGCAGGGCGTTCACGTTTAGTCACCGGGTCGGCGACGTTCAGGTCACACGGCCGGTTCGGTTGGATCCGGCTTAATCTTGGGACGCTCGGCCGGTTCAGAGGGTTCACGGACGAATTCGAATTGTGTATCGCTTAAATCTGTCTGCTCATGGATCCGTCTGTATACTCTCTGCAGCAATTCTCTCCGTAAGAGTAGGGTTTCTCTAAAATGGACATGTTGAACGTTTTGCCACATTGGATTATTTTTCCAAACGTTACATGAGTTTCCTATTAAGGATGACATGCACATCTAGAAGAAATTGATCATGTAATCGACATTCTGTACATGTTATTCATCGGCCGTAACTACTTGAGCTTTTCTCTCGCACTACCCAATATTCGCACGTGATATTTACTTGTCAACTATCAAGGCTAGACGCCTAGACCCAATATTCGCACGTGATTTGTACTTCTCAAGTATCAAGGCCAGCCGTGACAATATTACCGGTAGGAACTAAGGGTGTGCAACTTGATCGGATTAATCCGAAACCCGGATCGATTCACCCGAAAAATAGGGTCGGGATTCGATTCCCGCTCAAATCGGTCCTGGTACCAGTTCAAAATTTTGAGAACCGGTTTAAATCGGTTCAGTTTCCGATTCTAGGTGTTGACCCACCCAGACCGGTTTTGAGTTGCTATTAAAAAAGGAAATCCTATGCCCTGACTCCCTATTGCATCGTTGCCCTTGTTGCTTTGCTCATTGCTCATGGCCCTCAACTCTTCAACTCATCTCATTTAATTTTTAGTTGTTGGATTGTTACTTCTTGTGGATTGTAATTTTTATTGCTCATTTTATTAATTCTCATATTATTTTGATGAAAAAACAGATTTTCAGGTAGATCCTAAAATCGGACCAAAAAACAGAGTCGGTTCCAAAACATGTTCTAAAACAAATAAGGTCGGTTCTCGATTTCAAAAGCTGAGAACCGGTTATAACAAGATCGGTTTCATAGTTTAGGTCTGAAACCAGCCCATTCGGCCATGCTCACCCCTAGTAGGAACTACTCTTAACTCCTAGAGTTTATGACATCCTAAGTAAGTTTATGTATTTCACATGGGCATTACTTTTATGTTCGATTTTTTTAAAGCATGCACAAAAATAATTCTCGAACGTTAATAAACACTTTAGAAACTTATTCTCCTTCCCATATATTTTTGTGGTGATAAAAGTGGAAACAATTCACCTTCTTTTCCATCGGGAAACAGCTTTTAGATTGTGATGGGACAAATTTCCACTATATGGTTAAAAAAGAAAATTAGACCCAGTTTTCTAATGTTTAAAGGTTAATACTACAAAAAATCTTAAATTTGATACGCATGTGACCTAGCCACTTATCAACACTCGTGTAGTTTTCGGATTCAAAGCCCATTAGCTTTCTCGCCTCTTGTAGCGGAAGGTTAGTTGTATCGCCTGTCTATCTCAACTCTTACATATTAAGTGGCTTTTATTAAAAAAAATTAAAAAAGGAAACTTTATCTATTAATGATGCAAAGATCTCTCTCTATACTTATGTTATATCATGCTTTAGATTATAGCCAATGTTGTTTTAATCTTTTCTAGAAAGTAAAACATCGCAAAAAAAAATTAAAATCACGCTCACCGTGACACATTTACCCCAAATTTTTTATTACTATATTACAAAAAGAAAAAAAAGCTCAAACTTGTAGAAATGAGACACATTTATCCTCTGTTAAGATTCCCATCCATCAAATGGTTTTTCAACTGAAATAATGTCATTTTTTTGTTTTACTTATGCCAAGTGGACATCATATGAATACTTTTTTTACTTTTTTATGTTAACGTAGACAGATACCAACAATTCTCATTGACAGAACTTTGACGGAGTTAAATGTGTCACATAAGTACAAGTTTGAGATTTTTTGTGTCAAAAAAAGTTTAGGGTGAATATGTCACAATGGACATAATTTAAGACTTTTGGTGACTTTTACCATATTTGGAATTGAAAGATTATATGTAAAATCTCATTAGTAAATGGTATGAGTACTACTATTATTTTTTAAGGAATAATGACATGAATGATCCCTCAATTAATATGCAATGTAGTTTTCGAACTTTAAATTTGTTCAATATGATCCCTAGACTTTTGGTACATATTCAATTTTGTCCCTGCACTTTTAATTTGTTCAATGTGATCCATAAACTTGACTTAATATATGGACAATATTGAATATCTATACACAGTCTAGAGACTAAATTGAACATGTACCAAAAATTCAAAAACTACATTGAATAAATTTAAAGTTCAGGGACAACATTGCATATTCGGCTAAAGTTTAGGGACTAAAGTCCAAAAATCACATTACACATTAGTTCAAATTTCAGGCATTATTTTTACCATGTGCCCTGATAACACAAAGCACAGGAATGAAACTTCAGCATTCCAAAAAGTACAGGGCCTAAAGATGTAATCTTTGTTTAGAGACTCTTGCAAGCACACTCACACGTCAATAGCAGAAGCTTACTCAGCAATCCAGCAGATTTATTTTATAAAAGTTTGCGGGACGACTTAAACTGTCTCCTGCTGAAACGAGAATCGGATTTATAACCAAACGAAGCATCAAGATCTAAAGTGAATTCCCCCGATACTACACAGAATCACAAATTTAATTTGACTTCTTCTTTTTTTCAGTTCATGACTGCCACCTAGGATGCCAGCACGACATTTAATGCCACATCAGTAATTCTACCATAAATTTTGTCTAATAAATTATTTGCCAGCTTTGAAACCTAAAGAATTTGGGTGCATTTGGGAACACTTTTGGACAAAACCTTTGGAAAAATGCAAAGGATTTTAAACTCCGTTTGTTTCGCGAAAAATGAATGATTTGAAAAACATCTCCCTAAAATTAAATCATTTGTACCACTTGAAATAGTCAGTCAATAAAAATTATTTTTATTATCGATAATAGTTTATGTCTAAATATTTTCGTAGGCGGTGAAAGTATTTTTCATTCATTCA
The DNA here is from genome assembly GCA_028455895.1 of Rhodomyrtus tomentosa. Lineage (NCBI taxonomy): Eukaryota > Viridiplantae > Streptophyta > Magnoliopsida > Myrtales > Myrtaceae > Rhodomyrtus > Rhodomyrtus tomentosa. Next base: position 35,108,858 of record JAPCWY010000010.1, read on the forward strand.
TTTTTAAAAATGATGCAATCATTTTCTCGGAAGAATGTTTTCCTAACCTCACACTTGTTGCCAAACAAATGCACCATTAGGTGAAAGGTTTTGGAAATGCAAATAGTATTTAGTAAAGTGTAATTTAAAAACACATTGAGAAGCAATTTGACATAAATGTTGTTTGGAAAAAATTACACTTTGTGAAGGATTTTCGCTAGTTTTTTGTAAAAAAAAAAAGTTCTCAAACCTTTGCCGTCGGAACTAAGGCGTCGTCGAGCCAGATCGACCGCTGGCCAAACGCCGAAGCCAAATGGCTTGAACCCTCGCCGTTGACATCACGTGAGGTGGGGGCATATATGAAATTATGAAAGTTTAACGGGGAAAATTGAAAAAAAAAAAATATTGCATTCCGAAAGTGCTCAAATTGTTTGGTGTGAAAAAGGGTTGAAAGCTTTGAAATGCAATCCTATCTTCCCAAAACTTAAAATTAAAAAAATAATAAATTTTGTCAAACGGTACTTATATTTGCCCATAGAGGCCTGTAGAGTCCAGGCGATTTTGGGAAAGTGGTTCTCAAACGCACCTCAGAGGTGCCAAGAAAAGTCTGTTGGGTCTCAAATATTATGTCTCACTATTTACGCTTCTTCCTCCCGCTCTCGACAAAATTTAAAATGGCTTTTACATGTCTTACGACTTGTCCATTCAAACAAATTCCAGGCGGTCATAAGTGAATCTGCATTGCACTCATCTTTGGTTAGAAAAGAAAAGCCGGAGATGATTGTCCCCTTGAGCCGGAGAACAAGCTGAACGGGTGAAGAGACACTAGTGTTGAGAAATAGAAGACGATCAAAACTCGAAACTTGAAACAATCTGACACAGTACTTCGATTGATTTCTCATTTGCATCGATCTGGATCGGATTCTTCCTTCACATTCTACGACTTGAAGTTAGCTTGCCGATATCGCAAAGTGCTATGATTAAGGAGTACTCAGTGTGAAACCAGAGGAGCAATTTGTGCAGGTTGTGCTTAAAAATTACCGAGCAAAAGGGGCTCCTGACATCGGATGAGTGAAACGGGCCTGCGCTGATGTTGCACTTGATCTGACTCTGGTTGTTGAGTTCAAGAGCATCTAAGTTCCTCAAAAGACTTCAGAAGACACTTTGATCCACCCATTTTCCGTGCATTCCTCTGAAAATGCTTCGGCAGCTGAGGGACAATCAATAACAAGTCATCATTGACAAGGTTCCATACGAATCGATGAACCTGAAGCTTAAGCTGGCGTTAACGCAGGCCACATATGTCAAAACAAAAACAAAAATTCCTATTCATTGACAGGTAATACTGCCTTTAATAGGGCTGAAACAGAGTAGTATGCCCCATATGTTACAACATCTGTCGGCTTGATTTTTGGGTTTTCCATTATGGAAGATAAAAGAATTTTGGAGCATTAGTCAATGTTTGGGCAAAATTTTCAAAAAAAAAAAAAGTATTTGCTGCTGTTTTTCATCAGCTGGGCAATTTCTCCTCCTGCTCAACAGGAACGCACGGTCTCCAAATAGTCTCGGTTCCGACATCCATGAGCGCAATCCCCTTTCCAGTTAAGTCAGCCCTGATTCGATCAGTTTTTGCAAAATCCTTCTCTCTTCTGGCTGAACTTCTTTCCTCTATCAGACGCGATAATTGCTCTTCTGTCAAATCAGCCCGAATCAATGCCTTGCCTTTCAACTGCTGCAGAATCTACATCGAAGAAATTTTAGTTTAAATCGAGTTTGATCCAAGAAAAATTCAATAACTATTCATAAGAACTTGCGTCACCTCAGAATAAGTGAGAGGGGGCAGCAAACCCAGAATATCTAGAACATCCTTTACTTCTTTCTCTATCTCACTAAGGGATAGAATTATTGCTGCTTGCCGTTGCTTCTGTTGCTTCTTCTGAAATGCATTATAGAAAAAACCGATTCTATTAGTTAGAGAAAGTAAAGCACAAAAGATACACAACGGAGAGAGCATTTGAAAAGGTGCGGCTTCTTTTATGGGAAAGAAACGGTACAACTAATCACCTTAAGAGCGTTCGTGTTATTGTTTATGAACTTCAAGGCATCTTGAAATGCACCTGTCAGCACATGTGAAGTGTTCAAGTCATCGACCATTTTGTCATGAAAATCCTTCCGCAAGCCTTTGATGCATTTCTCAGCATCAGGAAGAACCCGAACTGTTTTGCCTTTTGGTTCTGTACCCTCGCTGGGAGTTGCCTCTCCGAATGACAACAGAGTATCTTCACAGTCTTGTAATGTCTAACATTGAGGAGACATCCCAAGTTAATTTTCTATAATTTTCTATCAGATAGCAGAGTCCATGCTTGCCTGCATGTCACTCGTACAAATACATCCAACACAATCAAGGAAGAGTAATTCAGAGTGACTCAGACTAGCGGCCGCTGGCACTAGAACTAGGCTAAAACTGTCCAAACACTTCGTACAGGTTATTACAGAGACAATAGGAATGGTTTCTTCTCTAACAGAATCAAATCCCCAGGTATTTCTAATTAGTTTAATCAAGCAAGCCCACCCTTTTATGAGTTACGTATGGGTCTTGAGACCAAAGAGTATTGTATGGTAAGCAGCCAGAACGATGAGAAGTGATTTGTTGTTAACAGAACACGATTTATACCTGATATATATAATAGACAGCCTCTGATGCGCTCTCCAACTGTAAGACTGAATAGTTGAGAGGAGATCGATAGTGTGCACTTATCAAGAAGTGTCTCAAAGCCAGTGGATGGTATTGCTCTGCAATCTGTAGTAGTACAAATTGAATAATTTTAGACACCAGGAATGATGAGAGCTCAAGATAAATGTTAACACATCAAGAAAGAGAACATAACAAGTTTGCAAATACTACCTGACGGATCGTGAAAAAGTTACCCAGTGATTTTGACATTTTCTCATTGTTGTTGGTCACGTGCCCATTATGCATCCAATACCTCACACAGCTCTCTTGGCATGCAGCACGACTCTGAGCGATTTCATTCTCGTGATGGGGAAAGATCAAGTCAATTCCACCACCATGGATATCAAATTTGAAAGACAGATAATGAGCACTCATTGCACTGCACTCTATATGCCACCCCGGTCTGCCAAGACCCCACGGGCTCTCCCAGCTTGGCTCACCAGGCTTTGCAGCCTACAATAATCATTTACCGTTCAGAGTTAGGTACGCAGATGAAAAAAGAACTTACTGGTAGTACAAAGCATTTGCACACCTTCCATAATGCAAAATCAGCAGGATTGCGCTTTCTAGAGTCCACCGCAACACGTTCACCTGCCCTTTGATTCTCTAGCTTCTGCCCAGACAAGCAGCCATAATTTGAGATCTTATCCACAGCAAAGAACACATCTCCATCCACCACATAACCACAATCATTGCTAATGATCTGCAAATAGCCGTAAGGAATTTTATTAGTTAAAACTCTCCCTCGTGATCCTAGCGACTTCCAAAATATGAGGTGCCGAAGATTCCACCCGATAGAACTTTAAAATAATTAAATAAGCAATTTCGACAGACTTTTTCATCTGGCTATAATCTTTAAGTACCTCATTACATGGGAATAAATAGTCAAATCAATTGTGCGTAAGTCAGTTGCTTCCTCTTCTAATTTATGAAAATACTTTGTCCACAAAACATGGCTCTTGAGTTTCTAATTTAGATTATTATTACAGGCATCCAGCATATCAGCGACCCAAATTACCTAAAATAAAAGTTTCTAGTTTTGAATATTCTTGTGAAATCATTCTTGGCAATATATGAACACTACTTCTAACTTTTTTCTCGGGAGTATTAAACTTCAACTCATACCTCCGTTATATGTGCATTCGATATATGTGGAAGATACTAACATATTAGAGAAAGTTGAACTTATGCATATTGTTAACATTTCTACATATTCATAGTTTCATTTACCTAATAACAATGAAAGTTTCAAATACGGTATACTACGTATGGCTATGAAATCTTTGTCTTCGCCAACACCAAGCAAAAATCACTATTTTAATTTCAAATTCATGTTTCCTCAAATTTATGGACATGCATATGGAGGACAATATCTTCAAACTCAAGCATACCTCTACATACATGACAGTAAATGAAAGATGGTAACATTTGTCTTAAGACAAATGGGAGAAGGAACTACCAAATCAAACTAGAACAATCAAACTGGAGAATTCTTCAGCAACGTCATTTTTTCTCAGCAATAGCAGCTAAATTGATAACACGACTGTATTAAGAATAAATTGATATGACTTCACATTCTCAAGTTCACCACAGAAACCAGAAAGTAAGGAAATTTGCGCTACAATATCAAAGAAACTATGAGGGACATATAGAAAGGCTGTGAACTACATAGTGTAGCAACAGTAGCTCCTTTCTACATAGTCTAACCTATGTTTATTCATGCTCTTATTGAACCCCTCTAAAAAAAAGCATCAACAACAGAGTTGAAACTAGAAACCTGGGTTATCATGTCTTTAATCTGTTCCATGTGATCAGAAACGCGTGGCTGGTGGGTAGGGGGGAGGCACTGCAGATCAGCCATGTCAGTTAAATACTCTTGGCAAAAGCGGTTGCTCAAATCCAAGGGGTTCTCCCCGGTCTCATTTGCCCGACGAATAATCTGCAGATATCCACATGTTAGAAATGTCAAACTAACTCATTCGGAAAAACGAAAAACAATCCAGGCATCCTCTGCATCCACACAAAATGACCGAATCTCTAAAATAATGCATGAAAACTAGGAAAGTCTAACTTTAACCATAAATGCCAAAATTTCATGATAACCACAGAATTAAAAAATAACTTGAACACTACACTTCATTTAAACGGAAATGCGTCTCTCGTCTAACTTTAACAGAAGTGAAATTCCCCCTCATTTGTCAAATAGCAAAACATTACACAACCAGTAGTAATGAAATTTGACTAACAATCTGACGGATCAGACCTACTTGCCGATAGCACAACAGATGTTCCTTCAAAACGTGCAAAGCTCATATCACAAGTTTATGGAAGCATAAGGAATAATGAAATAAAGAAATCAACTCAGCTATTTATCTAGTGTACCTACTCAGGTGGAGTTTCCTTACCTACTCAGATAGATAGATATATATATACTTATTTATTTTTACACATTTATCTCTTTTCTCTCCCTTGATTCTGCTTTTATTTTTATGATTCTTTGGGGTTCATCGACCACCAACCCCAACTAGTTTGGGATAAAGATGTTGATGTTGATGTTTGATGTTGATGATGATGATCTCGTCGTTTGAAATATTCATATAGCAGTTTCAGATTTCCCATCAATAAAATTCTGTAGTTGTTGACAACAGGTCCTAAATGCCATTATATTCATGCGGTCTCCCTCCTCCTAATAGCTTAAACTTTTGAGTTGGATTTTCTAATATGATATCAGAGCAAGTACTTTCGCTAATGTAAGTAGTCACAATTCCACGTCCCGCTCGTAATCCGGCTTGCACGTGAGAGGGGATGCCGAAGTAATGTCTCACACTCGACAACAGGTCCTAAATGCTCATTATGTTCATATGGTCTCCCTCCACCTAATAGCTTAAGCTTTTGGATTAAGCTTTCTAACAGTAGCACTTCAAGAAATCAAAGTCGCCCCGAATTTACAGTAGATCACAAAATCTAGTAATAGCACTTGATGATGCACCAAACAGTTGTGGAATGTATAATTAACTACTAAGATGAAGGAAAGAAACAAAGAATAGAATAGCAACCACCGCAGGAAACCATGGTTCTACTTAATTGAAAAGCATCCAAACAAATTAATTATGTATGACTTAATAATTACTTAGTCTTATGACCATATGTATAAATGTCAAAATACCGAGTTTTCCGGGTTGAAAATTGCATTTCCAACATCAACATCAACATCACCTTTATCCCAAACTAGTTGGAGTCGGCGGTCGATGAACCCCAAAGAATCATAAAAATAAAAGCAGAATCAAGAAAGGGAAAAGAGATAAATGTGTAAAAATAAATAAGTATATATATATATATATATATATATATATATCTATACACTACCCCTCCACAATACTAATAGCCTCCCTTCACTCCATCTTAAGACAAATCGTACGCCAATCTATTTCTCACTCCATTAAATCATGTTTTACTGCTTTCCCCCAAGTAAATTTCGGCCGACCTCTTGCTTTTTTCGTGTTATGCTTTCGATAGCAAACTTCTGTTCGTACCGGTGCATCTAAGGGTCTTTGGAGAATATGCCCAAACCATCTCAGTCTATGCTCTCTCATCTTTTCCGCCACCAGTTCTACTCCAACTTTTCGTCGAATCTCTTCATTCCTTATCTTATTCATCCTTGTATGACCACATATCCACCTTAACATCTTCATTTCCACTACTCCCATTTTATGCTCATATTTCCTTTATGCTGGCCAACATTCAGATTCATATAACATGGCAGGTCTGACTGCTGTTCTATAAAATTTTCCTTTTAACCTAAGAGGAATTTTGCGATCATATAAAAATCCCGATGCACTGCGCCATTTCATCCAACCTGCTCTAATTCTATGACTTACATCCTCATCAATCTCTCCCTCCTTTTGCAATATTGATCCCAGATATCTAAATGTATCTTTTTTGGGTACCTCCTGTCCAAGCATATTTACGACTTATTGATCCTCTATTCCTACCATGTCAAACTCACACTTCAAGTATCCCGTCTTACTTCGACTTAACGTAAATCCTTTAGACTCCAACGTGCTTCTCCATACTTCTAACTTAGCGTTAACCCCAGCCCTGGTCTCATCAATAAGCACGATATCGTCTGCAAATAGCATACACCACGGCACCTCATCTTGAATATTTTTTTGTTAGCTCATCCATAACCAGGGCAAAAAGGTAAGGGCTCAAAGCAGAACTTTGGTGTAAGCCTACTGTGATTGGAAAATAACTTGATGTGTCATTACAAGCCTTCACACATGTAGTAGCACCGTTATGCATGTCCTTGATTGCCTCGACATACTTTGAAGGTACTTTTTTCTTCTCAAGAATCCACCACAAAACCTTTCTTGGAACCCTATCATACACCTTCTCGAGATCAATAAATACCATATGGAGGTCCTTCTTTCTTTCTCGATATCTTTCTATCAATTGCCGTATTAACAAAATAGCCTCCATGGTAGATCGTCCTGGCATAAATCCAAATTGATTGACAGAAACCTTGGTCTCTATTCTTAAACGATGCTCAATAACTCTATCCCACAATTTCATTGTATGGCTCATAAGCTTGATGCCTCTATAATTAGAACAATTCTGGATATCCCCCTTGTTCTTGTATATAGGCACAAGTATATACAAGAAAAAGGTGGATATCCACACTGTGTTGAAAATTGCATTTCCACACCTACCAAAAAAAAAATTAAAATGATTTTTGAATGGCTGATCATCACTTTCCCCCCACACCTACTTGTCCATTTGATGTTTGACTTGTTTGACAGGTTAATTCTCAGAAGTTGGTCAACTACTGATATTGATACATTAAAAGTCAGATACTTTCACATTCACAAGCCACGTTGTTCCTTCATATTGAACAGATCTGTCTATCGACCAAAAAAAGAAAGGAACAGATATGTCACTTTAAAGGTATAATGTGTCCTCAATGAGAACCAAATCAAATTCTCAATTCTCCACAAGAACAACATACAACTCTGGCAAGTAAAGCAGACAAAACTTTAGAATGAATAAATGAGCCCATTGATCTTCTGATAATAGCATCCATCTTCTCATTACATAATGATTCTTGTGGCAACCAGTCAATTAGCTCCCACACTTTTCAATGAAACATCGGTAGTCCAGAAGAAAATTTATGACATGCTTATGGGAATTACTTCAAAAATTCATGTCAGCAAGTTTTTTTTCACTTAAAAAACATCGACAAAAAGACTAATGAAATTAAGCATAATTAGAGTACCATATCACGAGATCATGCATGAAGAATCTAATTCAACCAAAAACACAGTGTACAGCCATGAAAGAGTTTACTTCTGATATTTATATGGACCAACATTCAGACCTTGTCATCAACATCTGTAAAATTGCGTACATAGATAACTTCATAGCCCAAGTGTAGGAGGTATCTGCAAGAAGTCATTCCAAACAATAGAAAGTGAACATTCAACAAAAAACTGCTAGAGACAGCATGCAATACTAAAAACCTGCTGGGTTATGATTTCAATCGGCAATTCTTCATTTTGATGAGAGGAATCAACCAAGCATGACCTCCGCCGGTACATAGCTAATCTGATATGTGAGGTGGAGTTTACTTCGGATATAAAGAAACCTCCTTTCTATTTCATTTTCTCCACAGTACTCAATAAGGCAACCAGTAAAGAAGAATAATCCACCACTACTTTGTACATTAATACACCCAACTCTTTCTCCAAACCAAAGCCAAGTGAGATTTTGCAACAGCATACTATCCTCACACTATGGAGCTTGCTAACTAAGCTTAAACATGTATCAGAATGCGACAGCTAAAGTGATCGTTTAACATTTGTTAGTGAAAATTCTTCCCTTATTAAACTAGGATATATAAGAACCTACATTAAATCTTTTAATCAAGATCTTCACTAAATAAACCCCACAAAAGGGTAAAACATACCAACAAAGACCGGTCACACATAAATCTCTGCCCGTGAAATTCTCTTCTATGATACCCCCTCCTTTTTACTCATTTAGTCGAAAAATTCCACAACAAGCAAACCTCAATCCATTCCACGAGAATAAACGGCGAGCCCCAAATGGCAAGAGATAGCTGCCAATCCACTTAATTGCGCGACTTGAGTAATCCTACAACACACTCGACCACCGATAGAAGAGACCAGTTGTTACCTGTAGAGGACGTCAAATGCGACAGCTGCGCGGGCGTGGCCGAGGTGGCTGAAATCATAGGCGGTGACGCCGCATACGTACATGCCCACTTTGCCTTCCACCGCCGGCCTGAACACCTCCTTCTGTTGCGTCATTGAATTGTACATCCTGAGCTCCTTCTTGTCGGCCATCGCCAAGCACCTCCTCAAATCTCTCTCTGATTTCCGATCGCTCGCTGACCAGAGAGCTTCAATCGCAACAGGATAACAAGTCCAGCAGCTGCCGAATTCGAGCGTAGGTAGGGTTTTGCTAATTAGTCGGAGAAGTTGTTCAAGTAACGAATGAGGTTAGCAGCTATACTGTGCGCGTGGGTGCAATTGAGCATCTTGTATTAGCGGTCGAGATCATGCGATGGTGTGAGATTCAACTTCGTAATCAACTCAGTAAGGGCTAGCGGAGCTCCTCCGTCTGCCTTAGCAAGAGCACGATCTGCCTGCTGCTCAAGACGCCAGATGAAGTTTCCGATCTAGACGCGAGAGGCTTTGCGACGGCGATCCGCGAATCAAAATCATCGAGCTCGGTGTTGGGTCGAGGCAGAGAAGAAGGCTTCTTCGTCGCTAGGAGTAACGAGAGTGAGCCCTAACTTATTTCCACACTTTCTGAAAAAAAAAAAAAAAAAAAACCAGTAACAACAACAACAACAAAAACCTACTTTATCAAATCTCAGTCAAATTTATTTCTCAGCCAAAGATTTTTTATATTTCAAATTTATTTAACAAAAAATATAAAATAAAATAAAAATAGAGAAATAGAAAGAGACCCCTGACTAGTAACAAAGGTGGGCGGTTTCCGATCTGATCTAATTTACATCAAAATAAAGAATCGAATTAGTGTCCCGATTCTCAATTTTTCGAAATTAAAAATCGAAACATCACTCCAATCAGACTCACGAACGGTTCCATGGAACCGGTAGACATTTTCTCGAGATATGCAAATACCGATAAGTTGACATGGCTCCTGAATATTATAGGGAGAATGGGTCTCTTATGTACCACGGATATGGGTTTGCACCATTTGCCCCATATTCACCTACTACTTCCCATGTTCCTCGAAACGATGAGACTTACGGGACTCAACACCATCACTATCCGTCTCCTTATTATCGATTTATGACTCCAACCCCGATCCTAAAAGATCTTAAAATCGTGAATCGGATCATCGGTTCGAGCGGTTCGATTTGCTCACCCCTAATCAATAATACTAGGAGGTGAGAATAAATTAGAGAGAATCTGGAGGGGTGATTTGGGAAATAAATTAAAAGATTCGGGGAGGAGGGGATCGGTCAGCTGTTGTTCATTCTCCCAAAAACCCGTGGGACTCAAGCAACCCGAAAACGGCATCTGAAGCCGTTGATTTGAGTTGAGTCGAGTTCTAAACCAAGACAAATATCAAAATACATGCACCCAAAAAAAGAAAAAAAATCAATCCCTTTTTGGAATCAGGGTAACAAAATTTTAATTTCGATCCACGCTCATGTGCTTTGATCAGGATTCGATAGACTGACTAGTCATCGCGTCGACATAACTGAAAAAGTGAAAAGTGAAAAAAAAAATCCTTGGAAATAATTACAGATCCTAACATCTATCGCAATATTGGGCCATCGCCGCCCTTCAGGATATGGAACAAGAGGCTTATAACCTTTTGGACCTTTGCTTTGGCTTGTTGCACCACGTTGTTGCCACCATAAGGTTATCTGACCCTTAATAGACATGGCCGGCTCGATGGAATCGGCCCTTAAGAGGTAGGTTTCGGTTCCAGTTTGGAACCTACAGTTTCGTCAATCCAATTTTTTTTTTTTTTAAGTGAGTGGACGTCGCCTGAGGAAGAGCCATTTTGGCTCTTCCTCTCCTGCTCGGGCCGCTCCCATACTTTTTTTTAAATATAAAACGGTTCCGAACCGGCTCGGAATCGTGGGCTCGCTCAACGAGCCGGTTCCTGATCATGGTTCCAAATAGCCATGTCTATCTCAATTGTGGTTGTCTTTGACATCGGATGCGACCTCTCCCGTAATTTGGGGGTGCCCTTCCTTTTTCATTTTTTTTAAACTTCTTTATTTTGCGATTTTTTCTAAAGAAAAAATAGTCGCGGATGGCATGGCGCCTAATTAGATGCTAAGGTCCTTGGACTTTTCCATCCGAAAGTAATCTATCGCAATGCTCTGAGCCAAAATAATAATAATAATAATAACAATAATGTGTTGACCCGTTAATAAATGATTAACTATAGGGTTCATTTTAGCATTTGTTCATATCTGTAATTCAAAGTCTACTCATGTAATTCATTTAATTAGACAAGTCAAATTGCTAAAATTAATTGATACATCGACCTATACAATTAAATCAAATTTGTCATATATCTTATTGTTAACAAAAGTAAAGTCGAACCCACAAGCAAGCAAGTAGTCATGTTGGTTAGGACGAACCTGAGATTGTGTGGTTAGGCGTATTGGTCCCAAATTCAATTTCTCAGCGAAGCAATTGCCACTTAAGTGGGAGCTCGGTGATAAAAAAAAAAACAAAAGTAAAGTCGGCAATCATCCGATGATAGATGGATGGATGGATGCAGAGAGAGAAAGAGAAAGAGAGGGGTGATGATGGAGGATGATGACAGCAACACTCACAATAGCCCTCGGAAAGGGTGGGGACGTGTTCACCGGGGTACGACCGAAGGGATAGAAGGATTAGAAATTTAGAATGCAATGTGCAATGACAACATCGGCTGATGCATCCAAGTTCCATCCCATTTCTCTGTTGCCCAAGGAATTATCCACTTGGTATGAACAGGCTTCTTAAAAAACAAACAAAAACAAAAACCGAACATGAGCAACGCTTTTGCAAAAGTAACTTTTATGCCAATTCTTTTTCCCGCTCGCACTGGCATGCTGCAATTTGACCCAGGCCAGGGATAGAGGCCCGAAGGCCTTTTAGATGGGTTTGGATGAGGGTATCTAGTGAGAAAGCCCAATCTGACCCGAATTCAAATAAATTTGCGGGCCCAGTCTTAAGGCCTCGCCCGATCCAACCCGAACCCGCTCAAATCATAGGGCTCACTATTTTTCTGACCCCGGTGCCCATGGCCATTCGTTGCACGGCGTTTGTTTGAAGTTCATTTTTGGCTATATGAGGAAGAAATGTCAAAAAAGTCCTAAATTTATTGCATTAGTGCCAATTCAATTTTAAATTTTTTTTGTGCCGCGGTCCTAAACATTTTGCATTAATGTCAATTCAATCGTAATTCAGTCTTAAATATATTGCATTTACCCCAATTGAGTTAATTCGATCAATTTTGATCGAAAATCGCTGACGTGGATATTATTATTCTACGTGGCACGGCTAGCGCTAACTTGGATATTTTTTCATATTATTGTAATATTTTCAGCATTTTTTTGTTTTTAAAAAATTATTAAAATATCAAATATTTTAAAAAAAATATCAACATTAGCGCTAGCCGTATCATGTAGGACAATCGACATCCACATGAGCAATTTTTTTAATCAAAATTGATCTAATTAACTCAATTGACATAAATGCAAAATATTTAAGACTGAATTGGCACAAATACAAATGGTTTATGACTGAATTGTCACCAATAAAATATTTATGACCTAATTGGCATCACTAAAAAGGTCTAAGATTGAATCAGTGCAAAAAAAATATTTAGGACTAAATTGGCATTAACGTAATAGGTTTATGACTTTTTTGACACTTTTCCCGGTCATATGATGTTATTTTTTTCGTGCGTAGATTTTGCTAATTTATATGGGAGTATAGTGCATGTTATTCTACATAACGCGACAAAATTTTTCTTTTTAACACATGAAAGAGAATCCCTTTATTATTTATATATCATTTTGAACGGCAACTAAAAAGATGAAAATTACAATAGCCACTCCGATATAGATTTGGAAATTATGTATAATATTTTGATGTTGATACCTTTGTTGCAATCCCGTTGCATATTGAGTGAGACATCTCAGCATGTGTTCATCACTAAATTTTGTGATCGGCCACTGAATATTTACGGTGATAATTTTGTTCTTGAAGGATAAAAGTGTACCTTTAGCTACAGATCGTGCTTTATTATTTTTGGCTTTTGCTTTTGTTATGCAATTATTTATATTTTGTTAGGCTTGAAAGTCTTCCATGCATTTCTAGAGCCCCTCGATTACTGTTTTAATATATGGATGGCATCTTTCTCTCGAAAAGAAGAACAAGAAAAGAGCACAGATCGATTCCACCAAATCTGACTTTCTTCAGATGCAGTTTTAATGAACATAATACATGGCATTAACATTAGAGATACACAATTCTGAGTGATATGCTCTTCGTGCAATGAAACTGGATCATCATAGCTAGGCTCTAAAGTGCCCAAGCTTAAGCATTCACCGCATATATGCAGACAAGGGAGAATTTTCAAGACTTTGACGAAAAAGAATTGCATAATTTAGAAAATAAGATGAAAGCAACCGTTGGGTGAAAGAAAACAATAAATGTGCATTAATAATGTCCCATTGACTGTGTGGTTTGGCCGATTCAACCGGGTCACCATCGGTGATCCAGTCTTTTCGATCTTCAGTTGCGATTTTCACAATGTGAAGTTGACTGTGTGGTTCATTTTTGACGAAAAAATAATTACCTAAGTTGGAAAATAAGATGAAAGCAACCGTTGGGTGAAGGAAAACAATAAATGTGCATGAATAATGTCCCATTTATTATGAACCACACAGTCAAAATCACGTTTTGAAAATCTCAACTGAAGATCGAAAAGACTGGATCACCAATCGTGACCCGGTTGAATCGGCCAAACCAAATCATTTGACGAGAGACCGATCGGCAAAATTATCTAGAAATTTCTAAATATATTGCATATAATTCAGTCTCAAACTTTTTATTTTTACAGGTTGATTCATAAATCTTTTGATAATAAATGTTAATGTAGTTCGTCCTATTAATTTTGACTAAAAAACGCTGACATGGAATCCGTTGTTCTACCGGTGCCTAGCTACAAATGTCGAAGCACTACTTCACAGTTCACACGTAATCTGCTTCTTCAACCACACATATTCGGCGTCATTATCGGTTCCGACACGCGGGGACGTAGCCATCCATCAGAGCTACAAAGGGCGTCTGAGTGGTTGAATCCGGGTAAGAGAGTAAATTTATCACTGCGGCCGGCTTTTCCGAACACGGCGCCGAGCGAGCAGTTCGGTAGGGACTCGCAAGTCCCGCGCTTTTCCAACGTCCAACCGTCAGTCAACCGTCGCCTTTGGGCCAACCCAACAGTAGGTCAACGGCCCGAAAGGTGAAAACGACGTCACTTTGGGAAGGCGGGGGATACGACGTCGATTCCTCCGAGATCTTTGAAACTGCGGACAGTTAGAGCCATCGATTTGCATTCTTTGACTTTGTAATTTAATATCTAAAATACTCGAACATTTTAGTAAGGATTCAAATGTTTACGCTTAATTCTCTTTTGCTGTAAAAATGGCATCATGCTTTAAATGTAAACGAGTAAGAGAGAGAGAGAGAGAGAGAGAGAGAGAGAGAGGAAAACAAAAAACAAAAACAAAGGCAAAGGCAAACAGACCACGGTTACTAAGTTTTAGTGGAGTTAGCAATTCAAGCAGCAAAGGCACTAAACTTTCATTTCTTTGTAATTTGAAACGGTTTTATCAGAAATTCCGATCAAATTTTCGTGGCACCATCGAAATGACGATAATGTAACATCTTGAAAATTGATCATATACCCACCAACGCCATCAGTTCGTTGGCCGGATACAAACTAAACCACGTACCGCTAAAAAACAAATGTGAAAATTTTGGCACATTCGATTTGTCATGCTTATGTATTTGTGTTATATATATGTGGAAATTGAGAAAGTATTTGGTCCCACATATCAGTCATCCCAATTCAACACCTAACAATCTGTTCCAACTTCTTCTGTTCATTTGACCATATCTTCTTACTTGCCTTTTTGGTTTTTGGTTTGAACTACATTTCTCTCTTGGGCCCCAAAAAAAAAAAGAAAAAAAAAACTCCATTTCTCTCATAAAACACGACTCTCTGACTCTGAGTCCTCCACCTTTAGTTCGGGCAACTTTTGGGAGCTAAGGCATGAATGTGATGTTCTTGCTCATCATCAGTGACGCACTCCTCTCTCCAACAGCAGCTGCCCCTGAGCGGCAAGTGCCCTTTGCTTTGCCTCTCTTGCTGTCTGAAGCTGAGCTTTCTTCAGAGAGAAAACCAAGAAGCGCCACTAGCTTGTCTTCTTTCTCTGGTACTCACCGTCTCATGCGTGGAAGGCTAAGGTAAGCGCGCGTGCGCTCTCTCTCTCTCTCTCTCTCTCTCCCCGTTTCATGTAGGCGAGAACTTCTCTTACACTCTGAAACGTGTGCTCATCGATGTTGTTACTGATAAAAGAGTAATTGATTTATTTCTAAAATAAGAAAGAATACTTATAGACTTAAAGTTAAGCTTAGATAATTCATCCAACACTCCCTCTCAAGTTGAAGCGTACATATCAAAAAGTCCTAAATTATTACAAATATACGAAGAGGCTTTGTGAAAATGTATGCTAGTTGCTCTTCAGAACGCGTGTGTACCAACTGTGTGTCTCCACAATTCACCTTTTCCCGAATAAACTGACAATTAATCTCTATATGCTTCATTCGCTCGTGAAACACTAGATTGATAGCAATAAGAATAGCAGACTGATTATCACAATAAAGAGTAGATGATCCAGTCATAGGTAGTCCAATTTCAGCTAATAGCATACAAACCCATTGAAGTTTACCTGTAACATTAGCCATAGCACAATACTCGGCCTCTGCACTAGATCGAGAAATCGTAAATTGCTTCTTACTTTTTCACGACACAAGATTACCACCAAGGAATACACAGTATCTCGAAGTAGATCAGCGATCCATAGGACAACCAGCCTAATCTGCATCAGAATATCCTATCACCTTCAAAGACTCAGGAGTGTAATAACCAACTATACGAAGATGACTTTGATTATGGAAAACAAGTCCTTGACCCGGAGTTCCCTTCAAATACCAAACAATTTGTAAAGTGGCTTGCCAATAAGTAGTACGAGGAGAGCTCATAAATTGACTCACAACACTAACAACAAATGAAATATCCGGACGAGTAATGATAAAATAATTCAACTTGCGTACTAACCGACAATATTTCTCTTGGTCATGAAGAATTTCTCTATGGTCATTATCAAGTTTTACTCCAGGGTCCATAGGTGTGTCACCCGGCTTAGCATCATACAAACCAACCTCCTTAAGAATGTCAAGAGTATACTTTATCTTGGAGAGAGCAATACTACCATTGGCATAGGCAATCTCGATGCCTAGAAAATATCGAAGGTGGCCTAAGTCTTTAATATTAAATTCCTTTTATAGAAATTGCTTGAGTCGTTGTATATTTTCAACATCGCTTTTCGTGACAATAATATCATCAACATAGACAACAAGAATAACACACCCTTTTGAAGTTGACATATTAAATACTGAGTGATCCACACTACACCAATGCATTCCAAAAGTAATAATTGCATTACTGAAACGACTAAACCAAGCACGAAGAGATTGCTTAAGTCCATAAGGCGCTTTTTGCAATCGACATACCTTCTTCTCCTAAGCAACAAACCCTGATGGTTGCTCCATATAGACTTTCTCATGAAGATCAACATGGAGGAAATCATTCTTAACATCAAGCTAATGAAAAGTCCATTAAGATCGAGCAGTCAAGGAAATAATGATGCGAACGGAAGTAATTTTGGCCACCAGAGAAAAAGTCTCATCATAGTCAATACCGTAGGTTTGTGTATAGCCCTTTGCCACAAGATGTGCTTTTAAGCACTGAATTAAACCATCTGGATTGTGTTTGTTAACAAAGACCTAGCAACAAACCACCAATTGTTTAGTAGTCGGTAATGGAACCATCGACGATTTCCTGCCCTGGCGACGTTGGGTTGAGGTGGCCGGGCCTAGGTCAGGCCAGATCTAAGGTCGCCGGCCTTGGGTGATGCCGGACGGAGGTCACCGGTCCTGGGCGGCCAAACGTTGGTCGCCGGTGAGGTCTAAGTAGGTGGTCGGCTTTGGTGGCTAGGGTTTGGTAATGGGAAACGTCAATTTTAGGGATTAGGTTTTAATTTTAGTGCTCTGATACCATATTACTGACAAAAGAGTAATTGCTTTATTTCTGAAATAAGAAAGAATACTTATCGGGTTAGAGTTAAGTCTAGATAATTACACATATACCCCCAACTTGCTAATACTCTAAAGTAATAAATCCAACAGATGTCGGAAGTCGCTTTCCGGCTTGATGATATGTATTTTATGTGTCTCGGCAGTTTATATACATGTAAGGTGGCTTCATGTCAAGCCAGATCCCACTGAGATCATGAGTGGCCGTGATTCTTGAACTGTGATGCGTCACAAACTTTGCTTGCCATACTGATGCACTGACTAAGTTACAAAGGACAAAGTGTTAAAGAGAGTGATTTTGCATGCATGGGACACCAAATCCACATGAGCTATATGACTTCGTAAAGATTTACTGCTGCATTTCTTTATGATCCTGTGGGGATCCAGTTTCTCGGCAAGTCTCCAACAGTAGCATTACCTTCGGATTGAACATGGACTACTAGGAGTCCTTCGGTTCTGTCATATTCAGAATTGTGTTTCCCGTGAAATTTCACGATGCTTCGTGTTTTTCTGGCAGGATCCATTGAGTGGCGATAGGATGGAGGAAAGGCTTCTTGGTACAGAAGCAAAAGACACAACTAGTCTGACAGGGAAGGTCTGGGTGGAATCAAAGAAAATATGGAGAGTTACCTTCCCTGCTATGCTGGCCAGAGTGACCTCTTTCGGAATCTTTGTAGTGACGCAAGCATTCATCGGGCACATTGGCGAGACAGAGCTCGCTGCTTACGCGCTCATTCAAATCATTGGCATACGATTTGCCAACGGAATAATAGTAAGCAGTAGTCTCCCCATTTTTCGGTTAAAGTCCAAAGACATTATTTTGGGGTCTATTATTAATGGACTCGCGATGAATTATTACATTGCTACTGCTACACTGATAAGTTTCAGATGAGCTCTGGTAGCTTTTGTTAGCAAATTTCTGATAATGACTAGGTCGTGTGATGATTATGGACCAGTACCGCGTTTCCGGGAAACTACGCAAAATTTACGATTTTTTTCTGATACTTTCTGCAAAATAGGGAAAATGGGCGATTGAGAGGGGAGCTTGACTTGAATGTTGAACATTAGGGTGTATAGGCAATGTGAATCCACCAAGTTTGACAAGGCATTATCGAGAAAATTTGACTGAACTTTGTAAATGCACTTTTTGATCTTGCAGTTGGGCATGTCAAGTGCAACTGAAACATTGTGTGGACAAGCGTTTGGTGCAAAGCAATATCACATGTTAGGTATTTACTTGCAAAGATCTTGGATCATCAATCTGGTAACCGCGACCATCTTGGTCCCGGTCTTTGTCTATGCCTCGTCCATTTTCAAGCTTCTCGGTGAAGAAGATGCAATAGCTGAAGACGCTGGTTACATTGCCCTGTGGTTCATCCCGATCATCTACTCCTTTGTGTTCAGCATGACCATCCAAAAGTTCTTGCAGTGCCAGCTCAAGAACACCATTGTAGGATGGCTCTCCGCCACCTCGTTTGGTATTCATGTCTTGTTGTCTTGGCTCTTTGTTTACGTACTTGATTGGGGAATCCCAGGAGCGATGAGTGCGATGATAATATCGAATTGGTTAGTGGTGATTGGTGAGTTCGTGTATATGTTTGGAGGCTGGTGCGAAAGTACTTGGAAGGGGTTCACGTGGGCTGCATTCGCCGATTTATGGCCAGTCATAAAGCTTTCAGTATCCTCTGGGATTATGTTATGGTAAGACTTTCTTTTCCTGCTCCTGAGAAATTCTGGGTAGACGAATGATCAGATTGGAATATAATTGCTCATGATCTTGTGTCATTAATGTTGCTGTAAGGTTAGAATTGCCTTGATCACAATAGTGAGGGGTTGTGTTCTGGTGTAAGTTCACACCAACTGAAACACCAGGACAGAACTCTATTGTCTTTGGTGAAGCACTTGCCAACGAGATTAGATACACTCGTTGTTTATACGTGTATTTTTATGTGCTCTCCATTGGATTGATCCTTACTCTTATACTATTTTCTCTGTCCTTGATCGAAAAGCTTGGAGTTGTGGTACAATGCTGTCTTAGTCCTCTTGGCAGGATACATGACAAACGCCGCTGTTGCAATATCTGCCTTCTCGATTTGGTATGACGGCATCAAATTGGGCATCTTATGTCTTCGACTTTGACGTTAGTTGCCACGAAAGTGACGAACGGAATTGATTTTTCTTTTCAGCCTCAACATCTCGGCATGGGAGTTGATGATGTGCCTCGGTTTCCTAACTGGAGCTAGGTATGGCTTATGATGAGCCTGTGCAAATTTTGAGTTGCGCTGTGCTTGCTTGACCCTATGTGACTCGAATCCTTTCAATTCCTACAGCGTGTGGGTTTCCAATGAATTGGGGAGAGGAAATGCAAAAGGGGCGCTCTTCGCCATTAAAGTCATCTTGGGCACCTCACTTAGCATTGGAGTTGTCTTCTGGATCTTGTGCCTAGTTTTCGGTCGACAGATTGCCTACATATTCACAAGTGAGGAAGACGTTGCGGAAGAGGTTTCAAGCCTCTCAGTTCTCCTTGCCTTCTCGATTTTATTCAACAGTGTTCAGCCAGTGCTCTCAGGTACGCACCAGCTGTTCCATTAACCGTGACGCAAATGGTAAAATTATTTCACAGATTCAGTCTTGCTGACCCCATCTGTTCATGCCTTGCAGGTGTGGCAGTAGGTTCCGGGAGACAAAGTATGGTTGCCTATGTTAACATAGGTTCCTATTACATTATCGGAGTGCCTCTAGGAGTTGTGCTGGCATATGTCGCCAAGTTGGAAGTTCAGGTAAGAAGGCAATTATTCCAAGATAAGCTGTCGCTTGGTTTCAGACTCAGCTGAAACTCCTTTGTTTGATGCCCACAGGGTATTTGGATAGGGATGATAATCGGAGTCGCAACTCAGACAGCGGTGCTCAGTTTTATTACTTATAGAACGAACTGGGATGAGCAGGTAAATGCTAATTCTGGACCATATCACTTGCATGCCTTCACATTGCACGTGGTGCAGCAGTTATGTTAGCTGGAAATGACAGCAAGTTCTCAAGATTCTATTGTTTTCATCTCCCTTTCTTAAAGAGAGATTTTTGAAAGCCAATTACAGGATTGCTTTCGTTTTATAGGTGAACAATGCATCGGAAAGGCTCAATAGGTGGTTCTTGAAAAGACCGGATGACAACGGCGAGAGCTCTGCTACTGAACAGCTGAACGGATGAGGGGAAAGTGAAGGAGTAAACAGTTTCATCCCAGTTTCAATCTCGGATGCGGACAAGTTGTGTCTTCATCATTTTTTTTCCCATTCCCCCCCCCCCCCCCCCCCCCCCCAAAATGATGGCCACAGATACATTTACCAAGCCCCACCTCGACGGACAAATCTTTCAGACCCCTCATTTGTCAATAACTGGACAAAATATCATTGTTGAAGTTGGAAAAACGTTCACACTTCAGCGACCTTCATCTAGCAGTTCTTGCTGTAACCATCTCTGCACCAACTCAAAGGAAAGCACATATTGGGGGTCATAATCATGATGTAACGAAGCTATAACTCACCCACCTGGCAAATGAATGTTTGCTCAATCCTGAAAAATGGTTAACAGATTATAGCGACCAAGGAAACATTGCTCTAGCTTTGAATTAGGAGTTCGTCTAGAGGATGTAGCAGCGGCGGCAGTGGCGGTCCAATATAGAACAACACGCCGGAAAAATTGATTGGGGAAGTTTCACATTTTCACAAAAATCGCACAGCAGGCACACAAAATATGTCCTGTGCTCAAATTCACCAATGGCAGAAATTGACAATGTATTCTGGCACAGAAGAGGGGAAGAAGATGTCAAACATTGGATGGGAGACTCTTGGTGGTGACGAGGTAATATTCACAGACCATCACATTTTACTCAAGTTGCCAGCAGAATGCCTTCATTATTTTTTCAGAATTCAGGCAAATAACAAACAAGACCCAATCCAGGACCACTTTCAATGTAAACCTTGTTCATAGCTGCAATCTGTCTGAAGGATCAGTGCCTTGCCAACCCATATCCTCCAACAATTCTGATTTTAGCGAAGGGAGTTCTCTATCAGGAGAAGCCAAACTCCCAGAGCTGTCTAATACCATCCTCCAACAAACAAGAACAGAAACATGAGGAATGTCTGACGCTGATGCGCAATCTCTGCATTCGAGAATTATCGGAGCTCGTCCTTTCACAAGGATGTTCGAAAAGTACAGTTTGCCTTTCTACTCATCCCAGTGTATCATATGAGCCAATGTGTTGACGGCCTTCCTGGACGCACGATGCAACTCTGCCTTGCCTACAATCATCATGAGAGCAAAGCCATCGGCTATAAATGATATCTCTGTTTCTATATTAGATATTGTTCACTTTGAACACACAGTCCTCACGGTTTTGTTCCTCCGAGGGCCGCCCATATACCCTGGTTAAGAGGACCCTAACTCTACGTAAGCTAGCCCAAGACCGTCTCCTTAAGCAATGTGGGACAAAGAGCCGTGTACATCCCTTCCACGGGATGTCTCAGAGAGGCCCCTCTAAAGGTGATGACAATAGTAGGCTTAAGTATGATCACAACATCAACTTCTGCAACATACTCAGATGGCCAAAACAATACATCTACTCGCGCGTCTCAAAATTTAGCATGTTATCGCTCTCACTGTAGTACTTGGGGATGATCATATATGCAAATAATCCGTGAGATTTTCCCAGAGTTCTATCCTAAAACCCACACATAGTTATCATCATTGATGTTGAAGTTGTGTGGTTGTCCCTCGTGGCTTGTGAATGAGTCTTGTATGCTCTTTATATTCATGCGGTCTCACTCCACCTAATAACTTAAGCATTTGGGTTGGGCTTTCTAACATGGTATCAGAGTCAGTGTTATTTACTCTTGCGTATGTGGATCCACCCGCCATTAGTTAACCCCTCCACCTCTTGCAAGATGACAAATTTTCCTTACTAGAAGACATGTAAATTTAACCAAATTAACTGTTTCTAGCTCTACTTTCACATTCACTTGCTCAATCCAAGATTCTAGGAGTATATGTTAATTTAGTATGAAGACCAACTTACTTCATGCTCCAGTCTAGAACCACCAAATGGGACTCTCATCCTGTGCTGGAGATTTCCAAGCCTTTCTTCCTACAAACAAACCAAAATGGTAGGTCGGATTTAGAAAAAGCATCAATTTTTCTATCTAGAAGACAGACAAAAGAGCACAGCACAGTCTACCATAATATGCTATGTTTGAAGAACTATTATCCCCCTTTCTACAAACAGATCACCACGTGAGGCTGATGCAATAAACAACCGCACAGCAAATCCTCCATTTTTTATTTTTATTTTTCGTACTTGTGTTTTCTCAATACATTTAGAAGAGGATGTTCCAAGTCAGTCGTCGCCATTCACCACCTAACGCTCTGTCCCTCTTCTTCTTCCGCTTTTCCTTTTGGCTCTGTTTTTTTGTTTGACTTCCATTTTCTTTCTTTTTGTTTGACTTCCATTGTCTCAGTTAATCGGGAAACACCAGTCTCTGTCCCACTCTCTGTTCTGTAGCTAGTGTTCTCACTCTATCAATCACTGTCTCATAAAGGGTCTCTGCATAAAGCCAAGGTAAGCTCTCTCTCTCTCTCTCTCTCTCTCTCTCTCTCTCTCTCTCTCTCTCTCCTGGTTTCACGTAGGAGAGAAGTTTTCTTAGATTCTGAAACGTGCGCTCATTGGAGTCCCACATAGCTTTACGGCTTCATGACATGTATGTTCAGTTGCGAGCAGTTTATTGTAAATTTAACTTGAGCCACCTCCCGCTGAGATCATTACCGTAAGTGACTCACACCGATCGAATTCCTGAACTGCTGCTTGAACATTCTTGGCATACTGATCCACTAAGTAACAAATTGCAAGCACATGGTACATACTTACAATGCTTGTTAAAGAGAAAAATTTGACGGTACACTTTGTAAGATTATGCGTGGATCCAGTTTCTTGGCCAGTCTCCGACAGTTGCAGTATATTCGGAGTGAACATAGATAACTATTTGACCCCCAAAAAAAAAAAACATGGACTATTAGGATGTTAGAAGACCATCGCTCGTGTCATTTTTCTGAGTAGCGTGTTCGTGGATCTGCAAAATAAACATTCCTAGCAGGATTTGTGAGTGACGACAGGATGGAGGAAAGGCTTCTTGGAACAGAACCAGAAGACGTAAGTAGTCTGACTGTCAAGGTGTGGGCGGAATCAAAGAAAATATGGAGAGTTACCTTCCCTGCTATGCTGGCCAGAGGGACTTCTTTTGGAATCTTTCTAGTGACGCAAGCATTCATCGGGCATATTGGTGATACAGAGCTCGCCGCTTATGCGCTCGTTCAAATCATTGGCATTCGATTCGCCTGCGGAATAATTGTAAGGATTCTTTTCTCTTTTTTCAATTTAAGTCTAATGACAACTCTTAGGAGTATAGTTAACGGACTCCGCAACATATTACTGTCCATACATCCACACAAACCACTTCAGATGTGCTCTGGAAGCTTTTTTGTAAGAAAATTTTTGATAATAACTAAATCGTATGATGAAAATCGACCAGTGTGAATTGCGTCTCCAAGAAATTATGAAAAAGTTACATCTTTTTCATAAACTTTGTGCAAATTATCGGAATTGGGCGACGGAGAGAGGGCTCCACTTGAATGTGGCATATTAGGGTGAATAGGCTGTGTGAATCCCCCAAATTCGACAAGGCATCATCTGGAAAATTTGACTGGACTTCGACAAACTTTTTGATCCTGCAGTTGGGCATGTCTAGTGCAACTGAAACATTATGCGGGCAAGCATTCGGTGCAAAGCAATACCACATGTTAGGCATTTACTTGCAAAGATCTTGGATCATCAATCTGGTCACTGTGACCATCTTGGTCCCAGTCTATATCTACACCTCATCCATTTTCAAGCTTCTCGGTGAAGAAGATGAAATAGCCGAAGCCGCTGGTTACATTGCCCTGTGGTTCATCCCAATCCTCTACTCGTTTGCCTTCAGCCTGACCATCCAAAAGTTCTTACAGTGCCAGCTCAAGAACACTGTCATAGGATGGCTTGCTGCCATCTCGTTTGCAATTCATGTCTTGTTGTCTTGGCTCTTCGTGTACGTACTTGATTGGGGAATCCCAGGAGCGATGGGAGCATTAACAATATCGAACTGGTCACTGGTGATCAGTGAGTTTGTGTATTTGTTTGGAGGATGGTGCAAAAGTACTTGGAAGGGGTTCACCTTGGCTGCATTCGCCAATTTATGGCCCGTCATAAAGCTTTCGGTATCCTCCGGCATTATGTTGTGGTAAGACTTTCTCTTCTTCGGCATTGAGTTATGCCCCTGAGAAATTCCAGGGGAATGAACACAGACACACAAAGTAGCAGAAGCGAGAAAATATACAGTTTAAATCCGTTTTCTGGAGTTGAATGAGCAGACCGGGAAAGGAAAAAAAAAAAACCTCATGATTTGTCATCATTAACGGTGTGGTAACTGGTAAGGCTAGAATTGTCTTAATCACATTCCCAAGGTTTGTGTTCTATTCTAAGTTCTACACCAACTGAAATACCATGACACAACTCTATTGTCTTTGGTGAAGAACTTGCAGACATGATTAGATGGATTCAATGTCTATTCATGTGACTTACGCGCTCTCCAATGTACCGATCCTCACCGCGATACCATCTTGTTTGTCCTTGATCAAAACAGCTTGGAGTTGTGGTACAATGCTGTCCTAGTCCTCTTGGCAGGATACATGACAAATGCCGCTGTTGCAATATCTGCCTTCTCGATTTGGTATGGCGGCAATGAATTAGGCATCTTATGTATTCCACTTTGACATCAGTCATCAGGAAAGTGATCATGAACCGAATTGATTTTTCTTGTTCAGCCTCAACATCTCGGCTTGGGAGTTCATGGTAGGCCTCGGTTTCCTAGCTGGAGCTAGGTATGGCTTATGATGAACCCGTGCCGATCTTTGAGTTGCTCCGTGCTTGCTTCACGCTATGTGTCTCAATCCTTTCAATTCCTACAGCGTGAGGGTTTCCAATGAATTGGGGCGAGGAAATGCAAAAGCGGCGCTGTTCGCCATTAAAGTCATCTTGAGCACCTCAGTTAGCATTGGAGTTGTCTTCTGGATCTTGTGCCTAGTTTTCGGTCGACAGATTGCCTACATATTCACAAGTGAGGAAGACGTTGTGGAAGAGGTTTCAAGCCTCTCAGTTCTCCTTGCCTTCTCGATTTTACTCAACAGTGTTCAGCCAGTTCTCACGGGTACGCAGCAGCTGTTCCACTGTCCGTGACGCGTAACAGTGAAATTATTTACAGATTCCGTCTTGCTGACCCGTCCGTTCATGCCTTGCAGGAGTGGCGGTAGGTTCCGGGAGGCAAAGTATGGTTGCCTATGTTAACATAGGTTCCTATTACGTGATCGGAGTTCCTCTTGGAGTTGTGCTCGCATATGTCGCCAAGTTAGAAGTTCAGGCAAGAGGGCTTCAACCCTGCTTTGGGTTTTTAGGTTAATACCACATAAAACACAAAAAAGAAAAAAAAAATTCAAACTGATATACTTGTGAAAATTTCACCTCAAATTGGTACATCTGCGATAAATTTATTTTTTATTATTTTTCGTTAAATCTGACCATTAAAGTGCTAAGTTGTATAACAAGTGGCAATTAACGGGTGTACCAGCTTGAGATTTTTATCTATGTTTATCACATACGTATCAATTTGAAATTTTTCGTGATATTAACTTAATTTGACGAAGGGTAAATTTATCACATGTATATCAATTTATGATTTTTCGTAGTCAAAGAAATTAATTTATGATAAACCTATCATAATTGTATCGGTTTATAATTTTTTGTGGTCAAAGAAATAGTTTGAGATAAGTTTGTCACAACTCTGTCATTTTTTTAGTTTTTCTTGATAAAAATAATAATAATTTGGGCTAGACTTATAATATAAGTATTAGTTAGGGATTTTCCATGGTATTATTCTTTTGTTTTTCACTAGAAAAATTGATAGTTAGCCGTCATTTTGTGTCGTTGTTTTGGTTTGATGGGGGGATGCTTCACTATTAGGGGAATAGTTGGCCAAGATAAGCTATTACTCAGTTTCAGACTCTGCTGAAACTCCTTTGTTTGATGCCCACAGGGCATTTGGATAGGGATGATAATCGGAGTTGCAACTCAGACAGCGGTTCTCTGTTTCATTACATACAGAACGAACTGGGACGAGCAGGTAAAATGCAAAATTTAGGATCATATCAGCTACATGCATGCCTTCGCATTACATGTGCTGCCGGAATTGAATTAGCTGGGTATATCAGCAAGAACTCGAGATTCTTTCGTTTTTGTCTCCCTTTCGTGATGAAAGATTTTAAAGAGTTCAATAGCAAAATTGCTTCAATTTTATAGGTGAAGAAAGCGTCGGAACGGCTCAATAAGTGGCTCTTGAAAAGATCGGAAGACGATGTCCAGAGCTCCGCCACGGAACAGCTAAACGGATGAGCGAAAACTGAAGAGCATGCGGCTTCTTACAAGTTTTGTTTTCAGATGAGAACTAGTTGTTTTTGTTTTTGTTTTTGCATTTTTGCCTCATACGAAAGCCACAGATACATTGATCCAAACCCCGCTTGACCGATAGAACTTTCGCGCCCCATTAGGCAAAATTCATCTGTCGAAGATGGGACAAACGTTCATACTTCAACGGCTACGTCTAGCGGTTCTTGCTGCAACAATCTTTGCACTAACTCAAAACAAAGAACGTATTGAGGATCACAGCGATGGTGTGAGAAAGCTATAAGCAATCCAACAGCAAATGAATGTTTTGCTAAATCCTATAAAAAGGTTGACAAGTTATCTCGACCAAACGCAACTTCTCTCTACCGTCGACAGAGGGGGCTGTCAAGAGGAGGCAACAATGGTGGCAGTCCAATGGGTGAACAAAATGCGGTATACCTTGTTTTAATAACAGTGGGAAGTTTCAGATTTTCTCAGTACCGTCCGGCAAACACGCAAAATTGTGTCGTGCACTCCTAACTTTAGTGATAGAAAAAATTGACAAGGTATTCTGGCACAGCACATGAATAAGATACCAAACATGAGATGGGATAATTTGATATCATATATACATCAGTTACAATTACAACCTTAGCAGATTGTATGCAGGTAAATCCCTAATGCTAGAAACATCTTCAAGAGAGAGCTCACGCTCCAGCTGTGTTCTTGTCGATTTCAAGACATCCTGACAAGAAAATACAGAAAAAAGAGAATCTTTGAAGATAACAAAACAGCATCCCATAATACTAATTAGGTAACCAGACATAAGCAACTTATCTTTGGTAGCTTACATTAAATTCCATATACGACGCACGCTTTGCTAGCCATTGGGCATCCATCATTTGAAAGGCCACGCAATAAAGATTATCGAAAGCCATTTCATCTTCTTGAAGTAGTTCTAAGAACCTGATGCTAGCCAAAGAGGATGGCTTACCTGCAGGTGCAATGAAATCGTCGCTCTTTACAATAGCAAAAAATTAGACAGTTGTTAAATATCACATGACTTGTCTTCTGACAGAAGGTCAGATGCAACAAAAAAATCCTGCCACTTTACCCTATGAAAATCAAGAAGCCCCAAGCACCTCTCTCAGTAATTATCATTACCTGACTGAAGATCCAACATCTGAGCCAACATAAAGGATAAGTTGATGCCAGCCACAGCAAATGGGTATTCCCACTCAGCCCTAGTACCATCTTGTTTGTGCAACAATCTCTTAAAAGACTCCTGCAGTAAAGATGATAAAGTTAGAAATACTAATTCAATTCCATGTTCAAATTTCAAAACAAGAAATAATCAAAATATGCATGGCAATCATCTTGCGTTTGAGATACACGGTCATAGACATACTTAAATGACAAAATTATGGAAGTGACAGCCAAGAGAATAAATTACAGCTGCAGTAAAGGTAGACAAAGAATAAAATCCTCCAAGCACAACAGCAGGATAATGAACGTACATAAGCAAGCAGAGATGTCCCTCAACCAACTCTCTACGTCTTCTCTCTGGTCTTAGAGGAGACAAGGTAAAATGAATTACAACTGCAGAAGAGGTACACAAAGAATAACATCCTCCAAGTAAGACAGCAGGAAGGAGGATGGTCGAAGTGTAACAAAAAAAAAAGATTAGCAAGCAGAGGTGCCTCTCAACCAACTCTCTAAGCATTGTTTCTGGTCTTAGAGATGAGAAGGTAATCACAGAGCATCACATTTTACTTAAGATGCCAACATAATGCTTTGATTCTTTTTTCACGAAACAGAAGAGATAATCACTACAGAAGATTAGGTGTCTCAATTTTGCTTGCAAAAGAAAGGTAAAGAAGTTTTAAGTGAGATTGGATGCCAACGTAGATGCAAATATAAAAACTTTTGTGAGGGTGCAGAAATAAGGAAGAGGGGAATAAAAAACTAACCGGATACTTCTTCGCGAAAAAGATAAGATTCTCCAGTGAAATAAATCCTCCACCCCTAGAAGAATTAAAAGGTTTCCAATAAGATGTACAGGAGGAATTCAGTCAAATGACATAATAAGATTCAATCCCAGACCACTTTCGATGTAAAACTTATTCATACCTGAAATCCGTCGAAGGATCAGTACCTTGCCAACCCATATCCTTCCACAGTTCTGATTTTAGCGAAGGGAGTTCTCTATCAGGATAAGCCAACTTCCAGAGCTGTCTAAGAGCATCCTACAACAAACAAATGCAGAAACATGAGGAATATCTGACCCACAATCCCTGCGTTCCAGAATTACTGGTGCTCTTCAATGTCCTTTCGTGAGGATACTAATTAACTACAGTTCAGCTGTTCTACTTATCCCCCTAAATCACATAAGCAAATCTGCCAACAATCATCCTGGAGTCCCCACACTACGCTCTTTCCTTTAAAGCCAACATGTCAGCACACAAAGCATATCCATCTGTCTTGCCACAAACGTCAGAAAGCATCTTCCTGAAAGCAAATACATCAGCCATAGCTGTTCTCTGTGTGTTCCTTCAGAAAACATCATCTACATAGGCCCCTTTGGAGGTGATGATAGATTTGGCTTTCGTATGATCAGAACCTTAACTTCTGCAATTTCTGGCGTACAATTTTTTAATCATGTTAAGCATGTCTAAAAGCAAAGAGGAATGCATTGAATGGAAATTTGTAATCAATCATTTCAACCAGTGTTTTTAAAAAATACTGCAACATAATCAATGGCCAAACAATACATCCACTCTCATTCTCAAGATTCAGCGTGTCCTGCCCCCATTAGTAGCATATTGAACAATGCATGAGAAGAGGAAATGGGACAATCATAAAAAAAACTAATCCATCAGATTAAACCAAGCATTCTCTCCTAATACCCGCACACAGTTATCATAAGTGAGATAATCTGGCAGATTTTCGAAGCGTTATCTCCTTGAAGCTACACAGCCTGTCTTGCAAGAGAACAAATTTGTTCCTATCCTCAACCTACTATATAAGTAATATACACGGGCAAACCTTTCCTTACTGGAAGACAAATAAATTTAACGAAAGTAACTGTTTATAGCTCCACTTTTACATTCACTTGCAAATCTAAGATCTTAGGAGAATATGCTTTTTTAGTACAAAGACCGACTTACTTGATGCTCCAGTCGAGAACCATCAAATGGGACTCCCAACCTCTGCTGGAGATTTCTAAGCCTTTCTTCCTACAAAAAGACCAAAATGGTACATCAATTTAGAAAAGCAATAACTTTTCTATCAAGCAGACAGACCAAAGAGCATAATGTGCCATAATAGCATTTTTTAAGAAACAAATTTGAGAGGCCAATAAAAATTGGTTCTCCAAACAGTATAAACAAACCTCAAAGGAACCGTGCATTTACTTTCTGTACAACATCTAGTCTTCCATGAATTTCAATGTCGACTAAGGCAGCTTATCCATCTGACAAGGTAACTATGGCATGATATCAACATGTTCTCTTTTTTTTTTTTTTTTCCCTCTCAAATAATGACACCTTACTAGTTTAATAAAGTGTCATGTCAGTCAAACTTCAATATACATATATCCAATAAGAATGAAGTTGTCCAATCTTTTCCCTGCAAATTAAAACACTGTGATATGCACATATATGAAGTAATAATGCATTTGCATCAGATTATTTTTCACTGAGTATTATATTAAGAAGCGCTTCAATTACTCGGTTCAGAAAGTCTCTGAATATTCTGGATATACCTGCAATGGACTAAAAGCTTGTATCAGATTATTGCTTTGTCCACTCTGAGTGATAGAAGAAAGAGGAAGAAAGCGTCCAATCAGCGATCCGGACCCAAGGACTATGTTAGCTACAACAGGTAAAATGATGTTGGTCAAGAAGATTATAAGAGTACTTCGAGAAATGCTACATTATACATCATCATCAATATCAATATCGCTTTTATCCCAAACTAGTTGGAGTCGGCGGTTGATGAACCCAAAAAATAAATGAGCTAAAAGCAAAACCGATTGAGGAAAAAAAATTATATATATATATATATATAAGGAGCCAGGAACATAGGAATCCTTCTCCTCCACAATGCTAATAGCTTTCCTCCACTCCATCCTGAGATCAACTGTACGCCAATCTGTTTTCCATTCCATTAAATCTTGTTTTACCACCTTCCTCTAAGTAAGTTTCGATCGACCTCTTCCTCTCTTCATGTCAAGCTCTTGATAACAAACTTCTATTCTTACCGGATTATCTAGAGATCCACGAAAAATATACCCAAACCATCCCAATCTATGTTCTCTCATCTTTTCTGCCACCGAAGTTATTTCGACTTTTCGTTGACTATCTTCATTTTTTATCTTATTTATCCTTGTATAACCACATATCCATCTTAACATCCTCATTTCCGCTACTCCCATTTTATGCTTATGTTGTCTCTGTGCTGGCCAACATTCAGCTCCGTACAGCATTGCTGGCTTTCCTGCGGTTCTATAAAATTTTCCTTTTAGCCAAAGAGGGATTTTACAATCACACAAAAGCCCTGATGCATTGCGTCATTTCATCCAACCTGCTCTAATTCTATGACTTACATCCTCATCAATCTATCTCCCTTTCTGCAATATTGATCCTAGATATCTAAATGTATCTTTCTTGGGTACATACCATGCGAGCATATTCACGGATTCTTGACCTCCTCCCCTTGCCGTATCGAACTCGCACTTCATGTATTCCTCGCACTTCATGTATTCGATCTTAATTCTACTTAACGTAAATCCTTTAGACTCCAACGTGCTTCTCCACAATTCTAAAGCACCAACCTCAGCCCTGGTCTCATCAATAAGCACAATATCATCTGCAAATAGCATACACCATGACACCTCATTTGGATATCTAAATGCTACATTATACATACTGTAGAAATATCACCCACAGAACTTAAGATGTGACTTCTCGCAACTTCATATCAAATATTCATTGAAGTACCACAGCAAATGATTGTGAGTAGCACACCTAAATTGAGAAAGCTCTAGAAGTCCACGCCATAGGCGCTACAAACCCAGACCATATGATGGAATGCTTACAATTGATCCCGTTGATGGCCCACTTGCAATATCAAGCTATGACTTCAGTATCTTAACACTTCCTTAAGCATCTGGGTGCTTAAGGTCCAAATCTGCTTTCAGTACCACCAGGTACCTCTAGCAAAAAATGGAGAACAGGTTTGCACGCCAAACCCATGTAAGCAAGTATGTTATAACTCCAAGTAATTAGAAACTTCTTACAGTGAAGAGGCGACTTGTGAAAAATTCTCTTTGCCTTCCCACCATAGCCGACACAAACAAGAAGCACAACATAGATGAGATATGTAGCAGTCCACAAATAACAAACATTAGACATATTGATAATTTCACCTACTCATTTTCTAGGTCAAATTGGTAGAGCTCGTGAAACTTTACGATTTCTCCACAAGTAAGAGAGCCAAACTTAATGGAGTAATTAGAAGGTAAAAAGCATCTTTACAATGACAATTGGAAGAACATGCAAAAAGAAATTCTGTGAGAGAAAAGCAAACAATAGGAATTGGTTTGAAGCTCTTGCCGAGCAGAAAAGGAATAAGGATCCATCACGCATATTATAAACAGAGCACACAGAAAAGGCAGCACTTAGTTAACAGAATAAGACAAAATAATCCCTTCTGGGTCTGTATATACTACATTCGATGTGTAGCATTTTTAACTTTGATTAAAGTCATCACAAAATCATTCCATCAAGGTTTGGGTTGCCTAAGAATCATTAAACAGGAACCAATATGCTCAAGCAATCTATATCAGTCACTTCAAATACACAGATACAGGAGTCTGTCTTGTAAAGAACAGGAAGGAGAGTTCCGCATACCAAGCCATTGCATCCACTGCGCAATTAATTGGCTAAATAACATTGTCCAATGGAGCCGCTCCTTTCTTCTCTCGTCATCCCAGAGATCTTCCAGTACTCGTCCCTGCATCATTAGATCAGTCAGCAGAAGAATAGTGCTCAAACATGATGAGGTCTAACACACATGCTTTCACGAAGCACTGACACACGAAGCAAGTCATCAAAACACAGCACAAGGACAGACAACCTCACCTCAGAATGCTTGTCATCGTGTTCATAGTTCCCCAACAGAGGCTCATCTAAACTGTCCAAACCCGAACTCTCCAGATGCTCATTCCTTCTTCCATCTACATCTCCATGATGGATCCTTCTTCTCAAAACTCTCGACATCGATTAAGCCAGTTAGCCTTACAGCCTGCATTTCAACTAATTCTTACACCAAGCCAGAAAGCAAAGAGCATCGACATACTACTCTAATTCAGCAAAAGCTTTCGACAACAATCGACAGCAGCTGCAAATCCTAACTGCAGCAAGACTTCCAGCAACCCAAAAGAACCAAAGCATTTGCCTTGGCCACTAGACTGCCACATGGTTCGTTCTTCGCAAAAGCGAGTCTCGACACATCAAAGAAGCGATTCAAAACAGCAAGAGCAGTCCGTAAACCGACACAGGGTCACATAGAGCTCTCGAAAACGATGTAATGCACAATTGGGTAGTCAAGTTTGAATGCATAAGCAAAAGTCAATCAGAAGTTACAATAATAATTACAAAAAAAAAAAAGAATCCACAGATCGGACGCGTCTCAGGAGACGCCATTTCAGCTATAACCACGGCAATTCAGAAAACGAGAGCGTGCGACTCATGGATAACGAACAAGAAGGAGAAGACGTAAAGGGACCTGAGAGCTGAGATTGAAGAGAACCCAGTAGTGCTTGTTGACTCTTTAACACGCTAAAAGAGATCAACTTTATTGCAGAGTCTCACTAATCGTCGTCGTCGTTGTCTCTCTCTGCTCTGTTCCCCTCTTCCTTGACGGCGAAGCAAAGGAAGGGGAACAGCCAAATTTCGACCTCGCGGTCACGGCGCTCTCAGAGATGAAGAAGAAGAAGAACGAAGGAATGGGCCCAGCTTAATATGTGAGCTCCCCTCCTCTTCACGTTTCTTCTTCTTCTCCAAAACTGATCTGGCAAAATCCCCAAAGTTCGCCTCCCTGTAATCCTAAATTTGCAAATTTGTTTTTCGTTCTAAATTATTATGTTATAAAATGTCTCGGTTACAAATGATTGGCGTTGAATTACATGTCAAATCATAAGTTCGCTCAACAAAAATACTTGATTACAATCGCAAAAGTGGAATTTAAGTCAATCTAATGCACTTGAATGAATCGAATCACATCAATCATCGACCACCACCGAATGCAACCATCCATCCCTTTTTCCCCCTATTATTCACTTATTTTATCATCGTACCTCAGTCTAATATTACAAGATTTATTCGCTCATTTTAACACAACATCGCGATCATGTCAAGACTTTGTTGACATTCGCACCTGTACTTGAAGTAAAATACAGATGTTACTAACCAGTAACCACGGATGTTACTAGCGTGAATTGAAATACACAAAAATATTTATGCTCCCTTTATTTCGTGAACAATAAATAATTTAATACATTATAACATTTGGAATAATTAATAAATAAAAATTATTTTCATTATCAACGAACAATCTACTTTTAAATATTTTCCCGAATGATCTAAATATTTTTCGTTTTCTCATTTAAAAAAAAACAGTGCAAGTTATAATTTATTTATTTTTTTAAAGTTTAATATCCCCCATTTAGTAAAAGTAGAACATCCATATTAAGCGACGATATAGTCGCCTGATCCCACACCACCGGCGACTTCGTGAAGTATTAAACCATGAAAAGTGACCCCCGTCCCAAAGAACAGAGCAGCCCAAATGTGACATTGAAAGGCACACATCCATTCAAGTTCCCCCCAGATGATCCAAGAATAGCTCTCATTCTCTAAGCAAATGGTTAAACGGCCCAAAGAAGATAACTTCATGCTCCCCCTGCAATTACCGATTCGAGCCTGTCAAACAGCTAATACAATATTTGACCCATCTTTGCAGATAGTCCGGTGAGCGTATACCTTATTGGGTCGATTCAGTCCTACTCGTTGAAGCATTCAATAAAAGTACAGTCAAGCTACTTCATCATCTAAAACTAAAGTACAGATATCTGAACATTCCTTTGGCCAAGCGCCTCCCGGAAACCACCCCAAACCCCCTCCTCTCCTCCTCTCTTACTGGAGCAGCAACTTCTTCCCGCCTCTAGCCCTGACGTCCTGGAGAGGGAGGGTGTCGTAATTAATCCCATTACAACAGTTGCTAATCCTCTACTAATTTACAAGACGACACTGTAAACTCTGTGACCTCAAGAGATACAGAAAGTTTCAAGTACGCTCATCCAAAGAACCGCTTTACCGCTGAACTTCCATGAATAGTTGCTCTTAAAAGGAAGCTCCTGGTCTAAATAAGCAGAATTCACTGCCTCGGTACTGGTGGTGTTGCTGGTTGATGGCTTTGTCCAAAGAAGCCAAGGCCCGGTGGCTGATAATATCCCCCGGAGGCGGGTTGCTGATGCTGCTGAGGTTGCTCCACGTGCGATTGATGAGGTGTCTGTAAGGCAGGCCTTGCCAAGGGCTGCAAACCAACATGTGGCGGCAGGGGAGGCGGTGGAGGTAGAGTCGCTCCAAATCCATAAGGAATCATGCCTGCCATCATATTCATACCAGCAGATTGGACATATTGACTCGCAGATAGGTTTGCAGAAGATAGACTGGAAGGCAGTGGCGACGGGGGAGGTGGTGAAGCAAATGGAGCTTGCATTTGATTGGATTGTGATGCAAGTTGCATGCCCACTGACGTTGCGAGTGGCATGTTGCTCCCTGCTTGCTGCTGTAGAGGGCTAAAATAGGACAAGTTTCCCAAATCAGAGTTGCCAGAATTGGAAACGAGCATTTTCTCAAGTTTAGGCCTTTTATCTGGGGAAAAGATGGGCAAAGCCGAGGGAAATGTAGTGGACTTCAAGCCACCATTCTTCGAAGCAGCCTCTTCTGCAACGAGGGATGAAAGTACTGAGGTAAGCATTTGGGCAGAGGACGTAGAGGAAGAAAGCTTAGCAGCAATTGCAGCAACTGCAGCTTTCTTGCTTTCTTCATCGGAGGTTTTGAGGGACATAAAAGGCACTGCAGGCTGGGAGAGAGGGGGCGGAGTCGCGTTGCTTGTCGGTTGAATCGAAGGCAGGCTTTGCTCCATCCTTGGCCTTTCTAAGAATGAGTGAGCAGCGCCTTGGTGTGAAAGAACAGAGGGTGCTATCAGCCTTTTCCGCAAATTACTTGCCTGTTCGACCCGAACTCGAGCACCCTGCACATGCATAGCGTTGTTCATCAACTCAAGATAAGTACTTAAAAGTACCAGGTCAATGATGAACGAACAAAATAAAACACGTGGAAAGAATAATGTACACTTCTGGTGAATTTAAAATGAGAAACTGGCTACATGACAGAGAGCCAAAGACCAAACACTGAAAGCAAAACGTAGATGGCACTGTCTGACTGCGCATAGCAGAGTCTAGTAGGGCATGAGTAGCATCCAGATTCACCCTGCTTAAATGGACATGTATCTTTGACCCAAGGAAAAAAAATGGACACATCATACACCAAGACTAAATTGCTAAAGTTGGTCCAAAATCAGTTCTAGTCGAGAACTGACTGCTGCAGCAAGATGTCCATTCCCATCGTTGTACATAGAAAAGAATAAAGCAAATCGATATTCTTAGAAGTGAAACTCTCAAAAAAACCCAAAACATGAAAATGCGAAAACTTTCAAGAAGGGTGAGGTTTAGCTACAGCAGGATACCATCACTAATGGTGCTGGCCAGCCAGCTATTGGTTTGTCATTTGTTATATCATCACATTTATGTGATTGGAATATGTTTGAGCCTTTTTACCTTCCTTCAGTTTTTTTTTTGTCTTGCCTCTCTCAAATCACGTTCTCTCTCTTCAACAGCCTTCACAAGTCCACACGACAGTATCGACCGACTCCTCTCTCTATCTGATTTAGCTCAACCCCACCACCAAACCCCAGCCACCGCCACTTGAGCCCCCACTCTGTCATAGCCACCGCCACTTGAGCCCCCACTCTGTCATAGCCACCACCTCTCACTTGATCTGTCCCATTCTCTTGTTCAGCAGCCAAATGAGACATAAGAGAGAATAAGACGGAGAAAAGGAGAAAGAAGGGAGACGTCAAAGATGAAGAAAAGGAAGGGCAAAAGGGTGAGAGAGTGATCGGATTTGGAATGGGATTTATCATTTAAGAGGAGGTTGGGGCCTATTGTTAGATAGAGAACGTAGAGCGAAAAGGAAAGAGGACAAATTTCATGAAAACCACCTAGGTCTCTGATACATTCAATTTTTTTATTTGAAAGTAGATATTAGTAATTAAGATTTCACAAATGCATGACATCTGGTCAGGCACCCTGCAGCTAAACCCCACCCTTTCAAGAAAGACAACACAATCAACAAGAGTATAAGCCAAGAACACATCCAATAGTTTCACAAGATGAAGAGTCACTCGGAAAGGCAGATAGGTTGATACCAATAAGATCAACCCCATGCCACGCAAAGCAATCATCAAGCCTTAAAATTTATATGCAATATAAATAATTACTGAACTTAGTCCATCCAGGGCAAGGGAACTGGAGGACAGAAAGAGAGTACTCACGTGATCTCATCATCAACCAAGAGGACAAAGATACAGCTGTTTAACTTGGAAGATAACAGTATTTCAATAAATCCATTGACCAAAACTTGAAGTTACCTATTGGAGTCATAAAGCCACAAGCAACAAACACTCCTTTTCTGACAGACTACAAGATGATGTATCAAAGAGTAAGGACACTTTCACAACAAGATTATCAGCATAGCTAGCGCAGGCAAACGTAAGATGCAGAATGAGACAATACTCACTTGCAATTGATCACGCACATGTCCCAACTTTGACTCCTGGAAGTGCGGATCAGCACACAGTCAAGAATGGCACATATTTTCAACAATAAGTAAGCAAAAGTATAGTAGTAAAATGTACTTGCTCATGAAGCGCATCTCTAAGCTGGGAAATCAAGGTAGCTCTCGTTGCTTCGGAATTTTCAAGTTGACTTATGCACTGCTTAATAATATTTTCCTGCTCTTGTAGATCATCTAACAATGCAGAGCCTTGATGGCTTCCTGATCAACAAAAGATAGGATTACAGTTCTTTCTCTATCATAACAATGCAAAGCAGAGTCTGATTCCTCCGTTTAAGAAGCGTGTCTAGAAACACACTCCAGCAGACGACTAATCCCCCCCCCCCCTCCAAAAAAAAAAAAACCCAAAGCAGCTATCATCACTCCTATCTCTGATTTTGCGGCAGTCAGGCCAATTAAGCTAAATGACACCTGGCCTCAGCCCAAAAACAAGCTACTATTGTACTATTGCCCAACAATTTCACCATGTACTCCACAGTTCAATTCCCTTCGCTCTCCTTTCCCAAACAGGGCATAAAGATGATTTAGGAACCCAAAAAGATTAAAAAAAAAAAATAGAAAGATAGTCAGACACATGGGAGACACCCACACAGAGAACAGGGAGAGGGGTTGCACTGCAGGAATCAGTGCCCAGCCTCTGGCAAGGGTGCGACAACCTAGCCTAAAGAGAACTGAGAGAGAAATAGATTGACACACACACACACACACACACACACACACACACACAGAAAGAGAGAGGCAAAGACGCCCAAGCCCGATGATCAGGTTCAATTGCTCTACATATCCAACCCTCCCCCCCACCCCCCGGTATACTTCCTTCCCCATGATTGTTCAATCTAGTACAATATCCTCTATAAGATGGGTCATGTCAAGATCACGGTAGCTTCTTTACCATGCTTTGTTAAGCTTCCTCTTCACCTTTTAAGACAAGCAACTTTCACAAAATTGCCTTCCCCAACTTATAGGCTATAATGCGAGAAAAGCAAGGTGCCTCAGTCATAGTCAGACTAATCTGTTGTAAATCTAAAGATAGTCAACAAGATACAAAAAGATGATGTTGTAGCTATTAAAATACTAAAAGATAAATGGCAAGGATCGCACCTTGAGTTGAGTTACTTTCAGCATCTTCCTCAATTTTTCCCATCTGGGTTGCTGCAGCACTGTATTTGTCTAAAGCAGCCTCTTCAGTAAAATGCTCATCAAGTACTGATTGATAGGCAGTTAGGATTTTTTCTGGCAGACCTCCAACAGCTAATTTCTGAAATCAAAAGCCCGACAACATTGTTAAGAACAGTGGGCCAAAAGTATGCTGCAAATAAATGTTAAAAGGAACACTCTGTACTCACCACTCGTACTAAGCTAGCATCCCTTTTCACAATTTTAATGGGATTTGAACTCTTTCCATTGCTCACAGACACAGGCGGAGGATCTTTTCCTAACATCTCGTCTTTAAGGCCATGCCCGCGTGAACCAAAAACTTTCCTTTCATCCCATATGTCAACCTTACCACGTTTGAAACCAAATTAAACCATCAATTTGGATTAAAAGTAGAAGAAAAGATATGAAGGAAGAAAAGGCAAAAACATTCTTGTAACGAGTCAACAGCATCTTAAATAAGCACCCACAGGTAAAATGGAAGGATAAAACATGATGTAAAGCAGATACAATCGGTGATTAAAAGATATATATTCAGGAGCTTTGCGCCTTCAGAACAAACCTAATGGTGAAATCACAAAGAACCTGAGCATAATTACAAGAAAACTCGAGAATCCCATTAGAAGCTTATACTTCTGTTATAGACGTGACATTCATTCTCTAAACACTAAAAGTAAATAACCTTCCCAGTTTACAGATCAGTGTTTAAGCACCGTAAAAATGCTCTGCAAACTTTCATGGAGGTAAAGAAGGGAATGTTTACCACATTGCACCTTCTAAACATTCGTGTCTTTGGAAAAGAAAATATCTCAAATTGCACTCAAAAATCTCTTGATTTGGATAAGTAAACAACATTCATTGGAAAGCACCAAGGAGGTGAAACTTGCAACCCCTGATGAAACAAATCTACACATTTTTACCTACTAACTATCTATACACATCTAGACTTGCACATTATCTAGATAAGTAAACGAAGCCTAACATTGGTCCGACCAATCCAACAAAAGCTATTCTTAGTCTATCATAAAACAAGCCCCTCGCTAAGTAAAGGTAAAGTCCCTTGTCCCAGTAGAATAATTAGAAATGAAAATAGCGGAAAATGGACAAAGGCAATTGCTAGCATAGAAAACAGTCATCATACAAGAAGGTGGCAATTCAGACTTGCCGAACAAGCACTTGTCTCAGGCGCCTTGACTACCTTCAAAGAAGAGGGGTATTTTGAAGAATGAAATTCCATTCAAGAGAGGTAGGAAAGGTTGGAAGGATAATGGCTCTTCAACCTGAAGAAGAGAAGAGGGACACAGCCTAAGAGACCAGGAGGATTGGTTTTACGACCTATCATTTGGTAACTAAGGACATAGCTCTTGATCTTCAGAAGTCTGGGTACAATCATCCACCAAGAGGGTTTTTTCCGGCAACCAAAAACCTTTTCTCCCCAACCCAACCAAGGGGATAGACCACATAATGGCCAATGTGATTAGAATTCAAAGGGCAAAAAGGGCATGTTGTCTATATTTAAAAACATTGGATTAGTGGCCAGCATTTTCATCATCTCAGCAAGTTCAGGCTTAAAATAACAAATTAAACTCCTCCATATTACTCTTCCAATAGCTGAGAAGAGGACATTTTCAGCGAAATAGTTGAACAACAATTCCAAATTGGTAAGGATAATGGCTCTTCAACCTGAAGAAGAGAAGAGGGAGACAGTCTAAGAGACCAGGAAGATTGGTTTTACAACCTATCATTTGGTAACTAAGGACATAGCTCTTGATCTTCAGAAGTCTGGGTACAATCATCCACCAAGAGGGTTTTTTTCCGGCAACCAAAAACCTTTTCTCCCCGACCCAACCAAGGGGATAGACCACATAATGGCCAATGTGATTAGAATTCAAAGGGCAAAAAGGGCATGTTGTCTATATTTAAAAACATTGGATTAGTGGTCAGCATTTTCATCATCTCAGCAAGTTCAGGCTTAAAATAACAAATTAAACTTCTCCATATTACTCTTCCAATAGCTGAGAAGAGGACATTTTCGGCAAAATAGTTGAACAACAATTCCAAATTGTGGTTAATACAACGAAAGAGCAAGAGCAAGAGCAAGTGGAATTGCATAAGAAGTTGATGATCAGTCTAGCAAATTTTTGGTCCAATAATTCCAGAAGCACATGCAACATTCTTTAATAGCATTTAATTCTGCATCATACTAACAACCTCAGTGACAAGTGGTCTTCATTTGACAAAAAAGATACCCTTTTTCCAAGTAAAATAAAAGAAGTACATCGACATCAACATTAACAATACCTTTATCCCAAACTAGATGGGGTCAGCGGTCGATGAACCCCAAAGAATCATAAAAATAAAAGCAGAATCAAGGGAGGGAAAAGAGATAAATGTGTAAAAATAAATAAGTATATATATATATATATATATATATATACACACACTACCCCTCCACAATACTAATAGCATTCCTCCACTCCGTCCTAAGACAAACCGTACGCCAATTTATTTCTCACTCCATTAAATCTTGTTTTACTGCTTTCCCCCAAGTAAGTTTCGGCCGATCCCTTGCTTTTTTCGTGTTATGCTCTCGATAGCAAATATTTGTCCGTACCGGTGCGTCTAAGGGCCTTCGGAGGATATGCCCAAACTATCTCAATCTATGCTCTCTCATCTTTTCCGCCACCGGTTCTACTCCAACTTTTCGTCGAATCTCTTCATTCCTTATCTTATCCATACTTGTATG
Organism: Rhodomyrtus tomentosa; assembly: GCA_028455895.1. Taxonomy (NCBI): domain Eukaryota; kingdom Viridiplantae; phylum Streptophyta; class Magnoliopsida; order Myrtales; family Myrtaceae; genus Rhodomyrtus; species Rhodomyrtus tomentosa. The sequence goes on from JAPCWY010000010.1 coordinate 35,150,424, forward strand.
ACCACACATCCACCTTAACATCCTCATTTCCGCTACTCCCATTTTATGCTCATGTTTCTATTGTGCTGGCCAACATTCAACTCTGTATAACATGGCAGGTCTGACTGCTGTTTTATAAAATTTTCCTTTTAACCTGAGAGGAATTTTGTGATCACACAAAAATCCCGATGCACTGCACCATTTCATCCAACCTGCTCTGATTCTATGGCTTACATCCTCATCAATCTCTCCCTCCTTTTGTAATATTGATCCCAGATATCTAAATGTATCTTTCTTGGGTACCTCCTGTCCGAGCATATTTACGGCTTCTTGATCCTTTCTTCCTGCCGTGTCAAACTCACACTTCAAGTATTCCGTCTTACTTCGACTTAGCGTAAATTCTTTTGGACTCTAACGTGCTTCTCCATACTTCTAACTCAGCGTTAACCCCAACCCTGGTCTCATCAATAAGCACGATATCGTCTGCAAATAGCATACACCACGGCACCTCATCTTGAATATCTTTTGTTAGCTCATCCATAACCAGGGCAAAAAGGTAAGGGCTCAAAGCAGAACCTTGATGCAAGCTTACTATGATTGGAAAATAACTTGATGTGCCATTACAAGCCTTCACACATGTAGTAGCACCGTCATACATGTCCTTGATTGCCTCAACATACTTTGAAGGTACTTTTTTCTTCTCAAGAATTCACCACAAAACCTTTCTTGAAACCCTATCATACGCCTCCTTGAGATCAATAAACACCATATGGAGGTCCTTCTTTCTTTCTCGATATCTCTCCATCAATTGTCGTATTAAGAAAATAGCATCCATGGTAGATCTTCCTGGCATAAATCCAAATTGATTGACAGAAATCTTGATCTCTATTCTCAAACGATGCTCAATAACTCTCTCACAGCTTCATTGTATGGCTCAAAAGCTTGATGCCTTTATAGTTAGAACAATTCTGGATATCCCCCTTGTTATTGTATATAGGCACAAGTATACTCTTCCTCCATTCATCAGGCATCTTATTAGTATGGAGGATCTTGTTAAAAAGACTAGTCAACCAACTTATTGCTACATCCCTTAAGCATCTCCACGCTTCAATAGGAATACCATCGGGTCCCAAGGCTTTACTAGTCTTCATCTTTTTTAATACCTCCCTAACTTCATGTGCTTTAACTCTACGCACAAACCTTCTATTTGAATCATCAGAAGTATCTTCCAGATCCACCTCACCTCTATCGCTCTCTCCATTAAAAAGTTTGTTAAAATAACTCATCCATCTGCCCTTGATGTCTTCATCTATTATCAAGAGTGTTTGATTTTCATCCTTGATACATCTAACCTGCGTCAAGTCTTTACTTTTCTTGTCTCTTGACTTTGCAAGTCTATAGATGCTTTTTTCTCCTTCTTTGCTCCCAAGTTTGTTGTACATATCGGTGAAAACCTTGCCTCTGGCCTCTCGTACAGCTTTCTTAGTACTTTTTCTCGCCAATCTAAACTTTTGCAAATTCTCCTCATTAGGACATTTATGTAGGCATCTAAAACACTAATTCTTCTGCTTAATTGCCTCCTGCACCTCTTCATTCCACCACCAGGTTTCCTTTGTTTGATGTCCATTCCCTCTACTTCCCCCTAACACCCATTTTGTCACTGTCTGGATGCAGTTAGACATCTACTTCCAGATCATAAAGGAAGTACAATCATATAAAATTGTATAATCTCCCAAAGTGTTTACTTCTAACCCAGATTTATGGATTAATAAAAGGAGAAACTCCTGAATAATAAAAGAAGCTCAAGTCTCTTTGACATTAAGATGGAGATCATAGAAGTAATCTCCATATATTAGGTTGTTAGCATCAACCATTCAAAACCTTGGAATAAAAGCCCTATTATGATCATAAGCTTCAGAATTGAGGCTCAAAACCACTCATCCATGCATACATTCTCCCACCAACACATCTAGTAGAGTCAACCTTCGCCAAGAGACGGCATCTGCCACAGCACTGCTCACTGGAGACAATCATGGCATTCCATATTGTCACCAGAATGGGCTTACAAACATAATGACTAGTAAACATTCTCAAATTTATGCAAATGCTTAAAGTAACAATAATCAAGGTATTCAGAAAGTATGCCTGAGATAGCTACTAACTCAACATGCATACAAATGTTTCACCTGCCCAACTCCACCATATGCACATATAAATAGTGGATAATAGACAATGAACCAATATGACTGAGCCTAACTGGCACTGAGCTTCATAAAACTTATACAAATAGCTTCATTTAATCCATTTCATAATGCATGTTTCAGTGTAAGCCTGGAAAAAGAAATGAGATGCAACAGATAAAAGGATGATCCCTGCCTAACATAGAATATAACAATCAGCACATTCTTTGAAAATTGACTAAAAAATATGCATCTCCTGTCTTTGCAACTTAAATACAGGCAGGCTCCATGTTGAACTTCATGGTTAATTCCAATAGATTCGATCCAAATTTGACGATTCACAATGTCAAACTTAACCTCAAAACAATAATCCAATACTTAACTTTAGATGTTTAATCCATCATTTTAGCTGCTACTGCCAGTTCTTCATGATACTCATCAATGTTTGTCCTCATACATGCAACTATCAAGAATCTCGAAAACCCAAAAGGGTCATTCTCTCCTTTTTCTGATATGAATCTATGTCTTGTGTTGAAAAGTCCAACCTAGAAACTTCAATTAGTATGCGAAGGGAGACTACGTGTATACAAAACCAGGCAAAAGCAAAAATCTTAGTCTCCAACTGTTAGTTGGCTGAACATATGTAGGATGAAAGAAGAACTTATGAATCTTAAGCAAAATTGTTCAGAGAGAACTAAAAATACTCCTGCCAAATAACAGAATCAGAAAAGCTCTCAAACATAAGTCAACCAAGTGACACTTATGTCTGCACATACGATATTCCGTCATACAAATACTATCAGATGGAACATAAGAAATGAATGAGACAACAAGATGTGCCTTTTACAAAAGCTCACCAGTCTGGTCACCACTTTCTTTCCGTGTTCGTCTCCATTTCCATAGACATGCTTAAGTGCTGCAGGTAGAACTTTCCAAAATTCATTCACGAATTCACTACCCTTTCTCCTACTATTTTGCAGAATGTCATTGGCCAAATAAAGGAAAGAAACACACTTCTCCTTCTGAGAAGAATTAAATAATTTATCCCATGTTTCAACAATTTGTTTGGCCTTCTTCCTGTGAGAAACACACCACTGGGACAATGCTGATACAATGAAAAAGGAAGGCAAAAGTTAAAAGAAGTGAGAAGCAAGCATATCAAAGAGTAAGAACTCGAAATAGTGAGAGCACAAAAATAAAAAAATGAAGAAACAGTCAGCACTTTGTAAAAAACGAAATCTCAATTACAAGCGCATCCACAAATTGGGTGTGCAATAACGCACCTAGGACACACATTGTCACTATTGCTGCATTTGGTTCCTTGAACTAAAATAAGTCATGCATGTAACTGTATCATAGGGACCATACCTGAACAGCTGGTTGATTTGCTATTAGTTGTGCACATAAGTTTACCATCACAAATCAATTATTTTCTTGCAGCAAAAAGATTGTACTAAGGGCTCCAAGGGGACCTAAACATTGCTCATGTAATGAAGGGTAAGACCAGGACAGTAATCACCTACACAATAGAATCTGTGACAGTTGCACTTGAAGTGCGATCACACATACAAACAATATACTTCGTAAACAACCAACAAAGAGAATCAGTCCCCTGAATAGCTTTCTTATCTTCCAGCAATCTGTTATGACTCGTCTAATATCCTCAATGAAACATAAGGTGGATGCAGAAAATAAGAAATACTTTTCTAGGTCATATAAGTGGCCCATTGCCAAACGCCCTCACTAGTTCATTTGCCGTATCTAGAAGCAAATAATATAATGAGAAGCTCAAACGGTATTAGAGTGCTAGTAATATCATATGGATCATACGTTGCATGGGCCACTATACTTCCTCAGCCCTATTGAGGGGGGGAAGTCTAAGGGAAAGATTAGCTAGACCTCAGCAAAAGCTTCTATGATATTTTACGATCTATAGAAATCCACGACTCAAAAAGAGGGCACTCCTCTTACTTCTTCCATATTGATTACATATTTTTTCGATCATTTAGATGATGAATCCTTCAGTGTCAATTCTCTAAACCATTCTCCTCCCTAGGACAGTCTCCAAAGTAAATCAAGAAAAAATCTCAACTGAGGATGACTTCACTGAGCTCCTTTAGAATTGAATGGAATGGCAGCCCCTAAGAACCTATAAAAACAGCTCATTACTTGAAAAGTAAAATGTCATTTCATCTGTTATTGTTTATCAGAAACGAATAAGTATTCACTCCACAAATTCGAACTTCTTCTCCAATGATAATTCTAAACTTACATACCGAAGCTGTAGAAAATTAGACCCCAACTGAAAGTTGCTGCCAAATGCCCCATCCTATATATTCAGACTTCACGGATGTCCGACATTGATGATGTCCTTAAACTAATAGTATAACAAACATGGCAATTTTCTTTTTCCTTTGGCCCCTTCACAACTTGCTCACCAGCATAAAGTAACTGTTTGAAAAAACCAAAAATCACTACTCCCGCAGGAAACTTGCCATGGCCAGAAAAGTCATGACAATGTATTAACTCATTGTCCTGTATTCACAATGAGTTAATTGTAATGTCATGAGCATTAAATCTAATACCATGGCCAGAATATCCCTTTTTTCGAGATTTATTTCAAAAGTTAATACATCACTATAAATTCTTCTCTAGCATGACCATGTACCATACAGGTACATGTGATGTGATGGTTAGAACCCATACATAATGCCCTTCCAGACAAGAAGGGTGTCCATAAGAAGACTGTTACTGAATATCTCTGCACCATTCCACAATAAAAGGAAACAGGAAGATGATATGGCATTGCAACTATTCTGCACTATCACACCGACCATCCTTTAGCACAAAGGGAGAGTACAATAGCTCACAATTGGCTAAACTACCGACAAGCAACATACACTGGAAACAGCACATTGAGAATCAGGTGGCATTTTCATCACAACGCTGCTCTTCCAATCACGTTTACAGCTAACGAGAGAAATAATCTGAAAGTGCAAAGAGAATGGAAACTTATAGGTACATTCGATGCTTTGCTGCGAGTTATTGAGCTTAGACAGCTTCTCGGCCAGCGACTGCGCGTCGAAATCCTCACTGCTCATTCTGCCCTCTGATTATTCTGTCGATAACCTGCACGGCTACTTACACTTAGCTACACGCGCGCGCGCGCAAAAAAAAGCGGGCCTGAATCAATTTCAAACTCATGATATCGGACCTGACACGCAACGACAAAATCCACATTCCAGGCGAAACAAAAGAAGGTAAAAGTAAGCATCCGCGTGAAGCAGACGACAGAAATCACAAATATCCCCACCCAAAGACAGCCATCTTCCGAATTCAAAACCCTAGGACAGAACGATCACCTCGCAATTAGGGAAAAGACTAGAGTTCTCCCGGATAATAATTCCAGTCCCCCGCGAATCAACTCGTACAAATGACCGGAGGAAAAAAAAAAAGGACAGTGAATCGCCAGCTCACCGATCGTCTGTTTGGCTTCAAACGAATAGGCCGTCGAGATCAGTCGCGTGTCTTCGAGCTCGCGTCATGGTCTCCACTCGCGAGGCAACCGACAACTTCCATATCTGCTTTGCTTTGACATGATTTTTGGCTTCTCCTCCCTGAAATTTTCTTCTTTTCTGGCTTTGAGCTTCCGACTGGCGCTTCTTCTGTTTCAGCGCTGCGTCGCTGTTATGGGCGAAACGAGGACGACGAGACGGAGACGCGATTCTCCGCGTGAGAGAGAGGGAGATTTGGGGGGGGGGGGGGGGGGGGGGGGGGGGGGGGGGGGGGCCTCTCTTTACTCCAGATGAATGGGCCTGTGTGAATTGGCTTTTGCAACTTGTTCCCTCTTGTACGATTCGGTTCGGTTCGGTTAAACTTCGAAGCTAATTCGGAAATATATCCTTGAATCCAAAATCTTAGAATGTCAATTTATAATTGCCGATATAATACACGTTTTAGGACGGTTCGATGGCTCCGAATGCGAATCCTCGAGTCAAAACGGGCCCATATAGCTCTTAAATTTCTTTTTGTAGTTGTTATGTCAAACATGGTAATAATTTTTATCCGAAATTGTTAACAGATAGATCTATTTTTCCGAAGATGCTTGGAAACACTCCATGTTCTATTAACTAGGCCATAGATCGATGGCCACGCCACGATTTTTAAATCAGAAAAAAGTTAGGAGAGATTTAAATGGTACAAAGCCATGTTGAGAACACTCGTAATATAAATAGATTACTCATCGACGTGCCATCACAAATGCAATCAATTCATCGGAAAAAGTTTTTATAGTGGTTTCTCAATTCTTTCCTGTTTTCATAATTAAGTGAACTCTATGCATTTTGTTAAGGGGATAGAATGGCTGTGAATCAATGTCTTTCTTTTAGCAATTGTCCCTCATGAAATGGTAGAAATTGGCTCATGCGCATGCATGTGTCTAAAGACTCTCAACCATTCAGTGTAAGTGCATTTACAAAGAGAGCATGTGGATATCTTAGTAATTGAATGAAGTCAGCATCCTCCAACCCCCCCCCCCCTTATCATAAATTTGGGACACAAGTGATAACCATTATATTTTTATGAGCTATTTATGGCTATAAATAGAAATTTTAACGACACAAAATTTTCATGGGTGCGGGCGGCCGATGATAGGGATGCGAGAGAGAGCGATGGGGAGAGTTATTATTTGTATTTTTGTTATAAAAATAGAAATGTAAGAAAATTATATTTTTCCATTTATGTTCCAAACCTAATTTCGGGCAAGAAAATTTGTTCTAGAAATAGAAAAATGAAATTATTTTAGTAAACGAATTTTTATTTCAAATCTATTCTTAAAAAATAAAATAAAATGATTATGATTCGCGCCTTTAAGGACTGTAGCGTAAAGTGTTCTCGAGTTATGTCATTTTTTCAATTTTCAAAATGTCTAAAAAAGTTTTTTTTCTTCTTCTTTAGAAAACTTATTAGAGCAATTGTTAACACTCTCCTTATGAAAATACAACGGGATTTCACGCATTTGCTTTACACTTAGGCTCTTTTTTGCTTCGTTACAAATAAATTATTTAAAAAATAATTCTTTAAAATAATCGCTTATATCTCTTAAAATGATTCATTAATATAAAATATTTAATTAACGACAGTAATAACTTAATTGTAAATATTTTCATGAACAATGAAAATATTTATTGTTCATTCATTTTTCGTAAACGGTACAAGAGATCATACTTTAGAAAATATATTTTTGATTATTTATTTTAACAAGAAAAAATCATAATAAAGTTAATTTAATTTATAGTCAAAGTTGTGTAATCAGCTATAATACTCAACGAGAAAGAGAAATATTTTTTAAACATTAAAATCCGAACCTAAGTAGTATCGACATTGACATGAAACGCGACACAAGACGCCGACACGTCATTTTTCAAAAAATAAAGAATTTCAACGTGTTGGTACACGTTATATATTAAACATATATTTTCATGTACACATAAATAAATTATCATGTATATATAAATAGCAGCAGTGAGTTTTTTTTTTTCTATTAATGATTCACGATTATATATTTGTAGGGATGCCTGGGTATATTAAGTTTAGGGTGATTGGGTATATGACTTAAGTATGTGCGTGAGATAAATTTACATTTTAATCCCTAATTCATTGGTCATGCGTTGAATATTTAACACTTATCATGTGTCGAATAAATAATCGAAGAGTATCTCTGTATTCTAGACCATAACCCTTGTAGAAGTGCAAACAACACGGGAGTCGCATCAATGGCTATCTTAAGAAGAGGGTAAGTAGCATTAATATTGACATGCGACATGTGTTACAATACGACACGACACGCGTCGACACGTCATTTTTCAAAATAGATAATTTTGATACGTTGGAACACGTACTTTTATATATACATAATAAATTTTCGTGTATATATGAGAATATTAGCTATTTTCAACTAATTTGAGATAAATGCAATATTAACGCTGATATGAAAATATCAGCGGCGAGTTTTTTTTTTCTTCTACTAGGGATTTATAATTAATTTTTTTTGTCGGCTGTGAAAATTAATTTTGAAACGACAGGATATAGGGTTTAAGTATATTTAATTTTAATAAATTTATATTTGATTTTTAATTCATAAAAAATGCTTAAAATTAATTCAGTGCGTATCGAAATGTCATCGCTGATCACATGTGTAGAAGAGCAGGGGGGGTTCGACTGTTGAAGGTCGAACTTCCCGAACACTTTCGACCAAATAAAAAAGAACTTCGTGAACACTGGCCAGTCTCGTCGGCTGCCCTGCTGCCAAGAAGTAACAGAAAGCGAGAAGAGAACAAGCTCGAAAACAGGAGGCTATGGAAGGTGGAGGGGACACAACCCTCTACCAACGACTCCACAAGCTCTCGGTCGCCGCAGCCTCCGCAGAAGCAATCGACGCCGTGCTCACTACTCTCTGGCGAACCAGAAGGACTGGCCTCGCCCCTCCGGAAAAATCCCACATCCAGTCTCTTCTCGGCCTCCCTTCTGCTTGCCAAGTCGACCCTGTGAGTAATGGCCCTAGTGCGATGCGCGCTTCCGAAGCAAGAAATTCGGGAAAAGTCTCAAACTTTGCTTTCTTTTTTGAAGTCTCGACGTGGGGTTTTCGCAGGTTTCGGCGTGCCTGCGTTCTCTCATCAGGAAATGCGTGAACGACGACTTCGGCGAGGGCGATCTCTTGAAGCTGTTTCCGCCTGACTTACCGGTTAGTCTGCAGGGCCTTCTCATGTCGGTGTTGCTGAAGTGTAAGAATCAGTGGACGGAGGACATACTTAGAGAACAGGTGAAGGAAAAGACTGATTTTTGGCGCTGAGATTTAGCATTTGAACGGAAGGTTTAGATAGTGCTGGTGTCAAAGATGTTTGCTTTCTTGAGTTCTTGGAAAAGCAGATTTTTAAGCCGGTGTTCTTTTTGCAGCTTCTCAGATAGCTATGTTTGAGTGATGAGAACTCGAGAAATTCTTTAAACCTAGGCAAATGGTACTTATGTGATAGTTGGCTGCATTGAAACTTTAAATTTCGTCCCACTAGGATTTTCTTGTGAACTTTGCAGAATAGAATTGAGAACGTTTGTGCCGATGTTTGTTTTGTGTGTTAGTGGTCCGCTGCCATTACGGATTTGAGATTCGAATAAAATCACATGAGGTTTGTTTTTGCAGTGTGAGCTTGAAAGAACCTGCACTTCCCGTGTCATGATTTTAGTTGCTTACTCTGTGATTCTCCAGCTTATCAGCTCATGATTTTAACTTGTATTGATTTTTCTTGTCCAGCACTCAATACCGCGTAGCAGCATTTCCGATCAGGTCAAGACAAGCATGCCACCTACTTTGACAACTTTCCCATCTTCAGAAACTTCAGCATTTTCTCAGCCTCACCAAGCTGATCAATGTTTCGACTTCAATTGCAGAGGTGGTGGCGGAGCAACAATTACTGCTGACTCTAATGTGTCACAACCGGCACCCATGTCTCTTCAACGTGACATTGGTGCTCCTGAAAATATGGTAAAAGAGACATATCCTTGTTGCAAAACATTCAAAACGTTATTGCAAGTGCATGTCCAGTTAAATTTCAGAGTCAGAGCTGCAGTGGCAGCCACACGTCTCCATCTCGTGGAGTTGACTGTTGCTTGATTGCACAGCAGATGCCTAAAAATTTTACCCTAATCAACAAGAGAAATATAGGATGGTAAAATCCAATGCAAAGATGTCTAACTACAGAAAATATTAAACACCTCTTCCTCTAGCAGTAGGATTGTTTTTGCGAGAAGTCTGCTTTCAAGCAGCTGCATAGGATGGGCAAAGCTGCAGTGCAATCCAAAACTAATTTTCCGTCGCCCTTTGTAATTTCTTCTGATGAGTTAAACATATTCCAAGGATCGAATTTTGACCTAAACTACCAATTGGAAAATAAAAATGATGCAAGTTGCATGTTCCTCTGTTACTTTTATAAATCTTTACTAGCATAAGGTGCAGAAGCTAACTCAGAATAATCAAAGAACCTCTCTCTCTCTCTCCCCCTCTCTCATGAGGCATGACACTTAAAGCCTCGAATTTTTGTCTTGTGGATAAGGAATTGATGCTGTTTCAATTCATATAGGCAACTGTTCCTCGGTTTGTTGAAATGAATTGGATTATCGAGAAGCAAAAAGCATCGGCCAATAAGGTGGCTGCGGTCGCCCTGAAGGTATGACAATGAAATGAGTGATTCTATCTTGATTATATCAATGAACCACTCAGCATGATGAGAGGAAGCCTAAAAGAGAACATTGTCCCTTTTCACGTATATGCATTTTCTCCTTATTTATCTTGCCAGATTATCAGAGCAAGTTTTAGTAACATCAAAAGATCATGCAAGCGAAGTCTGCACTTGGATGCAATGAAAACAAGACTTCTCCTTTAGGAATTAGGTGGTGGGGATTAGGAAAAGGTTGAATCACAAAAAACCTATTGGACATCAACTGCAAATTTGTTTTTTTTTTTTGGGTAAGAGCAACTGCAAATTTGTTTCTCTCTAGTATTCCTGGGAATCAGTAAAATGTATTGTTTCCCTTGCCAGCTCTACGAGGCCATGGGTGGTGCAGTCATTTGCTTCCCAACCTCAGTGACTTAGCCTTGTTGTCATGCTGCATTTGATTTTGCTTGATTGCTCTTATTTGCAGTTGCAAGACCACTCCAAGTCTACTTTACGAGAAAAGGAAGTGAAGTTTCAGCTTACGAGAGAAACACTTGAAGCGATGTTGAGATCGATGGCTTACATCAAGGAACAACTGTCTAGCATGGTAGGCATTCCAATCTTTCGCCTCCATGCCCCTTTGACAGTGTATGGGAGGATCCAATTTCCACGTAAACAACAGAACGCAAAAACACACACACACACACACGCACACACACACATATATAGATATATATAAGATTGGATCATTCAAATATGTAGTTTTGGCTCTCTCTTTGCAAAGTAGGGTGTTAGAAACAAAGATACACCTCTGATGAGCATATGAATGTGCCTGTCTATTCATTTGAAATGAAGAACTAGTCTTTTTCCCTTAGGGTAGGGTTCTGAAGAGTATAGATAAAATATCCAACTTGTGATGCTCGATAATATGCCTTTAATATGTTGCAGCCCATGTTAAAATCAAGTGAGTTCTGGGACCAGCTTTTTGTATGTGTCTTGAAGTAATCTTGCATTCCTTTTAGATAAAGGTGAATTTGCCTTTCTCAGGACTGATGGTTCCTGGGAGGATTACATCTTCTCATGTCTGCACATTCTGAACTGTTGAGTTCATATGTAGCGAGGTTCGTAAGGACACCTGATTTAAGGTTAAATTAGATTCTGACACCGAAGAGTGAAGGCTTTCGATGCTAGAAGAAAAGTTCCGCAAAGATACTACTTTTTCAATGTTGGTCGGAAGCTTCATTTGTGGTTATTGCTGTGTTTTGTAAACGCCGTGCACAATGAATCCTTCCTCCTCTACTGCGATGCTCACAGTTCCTTTTACATCAATGAAGCAGGATGAACCCAATAAGCTCCAAACATACTGAAAGAGGGAGATTAATAATTGTTCTTATACAAACAAATCATTTTACTGGGAGCCTAGGTAGGTTAGGTCGGAATAGGATCTAGTTTCATTGTTTTTGCATATTAAATGACAATACAGAGGTACTAAGTTTACTTTGACAACATTTGAATATTCTTTGGCAGGCTGGGAGTTCGGTGGGGCCATTGCAGAAAAAGCAAAAGCAGTAAAAGCATCATGCTTTTCTTCTGGGTGTTCTGTATAGGAATTTTTACGGTAGTGGACTGCTGCTTGGAAGGCGGTAGCTTCATCCTTACATGTAATTGTGCTTTGTGTACGTTGCTCTTGACATGTCATTCAATATTCTGTTGGATGCTATTTCTATGATTTTCGAACCATTGTATCTCTTAGATTTTACTTCGAGAAGATATAGTGACAATTCCAAATTGGTGTGAATGAACGAGCGAGGCAGTTTATGGCCATTATATCTACCTTGTCTTTTCTGCTTCTTTGTATGATGTCGATAGAGGAGTGACAGACAATGATGATCCGCGAACATGTCTCTTATTTCCATGCGTGCTGGTAAACAATTCAGCGGTGGATTAACAAGACAACTAGGCTGCTGGTAACTTGGTAAAATTTTACAAAGGAATCTGAAATAGCCTGATAAAAGCATTAGGACACCTAGTGAGACAGCGGTAGCAAGATGCATCTTACCCTCGCTACTCTACAGTTTGCTGCCGGGCAAATAACCAAATATCAAAGAGGAGCGATTAAGCAGAGTCCAATTACACAATGTTTTCAACGTATTTTGGCTCACATGCCCGCGAGACAGTATAAAATATCACAATCAATCAAATCCTTACTCAGGGAAATGAGGTAAGCAAGCAGTACATGTACAAGCAATCATTTGCAGATTCTACAAGTAACTAATTTACAAGTCCATAACAACAAGCTCTCACCAAAAGCCTCAAATTACAGGCAAGAAAAGAAAACGCAGAAATGCCTCAAACTGCTGACTCAACTTTCAAGAAATCAAACAAAAAAACAATTTCTTGAGGTAAGCAACCAATCAATTCGGTGGCGACTGGAAATGCACCTACTGCTAAACAATATAGCAGGAAGCAAGAAAAATGCTAGAGAACAAAAACGAGCATCTTGGAGACCATGGCAAAATCAGATGACCACGAGACTTTTGGCCTCTTGTTTTTGCTGAGTCATCAACTTTGGTCTGAATCACTCGAGCTAGAACTTGAGGTGGAGCTCGACTTGTGATGCTGCTTTACCTTTTCACCTCTTGGACCGACTGGGGCCAAATTAGTAACATCTGATGGACCATCACAACCATCTTTTGTTTTCTCAAGACGAACGGCAGGAGCTTCTTGAACACTAGATTTGGTCTTGCTGGACTCGGTTGTCTCTGTAGAAGAAACTTCAGTCAATGTTTCAACAACTGTTGACTTTTCCTCAGAGTGGATGTCCTCAGGCAGCACTGTCCGCACACCTCCTGAGTTTTGCTTCACAATAATATGGTCAACATCAGAAGAACTCTCTTCAAATTCCAAGCCTGAATTTAATTTTGATTCGTCAATGCCTTGCTGTTCGCCGGTGGAATGGACATGGACGAATTCCTCAACATCTGTTCCTCCATCTGATTGCTTAACTGGCATTGTGACATCAACAGATCTTTCTTCATGAACTGGGGAGCTTAAACTGCTCTGTATTTCATCCAATCCCACAGATTTATCAAAAGAGACCATTCGAGTTTCTCCAGCACTGAATTCAACAGACTGGGACTCAGTTGTCCTCGTAGAGCTCACTTCAGTATCTTCATAATGCATATCCTTGCCCGTGACTTCTTGATTATATTCTGAGATTTGATTCATAACGACAAGGATATCATCCAGAGACCTTGCTTCAACAACGTGCAGGCCTGAATTCATACCTCCTCTATGCTCTGATGCATGCACCTCTTCCTGGACTCCAATCGAACTGGGCACAATGACTTCCTCGACATTTGCGCCTTCATTTAATTGCCTAAATGCCATTGTAATATCATCAAGGGATCTTACTTCCAGAACAGGTAAGCTTGGGTTGCTCTCAAATTCCTTTGAGCCAGTCAGATCATCAAAAGAAACACTTCTAGTCTCTGGAACACCAGATTCCACGTTATCAGATTCAACAACTTTGGCGGAACTTCCTTCATCAGCTTCAGCTTCAGCTGGTTTACTCTTGTGGATGTTCAACTTCTCTTTCTCACTTTCTTCCGAGATATGCTCTGTATCAATGTGGGTATCCTGGAGAGATCTAGCTTCGTCAGTTGGCGAAGCTGAATCATTTTCATCTTCAATATTTGAGTCATTGATACTTTGCTCATTTATGATAGGACAAGGAAGGATTGCTTCAACAAGATCTCCTCCTCCATGTAATTGTCTGAAGGTCATTGTTACATCTTCAATAGATCTAGCTTCAACAACTGGTAATTTTAAGCTGATTTCCCCTGGTTCTTGGTCCTTGTATGTCAACTCACTCCCATAAGTTCCTACGCTGGCTTCCCCTGGCAAAAGCTTCGAATTATCGTCAGCCTCTTTGACTCTGAAGTCCCCGACATTATCCAGCTCTCTCAAAAACTCTTCATCAATCTCCTTAATATCATCTACCTCTTCATGCATGCTTTCACCTGAAACACGGGATTCAAACGATTTTCCTAATTGCTCAGAATAAGTCACGACTTGCCCATGGCTTCCTATTTCAGTATCATGAACGCTGACATCTCTTGATTCGGCAGCTCCAGTTGGCGATACATATTCAAGTGTCTCATCTGGTTTTGAGGTGAAATCCTGAGTCAAGGTAGAGACATCTGTTAAAGTCTTTCCTTTGACTTCGCACATTTCCTCAGCATTTATGCCATTACGGCTGATTATTTCTACAACAGGCTCTGCCGCCGGCGCAGATAGTTCCTACAAAAGGACATAATACATAATTAGCTTCGTTGACCGACACCTCAACATGGATTCTTCAGTTTACAAAGATTGTAAAATTGACCTTAGACATCCACAATAATTGACAAACATCAAACAGCGTGTGCAGAGAACCCAAAGAGTTGATGCATTGCATGAACTATTGAAAAAGATTAACAGAAAAATGGAATCAAATCAGAAGAAAAACCATCTACACTCCACAACTGAATAGAACTTTTATCACAAGAAGCCAAATTCAAAATTGAAAGAAGTACAAGCAAAAAGACCTAACGTGTACAGTGGAGAACCGTTAATTTTTATTGTGGCCAAGACAATAAGGGAAAAAGAAGCCTCACATGGATTTGTGGTCGAATGGATCAGAGCCAGTGAAATCATTTAAGGGACAAGAAGGGCTATGTAATCAAACCTATCAAGGGCGAGCTTAGTACGATATCGCTCTACCTTTGCAGATTAGATTTGCAGCTATTCACAATGTTGATCCAAACCACAGAATTGATGCTAACGAAGTTGCATTTGGTTTTAAATGTAAAATTAACAGAGTGAACTAGATTACTGCCTAAATAATATGATTTATGATTTTAAATGTGACAATATAAATAAGGACTCCAAGAATGATGGCGTTTCTTATAGGAGTTGGAAATAATGATACTCGTAACTTTTCTACTCAGTGAAGGTCCTATCCACACCCCGACCTTGGTGTTGATTTGCATACCTGTTAAGTCAAGAGGTGAGAAATCCTGCCTTAATTTGTTTTTGATAAACACATTTCAATTTCAAGCACTCATCTTCCCAGTAAGCGTTGACTAGATTTTAGCACTTTAGGAGATTTATTACATATAATTCTACTCAGCAGATAGAAAACGGCTGAAACAATTCATAGGATGCTAAGGCAGAGTTGGACAGAGCCCCTTCAGGTCTCTAATTCTCTAACGTTGGGATGGTGCAGCAATTGCAAAGAACTTTGCCCATATAATGGCAGAGATGGAAGGGATTTGGAAATAATAAATATAAAATTTTTGGATTTACAATTTGACAACAATTGTAATTCATATGGTTATACCGATTAGCTCAGATTTTTTAGTACTTTTGGATTTTCACGTGCAACTTTAATACAGAGCAGTTATAGCATGTGTTGGGGTTTGACAGTAAGCAACTGAATAAAATTTGCGAGTTCAAACTTCCTCTGACGGAGGCTTCTTTTGATAGACATCTTGAGGCAGGAATAACTTATTTTACATCTCGTGACATGCTTAGCTGGATATTTTAACCATCTTCCCAAGAATTGCAATTGAAACCACTGAAAGCATTTAATGATATTCTGACAAACTTTATATGCATCAGATAGCTTACCTCTTCCCCATTAGGTTCAGTTATAGATGGTTGATTGGTTTTATCCAAGCAGGATTGTTGTCTCTCCAATTCTGACAGCTTGTTTTCGCTGGGCACCATATCATATGTAGAACCATGAGAAACTGCCTTTGCCTCCAAATCCTGGGAGAAATCAGCATTTTTCACTGCATTGGATGTTGATGACTGAACTTGATTTTCTACATACTGGGTAATGTCTTCCTTGTCCAATGAATGCGCCTTCATCCTTTCAGGTTCTACTGACGAAGAATATTCATTGACTACAGAAATGGTCTCATTTGCCAGAGAGGTTGGTTGATCATCCAGTGTGGAAGATCGGAAGTCATCAAAGGTCACTTGCTGGTTAAGAGAAATTTCCATATCCACGTGCTCAGACGAACGTTGCACACATGTGTTACTGGTCTCTGAACCAGCGCTTGAGTTGACTTGAAGCTGCTCATAATGCACAGACTCATCTTTCAATGGTGAAACTGCTTCAGATGGTCCATCCCCGAATGATAAGTGGATTTCTTTCCGTTCAGAGTCTTGCCTCTCACCCTCACTTTGTTGGATCCAGTTGGGGCTCTCAGCATCAGAGCTCGAGGACACAAGGTGACGATGTTCATTATGAGAATCATGCTCACTTATCCTGTCCTCCCCTATTGATTCACTCCATGAAGGCAAACTTGGACCAGTTGAGACATGCTCAGACACAGTTCTAGGGACCAGAGATTCACTCTTGCCACCCAATTCATCATTCATGGGCTGTTCAACTTTGGAGGCATTTTCCTCAGCCTTCTCTGTAATTTCCCCATAGCTCAATTCATCTTCATTTTCAGCATGCACCTGTGAAGCGGCTGCAAACATCTCTTCATAGTTGGGTTCCTCTTTCAGCATCTCACCAGGCCCTTCAGACTCTTTGTCAACACAAATTGACCTCATCGAATCTGGAGTTGAACTCAGTTCAGACACATCACCTAGCACGTCAGACGAAATAGACTTGAAAGACAGGAATTTTTCAACTGCTGGCGGGCTAGAATCATAAACAGGCTCCTTATGCGGGTTATCATCCTCTGCCTTGGCTATGAGAGTAAAATCCAAGTCTTTGACTGGATGTCCCCGAGCAAGGCTAGGTTCCTCACCAAGATCATCTATTGATGTCACTAATTCTTCTTGTTTCAGATCAGTGACTGGTTCATTCACTTCTGAGAAGAACGACGAGCTTGATCCACCACTGTACTCCTCTTCAACAGCTTCTACTTTCTGTTGCGTTTCGTTCACATTTGTATGCAAAGAATCAGTTGGTTCTCCAGATTCAGGCAAGCTCGGTTCAAGTTCATGCTGACCGTCCGCATTGCCTAAAGTAATCTCAATCTCCTCACGGACAATGACATTCTCCTCAACATCTTCAATATCGCGAGAATCTACATCTTCAGAAGATTGGCTTCCGTGTTCTACAAGCAGGGAAGCTTGGTCTAGGTTGGAAATGCCTTCAGTTTCTTGAGAAGAATCATGTTCACTCACCCTCTTGTCATCTTGATCAGCATTTGAAGACAAGGATTCTGTATCAGGAACAGAACTCACCTTCGAGTCACTTACACTTACTTCACTTGATTGTCTTTGCATAGGGTGGAAACTTGTTCCCTCTGAAACAAACCGTTCAGGCACAAAATAGGGCCTCCACTTGGAGTCTTGCTTCTCTTGCTTCGGAACCCCTAAATTCGAGGGTCCCAAACTGAAACTTTCGTGCCTACGGAAGAAAGTATCCCTCTGATGAAATGTCGTGAACTCTTGCTGGAAGCTATCTCCCTTAAGATCGGGTTTCTCTTCATTGGGGTCATAGGGAATATCAAAGGGATTTCTCCTTGGCAACAAAATTGAAGGCGCAGACCCGGGAATAGGTGGCAAGCCCACATTATAAGAAGAATCATCAGGGCCATCAAAAGGGTTTCTTCTCGTAGTCGCAATGGAAGGCACATTAAAGGGAAGATCATCACTATCAAAGTCAATCAGATTTTTCTCTGTCAGTGTTCTCAGGTTTCTTGCTCTCCTCCTGGCAATCAGATTCTCCAACCGTTGGTTCCTTTCCAGCTCGGAAGTACCCAGATCCATGAGATTCTTCTGGTCAGCCTCTGTCCAAGTAATCACAGACTTACTTTCATCCTCTTTGCCTCTCTGAGATTCTTCTTCCTCTTCCTCCTCCTCCTCCTCTCCTTCCTCATTCTTGTTATCCTCGTCAGACTCCAAAATCCCATTTTCACTCTTGCTGGAATGCTGTGAGGCAACATCAGAGTCATCAAGGGGCAGGTGAGCTGGTTGTGGAGCTTCAACATCTAAAAGCGGGTGAAGTTCATCAAGCATTGGCATGATGTCGGTCATTGAAGCATCAGGCGACGAGCTCTCCGAATGATCAGAACCAGAACCCACAGACATGTCATCGTCATCCTCCTCCTCCTCATTAAGTTCTCTCCCTTTGGACCCCAGTGGACTTTCCAAATGAGCAACAGTTGAATCTCTCGCCATTCCACCATTTTCCCTTTCAAGATTGTGATAATGTTCCTCCTGAATTAACGTATACTGATGTCCTCCATCTTCATGACCATCAACGTCTGACTTCTCGTCATGAACACTAGCATCATTCTCCTGTTCCAGATCACGAAATCCTTTGGCCGCTTCCTCGTATACCTGCTTTTCACCTTGGTTGTCCTGGGGACTCTCATCAATCAACCGAGTAGTTTCAAGCAAGACATCAACTTCCTCAACCATACTGGTTTTTCCATCTGCACTACCCACTTCTTGGACGGCTCTATCTGCAACTTCTTTCTCCCTTCCAATAAATCTCTCCACAACAGAGTTCTCATTGTGGTTGATGATAGTGGCGTTTTGCACTACACCAGCTTTAAGAGAAGCTACATCGTGCGCAATTCTCTCTTCCTTTTCGATCTCAGGGATATTTGGCTGCCCGAAGCTCAAAAGCGTGCCGAGCAGAAGAGCAGTGCAGACCAAAACAGGGGATGCAGACACCAACAGCGAAAACAGAAATGGAAATGATTTGTACATAAAAAACAAGAAGCATAACATCCCCACAAGGAACGGATGATTGAAAACTGATCTGTAACATGTCCTCACCGACATGATCACAAATCTCCTTATTTTAACTCCTGTTCCCATTATATGAGAGATCAAGCTCTCTCTCCACCTCAGCGTCTTTTCTATCTATGGTTTTATCTGCTGATGGCAATCTGTATCGAGGAAATGAAACAAACCATGAACAACCAAATTCGCATTAGATCTATGTACAGTCTTGATCAGAAGAATTGGAGAAGGAAAAAAAGAAAATGGAGGTGAACAAATTAGAGCATGAACTCACCACCCACTACCGAAAGATAAGTTGATCAACACCCAATTGAGAACTATGAATGCCAAGTGGTTACAAAGCTAAAGTTGTGATCTTTCAGGAGAGAACAGACGGGGAAGCGAATGAAGAACAACATCAGAGAGAAGAGAAACTCACCCAGTAGATCAGACCCCGAAAAGCATGAGCTAAAAACCCAAGATTGCCTGAATCAAAAAAAGGCAATGTGATCCTGTTGTCCACTTCTTTTTTTCTCCCTTTCCCTTCTTTTTGCCTCAGCAACAGCTATGAAGAGCTGTTTCGTTAGCTTTGGTATATCTAAAAGGAAATGGGGCGGCACAAAAAGAAGAGAGAGAGAGAGAGAGAGAGAGATTGAATGAGAAAGGGTGGAAAAAGTTGCAGCCTTTTTCCCCAATTTCCCAATTCAATTTTCTAATCCGGCGGATCAGAAGACCATTTCTTGTATTTCTTGTGTTCAACAGGCATTACGTCATTGAAGAACAATCGCCCACTATCAGATCCCTGAACTAAAGTTAGTGATTCTATATATAACTCGTCATCGATTTAAGTTGGACCAACACCCAGTATTGACAGGGAAAGGTATGGGCATAGAAATTGGAGGAGTTTTAAAACAAAACAAAAACTGAGAAATCGAGAAGAAAAAAAGGAAAATAGCATGTCGGGCGAGGCTTTTCCCCTTACTTTCTTCTTCTTCTTTTTTTTTGCCAAAGCCCAGAGCTCCGTTATTTTAAAAAATCCATCTTTAGAAGGGGGGGGGGGGGGGGGGGGGGGTTTTAGTATTTGATTCCCACTGCCTTAGGGGGCGTGGAATGATCATTGCTGCCTCGGGCAAGGACATTCATTCCCGCGTCCTTGCTTTGGTCTGAAGTTGGCAGCTGAGACCTACGACATGTGTCTTGCGAGGCTGTATCCCCCATGTCACATTATAAAAAGGACGGGACTCGTGTAATTAAATCTTGATTGACCCAATCGCATTTGAAAAGTAATTTCACACAATATCCGATGTGGTTGCGAATTAAGATTGTCGCTTTTTTATTTTTCTTTTATAATTTGGCCCTAAAAAAATCATGCCGGTGCAAAGACTTCCGAGGCGGGTTCGCTGTAGTCGGCCTGGTTACGTCAAGTTCGGTCCGATTAATTTGAAATCGGAAGCTCGCCAACGTTTTTAATGGCTTTTTAAAAACAAGAATTGAAGGAGGGTGCTTTGACATTTCTGCACGAACTCTTGGGAGAAGAAACGTGGCGAGTACGATTCCCAAGAGACAGAGGGCAGGGGTACGTGCGGTACAAATTCGTCTCAACCTGACATGTCCACATTAACTGAGAAATCAGGAGGAACCTGAACCTGAGCCTGTGATTCAAGATCCGGATCCTCTGACCTTCGCACAGAAGGTCAGAGGGATCCACACCCTCCCCTTTTTATATGGGGAAAGGTTTTAAAAAGAAAGAAAAAATGAAGGGCTGGGATGCAAAGGGCAGGAAGGTTCAAGGGCACAGATGATTTCATTCCGTGATTCGACGCGGTCCACGCACGAACTTCTGCTATAGGCTTGAGGATTGAGAAATCCTTAAAAGTAGAAGAAGAAACTCACAAATACTTCTTCCCAAGGAGAAAAACTCGGAGCAGATGCGCAAGATGGCCAACGGCGTCACCTCCGCCCTCATCAGATAAAAGTAGATTTGAAAAAACACGGACAGTGACTTTACTCTGCATCATGCAGAATATGTTTTTACCCTTCATACAGGAAACTCTTGTCTAATGGGTGTTTGTACCTCGATTCAAAAAAACTGCTTCTTCTCCTCTCTGCAGTCTCAGGCACATGGATTTGTCAGTGTGTTTTCTGGTAGATGCAAAAAACTGACATTGTTGGACTCTGAAATTAAACTGATTCCGCCAGAATAATCTCTTTTAAAAGATGAGCTTTGAAAAACACATACCCCCAGCGGAATCACAATTGGCTGACTAGAACATTGAGGTACTAAGTTTTTGGGAGTTCTGCAGTTTAGATTTTCTCAGAAGGTGATGTAACGAGCTCAAAATCTGACCAAACGAATAGCCAGAACGCCTGCCTGTCTCACTTTTACCTCTCTTAACTGTTTGCTTCACCAAGCGCCAGGAGTCAGAGAGCTGCAGTAGGAAATCATCATCGCAATCCAGAGTTAACAGATGGTAACTTATCAACAGCAGATAACAATAGAAATTTCATCGTCTTCCTTCATCATTCGACATTGTTCATCATAGTTGGAGCCTCTCTTATAATTCCAAATGAAATTTCGAGCTTCTCTCCATATCGAGAAGCTTGTCTTCTATTTTCTGGCTCTGAGGGACATAACATCAGCAACAGAGAAATATCAATTTCTTGCAAGTTTGGGCTCAAAAAGTGGCTTTACAATCCGAAATCCACAATTAAAAGAATATAGTGAAGTTTGACACAATAAAATGAATTTATCTCAAAACGCACTTTAATCCAGTGCTCCTCTTTTCTTTTTATTCAGGTTCTTTCTCCTGCACGCAAACGCCCACAAAATTCTTTTCTCGATGAGCCAAAAAAAATCCTTCTTTTCTCATTGAAGTAAGCAGCTATGCTAAATGAAGGAATCTAATAAGGCAAGGAGAGAAAAAGCTAACATTCTAGATGATTTAAGTGCACTATCACAGAAATAGCATTTCCCCTTTCTTCCACCTAACGAGGCAGGAAGAGAAAAGCATAACATTGTACATTATTTAGGTGCACTTTTACCGAGGTAGCATTTCCTCTTTCTTCTTCCTTGCAGTTCCCCCACTTTTTCTCTTTGAAAGAATCTAACGTTCCTCTCCCTTAAACATTTCAAATTAAAGATAACCAATCTATGCTACCTGTGAAGTGGATTTTCTGCATTGTGAATTTCCGTTCGCTGTACAAACGGAGAATTGTTTATTCCATTACAGAGGCAAATCTCAGACAGTTCCGCCACCAGGGATCTGTGCATGGATAGAAAGTACTTCCGTTCCTTTTGCATTTGCTATGTTGTATAGAGGGTATAAATGTTAATCAAAAACAGTGAACCATATAAATAGTGTAGGTAACTGTATACACTCAAAGACTGGGAATACTTTGATAGGTTGCAGTGCCTAGCAAGGCATAGTCTCTCAAGCAATAATACTGCAAGATGAATTCTGCTTCCTCAGATTAACTAACCAGTTCTTCCGGAAACAGGAACTAAGCATTCTTAAACAGATACAGAATTACATGCTGCTGTCACCCAGGACAGAGGCACTTCCGAAACAGCAGACTTTAGAAAAACCAAGAAACAATGCTAAAGCAAACTAGTATTTCCTTGTGATATCTGTCCTTTCCTTTTCTCTTTTCCCTTCTTCTCTTGTTATAGTGAAGGAAGCAACTGGCACATACCTTAGCTTGCCGTTTATCTGCTGACAAAGGTTTCTCAGCTGCAATGGCTCAAGACTCTCTGGAAGGCATATTATCAACTTCAACAGAAACCAGAGTAATCTAACTTTATTATAAGGGAAAGAGAACAGGATCAATTAGGACCAACAATGGAGTCAAATAACAGACAAGATGGAAAACAGCCTGATCCATAAACTAGCAGACATGACGAACTTCGCTGTTTTCTCATTTTAAGGAGTGCACCACAAGCTTGCATCCACCGGCCCGACAATAATGGTAGGATAATGAGCTCGACATTATGTAAAGAATCAAGTCCAAAAATTATGAGAATATGCTCAATTTCTGCCCTTTTCCTGACTAACTTCCACTAAACCACGTCCCTGTTAATTCCAATAATCTGTTAAAGGAAAATGCCTAAATTGAGAAACTGATATTTGTGTACTCTCACTTGTCTTCAATCTTTAGAGAGAGAGAGAGAGAGAGAGAGAGAGAGAGAGAGAGAGAGATGGGAAAAGGCTGTTGAAGATTTTAAAATAGCAAAGCATTCTCTGTGCAAGAGAAGAGAGATGCAGGAGAGAGGGCTTACTTGCATGGCAATTGGCACCCACAAAAGGCAATGGCATAAATCTACTTCTTCTGCAATTTACATCTTTGGGCAAATTATCACATAATATTGGTCCAGCAGACTCGACCAATCTACATGCAACGAAAAGTGGGACTCATGATGGAGATCACAAAAAAGATCTCACATCGAAAAACTCCCTGATCGCTAAGATCTCCACCTGATAGTAGAATAAAGTCATATATCCCACTACATGGGAACATTGTGTGGAAAGACCGATGCACAAAGAAGACTATCGAAAGGACAGCGTAAAGAGCTGTCATCTAGCAGCTTGAACAGCAGCTGCCAATAAGATTGTTTGTTGCTGCAGGCACCATTGAAATCCGCCTCAAATCTTATCTCTTTGAGCTTTTGCCTTCTCAATGGATTCCATTGCTTCTTCAAATGATTTCTGTATGCAGAATTGAAGAAAACAAAAAAAATGACATAAAACGACCAATGATTTCGTACCAGAAAAAAAAAAACAAAAAAACTCTAATGGAGCGTGATCTGTCAAAGTGTTTCTCCAAACCAAATACAGAAAACAGCAGCATGGTCATACTGTTACATCCATTTAATGGACATAGTTTTGTAGACAGACGCACTTTCAGTATTCATCATCCAGCAAATTTTGATGAAATACTTGAATCTACTTCTAAAACTTATGCAAAGGTTTTCCTTCCTTCTGAGGAAACATGCATGTTATTTAGTGGCAGAATCCAGAGAAGACTTGCCTCCTAGGTAGATTCATTTGCTAGGTAAGAGAAGGGAAACTAGAACAAGAAAACCAAAGTAACTCTAAACAACAAAAAGCTAGGGAATTGTGAAAATTCAAAGGCTTCAAATATTTGTCTATAATTCACAGAAGGGAAGAATATCAAAACCACACAAGAGCTTACATGATAAGGTTAACCAAGAACGGTAACTCATAAATCACAATGATGTTCACAATGGCGTTTTTGTCTCTCCTCCTTATCCATAACTACAATATTAAGCATGTGGGATCAAGATAAAACCTGATAAACTCTTTGACCACAAAATCCGGGTCCGGCAATGAATATGATAAATAGCACGATAATTTTTCTTACTCTCCAAAAGATAAGACCGAGAACACTTCTTTAGGAGGCGACTACATGGAAAAAAGAAAAAAGCAGTAGAACTCAATGTAGCCCAGTCCCCTGGGTTCACCACCTGGCCAATAAAGCTAACAATCTACTGAGGAAGATATATTATATGGGTTCCAAAATACTACCTTTAACAGGATTCACTTTTTAATTTCAAAACCTAAGAATTGCATCTTCCTCATCATCAACATTTTGAACAGAGGGCACATGATCTGCATCCATTCTACATGTTTTGCTTCCACATTTACAATTGCTGTCATATGGTCAGCAGAGGCACTGGCGCCGTGGCACATCAGTACAGACTTACAACAAAAGCCAAACGTGTTGAATCATATAGTGACGTCTAAAGGAGGCCGCACGGAAGACAGTATCAGCCAGTCTTTTTTATTTTTGGGCCACATATAGTATCAGCTACTCTAACAGCCGAAGAAGCAGAGATATTGGTCACTTTAGCACACAAATAAACCAAAGACCAGAAATTGACAAGGAACAACATTAGCGTCTTGCCAAACAAAAGTAATTTGAACATACCCCCGAATTTTGCATCTTCCACAGGGCCTCCCTTCCCCTATCAATGACAACTGCGGCACCTAATAGAGTACTGCAAGGAATACACACATCAAGAAAAAGTGCGCCTTTATGTAAGACTGCTAACGGACAATGACACCAGGCAAACAGCAACATACCCAGCGAAGGCCACATTAAGAAGAAACGCCCGAGTGGTCATGAACCGCAATGCCGCTTCAATCTTAAAACTTAATCCACCAACGCCCTCACCGCTCGCACGAGCGTACGAATAATCATTGCCCCTACTATAATCACCGCGATAATAGCCATATCCGTGTCCGTACCCAGCGCTCGTGCTGGCTCCACCAGCTCTACCGTAGTAATTCCCACTGCTCGAGCGCAAATTGTAGTCCGCGCGTTTGCGATCGTCAGTCAATACCTCGTAGGCCTCGGAGAGCCGCTTGAACCGCAGGGTGGCGTCGTCTCTGACGGCCTTCGAGGACCGCGAGTGCTTGTCCGGGTGGTGCTTCATCGCCAGCTTGCGGAACGCTTCCTTGATCTCCTCCTTGGTCGCGCTTCTCTGCAACCCTAGCACCGTGTAGTGATCCATCGCGCGCGAGCTTGTAGCCGGTCGTTCCTTTCAAGCAGGGAAGGTAAAATTAGGCCTTCGAGCTCGAATCGATGAAGGCGAGCGACGAAATCAAACGCGAGGCACTATACGTATCTTCTTCTTCTTCTTCTCGGCGATGAAGAATGATTGTTCGATAGTTAGAGAGAGAGAGAGAGAGAGACAGGGGTGAAGGAAGGAGAAGTAGGAGACCTTCGTGGCCCAGCCACAGCCATGGCCTCTTCAACCGCAACGACAACGAGACGGAGATTTTGCGTGCCAAAGGGGGGAAAAACGAAAAAAGAGAAAATTGTAGAAAGTGTTGTTCACGAGCTGCGCGCAATTGGGCCCAAATGAGGCCCGAAATGTATGTTGAAAATTGGGCCCACAAATCTGGACCGTGAGAGATTTTCGGGTACGCTGTCATTTAGACAATGTGATTCTCATGTGACGAGTCTGACTACTAAGAGTGATTGGTTTCCCATCCGGTTCGATCGGATTTTTCTCAACAATTGAGAATTAGATCAGTGATCTCAGTTCTCAATATCCTGAATCACGGATCGGACCAATGATCTAGAGAACCACATCGATGGTCCCGGGAGGTCAACTGATCGAGCACGGTCATAACCACCTCTTCCCGCTCTGCACCCGGACACTGTAATTTTGAACCCTCTCTTTTTTGTCTCTGCACTAATCTCTCTCTCTCTCTACGTACGGTTTTCTTGGGAAAAGGAGAGAAGGAATCGTTTGTTTTTAGCCATTGTTTGCTAAAAACCCTGAAACTAATGAAGCAGGATACGCAGTTGGATACTATAATTATCGTTTTACACCAAGTGAAGGTTACCCTCCTCCTCCTCTGCTTCTTATGTTACTGTCTTATTACTAGTTTTCATCATATTGCATTTGAAATTTATTTTTCATCATAAATTAAATGTTCGGTATAGGCAAGCGGTCCATCAGTCTGGTTCCTCTTTTCATTTTTAGGAATCGAGAACTGGACCGAAGCTTCCTTCGAACCTGACAAAACCAACCGGTCCGATCCGATCCGAGTCATTTCCAATCTAGTCGGTCCATTATGCTCACCCTTAGTGAGGACCACCAAATACATTATAAAACTCAAAAGGTGGAAAATCTTGAACGTGGCTCCTTCGCCTCCGATAGCCTTCGCCCGTGCCTCGATAAATCTTGATAATGAATCTATGAAGATGAACTGCGAGATTGTGTAGATTAACTTTCAACTATTTTAAAAGCTTAAGCAATTAAATGAAGACGTGAATTGATATTTAATCAATCAAACACTTTTCCTCACACTTAGTTTGGTCTTTTTGCCCGATACTAAGTCAGCATGTGATACTTTGTAGTGTTAGAATATATTTAATAGTCATTGTGGGCTTTATTAATTATTATTGTAGATTTTGATTGGTTTAATAAATAAAGATATATACAGTTTTCTAATTCTAGTCGGATATGGTGCTGGATTGTATGGGTTGAGATAAATCTTATTTTTAATGAGATGATATGTTTCATTCTCTATAAATAAACCTCAAGTATCTTCTCTAAACCCTAATGTCCACATAACCTCACATAATGAATCGTCAAAAGCGATGCGTGAGGGGCCGTCTCATTGAAGCTAGTAAAAAATAGATTCATAGAGGAGAAGCTCTTGAACATCGGACCGTCGTAATTCAGAATTCAAAAAGATAGTTCCGATACAAGGTGCTTCAATTTTTAGTTCCGATACAAGGTGCTTCAATTTTTTTACTCTATGAATATGTGGTGCATGAATCTATATGTAATGATCTTGGTTGTTGCATACGGATTATAGTCGTTGCATACGGATTATAGTCGTAGCTTACATTTGATATCAGAGTTTACGCGTATTAGATCGCGAATCGAGTTTTCGACAATTTTCGAAATTTTATTTTCGATAAAGTTTAAAGAAAATTTCTTATTCGGATTGTGCGGCTTGCGGGCAAACGCGTTTTGCGTGTAGCGTTCTTATTTTACTTCGCGCGCGTCAAGCTTCTTCGTAAAGCAATGTGCAGCCGTTAGAGAGAAAAGTCTTAAAGAAACTGAACTCACGTTTTTATCATCTTCCTCTGACAAATCCCTTTTTTTTTTTAACTTTATTAAATAAATATATTTATGGAAAATCAGTGAGGCAAAAGTCAAGAGTTTTTTGTTGGGCATCAAAAGGGTCGTTATCAATTACGAAGAAGAAGTTTATCGCGGCCAAGGGCAAGAAGTGTTCAAGAAAGTTTTCTGTTTTGGCTTTTTTCCTGCACAAAATTTTGTCTTGGAACTTTGTGAATCAAGTATGCGAAAACAGGACGAATCGGCATTAACAGGAACTTTGTTTTGACGGAACAAGCATATGCACGGGCCAAACGGTACCACATGAGCTAGACCTGAGCCTGCATGTGCACGTCACGTGCAGGCTGACGTCACATGACGTCACTCAAGCCCGGGTGATCCGACCCGACTCGTGACCCGATTCGTTGACCGTTGACTCGGACCGTTCGATTGGACCGGTCGTTGACCGATTCAGTCGAACCGCCTCGACCTAGTTTCTAAAGTCAATTAAGGATAGTAGTCGGACTGATTAGATTGGTCGGACCGGTTTTTAGTACCGACTGAGACCGAACACATGCGATGCACATGTCAGCGCGTGGGGACTGCGCGCAAAGAAAGAAAGGTGTACATGTGATGCATTCAAAGTATTTCGAGTATTGGCGTGCTGCTTGTGCTCTACTAGGTAATATATTTATTTTACATGTTTGATGCATCTAATCGATGGAAATACATATGGAACTCCAAATACATGTATTGTTTGGGATATTTTTGGCGTATTTATGTGTGTTTCTATACGGTTTTGTGAAATACAGGTGCAAGCTCACATGTACAATTTCACATGTACAATTTCATGTTTATGGTTCGACATGCATTGTTGATAGTATCAATGTAAATTAGCGGCGTGTAATTTTGAGAAAAATTGCTTATTTCTGAAATTACATGCATACGGTAAATGTGAAATATAAAGTTATATCCTAATTTCATGTAAATTCAATTGGGTTGTGACCGCCAAAGTGATACACTTAGTTGAATTTAATAAAGAACAGGTTACAAAATATTGAGATGTCTTCTGTTTTAATGCGTAGTTATATTCCTAAAGGAGGTAATTGCGTATTATTGCATAAAGGGTTACATGTTCAGCATATGATTGAGAATTGATTAGTCTAAGTGCCGTCATACACCCAAAGTTCGTGATTAATGAAGATTGAAATAAATTCTTATGGCCACTGTAATGTATGGAGTATACAACTGCATGTTATGTTTTCTGCTCAAAGTTGATTATATGATGATATATGTATCTCTCAAGGTGAAATTTTACATTATACTTATTGAAATTATTGGTTATTTTTCAGTCAATTTTTTTTTTTTGTGAATGACAACTCTGTTAACATTGAGAATTGAGATTTATATGGGTTCAATTGTTGAGAACTGAATAAGGATTTTGTGTTTCCGAAGGATTGGCAAATATTTGTATTCTCTTATCAAGAAAGACCACGCTGTTCTCATTTTCGTTAGTGAGAACTTTCAAAAGCATTATGTGCTTATTGGGTAAAGAGCGATTGAATTCGCTTGTCTGATATAAAGAGATCTATCAAAGAATATTTGAAAAGTGTTTATAAATAAAGAGAACCTTTGAGGCTTTGAAATTATATCTCGTCCATTACTAAGAGTAGTACATATCTGTAATGACTTCTCAATATCAGGTGTGATGGTTCTATTAATATTAAAGATTACATCTTAAAGTTGATGAAATTGCATGTTAAGCGATTCTGAAATCATACTCATAAAGTATTATTATAAATCACCGGTCATTTTGACGATTTGGATCCATGAAAAGCATCATTTGAGAATGATGTTGATCACTACTTCTTTTATAAGAAAAATGATCACATAAAGAAATGATACCGTTAATGCAAAGACTTAGTTATCTAAGTATGAGCATAAAGTAATGATTCTTTAGTATCGGTTTGTGAATTTATTCTATAGCGATGCAACATATTATGTTGCGTTTACCATATAGGAATTCATAAACTGAAAGATACCAAATCAGGATGAATCAAGCTCACTATAGAAACAACTATAAAGTTGAGGTAGAATTGATGGGAATATTATTCCGGATTCTGGTTTTAATGTGGCATTAAGAAACATATTTTATGTACTTTTTTTAAAGACATAATTTATTTTTCGTATCAAGTTTGGACATGTATAGTTACTTTTTTGATATTTCAAATAAAGCAATTACTATGTTTTTTAATTCAAATAAAGTTGGGTACTACACACTATGTCCAATGGATTGTATAGATTATGTTTGTCTTCCAATCAATTATACGTCGTTTATACGGATGAAATGTTGTTTCCAAAGTACCTCTACCTGAGGAATGATCTTACTCATTTTGGTATAAATATCTTAGTCACATATCTAAAGAAAGAGTGGAAAGACTGACAACGGTAAATATTTTGCTCACTCTTAAAAGTGACATAGACGTATGAGGAGACCGCCATAGAGGTAAGATAATTGAGATAAAGAATGAACCTGTAGTCGATAGTTGTGATCCATCTGAGGTCATTGATACTGGAATAAGTGGATCCTTTATGGCAACATTGTGTAAATTTTTTTTATTTCATCACATTTATTGAAGATTATTACCTATATAGTTATATGTTCTTGATTAAGAAAAAGTTTGGATTTCTTGACAGGTTCAAGATGTTTCAAACTAAAGTCAAGAAACATTTGGGAAAATCATAAAGGTTATTAGTATCTTGGTTGACATGACAATGCTGGATAGCTTAAAGAATCATTTACCAAATACTTAAAAGGATTATGGGATTATGGCTTTATGCTAGTTAGTCCTGAACAAAAAACTGTGGCCGAAAGGCAAAATCACATCCTATGGATATGATGAAGAATATAATTTATAAAACCAACTTATATGATTTTCTGTGAGGTGAAATTTTGAAAATAACCATCTGTGTTTCTATAAAAACTATTTCATTGACTTCTTTTGAGTCATGGATTGGACGTTAATCTAGTTTGAACCATATTAAGGTTTGAGATATTAATGCTGAAATAAAGTGACATAATCTAACGATAGATAAGTTGGATTCCAGAATCACTCAGTTTTAATTCGTACCGTACTCAAATTATCTAAAGGGATATTGATTTATCATCCTAAAGGGAGTACAAGAATTGTGGAATAGCAGATAACTAAATTGCTGGAACTTGATATAGCCGAATAAGAGTAGTTGCTCACAGACTATTAAAGGTAACGGTATGGTAGCTACTGTATCATTTTTCTTTGTCTATACAGATGATCATGGAGCATTTTAAAGTTACGGTCTGATTCTGTTGTGGTTCAGGTTATTTTTATTAAGATGATTGCTGATGAAGTTTATCAAACCTCACAAGAACAGAATAAAGGTTAAAATAGCTCTTCTTAAAGGTCTATCAAACAAAGACGATCAGTTGTATAAGGCATACTGTATACTCTATCCAGAAGAGCATGACTACAAAAGCGACTATGTAATTGATCCAGTAATTTATATAGTTTCTATTTCTTTTTCTTAATTATAATTGTGATTGGGTGCATGGTTGACGAGATACAGAATATGATACATACGATGTTTGAAAGCTTATAGTATGCCTCAAGGTCACAAGTCCATCTGCTACAATTGGGTTTGTAAAACTTAAAGGGACTCCAGATGAAATTTTTTGTTTACTTTATTATATCCAATTATATTTTGATCAGTGTTTTATTTGAGAAATTTAAAGACAGATTGATAGCCAAATTTTTTCACTTGTAAAAAATGAGTAGACTTAAAATAATTTTTATTCAGCCTCTCATAAAGAGTTTTCAGAGTGATTAAGGTATTAATAGCTCATTATTATAAGGAGCTTTATCATATAGATATTAAAATTTATTTTTAATTGGATACTTCGAGTAAGTCTATATTATATAATCCGAAGGTTTTGCAGCAGATGATTTAGATAAACTTGTGCGTAAAGAAAGAGGAATCTCATATAATGCCATGGAGAAAAGTTTGAACATATTCATGGGTATTCTAGACTGAAAGGTTTGTTTATGGATTTAAGTAAGCTTTTAGACTATTGTTACTTGAAGTTTCATAGTATTGTTGTTATATTCTGTTATGTCAAGAACGAAATAAATTAGTATATACTACAAGATAAGTGGGAGGAATTTATTTTACTTGTGTCTCATACAAACGATATCTTGCTTAAAAATGATTTTCTTGAATTATTACATAAGGTGAAGCAGATATTGTCAAAGCATTTTGACATGATTGATCTAAATAAGGAGTATTTAGTCTTAGGCATTGAGATCCGTATGGATCGTTCTCGGCACATGTTGAGTTATTTCTAGAGGACACACATTGACTGTATTCAGTATAAAGTATCGCAAGTCAGGAGTTGCTCCTGTCATTAAGGGCAATAGACTGAATCTGTCATAATGTCCTCATACAGTCATTAAGAAAACCCAAATAAAGAATTTATCATATTAGAGTACACTTAAAAGCATCATGTACGCTCGAGCTTACACTAAACTAGATGTTATTTGTACAACGAGACTTCTAAGCAGCTATTGGTTAATTCTAGAATGTGGGCATCATGAGATATTGTTGCTCAGTGGAAGCTATTTTCATTGTTTGCTCTAATAAAGTTCACATTTGTGTTTGTTACATTTTGTAACATTTAAATATGTATCAACTCTATTGCATGCAATAAAACATTTTTTGATTAAGGTGATGTTGAATACATATCATGTGAAAATCTCAAGGCATCGTGTGAGCCTTGAGTGATGGCTGGTGCATTTAATTTTAGCCAAAAACATATGTCTTGTTGCATGTAAAGTATAGTTAATTATAAATGTAAGACATATGTAGGTTCATTGGAACCGTAAATATGTTCTCTTGTGACACATCCGCTTTTGTGACACATAAGGTGAGAAAATGATGACTGACAAGGAGTATAACATATAACGTGTCTCTGTTATTTGCGATGTTATCCGTTTGCCATACTATCATATCAAATCCATATCGGTAAAGTTAATAGTATTTGTGATTATGGATGGCTTTGTATCTTCTGATGCCGTGACTGGCATGGCTCGGTGCTTAAGACTTTATGAGATTGGATCGACTGTTGAAAAATATCTTTAGACCAACATAAAGATGCACATATAAAGTATAATTTCAATTAATTTAGCCCAAGTGAGAGAATGTTATAATATATTTAATATTCATTATGGGCTTTATTAATTGTTGTTGTAGATATTGATTAGTTTAATAAAGAAATATACATATAATTTCTTAATTCTAGTAGGATGTTGTGCTGTATAGTATGAGCCGAGATAAACTTTATCTTTAATTAGAGGATAAGTTTTATTTTTTTATAAATAGAGCTCAAGTACCTCCTCTAAATTCTAATGTTCGCATAACCTCACATAAGGAATCGTCAAAAGCGACGCATGAGAGGTCGTCTCATTGAAGCCAGTGATAAAGATGTTCATAGAGGAGAATCTCTTGAATATCGGATCGCCGTAATTCCGCATCAAGAACGATGGTTCCTATACAAGATGCGTCAATTCTTTTATTCTATGAATCTGCAGCTTGCGAATCTATACGTGATGATTTTGGGTTGCTGCATAAGGATTATAGTTGTAGCTTACATGTAGGACAACCATTAACTGTTCTAGAAGTTTAAGCTATTTAACGAAGACTGTGATTTAATATTTAATTACTCTAAAGGGAAGTGTGCTGCATGAGATGTGTCGAGGCGCCCAAAGAAGCATCGTAGAGGTAAATTAGTATTCTGTGTCCCAATACCATACTTCTTTGCACCTGAAAATCTCTCCTGAACCAGTAGGAAGACAAGCAATATTGTAGCAAGCAGTCAAAAACTATTTGAGCATAACCCTTGATGTCAACCTCCCCCGTCCACTTTATGAAATTGACTATTGGGATCGGGAGGGCTCGTATGAACCTCGATGGTTCAAGAGATTTTCCTAGCACTTTAACACTATGCAAAGCCAAATCAAACAAAGGGCACTAGTGAAGATTGAATATCAGCTGCACGAACCACACTGATCCGATGCAATGCGGCGTTATATGTCATATCGCGCTGAGTTTCACTTGAAACCCACGACTCCTTAACATATTATGTAAAAGTTAAAAATGCATTTTTAACTTTTACCTACCTTATAAGATCTTTGAGCCACACTTTAGAACTGGTTGCACGAATGGAGGTTCCAAGGCACTCAAAATAATCTCGTACCCAAAACAAAAAAAATGGTATTTTTTAAGTGGTCCGAAATGAAGGGTGGGTTATCGTAATAATTTACGTGTAAGTATTTTTATGGACAGAAAAATCATTTTTTTTATTAATCTTTATAAGCTATCGGTTCTAAGAAAATATTTTTAAATTTGTTATTTTTTTTTTTTGCTCGTGGAATTGCACAGGTGCACGTGATTGTTTGTTTATTAGCGAAGGCGAAGCCACATGTAACGAACTCATATGGACGCCGCTGTTCACGTATCTCTCTTTCTCTCTCGCGGCTCGCCAGGAGCGCACTTGGCTGTCCATGTAGGAAAGAGACGTGCTCTGCCCCTCCACCGAGTTCCTTCCTGCCATGGACGCCGCCATTCGCCGTAGCTGGGTGGAAGGTAGATCGAGCCTTTCCGTATGTTTAGCTTCTCTCCTTTGTCTCTCTCTCTCTCTTTCAATCAGCTTGCGGGATTCGCGTCCTCCGCGGCGTTCCGCTGGGCACCGCCCACCGCCGGCTCCGGGGAGATGCATGCTTCGGCGACGTCGCCCCTCTCGCTGAATCTCGGTCCTTTTTTTTCCCCCATCATGGCGACGACGTTTTGGTTGGGGAAAGATTACAGCGCCGTCGGCTTTGTGCGCGCCCTTTTTTTTTTTTTTTGTGGTAAGGTTGCCTTCCTCGATTGGCCTTCGTCTTGCGAATTCGCAATGTGACCGTGTTACGAGAATTTTGAAGGGGAAGAACAACCTAATTAGGGGGGAGAGAGAGAGAGAGAGAGAGAGAGAGAGAGAGAGAGAGAGATGGTGTAAAGACCTATAAATATGGGGACATAGAGACTGGGTCGCGATTCATTTCCATTTTCGGTTGCAGGGATTGTTTCCTTCTTTCTCTTGATTATTCTACAGCTGCAGGAGCATGTCCATCTACCAAGAATCATGGTTGGCTTTTGTTCTATATTGGGAAGATCCTTTTTTTTTTGTCTGTAGTAAATCTTATGCACCCTGATATAGCAAGTACATTAACATGGTGCTGTATGTTTTTCTTCTTGATATTTGCTCGCTTACTTCGTCTTCTCCTGGTGCCCAGATTGATCAAATCACATGTTATTTGGATGCGATGGCACCATTCAGAAACGACATGCCTCTGTGCCCCGCAAACCGGCATTGCGCGCCGTGGGCTATGGAGTATATGCAGTATTGCCTTTGCAGCGCGAGAGATGGGATATCTCTGTCCTTGGGCATGGTTAGTGTCATCAGCTGGGGCGTCGCCGAGATACCTCAAATCGTCACTAACTACAAGCAAAAATCCGCGGAGGGTCTTTCCATTGCTTTCCTGATGACATGGGTGCTTGGGTAATCTAATGCCTCTTCGTAGATTCATAATTCTTCTTTCTGGGCTTCACCTTTGCTCTTAATGTGTACTGAGTGAGCTTTGGCTGCGGGAGTATCGTTTCTTGGTGGTATCAACCATGCTTTCTCGTTGTTTTTAAGTTCGACAATTATGTGCACAGACGTTGCTACGTGCTTCAAATGGTTTTGGTTACTATCTTTCTACTCTTGCCCGAAAAGGGACCGGTGTAGCCAATGTCAAAATCCCTAATGTCTAACAGCAGTCTGCGTGCAGCTCGGGCTTTTCTACTTTGTTTTAATGAATTTGGGAGGAAAGTATTCTAACCTGTTACTCTATAGGCTATGAGATTGTAAAATCTCCTTTAAGATTGTTGCCATAATAGATGTCCGGATCCATCTAGTCAACTCTCAGAGAAAGTATTTTTATCTAGTCGATAAGCTGACTGCATTCATTTTCAACAAATCATGTCTTAATTTACGCAAGTTTCGACAAAGGATGTGACAATTCATGGGTTGTAACACTTGCTAAAGCAACTTCGTTCCAGTACTTGCTTTTTGTTGCATAGTAGCATGAAAATGCCATCTTGGTTTTTTATATATCCACTTTCTTGGTGCATTGAGGCATGAATACACTTGTTGATTTGTTCTGTCTCCCCATCTTATCATATAGGGATTTTTTCAACCTTTTTGGCTGCATGCTGGAACCTGCCACGGTGAGTTTTTATTTTCTTGTTTTTATCTGTTCTTCTCAACATTGCTTTTAACCAAAGTCATCGAATGATATGAATGTACGTAGATTGTGTGGTTTGGGTGAAAACTTCTAGCAAAGTGAATTGTAAGGATTTATTTTTTGGTAGATATGTGGCAGTGTAAACTATCGAACCCCTAAATATCATTATTCTTGTCCAAAGGCATAAATACAAGCATGACATCTTTGCTTGCTTACCAACATGACATTTTTGCTCGCTTTTGCAGCTTCCCACACAATACTACATGGCTGTGGTATGAGATAAGATACGAGCCTATTCTCTTGTTCACCGATCAGTTCTTTTCTGTCAATTTTTCGATTCCCATACCGCTGAAGATGTGTGAGATAATTTTATTCATGTTGTGCAACGCAGTTGTATACTTTGACTACAATGGTACTCACTGGGCAGACGGTATACTATGGTCACATCTACCCTCGGTTGAAGAGTAGGCGGCCATTCTGCAAGGTAATAACATGAAAATTCTTTTTTCTTGCTAAAGCTTTGCAAAAATTTCAGGATACTACTTATCTTTCGGAGATCATACTGGAAGTACATATTCTGCTAGAGTTAAGAGAACTAAGTCTTCCTGCCTGGAAATTAGTTAATTTCATCCACAGAACAATAATTTATTGAAGGATATCTTTGAGATGGAAATTAGGGAGTCGGATTTACTCTCCCATGGTCTGTATTTTTATCATGATCCCAATTTCGTTTGCATATTATCATCTTCCTCTATCCATTTCTAATGTATTAACCTCCTTTCCAAAACTAAACGTTCAGACTACAAGCATTATCTACTGTCCTATGTTTTCTGGGTCCATCCATTTTAATTTCTAGTTTTTCTCAGAACTGGATGATGCATACGGACTGGGCAATATA
Source organism: Rhodomyrtus tomentosa (assembly GCA_028455895.1). Classification (NCBI taxonomy): domain Eukaryota; kingdom Viridiplantae; phylum Streptophyta; class Magnoliopsida; order Myrtales; family Myrtaceae; genus Rhodomyrtus; species Rhodomyrtus tomentosa. The sequence continues at coordinate 35,187,389 of JAPCWY010000010.1, forward strand.
TTCTCTTTATCTACAATTGTTCTGCTCATCTTAATTTCGTAGCAGGTATTAGGGAAAGAAGATTACCAATTTATCACAGCTCATTTCTTGCCAAAATGTCACTTGTATATTAAAGGTTCCCATTTGATAATGCGTTATTTTTCCAGTGACAGTCACAGATGGTTTGCCGTGGAATTACTGCCAGATGTTTTTTTTTCTCTTCTTTTTTGCACGCATTCAACCTTCTGTTGCCTCTGGTGCACAATTTAGGGTCCCCAGCCTAATCAGATTGAGTCGGCGGGAAGTGATAGACAAATCATTGGCAAAGTCAGTGGGAAAGAAGCCAACAGCTCTGAGAGATCGCAAAATGTGTCTGACACCATTGGTAGACAAAGTGTTTTGAGCTCACCAATTCCTCTTCCGGCTCTTCCAACAAATGCTTCTCCCGGGAAAGGGTTCTATTATGTGTAATTGAATTTTTCTCTGCAAATTTCTCTGTCATCTGAATTTCTGCCTGACTTGTTTATCTGGCATCCAGTATTTGTTCAACTTAAAAATTTACAAAAGTTTATTGGGTCATTCACTTTGAGAGCATATGAGGATAAAATGAAAATGACCTATTCAGACAGTTGGCTGCAAGAACTAGGGATATTGGTGGCTTAGCTAAGCTCAGAAAATGTTCCTTCAACAGCTATGGCTGGCATAATCATTCGACTTTCATTTTGGCTACCACTAATACTCTCACTATGTATGAAAGGGTATAGCGCACTTTTCTAGAAGGTCAAAAGATAAACCATTGTGCTGTTGTTGAGTAGTTCTGGAATTAATAATCTATTTCTGGCATTGATCATCATTAGACATTCTCACATTTTTATCCTGTAGAAAAGGATGCATACTTAAAGATTGGAGCTCATCCTCTGTTCTTGTTTTGGGATTATGTCTTCCATCATTGGAAAATAGTGCTCTTCTGCATTACAATTTTTTTAAACCTGATGATAATTTTGCTACTCTAGATTGCCGCTCTGGCTGAAGATTTTTCATCTATTCCTCTTGAAAGTTGCCAGTCCTTTTGTAATATTAATTAGAGTAAATGTTGATGCTTTATGCTATAGTGCTATTAATGTTCTCTAGTGCAAGAGAAGCACAATTTTCCATAGTGAATGAAATTGCCTCAAGGCAATAAGGGCTGTTCGATGCAACTTTGACAGATAATAATCGTCTGTTTCAGATCAGCAAGATCTTTGTCAAGTAGCCATACTCCAACAGCGGGATCCTATTTTCCTCTAAGGATGATTCCCAACAACGCTGATAATCAAGATACTTTTGAAGAGCCATTGCTTGCTAGAGATTTGTCAGAACAATCTGCACTGTCGCCGAAGACTAAAAACATGCTATGCCTGGTATACTTTTCCTACAGCTTTGGTATTGTGGCGATGTTCATCAGCAGGCAATTTATTGACTATTTTTTCTCCAGATCTCTGCTGTTACATTTTTTGGCACTTTCAATCTCCCCAGGCCAGTAAAAGACAGAGCAAGTTCTGTCTCTAAGAAACACAGTAGACGTGTCATGCAAGTCGGAAGAAAGCTTTTGGAGGTAATTTCAACTTTCATATGATTTGTCCAATAGACCTGTAGGGCACTACAAGATCTAAGGTCTACTATTGCATCGCAATTGATGGGTGGAAAGCCTAAGCCATGCTTAGCTATTAAGAACCTATTTATACTGACAGTTTGTTCCATTGGCAATGTCAGATCTCCATTCACATGGCTTGATGTAGTTCCTCTCTGTGTTGCTTCACTTATTCTTGGGTCACTTGGTGGATTATTTTTTTTGCTTTACCAGTCAAGATAGTTCAGCTCTCGTTATGATAATAAAGGAAGCACTTAGATCAATCGAGAAAGCCCATGTAAAACGAAGGCAAAATAAACCTTGCACAAGGAATGCTTACAGTATGATGATTTGTCTCCGACTATTTCTTTTGCATAGGGATTTTTATATTCACATGTATGATTGGTAAATGAATCAGGTTAATGATGGAAATGGTATTGCTGGAGATAGTGGAGTCGGTAGTTTCCTCGGTTGGGCAATGGCGGCTATTTACATGGGTGGAAGGCTTCCTCAGATTTGCTTAAATGTGAGGTTTACTTATCTTATTTTAAATCTATGAAATTGTTTACTCTCATAAACCTGGAAAAGAGCATTTGTACTCTCTTTAATCCTTTTGTCCAAATGGTTGGATTTGCTTGCCAACCCCACATGAGTGCATAGTTCCTCTATCCTACCACTTTTTTTGTTTTGGTCAAATATCCTACCACGTTCAACAGCAGACAAATGGCAGAAAGCTTTCTGTCTTGCACTTGACTTATTGAAATCTATTATGATTTCATTCCTTATCATGAAAAAGAGAAGGTGCATTAGCTTGTCATCATAATTGTTCTACTTGTATGCTAGGTTGAGATGTAAGTCTAATGTTAAGTGGTTTGTGCACTTTTTGCAGATCAGGAGGGGACATGTTGAGGTGAGATATTTGATTCATCTGATAGTTTGTCAAATTTTTTGTGACATTGAGCATGAACACATGGCGTTCATCTGAAAGGGTCCCAAGTCATTTGGGATTGACTGAGGTTGAGGACTGTCCATTTACGTTTCCTGTTTCTTGCCCTGTCTGTTGCACATACATATTTGTGGGTTCAAGATCCCAACCCCCCAACCCAGGAGATTCACAGATGCTCATTAGGGGAGGAAAATAGTGTGCTTTGGTCAATCCATTGTCTAATGATATCTGCGCCTCAAGGAACGCTGAAAATGTGTTAATTCAAATTATATTTTCTGAAAGTTTTTTCTGATTGTAGGGACTCAATCCATTGATGTTCCTTTTTGCTTTGATTGGAAATATTACCTACGTAGCAAGGTAATTAGATCCTGTCTTGTTAAACATGTTACTCTATTCTTTTTGTGACAATTGCTTTCTCATTTGCTGATATGGGATTCGTCTGCGTTTTAGTATACTAGTCAGCAGCTTAGAGTGGTCAAAAATCAAGCCAAATTTACCTTGGCTGGTGGATGCAGCCGGCTGTGTTCTTCTGGACATTCTCGTATCCTTGTGGATCCACTTATAAATGTATCAAAATTGAACTTACATACCTGTTGAGCAACAGATGTCGCTCATGATGATCTTTGCGCAAGGAGGATCCTTAACATTTTGTCCAGATACTTATTCAGTTCGTCTACTTCACCTACTGGAGGAAACAAGATGTCAAACTTACCCGTGGAGATAGTGGTGCAGTGTCGAGATAGATGATAACAGTGCTTTGCAAGGTCTCTCTCCACACTCCACATGCATATATTTTGGGCATTAGTGTTTTGCTAATAGTCCCAGATATATCTTAACTAAGCGACATCATAAGAACTTTGAGGTGCAGAAAGCATATTATGGCAATAACATAGTTCCACATGAACTACTATCACCTATTTCGATTTAATATGCTAAAATGTGAATATTGATCATGTTGTTGCAGGAATTTATGAGCTCCATGGTCAGGTTTCACGTGCTTACTAGAGCCGATGGTGGGTAAAATTCAGATCGTCCTTTTTGACTGGCTTGCAACATGAAGTTTCGAGGACTGTGGATATTCATTTCTTTTTGGAAGGGAATTGCTTGTCATCAGTCCCTCGAAGTGTTTGTCCTCTCAATCTGGCAATTTTGCTTTCCTACCATAATAATTCATGGTTGTGTCCGAGCGCTTCACTCCGCTTATGCTTTAGCCCTCTGTCAGGATGCTGGTGCGACGTAAATAGACATGATCCTGCTTTGTGATGGGGAAACTCAAGCTACTAATTGATTGTTTTGACGAGTCCGAATTGCTGACATAGTTTGGCTGGCGTTCTATCAAATTCCGATATTGCCAATGGTCCATCCATTTAGAGTACTTTAATTGGCATGGATCAGACCAACCTAAATGGCGTGCATCTATGAGCTCTCTTTGACTGCCATATCTTTGTTTCCTCATCCTCCCTCAATGTCGCAAGCACTCACCTGAAATTGAGATGTTCCTCAGTCGCATTTAGCGTCGGAAGCTTGACTCTAGGCGGTGACACATCCTTCATATAGTCCCTCTCCGGACAGAAGACGATGTATATCTTTGCGTCACGGTCAAGTTCTAAATGATACAGATTCTGCCCAGCACCATAGCCCCCTAGAAGCTGGTAGGATCTCTCCGATCTGTCCATTGCAATGCACAGTTCCTCATTACCTGCAGAACGTTCAAATGAATATCTGTTCATTTGTTCCACTTTTTTTTTTTTTGTTGGTAAGTACCAGAAGAATTAATTTTGTTCCACTTTTATTTGCATGTATACGGTAAAGGACAACAAAAGTCTAGAAAAGAAAGTTGCACATTAAAAGTTTGATGATACGGTCTTCTAACTTATGTTGTTTGTGGAATTCGACCCGCCATATTTTTCCTTTAAATATAATCCTTTCGCTTGACCTGTTTAATCCAAGTCTGTTTGTCCGCCCTAATGACCCAATCAAGTCACTACCGGCAAGGGATGGCCAACCCCGCCGCTGTCCCGGAACCCTAGACCCTTAAGTTGAATGGTGGAGGTGAATTCACTCACATGCTGCAAGTTCAACCTGAGTTTGGTAAATGAAGTCCAGAGCCGCAGAAATCTCCCTCTCGAACTGGTGAAACGGACCGTCTACAAAGTCCATCTTCCTCAGCTTGCAAAGCCCCTCTCCCAACTCCATCATGGCTCCTTTATGGTTCTGTCCGTCAGTTCATCGCACTCAGCTATATATACACATACACACGCTCACGCAGAAGAAAGATAGGAACCGAAAAGGTCTTGGAAACCCAGACGGACCTGGTTGAAGAGGTGATGAAACCCGACGGCGCATTGCAGAATCCCGTGAACGAGAGTCCTCCTCGGCTCTTCAGCTCTGTTCCACAGCGCCTCGAGGAAGTCGTGGCACTTGTAGTATTCTCTCCTGTTGAACAGCGCCACCGCTACGGCGAATCTGCAATCATCTCCTTCGTCGCCATCCTCGCCGCGGCCGCCGCCCTCGTTCGAGAATCGGTAGGATTTGCAGGAGAGAGTGGGCCATGCAGGGCTTGGAGGAGTCTTGGAGGAGTGGGAGTGAGGAGGAGGAAACGAGTGGCCGTGAAGGTTGGAGGCGACGAGGAGGGAAGCAAGAGCATGTGAAGTTGAGTTGGAGGGCGACCCGGCAGCTGCATGGTGACGAGGGAGTGATGAGGAGAGAGGGCTCGGGAGCTCGAGAGGTGGTGTCAGAGATGCCATGGATGTTTGCGTTTGATTGGAGAGAGAGGATCTGAAGCAAATTCAATTCACAGTCCTTTCTGGAATTAATTTCTTCATTCGTGGCTCCACTTTTGGATCTCGGTCGAGTGGTGGAGGATGAAGGAGGTGTGAAAGATCCTCTTGTCAGAAAAGAACTATACAAGGAAAGTCACCGCAAACGACCATGTCCTGCCAAAAATATATTTAGTAAAATAAATTATAACATTATTATCATTTATTTTTTACTATATATTTACGCATCATCACGCATTTTGTATAAAGTAATTATTAATTAAAAAATCGTGGAGTCGAAAGTAACGACGACACTATTAGGATAGCAGCTCCCAAAAATATATTATAGGTTACGAAAAAAGTTATCAAAAATTTCAAATTATGTCATCGTAACATATTTACTATTTCGACATAAAAAAATATTTACTATAAATTTTTCTTGTGACATAAAAAAAATAAATATGGTACATTTACCTTCTGTCAAGGTTTCATTAGATGATTTTTCAGTCAAAATAGCATCGCTTTTATTTCATTTAAGTCATGTCAACATAGTTTGCTTTCCAATGTTCATATGTACATATTTTTATCGGTGCTTATTGACCGAAGGTAAATGCGTCACACATTTATAAGTTTGTATTTTGGGTGTCACAAAAAAAAAATCTAAATAAATGTTTCACAGTAGCTATAATTTAACGTTTTTAGTGATTTTTACATAACAAGCTCTGTGAATAGTTAGCTCATTATTTTGGCAAGTTGCATGTATTGTTTGTTAGGATCGCCACACAATCGCACCAAAGTAAATAATAAGAGAAAGATAAAATCGAGACACGAGATTTATCCCAATTCATCCTTAAACTAAAGCTACATCTAATAGAGGATTCCATTATATCAGCACATCACAGCTCTCGTTACATCTCATTTACAAGCGAACAAGAGAATATACATTAGTATTTATTCATGAGCCAAAATTTAAATTACTAATAAAAATTTACGAACTTAAATCATAAGAGCCCTCTAGTATCCAGGGGACGCTACCCCCTTGAGACCCTCGCCCGCTCAGTGTGAAGCGGGATTCATATGCTTTTATATCGTCGGGGAATATGAACCACTCCCCCATATTATTATGGAACATGATCCATCTTTCCTTGGCCGAAGAGAAGAGGAACGGGTTCAGTTGTCATCTCATCTTGGCGTGTATTCATGTGAAATCACCGGTGAGAATTTGCAAAGGTATCTGGCGAGGCTACAAATTTCTGAAAGCATGTATCATTAAATGGCGAAAAGAGGTTTCTCTGTCCTAACATGGAGAACCCATTGTGTAAAGAACCGAGATGGCCATTCCTTATCAATGTACCGTTCGAAAAGCGGACGCATCGTTGGGTCGGACAGGGAGAATCCGCGAACGGTGAATTAACCGAAGAGATTACGGATTCGCCGCCTGTGATCGTCAATGCGATCGACATGAAGAGACTTGGTTGATCATTGGGTTACGCACATCGGACAATGGAAGATCATCATATCTCATCAAGTTCCACTTTTTATCCCTCTTTCCCCCCCTATTTTTCTCGCTTCGTTTTTTTTTGTTGTCATTTTCTTATGTAATCCGCATCGGGCCGAAGTGTACACGAATTAGCCCGTCAAAATCTATCCAATTCCCTTGGATCACAAGCGTACTCGAAATGCCGAAAAAAATCTTGTCCAAATCAACGCATCTTGCCAAAATCAAAGAGGAAAAATTGCTATCAAATTCAATTTGATTGCCCGGAAATTAAGGGTTAATATTAAAACTAAAATTTTTCGACCGCAGCTGACGAACTTTTACTGTTGATAGTGGTAGGAATAGTCGGCGACGGAACATGTAGTTCGTATGGTAAATGTATCGTGCATATATGACTCCTCACATTCCGACCAATACATATATAAACTATAAAATTTCTCACATGACATTTGTTTTTAAGTACATCAGATATGAGGCCTGTATATGGTCTACGTCATCTCAAACTCTGCCAGCCACACAATTCTTTTTTTTTTTTTTTTAAATCTCACATTGTCTTTTTGGGTGGGTGCGGCTTGACCCGTGCGGGTCCACTTTGGCCCGACTTACTTTCCATGGATCATCAATTTCGGCGCTCAAAAAAGGTTTAATTATGCCACAAAAACAAAATTGAAATAGACCAAATTAAAAAGTTCAAAAAAAAAATAAAATAAACCATCAACCGGATCATCGTTTACTACAGTGAATTCGAATTGTTTGAATCTTCACCGACATCAATTAAAGGGGAAGGAAAAAAATCCAAGTGGGAATTTCCCGAAATTGCTTGAATTGATCCGACATAAACCTCTCAAATTTGTCCTAAGAAAATAAGGAAGAAGTGAGTAATGAGTATAGCATCTTATCTTGTTGGGGGAGGGAGGGAATGAGTGAAGTCGCCTTATCTTCAAACCCCATAATTAGGTCAAATTCACACCGTGGCAATGGGACAGACGGCCCCCCCAACGCCTCTCGGAGAATCTGAAGGAAAGAGTTCAATATCCTGGGACTAATAATTTTGTTGCAGATCCAATGCCTTGAATGTGTGATTGAGATGTGGCAATCATACAACTTAGAAATCCCGATTCGGCATCATCGAGTTAACCCCCTCGCGAGCTATTGCGCGCTCTCAGCGGGCGTTGATACTGATCGAAGTTTGGCTAAAGAAAGATCCCGTTATGTCGTGATCATTGACATGTTAGGAATTGACAGAATTCGAAAAATTTGGTGTAAAATCTGAGGTTGGGCTTCACAAGATCTTTGCTGAAGTCATGACATGAGCCTTGTTCTATATCAGTGAGTCAGTCAAATCTGTGTTCTCTGGAAGTGTGGCTGAACAAATAGAATAATATCTGTTCTCTCTGTAACTATTGACACTCACGCCCACACCAGGATGTTTCAGTTAAATTTGGTTCGTCCTGTGGGAACTTTAGTGGTAGAACAGAGAGTGTGTTCGACGCTCCATGATTGATGCAAGCCTTGGACAATTCTGCACCCGAACTTCTACTTTATCCCCTCCCCAGCAGACACCATGGGAGTCTGCAGAGGACCAGAGCTTCTGTACCTCTGACCTATCGACTCCTCAATCATGAAAGCTCACTCTTCTCCTTCCTTCACGCGCAACCCCAATCTCTCGGCTGCCGCCGACTTCTCCTTCTCCTCCTACCTCAGGCCGCCCTCGGATGACGAGGAGCCCAAGAGACCGTCCCGAGAGCACAGCCAGCGCGTGGCGGATGATTCCGAGCTCAGCATCTTCGATGCCCGGAAGTACTTCAACGAAGCCAATGACCAGGCGTTCTCCAATAGCACTAGAGTCGTCTCTCCCCTAAAGGAGAACTCACCCGACCCGTCTCTGCTTCTCCCGAGATTGTCTTCGGCTTCTTCGTCCATCGCCGATGGGTACGGGAGGAATTACCGGGCTCGATCCTTCCGCTCCTACGCGACCCCGACGGCCTCATCGGAGGCGAGTTGGAACAGCCACACCGGACTCCTGTCGAACCCTCCTGGAGCGATATCGGTGTCTCTCAGGGACCCTGGAGCTGATAGGAAAAGAGGGACTAGTAACTCTGCAAGATGGCTACTCTTCCAGCAGAAGTGCCCTTGCTTGGGCAAGAAGTCTGTTCGGGTTAAGGAGAGATCCACGGAACCGAGATCTCCGGCTGGCCTGAATAACTACAGATCGAAAGAACTTATGGTTTACAAAGTCCAGCCAGATATAGCTCAAACCAAAGCCTTCTCTATTACTGCTGTTTCAGAGACTAGTAATAAGAGTTCAGTGGCAACTACGACCCCCCGATACTACACGAGCAAAACCGGCGAGCAGATCCTGAATAGCATTCGTAGAATCTCTTCAGAAGCCGAGAATCGCTTCCCTCCTGAAGTTCGCTCATCGGTCGTAGCCCCAGGAAGGCCGTTCGTTGATGTTACTAGTAATGCAGGATTCACCTTCCCTGTGTTGAACCCGTCAATGTCTTCATCCCCATCATCACCGCCTTTGAAGCCGGTACCAAATGGCCAGTCATCTATTAAAAAACCTGTTAGCCCCTTGCCTCCTCTCACTTTAGATCCGCCCCGGGAATCGTTGGAAGTGTTCCAACCATCTCGCGCGCCCAATCCTCGTCCCTGCCAACTGCTTGTTACACCAGCTGGCCTCGGCCCGAGAGAAATCCAGGCTGCGGACGATGAGGTGGCCAGCGATGCGAGCTCGGATTTGTTTGAGATCGAGAGCTTTTCCACCCAATCCACTTCGTATCCAATCCCGTACCATCGCCAGAGGGACTCCCTCGATGAGGCCAGGCCACGGTTCTCGACCAACACCAGTACTGGGCCTGGCCTATACAACGGCCTAGATGACCAGCCAATGACGCCATCCTCTTCTGGATATGCGTTAACCGAGTGCGGCTACGAGCCAAGCGAGGCCAGCATCGCCTGGAGCGTCACCACGGCAGAAGGGACGACGTGGGAGCGGGGTAGCATGACTAATTACTCTGTCAGCGCGTCCGATGTGGAGGATTTCACCAGGATGCAGCTGCGGCTGCACCAGGAGCTGGAGAGGGGCGGGGTCAGCGAGGGCAGCGGAGGCAGGCGGAGAGGGAATGGGCTGCTGATGAGCTGTCGATGCGAGAAGGCGGTGAGCGTGGGGCCGAGCCCGGTGAAATGTGTGCCTGAGCAGGGACATGTGCACGGGCATGGACAGGGACACCATAAGAGCAGGCCTTCCCCATCTTTGCCAGCACCAGCAAATCCAAATGCCATGGCCAGGCATGTGAGCAGTAGGCCACCACCAGCCGCCAACAAGCCACCCGTCGCGAGCTCTCACTCGGCTCGCCTGTCCCTAACTTTCGCGACATAGGCAGTGAGGTTGGTGCCGGCACCGACTCGCCCTCGACACGACAACTCCACATTTTATCCTTTTGTGTCACGAGCACTTTTTCCAGTGGCTTTCAATTAGTGTGATCTGTTCCCAAAACTTTTATCTCCGTTTGCTTCGATCGTTTCTTCTAGGATCAGCCTTGTGGGTGTCTTGGATTCGCATGATGTGGATCGAGACAAAAATCGTTGGTTAAGTTTAAAGATAGATATTGTTTGAATGATTGCATTGACATTACAAATCTTTCCTGGACACAGGAATGATGCAAAACTGTTCCTAGAGATGTTCTTAGTCCCCACATTAACCAAACAACATCCACGTGATCTCATTGAAAATGAGATTCAAATGCCCGAAAATATTTTCGTTCGCATATCACCAAACTTACAATTTTCCTGCAAACGATTTTCTGAAAAGAATTTTTCTGTAGCATGGGTTTTTTCTCGAAACAATTAGCATATTTCTAGAATACTTCTCTTCTCTATATATCTTGGGACTGGGCTCTTCTGGCTGTATTTCGTTGTGCCCGATATGAGCCTGAGACCAGAACCAGCATTGCTTTTTTGGGTTCTACGTCGAGTCAGGTGAAGCTCCACCCTAATCGATCCAACTGGCTCAGTTCTCTTTTATCCAAATCGAACCGATAAAATCCCCGACGAGATTAACGAGTCCGATTGGGTTTGGCTCTCTCCCTCTCATCCGATCTCCAACATTGCTGATGCGCTGGCAATGTTGAAATATCATAGTTTAAGTTTTTGAGCTGCACTTCTTCACGATCACGATGAATCAAATATTTTATTGCATTTACATGTTTTTCGTAAAGATTAATACAACTGCCGGCTATTTAAGCTTCTATTTTTTTATTTATTATTATTTTTATAAATCAAAGTGAGCTCTATCCCTTGGAAAGCCTTAAAAGACGGAACTCGTACGTTAGCGAAGTTGAAACACTCAATTAGATCTTTCTAAATTTCACCATATTTTAGCTTAATGAAAATGAACTCCAAGGGGCTTTCAAGCGTATTCGGAAATTTCAAAGTACACTGTCATACGGTCCCTACCTATGGTATCTCTTTTTACGGTAATTTTAACACTTAATTCCGACGATGTCCCGCGACGTCGCCGAATTATTTACCAGCTGTTAGGACGTTTTAGTAGGTAATCAAAACGACGTGGCGTAAGGTCGTACGGAGCGGTTAGTGAACGTATTAATAACTGTCTCGAGCGTACTTGTTTTTACGTGGGTTTGTGTGTACTAAGTTAAAATTATACGAACGGGGGAGATTAAGGTCGGGGTGGAAGATGGGGGCATAGAAACACCTGCACGTGCAAATGCTGACCTCGGTCGAACCGCGCGTGCGGATTCTGGTGGGCATGCACATGGTTCTCCTCTTCTCACTTTTGTCCTTGTCCTTCTCCTGCTTCCCCTTCCCAACATTCTTATTCCTAGATTCTTGCCTACCAATCTTCCTATTGCTACTGCTTAGAAACATCCACAAATGAAAAAAAAAATTGGAAAATGTAAAGATATTTTTTTTTTCGATCGATTATGCGTTGTATAACTTTTCGATCCGATCATTTGAATGCCGTACCTTTTAAAAAATACAAGTGTTATGTCACATCGTACTTTCAGCACTTGAGTGAATGTTCTTCATAAGTGATGGTACTCGAGTCATCGATTGAAAATTATAACACTCAAGTAAACGTTTTTTTAGATGTCATGACATTTCGGCGGTTAAAAAAAAAAGTTAGACTCTCAATGAGCAGCATACCAAAGTTATCATATTTGTCATGTCCTCATCCCTTATATATTTAAATTTAATTATAATATGTGCAATCCGCTAGAAATTCTAAATATGATTCCTTGAAAAAAAAAAGAATTGGAAAATGTTTCTTCCTAATAAAAATTGTTTGGACATGCGACCATGAATCAATGCTAGAGCACTTTCCCTTCATTGGTCTAAATCATAACCTCTGGCCCGTACAAAAAATTTTCATCTATTATTAGTTGACAAGTTATTTAGCTGGACCGTGATAGACTCATGGCATTAGCAGCCATGGCCTACGGCCAGTAGGATCATAGTTATGGTTGGATCGCTGGTGATTCCAACCCAACTTGTTCTCTGTATCCAATAAAAAGAAAGCATCTAAATTCTCCTTTAGATCTAAACAATTAATTGCCTCAATGAGTATGGTTACTTAGAATGCAAGTTTTATACGACTGAAGCGTGAATATACGTCAACCTACGAAGACCGTTGGATTGTTGTGATCAGACAGCCGTACAATAATCATTCGACGTGTACAAAACACCTATTATTTTGTGTTTACGCAAACATATCAGCAAAGGGTTAACATTTATTAAGCCATTCTTTACACAAAACGAAAAAAATAAAAATAAAAAGCAAGTATCTTTCTATCTGTACTAACATCTTAGTATGTTCCTAAACGGGGAAGAGACATTGCAGACAGTACTTGGAACCAATGGCAGTTCCTTAAACAACGCCTCTACTGGGAACTGCTCATTAAACTACCTTATTTTTGACAGAATTGCTCGCCAACCTATGTTGTGGGAAAACCTTGGAATAAAGCAGAGAAGGAAGGCGCACACACAATGAGAACCCAGTTAAAAAAGAAGAAGAAGAAGAAAGGAATGATGGGATAGGAAGGGATGTGGGTCTTTAAGCATTCTTTAATCTTCCATCTCTTCTTTAATACTTTTCTGGAGAAACCACACACAAACGCAGTGTATCTCTTCAGTCTTCTCTGCCAACAAAATGCCACCTTTTAGATTCAGATCGGATCCTGTGGCAAGCTAGTAAATAGCCATCGAAGCTCCCTCCTTTGCAGGTGATTTCTTTTGTTGGTGTGTTTTCAAAGTTCCACGGTTTGATTTTTTGGGTGGAACTGGGCGGTGGTTCTGAGACTCGTTCTTCTCTCGGAGAATGTGGGTTCGTTTCCTTTCTCTTTTTTTTTTTTTTTTTTTTTGGGGGGGGTGGTCTTTCCGATCTATTTTGCTCCATTTCCTGTCTGATGATCATTTGTTGCAGGTTCTTGTTTCTCACCGAAATGAAGCTGATGAGTACTTCATGCATGAGTAGCAGGCAATTACTTCTGGGTAAGTTTCTTTTTCTGGGACATTCCTCTGCATGTACTTTGTTCTTGCTTCTCGACGACAAGATCTTTGTTGTGGGTGGATTTAAAGTAAGTACTGAGGATTTAGCATTGATTAGAGTAAACTGAAGGATGTATTTCTGTCATTTGCATCGTAGGATTTTGATTTCTTTGGATAACAGCTTCTGACCTTTAATGAGAACTAAAAAAATCGAAACTTTAAGTTCAGTACTTTGGTAATGTGTGATTTTGAAATGGTTATATGTCAATCTTTCAGTGAGGCTGTACAGAGATTGCCGATATGGTAGGCACCTAGAATGAAACAATAGGCTGCTAGTGAAGAGAATGGGGTCTCAAGGTGGTGGCGGCAGTGGTGCAGTACAAGTAGCCGAATTGCGGATACTGGCCCGCCAAGGGTCTCTGTATGGACTCACTCTAGATGAGGTCCAAAACCAGCTCGGCCACTTGGGGAAACCACTTGGCAGCATGAACCTCGATGAGTTTCTCGAGAGTGTGCGGAGCGCTGAAGCCGATCTGGGCCCAACACCTGGTGCGGCCGGTGTTCAGCCGCTTTCTAAAGATCTCCGCAAGAAAACAGTCGAGGAGGTGTGGAAAGACATTCAACAAGTAACGAAGAAGAAGAAAAACGATGTTGAGAATCATCGTCGCAATGAAAGCGTGGGCGAAGAAGAGAGAGCACCCACATTTGGGGAAATCACACTGGAAGACTTTCTGTTGAAGGCAGGAGTTATGGCGGAACTTCCTCCAGTCGGCCAAAATGGTGGTCTGATTTCAGGGTTCGATTCGGCTCCGGCCCCACCACCCAATGTCCCTCAGTGTATCCAGTGGATGCAGTACCATCTTCCCTCCATCCCCCAGTTGCAGAATGTCATGACTGGCCTAACGTCAGGTGACCACATGGTTCAGCCACGGATTCCCATTGGCACTCATGCCGCCATGGACGCAGTCTACCCTGACACACAAATTTCTATGTCCCCCTCCGCGTTGATTGGTGCACTTTCGGATGTTCAGTCACCGGTGCGGAATACGGTCACGCCGGGAGATGTTGTGGAGAAGACTGTAGAGAGGAGAAGGAAAAGGATGATTAAGAACAGAGAATCGGCTGCTCGATCACGAGCTAGGAGACAGGTTTTTGTCCGACAGAATTTCCATATCCCAATGCGGAATTTTTTGTATCTTTTGTTGTCTTAGTAGTGATGCTAAGTGCAACATTGGTTGGACAGGCATATACCCATGAGCTGGAGCACAAAGTCATGCGATTGGAGGAGGAGAATGCGAGGCTTAGACGGCAGAGGGTAGGTTGCATTATGTTTTGCTTGTGAATATGACATCTTCAAGGTTATCCTGCCGCTATGCCGAAAATGAGTTGCGTACGCTTTAGTAAATGTAAGTTAGAGGTCCTCGGTGAATCTTGACGTCTTGAGCGCTAGTCCAATTCAGTGAAACAAGGAATATTTTACCTGCAAGACTTCTGCTATTATTGTTCATTCAAGATACCTGCTGACGTACACCGCATGTCCCTAGTCAGTTGTACAATTGTTTCTTAACCTCTTACCTGAGATGTCGCCCTACATTTTAGGAAATCTAAGCATTTCGTTTGGCCTCTTAATGTTTGTTAGGCCCAGACTATGTAGGTGGTTCTGATTAGCAAGAGCCCTCTTTACTTCTACTTTCCAAGGATCATTCTGATGGGATATGAATGAGGTGATTTCCTTACACATACTAAATTCCAGGTTTCTTTGAGGGTGGGATTCTAGCATACAATTCCCTTTCAAAGCGACAAACTTCCATAGAGGAATTTAATGTTGACTCTACTCTGGAAGGTTCCAAAGATAAGTTAAAAGGCATCCACTTCTTTGAGCACGATTTTACTTTTGGGCAAGCGACCATTCTGTAATTTCACATATACTGCGACAATATTTTGTCCAGTTTACTACTTGTACTTCGTTAATTCTTAGTAGACTGTCTAATTATATGCTGGTTTAGAGATTGGCTAAGATAGATGTCCTGGTCCATGCATAATGTTAGACTGTAGTATAACATATCATAACATATTATGCATTGGAGGATTTGCGAGTTCAAAACACAGTAATAACACAACACGAACGTTCAGATGCCTGTATGGCAAAGATTTAGAAAGTTCATGTCTCCGTGTGACTGTATTTTAGAGGCTTGAATAGATTGTGCTTGTAGTGAGAGTAAGTTTGGCATGCTGAACGTGGTTTCGGTTGAAGCTTTTTAGCTTCTCTAGCATCAAGAGGATGAGGCACTATTCTCTAATTCAAGCAAAGGCTGCACTTAGTATGTGCTAGTTCGATCTTTTTGCTTCTTCGACTTCCTTTTTCTGCATAACTGGCAGTTGAATCTAATTACCTGTGACAGGATGTCGAGAAAATGTTTCCATGCGAGCCGCCTGCTGAGCCCAAGAGTAAGCTTCGCCGAACAAGTTCTGCGCCCATTTTAACGTCTCACCGCATTTGAGTGTTGTGTGGAACGCGGTTTTGTTGTCGCAGTTCACGTCTACTGGTTGCACGCCCGCAACTTCCTTGCTCCAGAAGGCTATACAACCCCATTTTCCCAACTTTTGGAGGAAACTTGTCTGTGTCGCTTCTTCAAGTTCTTTTTTTGTTTTCCCCAATACTTATGCATTGAATGGTTTCAACTTGAAACAATCTGGTGCTGCAGCTGCTGCTGGTTTTTACCAACTCCTGAGGTCAATTGTTCTTCTTACCCTAACTCCTAAACCGTCTTTTGAAGTACTTTTTTTTTGTCCCTTTTTTTTTTTTTCTTCTTCGGTTTCTTTGCCTCTTCTATATCACAGGACTTCCTGAAAGGTTGTCTTTGTGCAAATCGAGACTCTGAACATCATGTGTTTCTCTAGAATTTATGTTAAGACTGGTCTGCATGCCAGACATCTAATTCTGCTGTATCATTTGATGGTCCATGGACTGAGGTTCATCAGTCCCTACGCCATGCATTTGTTGCTGTTATAGAACTAGTGATGCCACAAAAATGGAGAACCTATTTAGTGTTGGTGCTTCATGAGGTGAGAAGAGAAAGATCATCATCTTTTTAGATCAGGCAACTTGTTTAGGCCAGGCTTTTAGATCATATAATTGTCGGCAACAATTCTGTTCCCGACAATGCTGCACAGAATGATTTTTTTTTTTTTTGCTAATTCTATTCGTGAGAACGGAGAAGTAGATTTTTTTTTTCTCCTTCTCGTTTCTGTTCCAAATATGTTCCATGGCTACTGAACATGTTCTCGGGAATAGAAAAAACGAACGGGAATTAGATATACATGAGCGTTACCAAGTAGGCCCTGAGCTACCGGCACCTTGAAACAGTGGGCATGAGAAACTACTTCAAGTAGAAAGCACAAAACGGCCTCAAACTCCACTTTTTTTTGTCTGCTCTCTAGGCATCAATTCTCGCTTTTTACTTCAACTCAAGGAGGGAATATATGCAGGGGGATGTTAAGAACAGTCGTCTTCCAGGTATTTGTTAGGCATCTTTAATCAATGACACAAGAACATTTTATGCATTAATTATGGAACCGCGGAGTTCGCCTGAAATTCTCCCATAATTTTGGTTGCTCATCGAGAAATCCCGATATCCGGTATACAAAAGGGCAAGCGTTTCAAAGTTCCGGGATGCCATTGTACTTAAGCAACTCAAAAATTGAATTAAAACATGAATTAGCTAAAGAAAATCGATCAATAACAGGTCAAGAGGCTCCAAAAAAATTTCTTATCTTGATACTGTTTCCGGTGAGATTTCTAAAGGTTACTTTATATTCAATAATATAGAGTAACATAACCTTAGCCTAATTATCTAATACATCTTAAAACTTTAGAATCAGTCCCAATTCTGCCGTAATTAATTTTTAATCTAAAAAAACAACCCTTTAGCTTTTACTCTAGATCCAAATCTACCCATGAGTCTGAAAATTGCTACTATTTCTTTAAAACTATTAATATCAGGGATAGTTATTGGCCTCATTATTAGCCGATGTGTCTTCATCAACACCCTCGCCTTCTTACAGGACGACAACAGCCTTCTCATGTTGATAGTTTTGAGGAAACGAGTGGCGATTTCTAGATGCGTGACATATTTGGAACTAGAGAGAAAGTTGGGATTATTTTTTTATTTTTCTTTTCTAAAACGAAATTACGTTCGGGATATAATTGAAACTAAACCTAAAGTTGAGTTTTCATACAAATTAGCCCCCCATAAATTTTGACCAAACGTTAATGAGAAATACATGGTCATAATCATGCTTTCCTATTTATATTTAGAGAGAGAGTACATGTACAATTCGTGGCAGAAGTTTGAAATATACGCGAGAGAGCATAATTGGGCCAGAGAAATGTTGGGCCTAAAGTCCAGGCCTTGGCCCCGGAGGACACTAAGAAGCCAAGCCCAACCATTCCCATAACAAGGTCCAGATCACCCACCAGGCACCATCCTCCCGAAAATGTTTTTCCCCGGAAAAGAAAAATAAAATTTTAGGGTTTAGCCGGAGAATTGCTGATGCTCTTCGAGATTTTGGGATAGGGCTTCAGGAGAACCATAAAGGAGTTGATCGGGGCTTTCTTCCTCTTGCAACGAACCCTTTCGACGCCGCCGCCGCCACCGCCGCCACCGCCGCCGTCTTCTCTATTCGTCTGTAACACTCGGCGTCGTCCTCTCACGCATCGGAGAGAGAATGTCTTCACTGAGGAATGCGATCAGTCGGCGCGCTCACAAGGAACGAGCTCAGCCGTAAGTAAAAGAAAAAGGCTTCGTGGTTCGGTGGTTTTCTGAATCCGTCTTCTGACGATGGCGATTTTTTTCTTCCTTGGTGCGTATGGCAGACAATCGAGGAAAAAGTTCGGGCTTCTCGAGAAGCACAAGGACTATGTCGTCCGTGCGAGAGCCTTCCACAAGAAGGAGGATGCTCTGCGGAAGCTCAAGGAGAGGGCGGCTTTCAGGAACCCAGATGAGTTCTACTTTAAGATGATCAAAACTAAGACTCTTGATGGAGTTCACAGACCCGAGTAAGATTATTGAACTTGGTCCTCTTCTCCTTGTGTACGTGTTTTCGACTCAATCGTGCATCTTTCACAGTTTCCAATCTCTGACTCTGTAGTTTGTGTGGGGTAGGAGTCAGGCAAATAAATACACCCCTGAAGAACTCATGGTGATGAAGACGCAAGACATAGGATACGTACTTCAGAAGCTGCAGAGTGAGAAGAAGGTACTGCTTATTTGAGCTGTTCTTGTCGAAATCTGTTGCCAGAATAATAGTCTGGAGAGGTATTGATGCTGTATAAATTCTGCTGTTTACTGCAGAAAATCGAAAAGCTAACAGCCATGCTGCATTCTCTCGATGATCGCCCATCGAGCAATCATGTTTACTACGCGGAAGACAGGTTTGTTCATCCTTATCTTTGTCGTGATCTTTAATTTTTTTTCCTGCTGACTGATGGTAGTTCTAGTTACTGGAGTTTTATTTCCTCTCACTCGAGCTAGGAAACAGAGATACTGGTTAGGCCGCTGAAAGTTTGATATGCTAGCATCGTGCTTGTGCTTTCTCGACCAACCAATCTCACTTTCTGACAAATTTGGCATATTCGAAATTATAGCTTGAGGCCATTTTAATATGTTTTGAACTATTAATAGCCGACCATTGAGTGTGCATTGAGATCAATATGATTTTATCCCCTAAAAAGGTTACAATATGGTCTCGCACTGTTAAAGGTTTCTCCAAGGGATGCAGCGGGATGACATGCTGGTTGCTTTGTTGTTGGGCTTCTTACCACTATGAAAGTTCTTCACCCTTGTTTAGTTCCATCCTAGTTGATGCCCTCTTTTTTTGTTTTATACCCTTGCTAAAGCTTTGAGCTAGTATCTTGTATTATCTCATTTGTTTTTCATAATGTCTGCAGGGAGGAGGCGAAAGAGATGGAATCATCGTCTTCTAGGATTGGGAAAATATCCTTCGAGGATATTCCTGATAATATCAAAAGGTGAGCTCATATGGCCTATACTTGTTTCAAGTGCGCAGAAGCTGGATGGCACTGTCACGTTCAGGTGTCATGAGAGAGGATTTATGATAGGAACAGTGTAATGGAGTTAAGAAAAGATTATCTTCCTAGGGAAACTAGAAATCTAGCTTTGTGCTCGACTTAGAAAGACTTTGATGTTGCTTGCCGCTCATTTGGGCATCAAATTGTGGATCATGTTATCATCCACTTCCACCGTATATGTTGCTTTTCAGGTGTCAATATTGATGCTGTAAACGTGCTTGGCAGTTTTAATTTATTTCTCCCTCCATCTAAACCAGGCATTATGTAAACTGAATGTTTGGTTCTGTTAGCCTATCAACTTTGATCTGTTTGATTGTGCCCTTCGTGGAGTAGACAGCTTAAAATCCATATATTGTGCAGGAAGACAGCTGCTTCATACAGAGAACTAGAGGCAAGAAAAAGTAGAGTAAATGATTTGGAGAAGATATACATGGATATGTCGCTGCAGAAGGAATTGCAGGTAGGCTTCACTGACTTTCTACTTGTCAGTTGATCTGTCTGGATGTTTTCTAATAAAGTGTTTTTTTTCCATGAGCAGAAGAAGGGCAAAAAGCGAAAACTTCGTGAAGATGAGACTGTCTGCCCCTCCTCAAAACCAGTATACAAATGGCGGTCAGAACGGAAGCGGTGAAATGAAGCTTTTTCTCAACTCGGTGCTTCTCTTTGCTCAAGCAATGGTTCTCATACAGTTATATATCTCTTCTACAAAATTCACCTGTTTGACGATCCAGGTGGTAGATGAACCAATGTTAAAGCGGATCACAATTTTTGACACATGATGTTTAATGTAAATCTTGACTTAAGAGTTCATGTACCGTTAAGTTATTTGTCGAACGTGAAATCCAAGTTGGTCTATTTTTCATAGTCTCTCTGTCATTGTGGGCAGAAAACATGAAGCTAACATCTTTTAGATTTCATGCCAGTATGATCACGTCTTTCGTACCTTACCAGTTCCTCCTTTATTGCTTGACAAGCAGCTTGCTCATGCTACATTTGTCATAGCGCGTCAACAAGATCTGGGTATATGTGTGACTCTTTCGATAAGTTCTAATTCCTACGGAATGACCTCATTCTGCGCTTCCTGTTGCATTTCAATTGAACTTCTGCTCGATGTTGAACATCAGAATTCTTTCAAGATACGCTAGTGTCAAATGAACGAGCCATTCGGCTGTAATTACTCCTGTTTAACTTAAGCTTTTTTTTGGGTTTACAGAATTTTGGAAAGACAGCAAAAGATGCTTTAGTTTAAGCAGACCTGCATAAGGCATGCGAGTTACAAAGTTGGGTATTCTAGTAGTTCATTCTAGGATCGTTAATGCTTGGTCGTATTGAAATTGGTGGCTTCTTGTAAGATTCTTCTCTTGACTCCATAGCATGTTCTACTATAACATACATTGAGCATGGCCCAGCTAACACATCCTCCTCCAGCAAGAAGCGACCAAGGAACGTAGAGGGCTGCCCAATCTCTGATAAAGCTCGACTAGAGGGATACAAGCTTACAAAATCTGCAGATATTCAAGATTCCCCAATAAACTAAGTCCAGATCGAACGTTCAAAAGCCACAATGGCTCGAACAGCCAATTTCTATAACCAGCATCGCATCTTCAGCACCTTCATTATCATGTCAAGAATTTGACAACAATATGTTCTGCTATCGCCATGCTTGAAGTCAAACCAGGTGACTCGATTCCAAAGAGATTAACCAGTCCAGGTACCCCGTGAATCTCCTCCCCCTGCAAAACCGTAATCAGGATAGAATTGTCATCGAACATGATGTCCCTTGAGTCTTTCAAATAAACTTCATGATGGGAAGCGTTAAAAAGTGAATTAACACGGTTGGTATTGCATAAACTACGAGGAAGATTAAGCAAAAACACACGTGTATGCTGGCTGTCTGCACGCTAACAGGTGAAGGAGAAGAAATTATATCATTGACCGTGAAGAAAGAGGATGCACAATACGAGCAATCCACGACTCTATAGAAGCAACAAACGAAGGTAGTCTCTCTGCTTCAGTAGTAAATGGAATGAAAGGAGACACTGATCTTTGCAATATTCCATACTGGTTTTGTCTTAAATCTGATTGTGTTAGGTAGCAATATTGAGCATTCAAGAGACTAACGTTATAAAGATGTAATAACATGTACATGCATATGTTCCTGTTTCCTCATGACGTTACAAGCATAAAGCTTTGAAATATGTGCATGAAACAAAGATGATGTCAAGAAACTTCACAGTGCTAGGACTGGGCAAGACACAGAATCATGCTAGGTACATTAAAACTATTTCACAAGCTTAGTCTACTAAGTAATGCTGCAGACACCCATCAGGTGTTGAATATGACAGACTTGTTTAAGTGATCAATTGTAGTTCGTCACATCATAATAGATTTACTATATCCAGCACTGATCTAAAACAAATTTATCCTACTATTACTAACCCCGCCAGTTAATTGCTGCTACTACACTTCCTGTTAAACCAGGCCTGATTTATTTCATAGAGATTTATAACCTTCTTGCATGGTAGAAGGCTTCCTCTAGCATCCCGTGCACAAAAACAATGCGAAAACATAATGTTCAGTTAATCAGCGCTCTCCCAAGTGGTGTTCACCGTAGTTCCTCTAAGGGAAAGACAACCTAATGTTGGAACAATGCATAGTGAAAGACACATTAAAGAAAGTCACGATGTTGAACGTAAATTTTTAGATTCTATTGACCTAACACATTCCAATTAAGAGGGGAGAGCTGAGATCCAACCTGTACCACAAAATCATTAGTAGGCTGTCGAGGAGCTGAAAGTTTTGGCCTAATCCCTGAATAACCTGGCTCCAAAGAACCATCCTTGAGGTTTGGGTAGTACTTTCTGATGGCGGGATAAAATCTCTCTGCGCGGCTTGCAGATACAGAATAGTCAAACCTGAATCGAGCTTTGGCAATTATTACAATGGGAGACATAGCTATTAGTGCCATATTAAAAAGAACAAATGCTTATATTTTCATGATATGATCATGCCGTCTGCCATATTGGTATTTCGTAGTCCAATAAGCATTACGAAGAAAAACACCAAAACTTGGTAAACTGTTAAGAGGTTGAAATCTAAAATTTTGTTTGCTGATATTCAATAGCTAATGCATGTTGAAGAATACATGGAAAACTTCACTCTAATTGAGATCGAAAATGGGATGTCAACCAGTTACTATGTGCTTGTCACAATTAGTAAAGGGGGAAAAGTCTTTGGTTTTCACTCATCAGATCCCCATGGAAATTTTCAATTACAACTTTGTTCAAGCATGACATGGATTCACCCCTAAATTTCCACCACTCAAACACAGAAGCATAGAAGACAAATCATTTATCTACTCAGACCAAGTATACTGAATTCGATTAACTACCTGTTTAGGAAGCTTGAAACATCATCCACACCATCAATCCATTCAACATCTGGGCCAAACTTCACTTGGCCATTCAAATCAAGAGTTACGTGCACACCAAGGCCACCATCCTCAGGAATTGGATATATCAAATGCTGGAATGGAGGGTTCTTAGTGTTTGCAAGGGCAAAGTAGTGACCGCGAGCAAAATATGCTGGAGGAATTACTTGACCATTAAGACCATGGAATCTCTTTGCCAGGAGTGGAGCGCTTAAGCCCGCTGAGTTGACAACAACCTTTGGAACTAGTACAAGTTCAGGTCGGAGAGGAAACTGTCCACTTCCATGTTCATCAAGATTTTTGGTCTCACAAACATGGAGGTGCAAAGAATTGCCTTCAAGATGACCGCCAACAACTGTAGTATTGTACGAGAATGTCGCTCTGTGACTTTCAGCTTCTCCCTGGACTCACATTTGGGTGATATACCTGTCAATATGTACTATGAAACTACCTATAGAAAAGAAGCAAAAGCTAAGACGATATTTCCAATTCACAAGACTTGATCACTTACCACTAGCGATAGCATCAATGAATGCGAGTCCACAATGCCAGAAACAGGGGAAAACAAGGCCTTCAAACATTGAAGTTCAGGTTCCATCCTCATGGCTTCAGGGCCATCCATCATCCTCAAACCATCAACCCCGTTACGAAGTCCGTGGTTCATTAAATTGCTCAGCTTCGGAACCTCCGAAGGCCCAGTAGCAATTATGAGCTTCCCAATCTGCCTATGGGGAACTCCACGCTCGGCGCAGTACTTGTACAGCAACTCCCTTCCCCTCACGCAGAACGCCGCCTGCGAAATCGGATGCATTTCATATCTCCACTCGCTACTTCACAGAGCACATGAATGACAATTGAACAATTTTTCTATTCTAAACATTTACTCAAGTCATATCACTACCACGATTCAGGAGAAATTAAGACTACCTCAAAATCTACAATGAGACACTATCACTCTCCGACTAAGAATCACGCTCTCGGCCTAACATATCACTTGATCTCACTGATCAGCGACGAAAAACTGCCGGTTAGAGAGAAGTAATTGCTCGACCTTGAGAGAATCGGGAGGGTAATATATGCCGGCATGGATGACCTCGCTGTTGCGAGAGCTCGTGCCGCTCCCGAAGGTCGGCGCCGATTCGAGCACCAGAACGTCTCGGCCTCCGAGGGCGAGCTGCCTCGCGACCGCCAATCCGACGACGCCCGCCCCGATCACCACGCAGTCCGCCTTCTCGACGGAGGCGAAGCTTCTGGTGAGCTCGGCGGTCTTCAAAACTTTGCCAACGCTTCTCGCCGAACGCCTCAGCATTTTCCTCTTCCGGTAGAGGAACGGACTCTGCTCGTTTGGCTTAGCAGAACCACCCTTCTTTTTCGTCTTAGAGCAATGGGTCTGTCTATGCACTTGAGGAGTCGGGGCCCAGGTTCCCCTTGCGAAGTCCGTAGCGCAAGGGCTCAGGACGACGATGCCCATTATCGGGTTCCTTGTGACCATGCTCGAGACGCTGGTGCTAGTCCTCCCAGAGAAAGTGATTAACCTTTCGATGCTTTGAATAATAATATTTTTCGAGCTAAGCAAGTAAAGTAAACCACTTGAAGGTCCTTGCTGATCGATCTCAAACTACCGTAAGGCTTTCTCACCAGAGGAAGTGGATTCGGTAATGTCGTCCGTGGCGGACTCCTATTTCCTAAGTGCATGCCACCCAAGATCCGCAAAAGTTGAACCTAGAGGTTGTGCTCAAGACCCCAGCCACCGTGCCATGTCCCCAGGTTATTTACGCTAGGCATGGGATATTATTGGATGGTTGATGGTCATCCACGGTCGCATTGACGATTGCGTTGTCCGGAGTTTGATTAATGAACGGATCTAATCAGAAATTGTGGTTTCTGGTCACAAGAAGTAATAATGTAACAGTGTGTGTGTATATATATTTATATATAAAAAGTTTGCAAATGGAGCTTACATGCATCAAGACGCACTCACACCTTTTGTGCCGACTCAACCACATAGAAGTCTCGCTGAATCATTGACACATAAATATGTTTCCTAAAAATATTTCTTTAACTAGATATGTTTAAATAATCGTTAGCCAATCCTCAACTATGTACAAGTCTCACTAAATCATCAACATATAAATATGTTTCCTAATTATATTTCTTTAATTAGATGTAAACATTTCTTTGACTAGATGTATCTAAATAATCATAATCTTTTACTAGCCAATCCTCAAACATATAAATTATGTTACACGGACACGGGACACGATAAGCGACACGACACGTCAATACGTGAATTCTAAAAAAAATAGAGAATTTCGACACGTTGGGACATGTTGTATATTTTATGTATATATATATACACACACGATAGAGTCATGTTTCAAGGTTTTAGCAAATATATTTTGTGTATATTTTTATATATGCATAGAAGACAAAGACCTCACAGGTAGCTTTCTATCAACCAGCAAATATAAAATGAGCTCCACAAATTCTTGCCTGATCAACAACAGGTGTCGAAAGGAAGGAATTAGAAATTAGGTAAAAAAAAATTGGGCCTATTTTTTTTTACTATTTTAAGTGTATGGCCTTAAAAAAAAGTGTCCAGTCGTGTCGGACACGGACGGCAAAAAATTTCGAAGTGTATGTCCATGTAACATAGCATATAAATCTTATGAAAGGAGTCTCGCTAAATCATTTACATCTAGTTTCCTAAAAACATTAACTTGGCGTGTCTAAATAATCTTCGGTTATTACTAGCAAATCCTCAACCATATACATCTTTTGAGAGGAGTCGCTAAATCATCTACATTTAAATATGTTTTCTAAAAATATTTTTTCGTAAATATGTTTCCTAAACAATTTCTTCAACTAGATGAAAACATTTCTTTAACTAGATGTGTCTGAATAATCTTCATCTTTCTACTAGCCAATTCTCAATCATACACAAGGGATATTATAGTCAAAACATTTTTTAAGGGAGTGTGTTAACTAAAAAGGGAGTGGAAAAAGCGTCACCCCAACAATTGAATGGCATGATCACCCTGTTAAATTGATAGGATCTTTCAATCATACAAACATAAGATTAAATTGATAAACAAAGCACACTCGAATAAAAAGAAGTCACTGTTGATCCGATGAAAGAGAATATGTCGTCTGTGGGATAGATCTTCACCACTCTTCTCTATAACAATTGAGATGGATGTGTATTTTTCTCTCAGTAATTTTGTGGAAAAAACGGAAGTATAAGAATACGGAAACGTAAGGAAGCGTTAGTCGTTCTCCATAAAAAGAGATCTTATATGGAGGGAGTGATGAGACCAATCCTGAAGCTGTCTAATCTCAACCGTCTATCAAGGTTTAAAGATGAGGTTTTGGCAACCCAATCAGATGTCATAAAATATTTTCTAATATACTTAAATAATAGAGCTGATAGGCCACATAATTGGAACGGATTTCATCAAATCCAACATTCTCCCACTTGGCAAAGGTTTTATTAGCGATCTGACTCATGAGGCTTGACAAAACATAATCAAGCATATATAACATCCCTTAAGTAAGGTCATGTTTAATATTTTTACATAAAAGAATTAAAGCCAGTATCCATGTTCCAATGCCACAGTACCGTTCTCCAGTTACTATTCCAGCACAAACATCAAACATAACATCTAATGGCTTAATAGTCATGAACAATAATGTTTCGTAGTATAAAATGTTAATGTGGTCCATACATAATTGTTTGTTTCAAAAGGCTTCAAATGTGCACATATAACAAGAAGCAACAAATCATAAATTTAAAATCCATTACATAATGTGATCACAAAAATAACATCATGTGTCCAAAACCATGGTCTAAACTAAAGGCTATCAACCAAATCCATGTTAGCAACATGTTCTCGAAAGAGATTGAGTGGTAAGCCTTTCGTTAAAGGATCTGCTAACATAGCTTTCATACTAATATGTTGAATAGACACAGTTTGATTTTGAAATCTTTATCTCACAACAAGATACTGAATGTCAATGTGTTTGGATGCCCCACTTGACTTATTTTTTTAGAAGAAAATAGCAGCCTGATTGTCATAGTGAATCTTCAATGGTTTCGAAATAGCATCAACTATCTCAAGCCCCATAATGAAGTTCCTTAACCATAGGTCATGAGAACTAGCTTCATAACATGCTACAAACTCTGTCTCCATAATAGAAGATGCAGTTATAGACTGCTTTGCACTCTTCCATGAGATGGTTCCTTCAGCGAGCATAAAAATATAACATGATGTGGATTTCTTGGTATCAATGCACCCAGCATAATCAGAATCAGAATAACCAATAACCTCAAGGTTCTCTGTTCTTTTGTAGGTAAGTATAAAATCTTTTGTACCATGTAAGTAGCGCATCACTTTCTTAGTTGCTTTCTAATTACTCATTCTTGAGTTTATTTGGTAACGGCCAAGCAATCCAATAACATATGCTACATCTAGGCGAGTACATACTTGAGTGTACATAAGACTCCCTAATGCAGATGCATAGGGAACATGATCCATTTGTACAAGCTTCAATTGATTTCTAGAGCATTGCAGTAAGATGAGTTTGTCACCCTTAATAACAGAGGCAACATTGAAAAAGCAGTTATGCATGTTAAATCTCTTCATAATCTTTTCAATGTAGGCTTTATGAGATAATCCTAAGATCCCTCGAGATCTATCTGTGTGAATCTCAATGCCTATTACATAAGAGGTTTCACCAAGATATTTCATCTTAAAGTTATGTGAAAGAAAACTCTTGATCTCATACAACATGTATTTATCACTGCTGGCAAGTAATATATCATCTACGTACAATACTAGAATGATAAATTTACTCTCACTGATCTTAAGATATATACGTTGATCCACTACATTTTCTTTAAAGCTGAAATTACTAACGACATCATGAAACTTAATATACCACAGTCTTGAGGCTTGTTTCAAATCATAGATGGACTTTTTCAATTTGCATTTCATGTATTCCTTGCCATCAACCACAAGTATATTGACATTCTCTTGCAAGTCTCCATTAAGAAATGTTGTTTTCATATCCATTTAATGTAACTCTAAATCATAATGAGTTACTAAAGCCATGACTATCCTGAAAGAGTCCTTCTTTGACACAAGAGAAAATATATCGTTATAATCCACTCCTTCTCTTTGAGTGAAACTTTTTGCCATCAGTCTAGCTTTATACCTTTCGACATTATCTTTAGGGTCTAGCTTAATTTTGTAAATCCATTTACAGCCTACAGCCTTAGCCCCTTTAGGCATGTCTACTAGGTCCTAGACATAATTAGTTTTCATTGAGTTCAACTCATCTTTCATGGCTTCTAGCCATTGAGTTGAATGATCACTTGTCACGGTTTCATCATAGGAGATAGGATTAGTTCATGTTCCAATATCTTAGTCTGACTCATCTAAATATACAATTTAATTATCAGAGATAGCTTATTTCCTTTCTCATCCTGATCTCCTTGAAGATTGTTCATCAACGAGAGAAAGAATAGGCTCTACATTATAAGGCACCTCTTTTGGTGGACCGAAAACTTCTTATGAAGGTAATGATATACTAGACACTTGAATAATAGGAACCAAAACATAATCCTGAGTAGAAACTTGATCGCGGGTTTCATCAAGGTCTATTGTTCTAGGGTTGTTATAACCAACATTTTCTAAAAACACCACATTTCTGGTTTCAACAAATTTAGTGGTATGTGAAGGGCAGTAAAATTTAAAACCCTTTGATCTTTCAGGATAACCAACGAAATGACAAGTTATGGTCCTTTGATCGAGTTTCCTCATTTGTTAGTTATATATCTTTGCCTCAACTAAACAACCCCATACATGAATATATCTCAAACTCAACTTTCGTTTTGTCTACAGATTATAAGATGTTTTAATCAAGGATTTACTGGGAGCCCGATTAAGGATATGCAAGGCTATTTTAATAGCTTCAACCTAAGGGTGAGCAAGAAAATCACGATCCAACCAAACCGGACCAGACCAGACCGTACTCAACAGGTTGATTTTGGATGATTTTTGGCGGGTATGGTTCGGTTCTCAGTTTCAATTTTCAAGAGCCGATTTTATCGATTCAGTTTATGGATTTGAAGGCGAACCATCCAACCAGTCCATGAACCGGCCCCTTATATAATCTGAATATGAATTATTTTTAATGAGACTAGTCCAACCCAATCCTTAAACAACAAAAACTGAAGCAGCCCATATTCAGGAAAACCCTAGCCATATCCAGCGATACGATTATACCATTTAGCTTCTGTTTGCTCCTATGGTCACGGACTCACGATCTCTCCTCAAGCGAAGCTCACTGCGAGCCTTAACCGAAGAAGTCGCGGTTCAACCTCAGCCTCTGCTCGGTGAGTGCTGTGATTGTGAGGCGTGAACATTATGTTTTGCCTAGAGGCAATCCTCTAGGCGGTGAAGCTATTGAAATCGGGGAAAGGAGAATACAGCCATTGTAGACTTGGAGTGCGAGAAGAGAATTTGGACCCCAAATAATCTGAGCCAACAAGCCTCCGATTCCTTCCAATTTGTCCGAATTGCCCCTTCGTCTTCTCGTTTTGGTACGTCTCCTCTGGCTCTGCTCATTCCCGAGGCCATGTTTGGAGAGAGAGATCTCTCCAATGGTAGTCTCGATTATTTTGTTGCAATTTCATGTTTGGTCTCCTGAATTTGATGGAGGGATTTGCGTCGCTTGGTTTTGCAGCTTCTTTGGCGTCGCCTATTGCATGCGGGATCTGACCGAGCCCTAACCATCGTCTCCCTCTGCTCGATTGAAGTTTCGAAGAAGCCTCGGTTCAGTGTCAGCCTATACTCGGTGAGTGCTATGAGCATTTTGAATGTCTTGATCTTCAATTGTTTTGGTGCGATTTCGTGCTTGATTCTGTGAATCTGATGGAGGGATTTACGCCGCTTGGTTTTGTAGCTCCTTTGGGGTCGCCTATTGATTGTGGGATCTGACCACACAAAACTCTTCTTCTTTTTTCATTCAAGTTCTGTGAACATGTCAATGGAGAATAGCAATAGTAGGATGACTCTGATAATGGAATCAGGAGATGAAGAAGGATTTGATGAGGCATCCGACATGAACAAGGTATCAAATCCTTCTAATACTGACAAGGTAACTGAAACTGAATTGTGTCCTAGTAAACAAAAATCGATAACTTGAGCTCATTTTCATGAAAGCAAAAAAAAGACGAATGGAAAAGTTATGATGATATACAATTATTGTGGTGTCAAGTGTTAGTATCATGTTGATCATGATATTTCAAATATGTTGAAGCATGTGAAATAGTGTAGAAAGAATCATGCCAATGTAGTCAAGAAGCAGAAATTATTTACATCACATAGAGTGGGTGGGACTCAAATGACAGGAGGAAATACCAGTGTTGCTAGTGTATTAACTACATGAAAATTTGATCAAGAAAGCTGTAGGAAAATGCTTGTTTAGATGATTATAATTGATGAACAACCTTTTTCGCTGGTTGAACGTGTGGGATTTCGAAGTTTCATCAACAAGTTACAACCTCTCTTCACACATTTGTCGCGATTTACTGTGGCAAGAGATTGCATAAAGTTGTATTTTTGTGAAATAAAGGTGTTGAAATCTTCCTTTCGTAAGCTCAAATTTAGGATCATGCTCACAATCGATACATGAGTTCCATTCAAAAGAAGAACTATATGTGTGTAACTGCACATTATATTGATGAAAATTGAAAATTGCACAAAAGAATCATAAATTTTGTAGTGATTTCTAGTCACAAGGGCAAGGATATTGGGAAAGCGATTGAGAAGTGCATCTATGAGTGGGGTATTGAGAAAAAAATATCCACCGTTACTGTGGATAATGCTAATGCGAATGATACCGCCCTTG
The DNA here is from genome assembly GCA_028455895.1 of Rhodomyrtus tomentosa. Classification (NCBI taxonomy): domain Eukaryota; kingdom Viridiplantae; phylum Streptophyta; class Magnoliopsida; order Myrtales; family Myrtaceae; genus Rhodomyrtus; species Rhodomyrtus tomentosa. Next base: position 35,218,128 of record JAPCWY010000010.1, read on the forward strand.
GTTATCTGAAAAAATAATTTTCTAAAGAGAATCTATTGATCTTAGATGGTGAAGTTTTACATGTGAGATACACGGCTCATATAATGAAATTGGCTGTGAAAGATGGCTTGGCTAAGGTACGTTACTCTATTATATGTATTCGAAATGTGGTTAGGCATGTAAGGAGTTCCCCTATGAGAGCTAAAATATTTCAAGGTTTCATTGAGAGTACAAAGACCATTTATAAAGGTTCAGTTTGTCTTGATGTTAGCACTAGGTGGAACTCCACTTACCTAATGTTAAACACTGCATTAATGCTAACAAAAGCTTTTGAAAAGATGGAAAAAGATGATATTTATTTCTTTACTGAGCTTAATTCTGACATTCCGAGTTGCATTGATTGGGAAAATGCCATTATTCTTTTCAATTTCTTGGAAATATTTTATGATGTCACCAAGAGGATATCTGGGAGCTTGTATATCACATCTATTGAGTATTTTGACGAGATAGCTTCTTTATATAATTATTTGAAAGCAGCATCAAATGCTACGGATCCTACGGTGAAAGCTATGGGTGCAAAAATGAAAAACAAGTTTGACAAATATTATGAAGATTTCGAAAAAATGAATAAGATGGTGTTCATTGCAGTAGTGTTGGATCCTAGAAAAAATTTGAAGTAAGTGAGGCATTGTTGTGGACTCATTTATGAAGATAGTGTGAAAGTCGATGAGATGTTTAATGAGATGAAGTTGACCCTAGAGCGTTTGTTTAAATTCTATGATAAATTTTCTCTTAATTATTGTCAAAAAAAGAAGGGTGATGAATTTGTGGTTGGTAGTAGTGGCGATGTTGATAGCAATACCAGTAACCAAGAGAGAGATTTCAATTTCGGTGTGAAAAAGGCATATGATACCTTTATTGATAAGGAGCAAAAAGAGTCCGTAAGTGACCTGATTGAGCTTGATTGGTATTTCAAAGCTCAACTTGAAGAAGCTCGTGACTTTGACTTTTTGATGTGATGAAAAACTGCCGGGCAAAAGTTCAAAATCCTATCTTTGATGGCTCGAGATATTTTGTCTATTCCCATCACTACCGTTGCTTCGGAGTAAACTTTTAGTACATCTGGTCGTGTACTTGATAGCTTTCGAAGTTCTTTGACTCCTAGAGTTGTGGAAGCTCTGATTTGCACTCAAGACTAGTTGAAAGCGGCTCTTGAGCCGAGTATTATTGAAGAGTGCATCGAGAATGCGGAAAGATTTAAGTTGGGTAAGTTCGTATCTTTTGTTATCTTGTTTTTTTTCATATATTTAATAAGTGAATGTTTTATATAATAGCTTTTTTGTGTTAGATATGGATAATGTTAATATGGAGATTAACAATTCATAGAGTTTGCAAGTTGAAGTATACGGAATATATGTGGTGAGATTTTCCATTTTATTATTTTAGTCACATCACTAATAATTCTAATATGCAATTGATGTTGAGTTTGTTGTTTTGCTTTCAGGGGTTACAACATGGAGTTTTGGATTGAAGTTCCAACTTGGAGATGTCTTGTGGATCTTTTATAGACTTGATTTTGGATTAAAACTTTGAGAAGTTTGTTATTGTGGATTTTGCATTAGTATTGTAAAATGATTGATGAAGTTTTTTGTGATGGATCCTAAGAGTGATTAGAATTTACTTTTACTTTTGATGGACTTAGTAAAGTTCTGTAGAGAGGGTAGAATGTGTTCAATAGTTATGTAGTATGTTTTGTCCTGAACGTTAATTTTTTCTCTCTCTAAAGCAGCTGAATGCTAAGTGGTTTGTTTCTTAGTTGTTATATCTGCAGATATTATCAAGGAACTGAGTTTTTTTATAACTAGTCAATTTATTATTGTCAATCTCTACTAGGATTTCTTCATGGATGCCTTTGCATGCTCTGCCTGGTTTGTTATTCAAATTGACCATATATGAAAGTGGATTTGAAATGCTTCAGAGCTTCTGTATTCACCCTTTAATTGCTTAAATGATTGATTGTGACTGGGATGTGCATTTTGAATTCTTACTCTAAATTATTTATGCATCTATCTTAGCAAATGCAAAATTCTTACTCTTTTTCTTTTACCTAAATAGACCTAACACAATATAATTTTTCCTATATGGATCAATTTACCCAAGTGAGAAGGTTGAGGTGAGTAGAAGCAAAGGTTTGTCACAAAACTACATGTCATCTCGAATTAATTATTCGTCACAGAATTTGTAATATTTGCCATTACTTACAATTTCAGGTTACAATGGGAGATGCAAAGGTATTTATCTTTAAGGCAGACGTATCAAGTTTGCAAACTCTGAATATTTATCAGTATCAAGAAACACACAGGAAAATGGTGACCTGAGCAAGTGATTTTCTCCAACTACAGAATGGTGATGCTCCAGAAATCCAGAAGAAAGTGCAATTATGCTTCAAAATAATGTTTCGGTTCTTTCCCGACCTAGCAAAAGCATTGGAGAATTTCAGATTCTCGATCAGTTAAAGGACACTAATGTTTGGAAGATTTTGGTGGGTCTCTTAGATCCAGATACTAGTTTTGATCAGTCTCATTTATATCAGATCAGTAATCACACGAGAGATGAATCTCTCTCAAGGCAAGGAAAAAATTTGAGATAAAGTTTTACATGATTATATTTCAACAGCTGTATTTTCTAATTTGTAGGATAACTTGTTGAAGATTCTTGGTGAAAAACACCGACTTTATGAATTCATTGGCATGTTATCAGTGTTCTTATCTGATGTTCCACAAGAAGCATGTGAAGGAGATTATTCTCAAAGTCTCTACTCAGAAAAGTGCTGGAAATACTCCTCTCATATCATCTTGCATGAATACTTTAGTGGAGATACTCCTCTCATATGAAAAGTGTTCGACAATTCAGTCAATTAAGAATACTGTATTTCCCCCATATTTGTAGCTTGACACGTTGTTGCTCATTTTAACGGATTGCTAGCTCTGGAATGAGGCAAATTTGTTTCATTGCCTATTTTCTTTTTTTCCATTTTTGGCTTGGTAGAAACATACCCAGAATCCAATCGAAAATTGGACCGAACCGATGGTTCGATTAGTTCAGGGCTCATAAAAGAAGCGGTTGGTTCACGGTTCGCGTTTTGCAAAACCAATCTCTAGCAGATGGTTCTCGATTTTAGGGAAAAATCATCCATCCTTTAAACCGATCACCCATACTTCAACCCAAAGATATTCTGGTAGAGTGCTTTGGCATATCATACTTCGTACCATATACAATAAAGTATGATTTCTTCGCTCAACGACACCATTTTGCTTGGGAGTACCCGACATTGTATACTGGGCAACTATGCCACAATACTCCAAAAATAAAGCAAAAGCACTAGGATTATGACATATGTCGAAAAACCTTCCATAATATTCTCCTCCACGATCAAATCTTACAACTTTAATCTTTAGGTCGAGTTGATTTTCAACTTCAGCTTTGCAGATCTTGAATATGTCTAGTGCTTCAAATTTATCATGGATAAGATAGGCATAACAGTAACGTGAGTAGTAATCGATGAAAGTGATGAAATACTTATGACCACTAATATCGGGAGTAGGAAAAGATCCACAAATGTTAGTGTGGATAATTTGTAAAAGTCCGTCACTCCTTGTGGCACTATGTTTATTGTACTTTGGGGATCTTCCTTTAATGCATTTAATACAAGTGTCAAAATCAGATAAATCTAGAGAATGTAGAATTCCATCCTTAATAAGACGTTACATTCTGCCTCGTGATATATGGCATAGACGTTCGTGCCATAATTTTGAGAAATTTTCATTGTCTGATTTCCATTTCTTACTAGTTTTAGCAACTTTGTCATTCACATTCATTGAAACTAATGATTCAGCAAATGAAGAACTTAAACACAGTTTGTGGAGGTTTCCCTCTAACAGACCATAACCGATAATCTCTCCATAACGAGAAATGGAGCAATCTTTATTCTCAAACTTAAATGAATAGCCATAAGTGTCAATTTTTGAAACATAAATTAAGTTAAGTGATACTAGGAACGTATACAGTATCAACTAAATCCAAATTGAAACCACTCTCCAACACCAAACGGAGAGTGCCAAAATTTTCAACCGAAACCTTTTATCCATTTACCACGACAATATTACGATCTCCTTTATTTGGACTCTTTTTTGAAAGGAATCCATGCAATGAATTAGTTATGTGTAAAGTTGCACCAGTATCAATCCACCATGTGTTTAAAAGAGCATCAACAATATAGGACTCATAACAAACATGGCTTAATAAAGTATTACCTTTTTTCTCCAACCATTGCCGAAATTTCGAGAATTCTTTCCTCACATGTCCTTTACCTCTACAGAAATGATACTTAGGACCACTAGATCCTTTTGAACCAAAAGAACTTGCCTTGTTAGTCTTAGAGTCGTGAATACCCTTGTTTCCATAATTGCAACCTTTGTCATGCATCTTTCATTTTACTTTGTTTGAACCAAAAGTAATTACATGAGCACCGTCAGGTTGTTCGGATTTCAGCCTCTCTTCTTCTTGGACACACATAGAAATCAACTCGCTCATCTTCTATTTCTCTTTTTGCGTGTTATAGTTGATCTAAAAAGGACCAAACTGTACAAGAAAAGATGTCATAATGAAGTGAACAAGGAAACCTTCAAAGATTTTCATATCCAAAGACTTAAGTTGAGTAGCCATATCATTCATCCGCTTAATGTGCTCACGAACACCAGTGATTCCATTATACTTGAGGGAAATCATTTTGAAAATAAGAGCAATAGCTTGTGCTATAAAAGTGCCCTCATATTGCTCCTCAATGTGAGCAAGATACTCCTTAGTATTATTAGAGTTCGAAATGGCTCCCCGAATAGCGGTCGTTATGAAGCCTTTCATGATCATTACAGATATGCGGTTAGATCGCTCCCATTTTTCATCAGTAGATTTCTGCTCATTTGAGCTTTCATCCGTGAGTTCTGCAGGAGCATCAACCCATAATGCATAATCCAAGTCCATGACCCCAAGAATGAGACTTATTTGCTCTTTCTACTTCTTAAAGTTTATACCGCTCAGTTGTTCAATGGAAGAAAGGTAACTCGTAATAGCAGAAGGATTGTATGCTAGATCAATAAAATTATGTACATTACTACCTTTTAGGAAATCCACAAAAACAAACAAATGATTTAATTCATAATCAAGATAAACTGAAAAATAAGCAGTTCACTACTTACTTAGAGGGTAAAATACACAAAACCTTACCAAAAGAAATTCAAGAATTATCTATAGCTTTCCGCTGGGCTGACTACAAACACTTTAAATGGATTTTTACAAAATTTATCAGCAAATTTCATAAGGCAATAATAAGTCAAATTAAACCACTGTTAGGCAGAATTAATTCAAAACGCATATTTGTAAATTATTTGCATATCATATTATCATTTTACTCAAAATTAAATATCTTAACTTTCCATTGGGTCAGTTATGAATTCAATCATGAGCATAACGTAAGACATTTGTATCAAAATCTAAATATATTTAAAACACTAATCTTCCATTGGGCCAATTATCGAAACAAATAATTTAGAACCCCAATAAAAAATCTTAAATTCTTTCGAAACCATAGAGTTGTACTTTACAAGTTTAACATAACCCAATCGCCAAAAGAATATATGCAAGTATGGAGAAAATAATCATATACGATATCAATAGATTTATTCCATCAACAATACTTGCTTTGCAAATACATACGTGCCGAAACATCAATACTTCTATGGAGATGAGACAACTGGAAACTTGTATCATTAAATCCTAAGAGAATGTGTGATCATTTAGAGGAAATAATCTGTATGGTCTGTGATTCGAGTCTTGTAATTGTTGCTATATAATAACTTATCGATTTTCCAACGAATAGACAAGGCAATCAATCCTTCACAGTTCACACACATGAGCAAACACCAAAATTAAATCCTGTTGGATGAAAAAAAAAATTGTGGAGAAAATACATCAGAAAACTTCTGCCATTCCCTTAAGACTATACGTAGTCGACCTCAAGGTACAATCCACTGCCTTAGGTGATCTGTGAACCATTCTTTTATTACACGAACCCAAACGACATCAACAAGCCACCCGATACCACGATTCAATCGTGAAAGGAGACAAAGATCATAATAAACATTATATCTATGTCTTTGCGTTGAATAAACTGAATGCTCCAATACCACATGTTAAATTGATAGGATCTTTCAATCACATGAACATAAGATTAAATTGATAAACAAAGCGTAACCGAATCAAAAGAAATCATTGTTGATCCAATGAAAGAGAATATGTCGTATGTGGGATAAATCTTTACCACTCTCCTTTATAGCAATTGAGATGGATGTGTAGTTTTATCTCAGTAATTTTGTGGAGAAAACGAAAGCTAAAAATGCGGAAACGTAAGGAAGCGTTAGCCGTTCTCCACAGAAATAGACCTTATATAGAGGGAGTGATGGGACAAATCCTAGAGCTGCATAATCTCAATCGTCCATCAAAGTTTAAAGATAAGTTCTAGAAGCCCAATCGGATGTCATAAAAATATTTTCTAATATATTTACTTAAATAATAAAACTGATAGGCCACGTAATTGAAACGTATGTCATCAAATCCAACACACCCTCCATTTCTTTATTTAACCGTTGATAATAAACCATGTTCTTAATTTGTAACGGGTGGTTTTAGGACAAAGGAAAGAATGTCGAGACAATGGCAAAAGGTTGGTCAAGACCATTGCTTCCAAGTAAGAAAGTTAGGCAGGGAAGCAATGGCCAAAAAACATATTAAAAATAAAAAATCGGCGGATCCAGATGCATATGAATTGAGCTCACGTGGACCCGCTAAACAGCCAATCCTAATTCCATTATATTTCGCGCGTGCCCGCAACTTTGGACAAATGAAAGTCACTCGATTTAGATAATTAACGAGAAGAGAGAATTGAAATTTGAGAAGTAATTCTACAAATTGGGTTTTGCTAAACAGAACTGGCTGATGAATAATAACATCTCTTTCGAGTTTTAACTGCAGAATCTTGCTGATCTTGGAAGCCAAAACATTCGAATTTCGATCCGAAGCAACACCATTTGCGTCACCAAATGTAACCTGCACGAGAACACAACATCCCGAGTTGAAGCTCCATATAAGGTGAGAAGATCGAAGAGAGACCGGACACGTTCGTATGAAAGGATTAATTAGCAAAGGGATCGATCAACATGGTTGGATCGAATATGGACAAGGGCAAGAGAAGATCGGCCGTCCTCGTTGGGTGCAACTACCCGGGCACTCGGTACGAGCTCCGCGGGTGCATCAACGACGTGCGCGCGATGCGCCAGGCGCTCGTGGAGCGGTTCGGGTTCGAGGCGGGCAGCGTCGAGGTCCTGACGGACGCGCCCGGGTCGCCGGTGATGCCGACCGGCGCCAACGTTAGGGCCGCGCTCCACCGGATGGTCGACCGGGCGGAGCAGGGAGACGTCCTGTTCTTCCATTTCAGTGGACACGGGACCCGGATCCCGTCGGCGAGACTCGTCTTTCCATTCAAGAAGGATGAAGCAATCGTGCCTTGCGACTTCAATCTCATCACTGGTAAAACTCGATACATCGCCCGGACTCCTCCCTCTGAACGCTCTCGTGACTATAGAACAAATTATGCATCGCAGATGTGGATTTTCGGCACTTGGTGAACCGCCTTCCGAAGGGCGCGACCTTCACGATCTTCTCCGACTCCTGCCACAGCGGCGGCCTCATCGACAAGGAGAAAGAGCAAATCGGCCCGTCGGCCGCCCACTCCCACGCCCACGGCGGCGGCACATCCGTCTCCTCCGCCCCGAAGCACATCCCTTTCGAATCGCTGCTCCAGCACCTCTCGTCCCAGACCCACATAACCACCTCGGACATCGGGACCCACCAGCTCGAGTCCTTCGGCGCCGAGGCAAGCCTCCGGTTCCGCCTCGCGCCTCTCGAGGCGGCGGCTCCCTTCGTTCCGTTGAAGCTCGACGAGGGGATCCTGCTGAGCGGGTGTCAAGCCAACGAGACCTCCGCGGACATGGAGCCATCGGCGGCGGAGGGAGGGAAGTCGTACGGAGCGTTCAGCGACGCGATTCAGACTGTTTTGAAGGAGAATAAGCGGCGGCTAAGCAACAGGGAGGTGGTGGTGCTGGCGAGGGAGGTGCTGAGAAGGCGAGGGTTCGGGCAGCATCCATGTCTGTATTGCAGCGACGAGAATGCTGATGCCAGTTTCCTGGGACAAGACTAAGAAGATGATGTGCCCCGTTGAAAAAGCAGTGCGATTAAATTTCTCACATTTCGTGGGAAAAATTAATATGCTATCGTTTTATTCATATTTGAAATCTCAGCTTGATTATCATGACAAATGAATGAAAGCGGCCCACAAAAATTCTTAATTATTTATTATTTACAATCATCCAAAAATGGTTACATTATCAACTCTCAAAGGATTTTAATAGCGGGCTGTGCACGTTCTCTCGAAAATTTAATTGTCTTCGTTGTTTTAATAAGAAAATATTCGATATAACAATTATGACACGTCATTTTTAAGGTAATTTATCTAAAACGCGACATGTGTCGCGTCGGACTCACCTTGCAGAGATTTTGAAATTTACTCTCTCCCTCGTTGTCCTCATTTCTATGTTGCCTTTTTTTTTTCCCTTCAAACATCCATAACCACAAACTCGATGCTTCCGGCAGCCGTGGCTCCACAAGTTTGAGCTCAAGTGACACCATGAAGGCAAGATGTCAAAGCTTGGGTAGGCCATGGCTGTAATCTTGAGACATGGCAACAGTCGTCACGAACTCTTGCTCAAGCGACCATGGCTATTGCTAGCTCGAGTTCAAGCTCACAACTTTGGGCTCAAGCTCTAACTCTATAGCCATGGCATATGCAAAGACCCCACATTAGGCGTCTATATCCACAAGTGTCTCAATCTAACGGCCATAGATGGGAGTTCAAAGCTCGAGCTGCCATGACCACGAGCTCGAAGCTCAAGTGGTCATTTCCACGAGCTTGAGACCGAACTCCAAACTCGAGCGGCCAAGGCTACCCCAGGCTCCGAATTTGGGGTCAAGCGGCCATGAGCCCTTTGGCTCTAGATCGAGCCACGACGGTATCAAGAGGAAAGAAGAAAATCAATTGCTAAAGGGAGAGGAGAGGAGAGGAGAGAGGAAATCTTAAAATTTCTACGAGATGGGCCGTGTTCCACTATGGATATATTATCTTAAATATTACATGACACAATTATTGTACTTAATTTTTATGTTTTAACGTGTGATGGTTAATCTCTACTTATTTTCCCACGACAAAAAAAAAATCTCTATTTATTTATTTGAAACTCGAAAAATTCCTAGAGTTGTATTTCCGAAAAGTTTTGAGTTTTTTACATTTTCGGAATGTCAATGAATTTTATTCTTCTAATTTTTGCCCCGCTAAGTTTTTCGAAATTCCAAAAATGACATCACCTCTTTTTACCTCGCATGACGTCGCCAGCAACGGCAAATCTCGCATTGGTGCTAGATTGGGCTCGTCATCACCCTAATCCCCGAGAAAATGGAAAAAAAAAACCCTAATTCCTCTTACCGATTGAAGAAAACACGATTCTTCTCATTCCAATGGGCTTATGTCGATACATTTTCTTCTTCTAATTTTTGTCCCGCTAAATTTTTCGAAATTCCAAAAATGACCTCACCTCTTTTTACCTCGCGTGACGTTGATCTCGCGATGGTGCTGGATTTGGCTCTTCATCACCCTAAGCCCCGAGCCGGCGTCCTACAACGGGTTTGAGGTTCAATTTTTTTTCAAAAAGAAAAAAAAAAAAAAAACCTAAGTCCTATTACCGATCGAAGAAAACGCGATTCTTCTGGTTCCAATGGGCTCATCATATGCACTTTTGTTTTCTCTTTCTTAATTGAGATTTCATAATTTCTTCATTTTCTTCCGCACCTTCTATTTACTAGAATCAACCATTTAAAAGTGAAAAATCTCATTGTAGTGCACCGCATTTCTCATCTCATTTTCATTGCATAACATTTAAACTTTCATAGCATTTTACTAGTCTAAATAAAATATAAATAATTTCTCTCGATTTTGAAAAAAAAAAGTCAGTTCATTTTTTTTTATATTGCTTTATGAGAATTTCACTAATTGATTTAGAAGATGATTGCATGTTTAAATAAATTTATCATATGAATTATAAAATTATTTAGACAAACATACTCCGCCCAATTTCTTTCATGGTCATATCCGATTTTTAAGCAAGCCGGGCCATTTCTTCTGGAACAATAACTCCCTAGAGTAACTTTTATCCGTTGAGCGACGGGTCCAGTCATTAATAACTTGATTATTTTTAGATAATAGTAGATAGGCGGATAGCAGCATGGGCAAAGCACTCTGCTGCGGCGAGCAGCCGAACCGGTCACGGAGCTCTCAACTGAATTGTTTAGGCTACTCCCCACCTAGCCTGGCTCTGCTACCACTTGTCACGGCCTTAGCACTCTGCTTGCTTAAAAATCGGATAACACGCTCGATAGGTTGGTTATTCACCATGTACGAGGATCCCCGCAACAAGGTCTACTCGACATAAATTCGGAGTTAATGAAAGCTTTTACAAAATCATCAACGGTCTGGACTATGATGAAACTTTCAGTCCAGTGGAGATCCGTGAATCGGGATCCTAATGCATATAGATACAAATGGTCCAATGGGAGCAAGGATTCCCCGGGGGAAAAATAGAGATGTCTCCTACGTTACCCGTAATATGTGGAAGTATCGACGTAATTTCATAGAGTCATTCGGTCTGAATGCTACATGAAGAACATAAGCCAGATGACGGCTTGTAGCTAAAAGTCGTCTTAATAGCCACTGCCTATGAGTCGCCGGCTCATTCTTCAACAGGCACGCGGTCGATCACGAATCCAGGGTTCATATCTCACTCTCCGTCTCCATTTTTCACCTTGAATGGGTCAAAGCCTATTCATGTGCTGAGGAAGAAAAAGAAAGACTCGACATGTCTTCCGGGAACAAAACAAGAAAACAATAGCCTGACAAAAGGTTCTCGGTTCGATTCGGGTGCTGTGATGGAAGCCAAGGGAAATGCCACCAAGCAATGTTGAGTTTTCGGTTCACACAATTAAGTTCTTTTTGTACATTCATCTGTAATTCTTCGATTCTTCGCGTTTGAATTGAAATTGAGATACTGATACAAGTTCTTCCCTTCTGAATCAGATAGATTCAAGAATTTCTTTTTTCTTTGGTGACATAATCAATAATATTGAATTCGAAATGGGTTACAGGTGTGGTTCTGGCTGTATTAACCGCATCCTTTGACTTCTGGTTCCGGCGAACGAATAATCATTGAGTCCGATCACTCCTAAATGCAGCCTTTATCAACTATAAGATACCACTCGACGCACTTGGGTACTTCCAGAGCTCTACCAACTGAGCTATATCCCCCCGAGCCAAGTGGAGGGCTATACGGACTCGAACCGTAGACCTTCTCGGATCGGACTAATGACGTATACAATACTTGAATTCTCGATGTCTCTGCCCCACGCATCTAAGCAGCTCGAACAAGATTGCGTAATGTAAAAGAAGATTGAGTAATCTAATAAAAACTTTCGCGGGCGAATATTTACTCTTTCAATATCGATTTTAGTTGTAGGGTTAGCTCATGAATTCTCGGAATAAGTGAATTGTTTTTGTAGAGGAACAGTACGATCTTGAGCGCTTCTAGCTGCTTCGCCTGCTTGCTTCTTATTATGGCGGCTATCTATGTTGGCGTGGCGGAAATGAACGAATCCGCTAGTAAATACTAGAAAAAATTACTAGAAAAAATAGGCTTTCTACATATGCATCGTCCCCAAAAACATGGTTTATTAAATAGATCGATTTTTTTCGAAAGCGAATCGAGTAGCTCTGGAAGCATGCGTACAAGCCCTAATTTTATTGTAGAAATTTTCGGGATCAATGATTGGACCATGCAAACTAAAAACACCTTTTCTTGGATAAAGAAAGAGATTATTCGATCTATTTCCGTATTCCTCCAGACGTAGAGCGCGCAGGGCTTTGAACCCAAATACATTACCCTTGAACCATCTCCAGTGTTGCTCAACCGAAATATGGAGTCATTTGATCTTCGAATATGTCCTTGAATTCATTCGAGACGAATCAGGGTATTCAAGAAGAACAGGTTGTTCAGCAGAATATGGAGGTACTTATGGCAGAACGAGTCAATCTAGTCTTTCACAATAAAGTAATAGATGGAACTGCCATTGCCAAAAAGTGGCGGAATGCTCTCGAAACCAATTCTCATTTATACCAATACTGACAAGATTATTTTATTGGGCAATGGAGATTATCTTTTCAGGAAATTTCCAAATGAACGGATAAGCTCACACTAACCCGTCAATTTGGAATCCAAAATATTTTTTATTGATGTTAATAGTTTATCGATAGATAGATAAGATAGTGAACGGTACTCGGCTTTTAAGTGCGGCTAGCATCTTTTACACATTTATATGAAGTAACGAATTCGTTCATACCGATGTCGTAGGTTCAAATCCTACAGAGCGTGATTCCAGTCTTGGTTAGTACCCAAAGATTCATAGTGAATCTCGATAGGAACTTCTCTTGAAGCAATAACGCGTTGATCTAGTCGCCATCGAAGCAGGTTTTTGTGTCTTCTTTGCTGTCTTACATACAACATTAGAAAAAAAGTCGTAAAACAAACGACTTCTCCTTCGGGCCAAATCCTGAAGAAAGCTAAAAAGCGCACTTTCGTTTGGGCCATGGCGGCCAGTGCTCCAAGTAAGAGGCGAAACATAATTAACTTGCCATTTCCGAACACCTCATGGCATTAAGATTTCCAAGGTTTAGCCAAGGCTTAGCTCAGGACCCCACGTACGGCTCTTAAGGGATACAAATTTGACCCTAATCAACCGACTGAAATTCGAAGCGCTCCTAGCTCAGAAACAAAGCGTAGTGTCCCGATCAAGTACATAAGCAGAATACCGAGCTTCCAAGAAAAACTTATAAGGATATATTTAGGGAAGATATCAAATGGGATACATCAAATTAGCATGTCCAGTATCGAGCTCCGTTTGATCTCCCAGAAGCGGCAAAAGCAGAAAAAACCCGAAAAAAAGAAAGAAAGCAAGATCATAACCTTCCTATGTTGCCGATGGAAGGGTCACAGAAGGTAAGCGGTTAGCGAGCGGTGTCGGTAAGCGAAACAGTGCCTTTGTCGGCTTAGAAACAATTCCCTCGAAAAGCGCTGGGAGAACCAGCTAGCTCTGGGTTCGAGTGGCATTTCACCCCTAACCACAACTCATCCGCTGGAAGTGATGTTCCCAGGCTAGGCTAGTGAATCGGGGTAGCTTCTTTTCCACGATATCGTTATGATCAATTAATGGCTGTTAAAATGAGGTCTGCCTGTCTAGGACTCGATCTTGGTACCAGTCCATAACGATTGTTCAACGAGGAGGATCGCCCAATAGTCCTGCAAAGCACATGTGATTGTTCTGGAACAATAACTCCCTAGAGTAACAAGTATAACAACTGTTTTTGGTTATATCCGATTATTTGTGTTCATTCAAGATTTGACCTTTTTTGGAATAAAAGTTCAGGGCAACCTCGACTATAAAATTGCTTTTTGGAACAAAAAGCAATTTTATCATCCAAGATAACAACTGTTGTCTTGGATGAACACAAATAATCGGATAAGATAAGAAGGCCCAAACTAGGACTATTTGTGTTCACAGGCAGACCTCTGCTGCCCGACCTACTACATAATCAAAAAAGTGTTTGTGATTGTTCCAGAAGAAATGAAACAAAAGATACGGTAGAGCTAGGACAGTTATTGTATGAGGTCAGCACGATCTAGGCTACAAAGGCACTTCCACTCTCCTATTTCGGCTCTTATACATGCCGCTACTATGGTAGCAGCGGGCATTTTTCTTGTAGCTCGACTGTCCACGGAAATTTATAGTAGGTGAAAATTCTCCTGCGGTAAAACATCCAAAAAATTATTCCATCGAACGTATTCCCCCCTGGATCCAGGAATAGCGACATGTACTAAATGTAATTTTTGAGATTGACAATGATCCTTCTTTACTGAGTGAACAAGTTTCCGCAGGCAGGAAGGGCGCGGAAGCTGCCGTTTCTAGAATGCAACCAATTATTCGTATCTTAGATTCAATCAGATTCTAGAATTCTTTTTTATTTTTGAAACTGAAATCGATCAGTGGGGGGAATCTTTGGCTCTATCGAACATACGAACGGGGCGCGCTTTGGAAGAATCAGTCCGGGAACACTTTGGGGTGAACACCCCACTGAGCTACTGAGGAACAACGGGAGATTCGATCTCATAGAGTTCAATTCCCGTTCTCAACTCACGTAATGGGTTGTGTACCGGTTGAGGAGTAGGACCCGGCCCTTAGGCCGCGAGGATGAAAGCGTAGTACTTTCTATACGTCAATAGGACTTCCTCTTTCTATATGAATAAGCGCAAGTTTCCCTTTTTTGAATGAGAATTAGCTGAACCGCCCCTTATAGGAAGCATGTCTATACTTCTTTTCCCAAGATAAGATCTCGAACCTATTCAATCCTTTTCCTTCTTCTTGTTGCTACATATATCCCTTTGAATCCTCTCTTTTTTTTGGTAAAGAGAGCTTTTTCTTCATCTTTTATCTAATAATAAAAAATAAGAAGATTCCGGTAATCATTTATAGATCTATTGGGTATCAAAAATGGCCCGGCTTGCTTCGGGGCCGATCTCTTGTATCGGAAGGTCCTTTTCCTCGTTCGAGAATCTCCTCCCTTCTTCCACCAGGCCATTATAGTAGTTGTTCAACGGTTCGGGAGGCGGAGAGTTACTTCGGAAACGAAAAAAAGGAAAGGATCAAGGAGTGATAACTCATATCACGGGAGGAAACTTTGCGCAGATGATTTGAAATTAATTGAATGAACACAACGCAGAGCAGGCACAACGACGCAATTCTCAGGGGTGCGGACCGACCATAGAATCCTGTTCAATAAGTGGAACGCATTAGCTGTCCGCTCTTAGGTTGAGCAGTAAGGGTCGGAGAAGGGCAATCACTCATTCTTAAAACCAGCAATAAGTCCAGTTTGAAGAGGCATTCGTTCGCCAAATCTTGTTCAGGGGGCGGAGTGGAAGAAGGGAGGAGATTCTCGAACTGGTCAAAGCTAGCTAAGGGAATAGCACCATCTTCTCTCTTTCATGACTTTCTTGTTGATTGAGACCCTCTCTTGACTTCATTCTAGTTCCTACTGCTTTTTTACTTATAATATACGGATCCCACCAGAGCGCCTTCTACTTCTAATAGGCCATGAACTAGATCAAGGTGCTCTAGGGCAGAGCCCCTATCTCTAAAGGGGCTTATGCACTCCACTCGTTACCACTAAACGACGAAGCCAGGAGCGATTCCGCCCTTCGAAAAGGAACGTCGGCTCGAACAACGTGGATTCACGTAGAACATCGCGCCACTTCTTCCTCCATTGATCCATAATTTCGATTTTTGGGAATCTGATGAATCAGCCCGGGTCGGTTTACTAATGGGATGCCCTAATGTGTTACAAAAATTCGCTTTAGACAATGATCCATAGTCCGCCATCTTTTTTCTTGCCAATAAACCTTTACTACAACGATGCTGTCCATAGATCAAATTATTTCGTGTATTGGATTTCACTTGACTGTCTACGGCTCCATTGCGTGTGCTCGGGGTAGAAGTTTTGTATAAATGTATCGCCATGCTCGTTTTCATAAACTTGGTACCAGTCATTGCAGATGTTTGGTAAAAAGAAGAATCTTCTCCTTTGAGAATAATCCAAAATGGAAAGTGTTCAATTGGAACATGAAAACGTAACTGAATTGGTCCTAGTTACTCTTCGGGGCGGAGTGGAAGAAGGGAGGCTAGTCAAGCATGGACTAGTTCATAGATCACTCAACGAGAAATTTCCTTACCCCCTGGTCCTATCGAACCAGTTACGTCATCAGATGATTGTACAAGGAATTGAATTTATCTTAACGCCTAATCGATCGTGGTGAAGTCAGCAATGGATTCGGCGGATCATCCACGTCACGCTAGGATTTGGGAAGGACATTTACGAGAGTGAGGTGAGTTTTAAGAGAAAGACGGGGGTGCATTTTTTTGCTCTAACTGGCTGTGAGCATGGGAATTGCGTTGCCGAGCAGAGGGCGGAGAGGAATTTGGTGTTGCAGGACTATTTGTGTTCACAGGCAGACCTCTCCTGCTTTTTGGAACAAAAAGCAATTTTATCATCCAAGATAACAACTGTTGTCTTGGATGAACACAAATAATCGGATAAGATAAGAAGGCCCACTTTTTAGTATGTTGGGAACTTTTTTGGTTATATCCGATTTTTAGTATGTCTTGGATGAACACAATAGTCCTAGTTTGAGCCAAAGATTCCCCCCACTTTTTTAGTATGTTGGGAACTTTTTTGGAATAAAAGTTCATTCTTGCTACCCGATTTTGTTCAGCGAGCGTAGAATCAAATGCCCTCCTGGGATCGAGGAGGATCGCATGCTCGATCGAAATTCTCATTCGACCCAAAGAATTAGTAGATCTGTTCCGCCCAAAATGGGGTGCCTGAATTTGTGCTTTTCTCAGGAGAGGCGTCCCTTTTTCTGGTAAACTAAAAGAAGATAGGATTCCTGATTATTCAGAATTCCCCGGTTCCTTTGCTACCGCGGGCTTTACGCAATCGATCGGATCATATAGATATCCCTTCAACACAACATAGGCAACGAATAGTGATGCAAGTCTTCATCAAAGCTCACACGCTAAGGGCTAAAGCTCCTATCTTAGATTCAATCAGATTCTAGAATTCTTTTTTATTTTTGAAACTAGACGCCCGACCAAAACCATTTTCTATCTGGAGGTCACACGAAGTGGCCTCTCGGGAGAATCGATAACTGCAAACCAATGATTTGGAGGAGATCTCTCGAAAAGTATTTAGTGCTCTTGGGAAGAGAGTGGCAGGTGAGCATGCCGACGATGGGTAGAGGCCCTAGTATAGGTAAGCCCGATTTCCACAGAAGTTGGTAAGATGATGTCTTGAGCTTTTTGGAATTCGATCCTATAAAAAAACCAACCGGCTCAGTGAGTCCTTTCTTCCGTGATTCACTTTTGGCACTAGTCCTACATTTTGTTTCTGTGGACCGAGGAGAAGAATCAAATAATTCTCTGTGGTGGAACAAAATATCTCGGTCATAGGTTGGTCCAAAGAACGAGAGTCGGCTTACTTAAGTCCCTTGTTCCTCAGTAGCTCAGTGGTAGAGCGGTCGGCTTTCTATTCTCCACTTACTTATCTTATGTTTAGTATCCAGTAAAATTTTCGATTTTATTCGAATTTTATTCTATTAGAATAGAAAACGATTGATCCATTCTTTTTTAGTCGAGTTAGGAGATCAGCCTTTCTTTAAGTCGAACAGCTTCCGTCAAATCATGAGTTCGGGCCGGTGGCCTCTTGGGAACGCCTCTTGTAGGGTCTTCCATGTCTGGATGGTATGGCTTTAGACACCCCACATGGAGTTTGAAGAAGGGGAAGGAGAAGGAGTCCTCGACCCTTACCTTCTGTAGTAAGTCATCGCAAGCTCCAACAGATGCCGCTTCCCATATTGGGTAAAAATGCAAACCGAGCCGCCTCTCTTCGCCATTCGAAGTACTACCTCTGCCTTCCCTTTATATAACATACCCAGGCGGAAGGCTAGGGGTTATAGTCGACGTTGATTCATCATTTTTAACGTCTCTAATTCAAAACCGAACATGAAACCCGGCGCACCCCTACTCACTTAAAGGATGCTGCTTAATTACGAAGGAATTTCATTCAACATCTAGAGAGTTCCCTTTCGTTTGATGAATTATTGGAGGCCGTTGCGCCTTTTTTGAACAATTCTTATTGAGACTCGAACTCATAGGGAAGAAAATCGATTTATGGATGGAGATAAACCCGAGACTAATAATACGATAACTCCACTGATCTAATTGTTGAAAAGAATTAGTAGATCTGTTCCGCCCAAAATGGGCAAGTCTTCTGTCTGTTCGATACTATTAGTCACTGGCGACACTAGACCAACTCGAATAAACGCACCCTCTCGCTATCTGCTGCACCTATTTCGGATTCAGCTCGAAAAGCAGGAATTTTAATGAACTTCTTTTCATTTTCAGCAATTCATCTTCTCATCTCCAGTGATGAGAAGATCATCCACGTAACGCGTAAACCATGTCAAGCCAAGACCGATCAATATCCGAAATTCTGGATCCCTTACTTTTTTTTGAATCCAAAGATCATATTGAAATGATAAGAGGGGCGAAGAAAGTCGATCGGCTACTAGAGAAAAAACTACGCCTCCTTCCCGGGATTTGAAAAAGACAACTGAACTCAATCACTTGCTGCCGTTACTCTTCAGTTTTCTGTTGAGGTCTATCCTGTAGAGGTATCTAGGGAATAGTCGCTTCAAAGTGAATTTTCCCTAGATACATCTATTCAATTTAATTCTGTATTTATTCCGAATATATAAATTATGCTAAAGTTTTCCGTTACCTTTCCCTTCTTTTCCTTGACCCTTCCCGTCGCTCTGAGTTCCAATGGAAGTTGACGTTTCTGGAAGTTATGTTCTAGCCAGTTAAGCTTTATATTTTGATATTACTAATCAAATTTTTGAGATTGGTTATCCCATCAATGACCATAGTCCGAAGCAGAACTGGAAGCTGATCTGCGAGTGAATGCCACGACTGATCCTGAAAGAAATGACTGGAAAAAACAGCATGTCGTTTTACCCGAACCATAAAAAGTCGAGCCACCAGCAGCATAGGCAGCAGATACAAAAAATCTCTATTTGACAGGGCTTCTTCCTATACCTATGAATTCCTACCAACCGACTGTACACAGAGTGTACAGGGCTAGGTTCTTTTTTCTAGGTTCATCGATATTGAATCAATTGAACGCATTTCTAACACTTGTTCCACTTTTGGAAGACCCTGGAAGAAAATCAATTTTTTTTTTGAAAGGAGTTGGATCAATCATTCATTGAATGATAAATCACGCGTTATCACTCCCGCAAGAAAAGGGTCTAGCTAACGCGCCCCCGCTCAGCCCCAATCAAGGATCCCCAAGGAATTTTACCATAATTTTTCTAATCAATCGAATTCCGGATCGAGTCATGAGATGGGCCCAAGATACTTTGATTTCTTACGCCTTTCGGTTGGGGTCCGCCCGTGAGATGAAGTCATCTTTAGCTGGTCATGGCGGCTAAGCTTGACTTGTGTTGTGCGAGCACAAA